>CM050512.1:2255000-2855000 GCA_027563665.1 Antrozous pallidus | reverse complement strand
CAGGATGGAGGAGCGACTCTGGCTGTAGGCTGGGTGAGCACAGGATGGAGGAGCGACTCTGGCTGTAGGCTGGGTGAGCACAGGATGGAGGGGCGACTCTGGCTGTAGGCTGGGTGAGCACAGGATGGAGGGGCGACTCTGGCTGCAAGCTGGGTGAGCACAGGATGGAGGAGCGACTCTGGCCCAGACCGGGGTGTTTTGGGGAGATTTAGAACAGCTGCGAGGAGAGGAAAGTGCCTTTCTCTGCTCAGAGGGAAAGTTCATTTTCCTACAGAATGTAGGTGCTTAGGTCAGTCTTTAAGAGATGTTTTTGGGGCCGAAACCAGTTTGGCTCAGTGGACAGAGCGTCGGCCTGCGGACTGAAGAGTCCCAGGTTCGATTCCGGTCAAGGGCATGTACCGTGGCTGCAGGCACATCCCCAGTAGGGGGCGTGCAAGAGGCAGCTGATCGATGTTCCTCTCTCATTGATGTTTCTGACTTTCTATCCCTCTCCCTTCCTCTCTGTAATAAATCAATAAAATATATTAAAAAAAAAAGACAACAAGAGAGAGGAGCTCCTGTAACCACAGCACTATGTGGAGAATTCCCAGATTTTTAAGAGACTTTATTTTTGCTGATTCTCTGCAGGGCTCGTGAGCCTGTCCTCACGCAAGCCCCATGGTGTCACACGTCACTCACTACTCCGCCTACTGAAGTGGAAAACAAACAAGCATCATATTGTAGCAACGTCGAGCTCAGCAGTTAGTCATGAGACACGGCTTTCAATCCGGTCTAAAGCAACCTCTTAGGAAGCTACCAGTGGTAAGAAATATCTGTGAACAATCGTTTACGCAGACGCTGCCTTGTTTTTTTGCAACGAGCTTTTTGTAAGAAGTTTAGAACGCTCATGCAACTCAGCACACTGCCTCGTGCAGATTAGTAAACTCATTATTTCAGGTAAGACCCTTGTCACTGCTGCTGTTTGACTCTCATTTACCACTTTGGCGCTTTTTAGATTGGCAGCCATTACGGAAGGAAGTCGAGCGCGTAGGTTTTCTGTAAGATTTGGGCCACGTAGAGGATTTTACTGCTGTAATAAAGCCTGGGGTAAGGTCGGGGCCTCCTGAGCATACATTTGGCCATGAGTTGCTGCCATTCCAGGTCTCCAGCTTCCTGTGCAAAAGCAGATTCTACGAAACACTGAAATGCAGGTAGCAAATCAATTCTTATTTTTTACAGTAAGGGAACTATACCAGCCCTACGTTTTTGTTCCCTCTTCAAGTTATTGACTGATTTTCTTAGCTCTCTCCCTTTCTATTATTCACTTATAATTTGGTAAACTGACTCTAGACTGATATTTTGAAATCTCTGGCAGACACAGTTTAATAAAAGAAGTAAAGCGTGAGACAGTTTATTAAAGGTTTGGCTCTACGAGAGTGGAATTACTAACTTGCAAGTATATTGCAAGTGTGTTCATCTTGAATGCGCTTAAGACTGCATATGGATGTGTTAACATGGAATTCGCTTGACTGTCCAATGAATGATGGCGTATTAATTGCTGAAGCAATAAACTCTGTGCTTTCATGCAGCAGAGGTTCAATCAAAGATAACTAAGATGAATATGCATGCATGTAATTTGTTTCAAGCTACACCCAAACATTATGAGAGGTTATTATACATATCCAGGGATGGTAAAGAGTGATCAGTCATCTGCATGCCTTTCTACATGTCCTTGATAGTCTGAATATTTTGTTTCAAATATTTGATGGGCAATAAATAACCTTCCATATAGAAACACCAATCCTCTTGAAGCAGATTTGAATTAATGGATAAAAGTCCCCCATAATATTTCAACCTGAAAAGAATCCCTCAGATTGTGAACTGATTTACACCACAGGTGATTCTGTTTTAGGATGACAATCACCTACTTGATGACATTTAAAAAAATATGTATTTTATTGATTTTTTTACAGAGAGGAAGAGAGAGGGATAGAAAGTCAGAAACATGGATGAGAGAGAAACATCAATCAGCTGCCTCTTGTACACCCCCCTACAAGAATCGAACCTGGGACCTTTCAGTCTGCAGGCCGAAGCTCTATCCACCCAGCCAAACCGGTTTCAGCTTGATGACATTTTTTAATACATTAGACCGTGAACTGCATGATGTTACTTTAATAACTCATCCAGAATAACTTCAATCTCACACTCAGGCTTTGTACCCAGGAAAACAATCTCTCCATGTCAGCGGATATTCAGAGGAGAATCGGGCAGAATTTTAGAATTAATTTGAAAAATGAGTTAGTATTTTGGATTAAATCGGTTCCTAGTGTCGGGTTGCGTTCCTCAGGCCTTGACTTGGTCAAAGAAAACCGACGCCAATCCAGGGCGTGCTCCTCTCAAGGAGACAAGTGTCAGCTCCCCCGCCTGCGGCCGGCCCTTCCTCTCCGCCCTGGGGACGCCCCTCCGGCCAGGGCCATGTGTGGTGTTTCTGCTCAGAAGAAGCCCGGCCTCTGACCTGCGTGCGGTCTCATGTTACCATGTGTTGTTAGGTATGTCACCTCAACACAGAATAGAAGCAGGAGAGCTGCTGGGCAGCCAGGGGGAGGCCATGAATTACTGAGCTAGGAAGACCCAGGACAAACATGCATGCTCCTCCCGGGTTACCCACAACAGGCAACAGTTCCCTGATATGGAATGCAAGGCACATGCCGTCTTTCCAGGTGAAAGCAAAGTGTAAGCACGACCAAGAGGCAGCGAATCTAGGACGAATGACGTGGGCTTGAACCCAGGAAGGTGCTCTGGCCAAAAGGGAAGACACGATGAGGAATTATGCCAGCGCTGTTTCAAAATCTCACCTATTAGAGGAATGAAGACTCACATGCTCACCTCTTGTCATGGAGTTAGCAAGGATGTTTGTCATTTATTTGCAGAAGAATTTGGAGGAGAAGGGACTGTCTTTTAACATTTGGACATAAGGACCCCGTCAGTGTGTTTGCAGAAGCTGAGCAGGTGATGAGCATTGAATAAACATGGGGCCAGGGCCAGGAGGGCTCTGGTCCTTTAGCTTAAAAACAGCATCAGAAAAATCAAACCCAAAACAAAACAGTGTCAGGGGCTTCATTTTAGCCCTTTGACTTAAGAGCTTAAAAACCCTAAACTCTGCACGATAACAACCATCGGATCCCCAGGAGTTCGTTTTTTTTTTTTTTAAATATTTTTATTGACTTCAGAGAGGAAGGGAAAGGGAGGGAGAGAGATAGAAACATCAATGATGAGAGAGAATCACTGATCGGCTGCCTCCTGCAAAGCTCCCTACTGGGGACCGAGCCTGCAACCCAGGCATGTGCCCTTGACCAGAATTGAACTCGGGGCCCTTCAGTCTGCTTGCCGACGCTCTATCCACTGAGCAACACTGGCCAGGGCCCCAGGAGTTCTTTATTAGGCAGTAGCTGTGCTCGTCACGTGAATTCCTGTGGCGGCTTTCCATCTCGCTTTCCGAGGCAGGGCTAGAGAAACGGGTGTAATAAGAACAAAAGCCAGCCATAGGAATGGTCAAACCATGGGAAGATGGATTTGAATCCACTGCAGTTTTAGAAAGATATCTTAGGGTAGCTTATTTGCTGTCAGAATAGCCCATGTAACCATAGTCTTCCATCTTAAATCCAGAGGATTTCTGTCTCTGACGTGCAATGTTGCTTTGGGAAATGATCTGAAGCCATGTGTGGAGCATCCTGTGTCCTGGCTCCGGAGAAGAGGTGACTTGTGGGGCTTTATCCATCAGCCCGGGCATCATGTGGGAGTGACTTAGCGGACAGAAATCGCTAAGCTGCGTCCCAGTGTTGTCTCTGAGAGGTCTTGTGCTTCACCAGCTACCTTCTTGGTGACAACAAGCATGTGTGCAGCTTGTGCTGTGGGGACCGAGCCCTGGGGAACAGGCCTTTGTATGATGACCTGGGCTCACCATCATGTGTTAACCCACACAGTCCCTACTGCATGCCAATTCATGCCCTGGGGAACAGGCCCTCGTATGATGACCTGGGCTCACCATCATGTGTTAACCCACACAAGCCCTACTGCATGCCAATTCATGGCAGGATGAGGTTCATCAGACGATGGTCTGAAGGCGAAAGCTATGTGATAGCTCTCTATGGACACCGTACATGCAGTGAAGCCTTTGCTGCAGGAGAAATGCGTTCCTCTGGTTCGCTCCCTGGCCCACGAGGGAGCCACCGTTTCCCAAAGGGAATTGCTCTCTTCCCTGATCCTGGAGTCAGAGAAATGATCGCCTCCGCTTCAGCGACAGAGTCTGATCCCATGAGGCTGTGCTTTTCCCTCTGCAGATCTCAGGAACTTAGGGTTTTAGCAAAATTGATTGATTCCCAGAAGGGTTTGGTTGTGTTGTGTTGTTTTTTTTTCTCTCTCTCTCCTGCTTCGGGGCTGAGTTTGTCTTTGTTTTGCCCAAGAGTTAGAAACAGGGGGTGCAAGTCCTATCAACCAAGCTCACCCGTCTCTCAGGGCAAGGCAGCGCGAGCCCCGGCTGCCACTTGGGGACGGAGCAGCTGTCACAAGGGGGCAGCTTCTGTGCCGGAGGAAGCCAAGACCGGAATCATCCCCATGTGGTTTCCTAGGCGGGGCCTTCCGAAGGCCAAACTGCTCCCCGAAAACTGCGGACACTCTCCGTGTCTCCCCCTTAAAGTGGACCCCTGTGGAGGCCACTGAGAAGACTATCATACACAGCCAGCCCTTATAATTGGCCAGTGTTCTCTCCTCCGCGGTGAACTGTCCCACGCCCGATAAGGGCCTGGCTTCTTTGATTTCCTCCCATTCGCCGGAGGATTGGTTACACATACGTGAAACATGCTTAGTTTATCATGATACTGGAAGCATAGCTTTACAAGCTGTGAATGTCGTTCAGACACCTGAGAGCACAGGTACAATGGGGAAGGTGACCACTGGGCCATCCTGGCCCTGCCATGGTTTTTTTTTTTTTTTGGCAGAGGTATAAAAATATCAGATCCTGCTGCAGAATGCTACCAGCTTTCTTTCCTTTTCATGGGAGAAAATCGTATTGCGTGTCAGAGAGAGAAAAAGCTAACAATGACACCATAGCAGAGGGAAAGGGGGGTGGAGGGAGGCAGGGGAGAGTGAAGGGGGAGGGGGAGTAAGTGGCGGTGGAAGAAGACTTGACTTGAGGTGAGGAACTCACAAACAACACACCGCTGATGTATTGTAAAATAGTACCCCTGACCCACATCTTTTTATTAACCGAGGCCACCCTATACTAGTGTATTCAATCAAAGACTTTAAAAATTAAAGTTTGAGCTCAAAAACAAAACCAAATAACACTAATGTAATCAAAGCCACCTCCGCAAACTTGTGAAAATTCAAAATTACTTGACTAGTAAGCTATTTTCAAAAATAGCGATCCAGCTGCTTCAGCAACGATTTAATGCCCGAGGCGAAGCCTCCTCTTTCTGCTGCGTTGTCTACAACACCTGCAAATGCTAATGTCATTAAATCCTCAGACAGCATCGTCCACTTCGATGCGAATCGCATTTGCTTTATAGAGGAAGGTGAGAGAAATTTTAAAAATCCAAAAATTATAATTATGGGTAAGTTTTTTTCTGTAAATTTCTTTAAGTCATTCTAACTTGCTGCATCTCCTTCTCTTCTACTCATCTAATTTATATCTAATTAATATCCCTCTTATCTTTTACTCTAATGTATGACACATTAACACAGATATGAGAAATGAGATAGCCAGGGTTTGTTATATTTTATCATATATTTGCATCAAGCTAGATTTTTAAAAAATGTACTTTTATTGATCTCAGAGAGGAAGGGAGAGGGAGAGAGAAACATCGGTGACGAGAGGCAATCATGGGTCTGCTGCCTCCTGCATGCTCCACACTGGGGATCAGCCCACAACCCTGGCCTGTGCCCTGACCGGGAATCGAACTGTGACCTCCTGGTTCATAGGTCAAAGCTCAACCCCTGAGCCACACCTGCTGGGCACAAGTTAGGTTTTGATATGCAAACATCTATGCTAATAATAGAGAAATATGCAAATTGTCCATTACAGCATCACATCACGACCAGAGCAGCAGGCTGTGTCCCCGCCCTCTCCTCAGGGGTACGATAAGAGGGGATAAGAAAGGAGAGGGAGAGGAAGGCAGGCCTACAAGCAGACAGGCCGAGGAGAGACAGAAATACAGAAAGGGAGCAAGAAAAAGATGCAGGGATGGAAAAGGGAAGGAAACATGGGGCTGCACACAGGAGGGGGTGGCAACTGAGGAGGGGGGAACAGGTGCTCCCGGTGAGGGGAGGGGCAGGAGTTCTGCCCAGACACAGGGGGAGGGCGGTGGGCCCCAGCGTGGGCCCTTGGCGGAGAGGTGCCCGCGGGTCTGGGACAGAGGGGTGGATGGTCCAAGGCCTTCTGGATGGAGGCGCTCCTGCTTCGGGAGAGCAGCAGTGCCCGGGCCATGTGGGCCGTGGCCATCCTTGCGGCACTCGGGGTCACTTGCAGAAGTTCGGTCTTCGAGGAAAAATGACCCATAAATCTAATATTGTTTCTCTTTTCCGCTACAAATATTTAGAAACATGCCTTTTTCCTCTTAAGAGGAGAGTTAGACCCTACTGAATTTATTTTGCTTTATTTTTAGAGTCATGGAATGGAAGGTGATACGGTCTTCTACAATCTCAAAGTTCGAATTCACTTTAGATTATAATTAACTCACTTCTTTCACCCACAAACTTTACTTATTGATAAATTCACTCATTGCACAGACTTTTGAGAAGTCTGAGTGATGGGAAACAGAACTGATGAGTGCCGGTGGGCACGAGGATGAACACTGAATAGACGTGAATAGACGCGATGTTCGATTAGACCGAGTGTCTGAGAGCTGCAAAAAGTAGGCGATGCAAACAAGCAGATCAAGTAAGAGATTCAACTCTGCATTTATCTGCTCAGATATGACAGCATATGAAATAGCAAATTGATAAGAAATGAAAGTTGTGTCCATGCTATCAATGGCATCATATAAGCCTTCAGCGTTTACCTGTGACGTGTGTGTTTTGGACACAGGTGCCGTGGATGGTGAGGGAATTCCCTCCTAAAAGGAGCCTTAGCCCAGGCTGGGCAGAGCTAACACCCGGTCAGGAGCCTTTCCATTTGCGTGTCTCCAGAGCCCCTTTTCGTGAAGGCCCGGGAGCCCTCTTTCTTCGAAGACAGACGCCCCCTTTCCGGGGGGGTGATGTTTATGCTCCCAGAACTCCCCTGAAGCAGGGGCTGAGTCGAAGCATTAAGCTTCAAAGAATCTCTCTGTGTGTACGCAATTGAGCTGTCAGCAAAGCGATGATGATTGATATTTTATATGAAAATTCATGGGGAATAACTAGACACAATTAAAAATACTCAAGAAGAGAGGAGGATTCCTTCTGGAAAATGACATGCTAATAGCCACTCCTGGATTAGAAACAGCTCAGGTAACTGGCTGAATAATGTTAACAAATCTGATTTTGCCGGAGGACACTTGTTACGCCTTGTGATGAAAATAAAGATGTTTATTTTGGTTTTGGAGGCCTCCCACCGATGAGAGGGAGAGGGAGAACGGAAGGGAGAGGGAGAAGGAGGGAGAGGGAGAGAGAGAGAGAGACAAGGAACTGACATATCTGGTGGGCATGTGGCTATGGCTGTGTTTCTTCTGTAGAGAACACATTACAGCATCACACAGCATCACACGGCATCACACAGAATCACACAGCATCACACAGCATCACACACATCACACACATCACACAGCATCACACACCATCACACATCACACAGCATCACACACCATCACACAGCATCACACAGCATCACACATTCCAGGAGCAACAGCAACAAACACATTTTCTCTCTGGTTTATTTTATTCCAATATATATTCTCCTCTCTCCTTTCTCCTTTCTACTCTGAAAAACTGATAGGAAATAGAGAATTTTGTAACTTAGGTGTGAAGCAAACAAAACAAATGTGTGGAATTCGTAATGTTCCAATCCATCATTGCTTTTATCTTTTTTGGGGGGGTGGGCACAAAACAGTTCTACACACACAGTTTATAAATGTGTATGTGGTCAAAATACAGAGGCCTTCATTTACGATATTGGTTTTAAGTCACACCAGTAAGTCCTCTTCTTCTCCAAGATCACTTTTTAAAGTTTATGTAGTGTTTTTGTGAGATTTTAATTGAGTTTTTTTTAGAGAAAGAGGAAAAGAGAGGAAGGGAGAGAGAGAAAGAGACATTGATGTGAGAGCAAACCTTTGATCGGCTGCCTCCTGCACGCCCCCTACTGGGGAATGGAGCCCGCAACCCGGCATGCGCCCTGACCTGGAACTGAACCTGCAACCCTTTGGCGCAAGGGACGGCAACCAACCCACAGAGCCACTGGCCAGGGCATAACTTTATGTTTTCAGTTGCATGAATATTTGGACAAACTCTCATTCATGAAAATAATGAGGTCATCTGGCTAAACTATTTTTTTTAATATTCTTAAGAGTATCCAATAGTAAACATCATAGGAGGAAAGGATGAGACCAAAATCTACACAAAGGGGGGCGTTCAGAGGGGCCGGAGGAGCAGGTGGGACCAGGGGCCACGTGGTGCCATGCCCACAGCCTGTGGCAGAGGCAGAGAACCAGCAGCCCGGCTGAATCAGTGGCAGATGGGAGACGCACACTCTGAAGGCGGCCTGCTGGGGAGAGGGGGAGCGAGGGTTAAAACCTCCACCCCAATCAGAGGCAGTAAAGAACGGGACAGACTGTCAAATTACAGCGGGCAGGCTGGGGAGTGTTGGCGAGGGAGGGAAATAGATCAACCAAAGGACTTGTGTGCATGCACATAAGCACACCAATGGCCACAAGACACTGGCTGGTGGGATGAGGGCATTCGACAGGGGGTAGGGGAGGCTGCGGAAGGTCAATGGGGGGAAAGGAGATAATATGTACTAACATATTAATACTTTAAATAATAATAATTAAAAAAAGATCTCCACCCCACCTCCCAGGTGGACAGGGAACTGGACTGAGCCTCAGCACAGCAGGCAGGAACTCGGCAGGCGGCTGCGGTCAGCAGCCAGGTGTAGCGGGCTCTCGATGGCCTGACTCTGCACACACATGGCTCTATATTCTGGAGGAATTTTTGCCAGTGTGTACCAGGAGACACGCACTAGAATATTTATGGCAACGTTGTCCAGTAGAGCCACATCCTGGAGACAGTGAAATGTCAACCCCAGTTGAGTGGACATCAGATTTGTGGCATCTTCCCAGGAAGGAGTTATATCGCACATGCTGAATGGGAAAACGAAGGACCTAGAGCTATACGCAACAACGTAGATGGATTCCACAAATCAGGCGCAGATGAATACATTAGGATCTTATCTACACCGAGTTCAAAACCAGGCGGAGTGATACTGTTTCCTTCAGGATCTCTGAGGTCACCACAGAACCGAAGCGGCTTCCATCAGCTTGCAAGAGCTGGTGGGTTACGTTCAGGAGTTTGTTAACCATCAGCAACTTGCAGTTTACCATGCTGAGGGTATTTACACCATGGAAATCCGACAAATGAGAACGACGGGTTCTTTTTCTCTGGAGAATCCTTGTTAAACATTTACCGGCATGCTGCCAGGGGAGAGTCACAATGGTCAGCTTCTGGATAGTGGTTAAGTTGCTTTTCACGATCCAGATAAACTTTAAACTCTCCTACATGTTTATGTTCCCTGCTGCATACACCATATCTTACAGTACAAACAACCAAGGTCAAGTGTCTCCCTTAGTAATTTCATACTGGTAGGCCATTTCATAGGTCTCAGTCGTTGACATATTTGGAGTGAATTTCAGTAATAAGAGTGAACTATGAGATCTGGCTTCATGGTTTTCCAAATGGGTCCGTGGCCAAGCCCAGCCTCAGGAACAAGATCATCCAATTCAAAGCCCATGATGTTGCCTCCCTGGAAGCTGCTTCACATATGTCACATGGCTTTTACACAGTTTCCCCGTGGTCTCTCTTCAGTGTCTTTTGCTCAAGAGACCCAAGGATGCCGGTTAATGGTATGAAATCGCCAGCAGACCAAAGAAACGAGATTATTTTAACAGTCACAAAGCAGGGTTGATTCCAAAAGGGTTCCAATACCATTGATTTCTCTCAATTTATATGATTTTAAACCCTCTCCCTGCAAGAGTGGTGTAACAGTCCAAAGATTGGGATGCGCATATAAGCAGTCACATGCTCTCACAATACCAAATCATCAGGTCCTATTTTCTTAGAGCCTCATTTTTAAGATTTCTGGAAAGAGTCAGAAATATTCTAGATTGCTATTACTTTTAGGTTTAACATGTTTCATTAGAAACAAGTGCAATATAAATATAAATCCCTTTATCTTAATGATAGTGTAGCTTCTGTTCAATGTCAGGACACACATTATATCTGTGGCACCTGGATTTTTCTTCCTTGACTTTATGCCTGAAGAGCTATGTTTTCACTGAAAAGTGTCTTTTGGGTCTTGTAAAGTACATCTTAGCAACGAAATAAAATTCAGACCGCTAATTAAAACCTTAGTATTTAATACCGCTGACTGAGACACAATATAATTTACAGCTTTGTAATTCCCCTTGACGGAATGCAATCTTTCTTTGCTTTCTTCTAGGGAAAGATCATGCCATATTATACTGCGTTCTAATGCTGTCACGCTCCTATCACATTACAGAAAGCACTAATCCTTAGCCATTCATCCGACTCCCTGCTCCTGACGTAATCCACCGTGGGTCTTGGGCCATTTCCTTCAGAGGTGGCCATTTCTGAGGAGACTGAGATCAGCCTTAGTGGACAAAATTATCTCGACTTTAGGAAAAAGGTGTCTTAGTTCCAGATGTTCCCTAGGAGTTTCATTATTTTCACTCAGAAAATGCAACTATGTGCTTGTAAATGTTGTTTGTGCTCATGCTGCTCCTTCTTCCCGGGCCCTCTACTGCTGTCACTGAGAGAGGGGTCATTTGTGTGACTTTTGGAAAACTGAGTGGAGGTGGTTGGAGGAGAAATAATAAAAAGAAAATAAAAGAAGAGAATAAGAGAGGTTTTAGATAAAGTTGATTTCATTCATTCATTCATTCGTTGGTGTTTTATCTATCCAATTGCCACATACTTCAAAATTAAGCATATTCTATAGTTAGTCTTTTTTGTCATCATGAGAAAAATATTTATAGATGAGAAGACTTAGTTCTTTTCTTAGGATCAGGAATGAATATTTCTAATTAAGATAAGTTATTTTGGAAACCGAGCCAATGGAAATTTGAAGGGTTTAAATGGGAGAAGATGGCTACAAATGCAGCTTGAAAATTTTAAAATGAAAATTTTTTTATTTTTTATTTTTTACTGCAAATATGACTTCTATGACAATTCCTATGGAAAATATTCCCAGGAAATTATGATCTACAGTTGTTGGGCTAGGAGGTTGGAATAGATAGAGCTCTTGAAAGACTAACATGTAAATAAACTATGTTCCAGGGAAAAGGATGTTAAGAGATGTCCTGATCATTCAATCAGTCTTTCTATGACTAAACACATTTCAGAAAATGTGGGTAAAATGAGTTTTGTTGGCTTTGTTTTTGTAAGACTTCTCCTCACTCCACGCAAAGACCTGATTCTGCAGAATGTTCCTTCACCTTGGGCCAGGACTGGAGGAGCACTCTCTCTCTGTGTAAACTATTCACCCCTAGCTATACATTACATGTATTTGTACTCTTGAAATGTATCTATATATATAAAAGCTTAAGCGACCGTCAGACCAGTACCTATGATGTGCACTGACCACCAGAGGGCAAATGCCCGATGCAGGAGCTGCCAAGCTCCGGTGACTTTGCAGCTGCGGTTCTTGGATGACATACCTGGAACAAGAGAGGAGGGAGCCCGAGTCCAGGGTGCGTCACCCGAGAATAGCCCTCTCACAATCTGGGAATGTTGGAGAGCCAGGTTTGGCCCAAGCCCTGTAGGCCAGGTGGAGGGACCCCAGTGGTGCACAAATTTGTGCACCAGGCCTCTAGTATTACTATCAAAGGACAATGGCTCAGATGATCAAAACCAGATAGGTGTGCTCAGTAGGCAGCTGGGCAGTGTGTCTGGGAATATGTAAGTCAGTAGGTTGAATTATTCAAGTATAAAGGTTGAAACCCCTAAAACACAACTATAAGCAAACTTTACGGATGGTGGCCAGAGGAAAATCAAAGAAGTGGAGACCATGGACTTGGAAGATCACACTGGTGTCCAGCGAGGAGTGGAGAAGGCAGCTCGCCTGGACTGAGGTGGGTGAGGCAGGAATGCATTGAGCTGAATCTCTTCAGCTTGGTCATGAGAACGTCAATCCTGACATTCCATGGAGCACCTGCGAACTGATGAGGATAAGAGAGGTGGGCAGGTGCTGGAGGAGTGAGTGTGCCCAGGCTAACCCTTCTTTAGTGACATTACATTTTGATTATTGAAGCCAACAGCAGTCCTTGGCAAGAGGGCCAGCTATTCTTCTAAGACAGAAGAAAGCTAGAAAATGTAGGCTGACCTCTTCCTGTAAATTTTTAGCATAGACACTCACAAAGATTTATTTTAAAGAATTTCTCATTGCTGGTATTGACTGTAAGGCATCACATTTAACTGAAGGTTTTCTTTTAATCATTTACTCATTTTAGTAGAAGGGTTCAACATTTACTTATTAAGGGCCGAGAGGTATAGACTGGTTGATTACATCCTTATCCTTATTGAGACTTCCATCTAGAATGCCGTTCACAAGGAAATCAATATTTCGGATAATTTAAAAATACAGAAGAGTAAATGTGTTGTCTTTTTAAAAAAAAAATATTTTATTGATTTTTCACAGAGAGGAAGGGAGAGGGACACAAAGTCAGAAACATCGATGAGAGAGAAACATAGACCACCCACCTCCTGGACACCCCCTACTGGGGATGTGCCCACAACCAAGGTACGTGTCCTTGACCAGAATCGAACCTGAGACCCTTCATTCAGCAGGCTGATGCTCTATCCACTGAGCCAAACTGGTCTTGGCAAATGTGTTGTCTTTAGACAATCAGGTTAACACCCTGACCTATAAGTACTGTTTTTAGTATTTCTGCCACTTTCTACTTCTGTAAATAGAAATTAATTAATTTGGCATTGACATTTTGGAGTTATCAATATTTTAATTTTTTCAAAAAGAAATTAATACACAAGGCCTGGATTTTAAGCCTCTTATAAGTTACAAATGCATTTATTTTAAATTAATCTATTTATACTAAAGCCCATAAACAGGGAGTTTACTGAGTTTTACTCAAATTTTTCCAAGGGTGTGTTTAGATAATTGCCTGAGAATTGATGTTTTAAATATTTGCATGGAATTACAGACTATTGTTGTAATAGCGAATACTTTATAAAGCCTTTCTGCATCAACCACTAATTAGCTTCATTATAGCCCACAGTTGACTCCTATGAATAACTTATGTAAATGATGAAACTCTGGTACTTTTTTTCTGAATTTCCTGACAACGAGATTGGAGAGTAATAAATGTGGCAAATTTCTGACAGCCGATATACGTCTTTGTTGCATTTTAAGAAAGGAATAATCCAAATACAAGAATTTATTTAGCTGGGAGTTTTTCCCTTTCCCTGCCTCTTTGAAAGAACAACTGAGCAAAACAGCTAAGAAGAGCTTGCAGCTTGATTTGCATCTTCAGAACAAAGAAACAAATGAAAACGTGCCATTGTCTCTCCTTCCCCAGACGGTGCGCAGCTCCCTTCTATAATCTCTGCGTGTAATGAGGGTTAATAGCTGCCTTTGAGATATTAATGGGAAATGTCACAGACAAGGGAGATATTACTGCCTCTGATGAACTACATCCAGGAAGAAAAGGAGAAAAAAGGAACAATACGTAAAATCTGCACAAATAAAAAGGATTTAACTAGTTTCTAAAATTCAACCCCGTAGACGATGCTGACACAAAATCTAATGATAGAAGTGCATTATCTAAGTCTCTAAGATATAATTTTTAAAATTTTTGCATTGGTATGATACAAAAAAAAATCTCTTGACTTCAACTTAGACAAGAATGAAAAGGAGGAATTTCATAGGACTCAGAGGCCACGCGAAATGCTGTAGATTCCAAGAAGAGAAACCCCAACACTCAAGCACACTAGGGGCTAATGATGCAGGAACAATGCGATACTTTCAAGGGGACCCATCCGTACACTGACCAGATGTTTGGGGAATTTCACGTTTAAATCAGTTCTTTTCTTGGTCATGGCACCGTTGACTCTGCCTTTTTCAATGCTCACCTTTTGGGTTCAACTCATATTCAGAAAAGTTGACAAGGGTATTATGCCTCCCGCAGGCACACTCTTCCCCTTGTTTCTTCAAAGCTGAGGTCTGCCATCCAGCGTGGTCGTGTCTGCACTGCCGTCTGATGACAGGAACGCCGGACGAATGAGCCGTCGGTCGGGGGGAGGGGAGCACTATGAGGCTGGTACAGAAGTCAGGGTGGCAAGCAGGCTTCTCTTTCTAAGGGCACCCCCTGGGCATCGCATGGTGAAGACAGATGGTCATCCTGGCTTCCGAGGAGCCAGACGCCAGCCAGGTTTCCTCCAGGACAGGGCTGAGGCGCGGCCCAGCGGCCTACCAGCTGGCTCTGAAGGGTGCGGAGCTAAGTCCTTCTATGACTTGGTTTACGAAACAACAAGAAGAACAACATGGAGACTGCGCTTGGCACAACCGTTGTCCACAGACAGATGTCATCCCTTGATGGACACTGATGTGAAAACTGCTCACCACACACAGCCAGCTACTCGAATAAGAACTGACCGGCGGGTTGATTGGTCTTGAAAACGACATTCCATTTTAACCATATATTTTTGTTTAGGAGCAAAGAGGCCCCTGATTTCTTGTCCACTGTGTCTTCATTTTCTCTGTCTAATTTTCAGACATGTAGAACATTCCTGAAATTTTTAGACAGGTAATGCTTATCCCGTGCTTAAGAAGAAATACCTCGTTTCCCTTTAACGGTGGATATTACCAACAGAGATCAGTGGCTCGCGCTGTGGGGCTGTCAGCGTTGACACATCCGGGGCTATTAACATTCTAAGGTGAGTGGCCCGCACCCCCCTCAGCATTCCTGACTCAAGGCCCTAAGCCCTGCCTTTGCGCTCCTTTCACCGGCATAATCCCCCCTCCAACCCCCTGGCCTTTGTGGCTGGTCCTGGCCATTCAAGGCGCCCCGTCTGCTGAGGACCCTGTGCAACCACCGAGTCCCCTCCTTCCAGGGTAGAGCAGGAGTGTCTTCCGTCAGGGATGTGCAGATGGGTGTCTTCCAGAGACACTCAATTCCAGGGAACAATACAAGATAGGCCACCTATTTTTAAAAAAATATTTTTATAGATGTCAGAGAGAGGGAGAAGAAAGAGATGGAAACATCAAAGAGAGTAGCATTGATGGGCTGTCTCCTGCACACCCCCTCCTGGGGATCGAGCCCGAAACCCAGGCATGTGCCTTTGACTGGAATTGAACCTGGAATTCTTCGGTCCACAGGCTGATGCTCTGTCCATTGAGCCAAACCAGTTAGGGCTGGGCTCCCTTTTATTGATCAAATAAGACTACTAGTAAATAGCATGCTGGCTGGGTATGAGAACAGCTACTGACAATCTCAGAAGGTCCTTCGTGTAACACCCTGACAGCGCTACCAAGTCCCAGCAGTTGCCCGAAGGCTCTAATCGTCCCTTCCTCCTCTCAGTGGCGTGCCTGGTGCAGGTTTATCACAGGCTAACCTGGCACCTGCTTATTGGAGGAGTCACACGACATTACACATCTGTAGGAAGACTACACAGACATTCTTGCTCAGCGCGTTCCGCTAGTTTACAAGGCCTCACACAATCACTCCCAAATGTCCTCAGTCACGACGCTCTCTTGGCTAGGGATCGAGAGAGAGTGTGTTTTCTTATTTTGCGTATATGCCTGTCCGGTGAGATCAGTCTTCTGAGATAATTGCTGATTTTTAAAAATTGATTGGTTAATTAATTATGTTCTTCGATCACAATTTGCTGTGTTCCTTTCCCACGAGAGGCACTGTGCTGGACATGTGAGCTGGAACAGTGAACACGTTAGGAACAAATCCCCCTTCATCATTTTCACCGCAGAGAGAGGAAATAGAAACAGGTCAGTCCGCAGAGCGCCTGAGGGTGAGGGCTCTGAGGAATGGAAACTGTGAGAAGGGGAGCGTGATCGGGGATTCCCGCACTGCCAAACCTAAGCTGCAATGCTGTGTGGTGCTATGTGGGATTCCCCCATGTTTTGTCAAACTCTTAGAGCCAGATTGACTAGTTAGATATGAGCAATTTACTTGTGCTGTTGGGTAACTCAGATTTGATGTTTTTCTTCACTTTATATTCAGACTTATCTTTTTACTAATTTTTTAAGCTCTGAGCTAACCTTTCCACTTTTATATGTTTCTAACAGAGTCGTGCTATCTCATTCAGGGAAGGTTTTTAATATATATATATATATAATTGATTTTTAATATATATATATATTTTAATATATATATATAATTGATTTTTTTTTTACAGAGAAGAAGGGAGAGGGAATAGAAACATCAATGAGGGAGAAACATCGATCAACTTCCTCCTGCACAATCCCTACTGGGGATGTGCCCACATGCCCTTGACGGGAATTGAACCTGGGACCCTTCAGTATGCAGGCCGATGCTCTATCCACTAAGCCAAATCAATCAGGACTCAGGGAAGGTTTTTGAAAGCAGATAAACAATTACCTGAGTTTCATTTAGATTTAGTTCTCTCTTGAGTCACCTTGATCCCTAAATCTCTCTCAATTCTCTTAATCTAGAATGCAATCGAACGTCCAGGAGGATGATCAGCAAACAGACAGACAAGCAGAAGCAGGGAGAAGGGAGAATGGTGTTTCAATGACTGTGACAATATTCTCTTAAGTAATAGAATGCTAATGAAAAATGCAACTCTCCATAAACAGACATTTTATTTGGTACTGCCTTCACTGCAAGCAATGCTAATGAAATAGATTCCATTTTAAAACTATTTGTGTTGTGACCAGAAAAGGCTGGTTTTGTGGACTCTGAGGAGCCAGACTAATTGTGACCCAGTTAGAGCAGGATGGCTTTGCCTTTATTAAATGATGTCCAAGGTTAATGTCAGACAGCATTTGTCAGCCTCGGCCTCCTCGTGGCTGCGCTGGGAGCCGTATGGGTTTACAGGGTGTGAGTCTAGCCCTACGGATCTAGCGGACAGTGGAATAACCTCTATTACTCTCTTAAAACCCAGTGATTGTTTTTAAAAGTGATTAATCTCTTTGAAAAATTCTCCCCATTTTTTTTGCAGGGTAAATGACTTTCCCTTGAGAAATGAACAGTGTTCCAGCAATGCTCAGACGTATTTCTGTCTGCCAGCATCAGCCTTTTAAATAGAATGCTCACTTAAAGACGTTTATCTAACAGAAATAAAACCTCACTTTGCTGTCCTGGGTACCAACTTTTTAATTTATATTTCTTGAATTTTAAAAGTTAGAATGCTGTATAGTCATTCACAATTATTTCAGTGGATTCTAGTTTATACTAGAAACATTTATTTAATTGGCCATTCAATAAGTTTCTAATAATGATTGAACTTTTCAATCTATAAATCTATTTTCCACTTCCAAATTCCCAGGAGCAAACTGCCACATGAGATTATTCTTTCTTCCCAGGACAACTGGTCACATACAGGAAGTTATACCACGTGGGGTGCTGACATTCGGGGGCAATGCAGTTCTGTGCAGCTCACGCGTTTCTGTGCTTTTCCACGGATAGTCCATTTCTAATCCTCAACAACTTATCCAGGGACTCACATCAAATCGATAAGTTTTATACTATGAAGAAATATTCTCTTCTGTGCAGGGAAATAAAACCTCATAAAATATACTCCAAGCATTGCTTGTTCAATCATTTTCACCTGTATGTAGCCTCACATCAAATGAAAGTAAAATCCATCACATAATTAAGACAAACATCCTGGAAAACTGAAACATGCTGATGCATTGATTTGAATAACATACGTAATTGAGGACATTTTATTCTATAGTGAAGAGTGTTTACTTTGATTATTCCTGACCTTGGGGTAACGAAAATATATTTTGATATCAGAAGAGTTAAGGTAGATGTTCTAACAAATTAAGATACAACATGTATCCATTCCTGGATCCCATAGCCATTTATGGGATTGCGTTTTGTGCTGGGGTGTGGGCGACAAATGCATCTGAAGAGTTTCCTACCTTTTCCTACTAACGCGAAAGACACGCAGTGAAATAACTCAGGCGGGAATAATGGGAGTGAGCAGTAGCAGAAACATGTACAACATGGTACAAGCGTTCAGTGAATGGCGCAACTTTGCATATGGGCCAGAGAAGGTTTGATGGTGGATGTACTACCTTAGCTGTGCCTTGCAGGATAACTAGAGCTCACCAGGCAAAGCCAAGTTAGAGGCGAGACAAGGGGGAAAATCAGGACCTAGCGCAGTGAGCAAGGGTAACAGACTTGGGGCACAAAGTGGTCTCCCATCATTGGAGATGTGTCCACCCTTTGGAGGGATCAGGCTTGGGTTAGACCACAAGGGTTTTTATTAGCTTATTCACTCTGACCTGATTGGTGGAGAATCCAATGGGATCTTAAGTATGTATTCCTTATTAAGATTGTCTTGCGTCCTTTGGAATCATAAGAAAGTATGAAACAATGGTTGCAGGGATTCCCAGCATTTAAGAAGACGAGATAAATATGGAGAGATCACACTCAAAGGGCAAGCAAAGCCAGTGCCTCTATGTTGGCTGCAACAAGCATGTGGAAGTAGGAACCTGGAACCTCTCATTGCTCTCTTGTTTTCCTGTGCTGTGCTCAGTATGGATAAAGGAGATACATTATGATCTGAGTCAAGTAACTTCAGTTGTAAGAGCGCTGCCATCGGTCTTTGGGGTGCAGCACACAATGGGGTTCAAATGGATTCAGTAGATACTGATTATGTTCCCTCTACGTGTTGGAAGCCAGGTCTACCAGGCAGATAAGAATCACTTCTGTGGATTTTATGGTCTCCCAAAGTAGACAGAGAAATAAGCAGACAATTGGAAGACACGGAGGTAAGTTATAAGGAAGGAACAGCACATGCTGGATGACCAGAGGGTACAGAGTGGGGTCTTCCAGGAAGTTAAGCAGGACTTTTGGAGAAGATTGGGCTCAGCTTCATCTAGAAGACTCAGTATCCTTTAGTAGAAAAAGACTGAAAAAGCAGGAATTTCTGTGCTGTTTGCAGGAACACAAAGGCTTTGAAACTGTTCCTGTCAAGTATGAAGTGAATAGATGAAACAATGGAGCTGGTGGGGCCCAGTAAGAGCAAAAGCCTTCCATCCATCTTTTGGAGTTTGGGGTTAGCACTCTGGGCAATGGAGACATTCAGGGGTCTTCAGCAGGGATAGGGCATGCGCGTACTTGCATGTGAAACTGATGTGGAGGGCAGTGTGCTCCTGCTCTGCAGGGGGGACTGGGAGAAGATTCCGGTCTCCAGGCTCCAGGAACTGTCCCTAACTCATTCACTACTCTGCCAGAGCCGATCATTGTTTTGATGGTAGAGCTGTGGACAGGGAGTTGGGAGGGCTGGTCAACCTTGACTGCTCTGAGGGGTGGAGCTGGTGACTGGGATGTTGGTGGTTGAAGCAGCCCCCACCTGTTAGTCCTAAGAAGATCTACTGATTGGCTTTTACTGGTGTTTTCTGGCTGGGGGAGACGGGTGTATCTTATGATTTTAATCTTAATCAAAGGAATGGGAAAGCCAGAGCGGGTAGTAGTCCTGCCACTAGGGTTGGACTACCGCCTGGCCCCCATTTCCCAAATTAATATTTTTTTCTGAGTCTCTTTATTCATTTGTGTGTGACCTTCTCCAGAAACCCGAAACCCTGAACCGGGGACCCTGAATCATGCGGGACATGAGAGGGGTTCCCACATTTTGGCGCCCACCCAGGGACGCCACCCTGCTCCTCACCGTTCCCTGCCAACCTCGCAGGTGCTACGGAATCGGTTGTTGGATAAATGGATGCAAAGCAAGCTTTTGGTGGTGATTGTTGACCGAGACCGGCCTGAACCAGGGCGGTGGTGGTGGGGAGTGGGAAACTGGGAAGGATGTAAACTGGAAGGACATTTTTCTAGGAACTCAAATGAACCAAAATTGGTGATTGGGGCCTAGAAGGAGAGAGAAAAATGTAGAAGAATTTAGGGCTTGGGGAAAAAGAGATTTTGGTCATGTTAATTAAGAAAAAAATCCTTAATGGAACAGAAAAGTAGAACACATATTCCTGCTTCTTAAAGGAGCTCCTATATTCTTGCCTGGCATACATCCAGCGTTAGCAGGACTCCAGAGGGCTTATTGCATGTTACTGTTATTGTGTGACTGTGAAGGAGACGGTAAGATCTCCATGGAAGACACTGCATCTAATACGTGTCTCCTGAACCTCCTGCACACAGTGTGCAGCACGGGATTTTATTCAGTATCTGCCAACTGCTTGGCATTACGGTTCCAATTTAAGTCATCCTGGCAAGTAGTAAAATGTAAGGAAATAGAACTTCACTGTAAATGTGTGAGGATATATCCCTAGAATCCCTCAAAAACACTATCTCCACCACTCACCTTGTCATTAGAATTCTCTTATTTTTCCCCTTTTGGTACTGGGTAACTCGGTCTCATTGGTCAGTGCCTTGCATATGTCACATTTATAATAATCCATGGCCTACAGACGTGAAATAGTGCCCTCACCCTGCACTGATGTTGGCAGGCAGACTTCAGTTTCAGGACCTAGATCAGCCCTTCCTGTTTGCTATTGAGTTTGTAGTCGCTGCTTCCTCTGTGATTGGTCTGACTCCATTCTGCTCTGTCTTATTTCAAGGGTAGAGGCCCAATGCATGAACTTCATGCAAGGGGCTCAGCCCTCATAGCCCCAGTTTTGTCCAGAAGGTTATCTGGAAGGATGTCCAGAAGGTCGTTTGGCTTTTCCAGTCTAATTAGCATATTATGCTTTAATTATTATAGAAGATACTTTTTTTTTAATGTACTTGAAATGTATTTTACAAAGCCTGTTCATTTCCTTAAGTACATGGATTACTTAAGACAGGACTGATATTTAGGCAGGACAGATATTACAGAAATAGCCCCCCCCCCCCTTTTTTAAAAAAGAAGGAGAACTAGGATAAAATATGACTCGGTCAAAACAGGACTTCCCATTCTTTAGGAAGCTGTGTTTCACGTGAGGGACAAGCGGCTTTAGTTACTTGTGAATGGTGTGAAGGGATTTCTGCACGTTGGCAAGAGGAATTTTAAAAGTGGGGAAAATGCCCGGCACATGTGGCTCAGTGGTTAAGCATCAACCTAGAACAGGAAGTCATGGTTTGGTTCCCAGGCAGGGCTCATGCCTGGGTTGTGGGCTCCATCCCTTGTGGGGCGTGCAGGAGGTAACCGATCAATGATTCTTTCTCATCATTGATGTTTCTCTGTCCCTCTCCTCCGTCTTAGTAATCAATAAAAATATATTAAAAAAAATGAAAGTGGAAAAAATGAATTGGATTCATATTGGATTCAATATGATAACAGTTTATACTTTGTATAGATTTTTGCCAGTAGAAACTAAGCATATTGGTGAACACTTAGAGAGCTAGAAGAACAGTATGCTATCTTCATGCTTACACTGGCTTACCCTGCACCTGAACTTCATTGCTGCAGGAGTGAAGAATTTAATGAACCCTTGTGTTTGCTTGTTTCCAGGTAAAAATTCTGATAGAGCCAAACTCACTTTGGATGAGAAGCTTCTAACAACACAAAATCAATAGTAGGTTTCAGTGCCATAACCATATCTAATTCCATGTGTGTCACTTAAACCTACAATATCTTGTCTGTTCCATTAAATCGGGAAATGCATCTATATTTGAATTAGAGACTGTTATTAGAGACTTCTGTATCATTAACGAATATATAATTTATTGTCCATTTACTTCCAAACAGCTTAAGTTAAAATCAAATGCTCAGAGTAGAAGGAATATCAGTCCTAAGTATTTTTTTTTGAATAAATGAATCAACAAATAAAAAAAAGTGATTTGATGTGGCCATGCATACTCTAAATATATATGTAAAATTTTTTAGATTTCTATTTATTATAAAATTTGAACATATTAAAGCACATCTTCTAATTTTATAGATTTATATGGCTAATAGAAAACTATTTTGATATTGTTTATAGTTTTTTTCAAAAGTCTACTTGTGTCTAGAAAAATTCCTTTATTACTTGAAATGCACATTGCAGAATAATTCTGACAATTCATAAACACTAAGTAAGAAAATAACTAGAACTTCACACAACGAAGAATAATTCATATGGGACCTCGACTTCAGATTTGCGCTGTAGATAGCAAGGGGGGAGACAAGTGGGTGAAGCGAGGTTGGCTCTCCTCAGCCTGGGAAGTGGTGTGGTCATGGAGCCACATATTTCTACTTGTGTAACTTGGCTCTGTGTTCAAGATAATCATACTTAGATGTCCGTGTCCTGAGCATTTTGATTTTTAAAAAATATATGGGTCTCCTTTAAAAGCTTTCTGGCGCGAGCCTTGAAGTAGTAAATCAAGTTTACCCGAGTCTGCATTATAACCACCTACTCCGTGAAAGCGATACTCTATTTGTTTTGTGACATTTGATGCCCTGTTAAATACTTTAAAATGGAGGTTCCTGTCTGGCCGTGTGGTGTGAGGGTACTTACTATCGAAGAGGATTCAGTTGTCATGAATATATTTAAAGGGCCTTAAAATACGCCTATCAAGTGGAGTCATTGTCAAGAGCAGTCTATTCGTGGGCCATCTCTAAAGGGTAAAAGTTGGCAATTATAATGTATCATGAGGGCCCATATATTTCTCTTCCTTCTGTCTAGTTCAAGTTTGAGAGTGCACTAAAATGGAGTTAGAAGGGGATAATAGGGAAAAATAGGCTTACATATTATCTACTGGCTTTCTAATGCAATCCCAAGTGGGAGTAATTGCAATTGACGTGCTCATTACATTTCTTAGAATTCTTTCATTGGGCAAAATTCATTCACTCAATACTATTCTTACATTTATATGTTATAAAGATATTTTTCTTCTTCCATTAAGAAATTATAGTATATGGAACACTGATAGAGTCTAATAAATTAACCTGTAAATAGAAAACAAAACCTAAAACAAACTTAAAAATAGTACATGTATTTAAAAATTTACAATTTGTTAGCCAATGATAATATACTATATACTAAATGAAAAATGACCTCACACATGATGAACATTCATCAAAAACTCTGATTAAGCTTTAAATTTAGGTTTGTGACAAATCAGTACTTACAATTATTTTGATTTTGCACTTTGAACAAAGGTTTACATTTCTACATTTACTTTCAGCATGTAGCCTCTATTGGATAACTGTAATTATTCAGTAGGAATTTATTTTTTGCCATCCAAATGGTCAGTCCCACTCTAGGTACTAGCTATATAGTGTTAAATGAGACATTTATTCAAAACATACGTGTGAAGCACCTATCATATACTATAGCAGACTGGGAAAAGGTAAAAATTTCATCCCTACTGAATGTGTGTGTGTCGGGGGGGAGGGTGAGGAGAAGGTAGAAAATGGACAAGATATTAAATTAAACTGATTAGATAGTCATCAGTGCTAATTTAGAAAGAAAAATAAAGGAGGGTATAGATGTAGGGAGTGGGTCATGGCGGCAGGGATTGGGTTTGCATAGTTTGCTAGGGGTTTCCTGGAGAACGTGATATCTGAAGAAAGGGCTGCGGACAGATGTGAAAAGGGAGGGAGCCGTGGAGGTACATGAAGGAGGTATATTCAGGAAGAGGGAACAGGAAGAGCAAAGGCCCCCCAAGCAGGCATCAGCATGGCGCCAACATGACAGAGGAGAATGAGGCTGCCCGGTATCTCAGGGCACAGCCAGAGAAGGACGAGGGTACCTGGTGCCATTCGAAGGACACAGCTTTACTCAGAGGGAAACGGGCCGTCTCTGGAAGGCTTTGAGTGATGGTGGTGGATAGGATCTGAGTTTTATTGTAATGGATCTTGATGGCTACTGGGTCAAGAATAGATCGCAAAGAGCATGGTGAGAGCAGGCCGTCTACTTAGCAGGCTACTTCAATAATTCATGGAGAGGTATTGGTGAAGTAGCCCAGAGGAGAGAGAAGAGATTGGGTTCGAGATATATTTGAACTTGATGGCCATTTGGCTGCGGGATTTCATGGAAACAGAGGACAGGAGGTGATGCCAAAGATCTTGGCCTGAGCATCTAAAATGCATATACTTAACCCTTTTCTGAAATGAGACGGCCACGAGAGCAACATGGTAGGTTCATTTTAGGTTGATATAGATGGATATAACTATGAAATTCAGAGGGATAGTCTGGGCTAGAGATGAAAAGTTTTCTTATCATAAGAATGACATTTAATGCCATGTTTGGATGCGGTCACACACATGAGAGAAGGTAAAAAAAGAGAAGAGGTTGGCTCACTGCTTCATGGGAAATGACAATATTAAGAGGTGGTGCCAAAACCGGTTTGGCTCAGTGGATAGAGCATCAGCCTGTGGACTCAAGGGTCCTGGGTTTGATTCCGGTCAAGGGCATGTACCTTGGTTGCGGGCACATCCCTGGTAGGGGGTGTGCAGGAGGCAGCTGATCAATGTTTCTCTCTCATTGATGTTTCTGACTTTCTATCCCTCTCCCTTCCTCTCTGTGAAAAATCAATAAAATATATTAAAAAAGAAAAAAAGAGGTTGGGTGATGAGAGGGGACCAGTACCCGGAACTGAGAAGGGTTATTGCAAGGAAGAGTAAAGACACAAGGTGAGCACTGTGTTCTCCCAGAAGTCGGGTAAAGGACTCCTTTGGGACGAGGGACTAATGCATGTGTTGAATGTTGCTGATGAAAATCAAGTAACTTGAACACAGAATGAATCATTGAGTTTTAAAATGTGGGGATCATTAGTGACCTTGATAAAAGCATGCATCATGTGGGAAAAGGTCCGATTCAAATACATTAAAGAGAAAATGAAAGGGAAAAGAGATTATTAAGACAGTAAGTTTGAAACATCTTTCAAGGAGTTGTCTTTTTTTCACAAAGTGAAAAAAAGAAAAGAATCAAGAAGTTTTGTTTTTTTTAAGATTGAAAAAATAGCATACGTGTAAACTGATTGGATGCAGTCGACGTAGAAAATGTGAGACAATCCCTTCTAAAATGAAGGAGCTGAGAGGGAATCATCTAGCAACTACCAGGGGTACCAGTTAATACTGCAGATTTTTTTAATAGATGGAGTTACACATATGTTGATATATATGCAACTTGACATGTATGCTCTTTTGTTGTATTGACAGCAAGCTTCAAAACTTCTTAAGTCAAATTTGCTGAAGGTGTTAACATCATCAATATTTTTACGGTTAAAAAATGTCAAATTTTGTGCCAAAAAGTAGCATTTGTGGGAAGTTTTAATTCATTACTTTATTTTGAAGAAAAGTGCTGCTGAAAGTTATCATATACTTTGGGAAGCTTATGGTGAACATGCTCCATCTCAAGATCCTTGTGAACGCTGGTTTAAACACTTTAAAAGTGATGATTTCGATGTGAAAGGCAAAAAATGTCCAGGTCAACTGAAAAAGTTTGAAGACCAACAATTGCAAGCATTATTGGGTGAAGATGCGTATCAAACTCAAAAACAACTTGCATAAAGATTAAACGTTGCTCAGCAAACAATTTACGATTGTTTACAAGCAATGGGAAAGATTGTAAAGGAAGGAAAATGGGTGCCACATCAACTGAACAAAAGTCAAATAGAAAACTGACAAGTCATCAATAAAATGCTGCTTCAATGGCAGGAAAGAAAGTCTTTTTTGCATTGAATGTGACTGGCAACGAAAAGTGGATTTATTTTGAGAATCCCAAAAGCATAAAAGCATGGGTTGATCCAGGTCAACCATCAACATCAACTGGAAGGCCAAATGGCTTTGGAAAGAAGACAATGCTCTGCATTTGGTGGGATCAGGAAGGTGTGGTATATTATGAGCTTCTCATACCCAGTGAAACCATTAATACTGATCGCTGCTGACAACAAATAATCAATTTGAATCACACTTTCATCATAACACGACCAGAATGGGCCAGAAGACACAGCGAAGTAATTTTGCTTCATGATAATGCACCATCACACACATCAAAACCAGTTAAAGACACATTAAAAGATCTTGCCTGGGAAGTATTAACCCACCCGCCGTATTCACCAGACCTTGCTCCTTCAGATTACCATCTGTTCTGATCAATGGCACACGCACTTTCTGAGCAGTACTTCAAAACATATGAAGAAGTGGACAATTGGGTCTGGTTTGCCTTAAAACAAGGAAAGTTCTGTTGGGACGGTATCCACAAATTACCTGAAAGATGGGGAAATGTGTAACTAGTGATAGGGATTACTTTAAATAAAGCACTTTGATGTTTCTCTTGAAATTATAGTGTTTTCTTTGATTACAAAATCTGCATTATTAACTGGTACACCTAATAAATAATTTAGCATATAATCAGGTGCCATGACGAAATAAAACAAGATGCTGTGAGACCTCAAGTGAAGGGATGAGAAGAGATCATTTCTACTGAGATGTATGTGAACACAAGAAACCAATCTTCTATAATAATAAAAGGGTAATATGCTAATTAGATGGATGTCAGTTTTTTTTACCTGGTACTCCCTGTTTCCGGTGTCCCCACACTTACACAGGCCTGTGTCAAGCCTCTGAAACACAGTGTGAAAAAGCATAAGTGTTCTCAGAAGCATGCGGTACTTGATGGTATCCTATATAATAAAAGGCTAATGTGCAAATCAACCAAACAGCAGAACAACTGATTGCTTTGACGTGCAGTGACCACCGGGGTGTAGACGCTCAATGCAGGAGCTGCCCCCTGGTGGTCAGTGCATGCCCACAGGGGGAACACTGCTCAGCCAGAAGCCGGGCTCACAGCTGACAAGCATAGCGGCAGTGGCAGGCCTAAGTCGCCAGTAGGACATCCCCTGAGGGCTCCTGGACTGTGAAAGGGTGCAGGTCGGGCTGAGTAACCCCCCCCCCCCCGAGTGCATGAATTTCCTGCACTGGGCCTCTAGTTAGTCAATAAGAACTGTCCATTGACTTTGAATTCCCTTATTCCAATCATGACCCCCCTGTGATGGGTCACAAGGCACTAAAGCATCTGATGGAGAAAACAGCTCTGCGTCTAAAGTGAATAATAAACTTGGATTCATGGCTGAAAGAGACACTATGGGCTGAGAATAAAGTAACATAAACATGTTTAGACACGTGTATGCCCAATCGGCCTGAGCACAATTATTAGGAAAAGAAATGAAGATGGTCCTTGGAGACATATAGGGTAATTACCATTGATTATAAGACTAAGGCCTTCTGCAGTTGAATTACAGGAGCCACCACGCAGTGCTGACTGGGAGCCAGACAACGTGTGAAGTGCTCTACCAGTACCTTTATGACATTCAATCCCTCCGCTAAACGTGTGTGGGAAGTGTAATGAGCTGTTTGGCACACAGCAGCGCTCGGTGAATGACTGGGCCCGAGTGGGAAAACAGCAGCTCAGCGAGATGTCTGACAGTGGGACGGACCGCCTTTCTCACTCACTCCGTCTGACCCAGGGGCCAAGCTCTTCGTCCTCATTGTTTGCTGTCCCAGCACCTTGTTAGGGTCACAGCACTGGCTGGCGGGTGCATGGGTTGGCCTCACTGTGTTAGATTTTGGGGTTCATACATGTTTCTAAATGAATAAGCCCTAAGATCCAGACAGCTCAGAGATTTTTCAAGTCACATCTTATTTTGTGTACTGTATGACAGAGTGGAAATAAAATTTAAAAATCAGGTTCCAAGATGAAAATGCAGGAGCATTTACCAGGATGTTTTGTATATTACACTGGAGGCCTGGAGCATGAAATTCATGCATGAAGGGGGGCTTTCTTAGCCTGGCCTTTAGTGATCCCAGTGTCCCATGCCCCAGCCAGCCTCTGGCCAGAGGGCTGCCTACCCACCCTCCCTCCCTCCATGGGCTGGTGCGTGTCCAGCACCCCGGCTGCTATGGGCACCGCCATCTTTGTGATGGAGTGATGGTTAATTTACATATGATCCTTTTATTCCTTCTGGTGCTTGTAGATATGGTTGGTTGAGGCATGCCTGAAGCTCCTTAAATAGATAACAATTTGCTAATATTTGTCTAATGCTGAGTCTTTAGGTAACAGAGAAAAGATTAGAAAGTTACCAAAAGCCACTTTAGGGATCAGATTGCTACCGCAGAGCTGAGTCCAACACACCAATTTGCGATGTGAATATTGAGAAAAATCTAAAATGCTCTTATATCATTTGAGATAATTTGCCTCATTATTTGTCTTAATTTAACCACTGACATTCAAACATATATATATATATATATATATTTTTTTTTAAATATATTTTATTGATTTTTTACAGAGCTGAAGGGAGAGGGATAGAAAGTCAGAAACATCGATGAGAGAGAAACATCGATCCGCTGCCTCTTGCATGCCCCCTACTGGGGATGTGCCCACAGCCAAGGTACATGCCCTTGACCGGAATCGAACCCGGGACCCTTCAGTCCGCAGACCGACGCTCTATCCACTGAGCCAAACCGGTCTCGGCCCAAACAAATATTGAATGGGGTTTCCAGATACACTGGAAATCTTTATTCCCTTAATCTTTATTCCCTTTATCTACAGAAGAGAAAATTATATTTCTCCAAAGAAATACAATTTTCCTTTAATGGTATTACTTATACATTCTGTTTTTTAAACTATATTTTTATTGATTTCAGAGAGGAAGAAAGTGAGAGAGAGAAATATCAATGATGAGAGAGAATCATTGATTGGCTGTCTCCCGCACACCTCACACTGGGGATCTAGCCCACAATCTAGGCATGTGCCCTGCTGGGAATCGACCATAAGTCGATCCTCAACCACTGATGCAGGCTGGCCAGGCTCTAAATTCTATTTTTGAGTAGCAATATTATAAAAGGTCTTGTGGTTATCAACATGCGGGTTGTACAGTTCACACACAACAGTTTCCGCGATGCAACAGGCACTGGGAGTAAGTTAGCTACGTGCTCAATGAGCACAGCACTGCGTGGCCCTGCTTCTGGGGATGAGTCAGCCACCGAGGATTTAGGTCATTCACATGCTGCAAAGCGTTGTTTCTCGTCGTGTTTTAATGACTTACCACCTAGTTCTAACCCTGTGACTAAAGCCTGCACCCCGTTGTTGGATATTTCACTTTCCCTTAGCTTCTAATACCATAAAATGCCCACTAAGAACATAAGTAGACACTTACTTAGGGAAACACTACCTGGTGGCATTTGAGGACTACACTAGGTAGTGTTTTCCATGACCACTCTGTGCAGGAGAGGTACTGCCCACTGGAAGCCTAAGATAGCATGAAAAACAACCTGTAAATTATCACGGATCTAGTGCAACTATGTGTATGTGATTGCAGACCTTGGCAATTCCTAGAGGAATGCTCACATCCATGTATTCAGTCTTATTATGCTCAATTAAGATTGTAATTATGTCATCCTATCTAATAAAAGAATAATATGCAAATTGACGGTCACTCCAACACACAAAATGGCTGCCCCCATGTGGTCAAAGATGGCCACCATAAGATGGCCAGCAGGGGAGGGCAGTTGGGAGGAACCAGGCCTGCAAGGGAGGGCAGTTGGAGGTGATCAAGCCTGCAGGGGAGGGCACTAGGGGTGATCAGGCTGGCAGAGGAGGGAAGTTGGGGGCAACTGGGCCTAAAGGGAAGAGCAGTTGGGGGAGATCCAGCCTGCAGGGGAGAGCATTTGGGAGGGACTAGGCCTGCAGGGGAGGGCAGTGAGGGGCAATCAAGCTGGCAGGGGAGCAGTTAGGCATCAATCAGTCTGGCAGGGGATTGGTTAGGGAGTGATCAGGCTGGCAGGCAGAAGTGGTTAGGGGCAATCAGGAGGGCAGGCAGGTGGGCAGTTGGGAGCCAGCAGTCCTGTATTGTGAGAGAGATGTTCGACTGCCTGTTTAGGCTCAATCGTACTTGGATTGGGCCTAAATTGGCAGTCAGACATCCCTTGAGGGGCCCCAGATTGGAGAGGGTATAGGCTGGTCTGAGCCACACACCCCCACACACACATGAATTTCGTGTATCGAGCCTCTAGTAATTAATATGAATGACATTTATGTGTGCCAGAATGGCCCTCACTTAAAAAAAATATAACCAGGGAGAATGTTTTAAAATATAAACATAGTCAATTATTAGATGAATTTAGTTATTTGAAGTTTAACTACTTTAAAGTTTGTATGTAGGACATTTTGATATTAAGAGATGCTGTTCTGAGACTAGAGAGCATAAAAATAAACCACACCTCTATGGTCAATTACTATTTCACAAGGGAGGCAAGAAGATACATTAGGGTAAAGACAGTCTTGGACAGATACATGCAAAAAATAATGAAACTACCCCAAACACAAGAATAAACTCAAAATGGATTAAAGACTTAAAAGTAAGCTGAGAAATGATAAAGATCCTAGAAGAAAAACATAGGCAGTAGAATCTCAGACATTTGTCTTAGCAATATTATTTTCTGATATGTCTCCTCAGGCAAAAGAAAAATGAGCACATGGGACTACATCAAACTAAAATGCTTCTACACAGCAAAAGAAGCCATCAACAAAATGAAAAGGGGACCCACTGAATGGAAGAACATATTTACCAATGACACATCTGCTAAGGGGTTAGCTTCCAAAATACCTGAAGAACTCATACAACTCAATGCCAAGAAAACAAACAACCCAATGAAAAAATGGACCAAGATCTGCATAAACACTTCTCCCAAGAGAACATACAGATGTCCACAGACATATGGAAAGGTGCTCAACATCACTTGTCATCTGAGAGATAAAAATCAAAAGGACAATGAGGTACCATCGCACACCTGTCAGAATGCCTGGGATCAACAAACCAACACACGAGGAGTGCTGGAGAGGTTGTGGAGGAAAAGGAACCCTCATGCCCTCCTGGTGGGAATGCAGACTGGTGCAGCCACTGTGGAGAACAGTATGGCGTTTCCTCAAAAAATTAAAAATGGAACTGCCATTTGACCCAGTAATCCCACTTCTAGGAATACATCCTTAAGAAACCTGAAACACCAATCAGAAAGGACATACGCACCCCTATGTTCATTGCAGTATTATCTAAAAATAGCCAATATCTGAAAACAGCCCAAGTGCCCGTCAACAGACGAGTGGATAAAAAAGCTGTGGTACATTGACACCATGGAATACTATGCAGCAGTAAAAAAAAGAAATATCTTTCACCCTTTGAGACAGCATGGAGGGACCTGGAGAGTATTATACTAAATGAATAAACCAGCCAGAGAAAGACAAATACCATATGATCTCACTCATATGTGGAATCTAATGAACACAATAAACTGAAGAACAAAATAAAAACAGAGGCATGGATACAAGGAGTAGATTGACAGCTGTCAGAGGGGAAGAGGGGAGGTGGCTGGATGGAAGAAGGTGAAGAGATTGAACAAAACAAGTGCAGAGACACAGACACAGACAACAGTGTGGAGACAGCCAGAGGGAAAGAGGGGGTGGGTGGAGGCGGGAAAAGAGGGGGAATGGGGAGGAAAAGAGACTTTGCTTGGAGTGATGGGCACATGCTGCAGTGTGTAGGTGGTGTTTCGTGGAGGTGTACACTTGAAACCTGCATGGTTTTGTGAACCAGTGTTACCCCAATAAATTTAAAAAAGAGGTGTTTTTCTGAATTACAAAGTTGCCTTAATACACCAACTACAAAGTTAACAGCTTACACCGAAAGTTTGTTATGTCAAAATTATACACTTGTGCAGATCATTTTATTTTACAATAGAAATAAAATTGTAGGACAAAATATAGCTCTTGTGGAGAGAAACCACGTTTTTGAAAGTATGTAGATATTCTCTGAGAAAACTCAAAACAAAGGCTGACTTCGAACAGATTCCACAGTGCTTAAATATTTCCAATATTAAAACATTGGCCTATACCTGGAAATGAAGATGTGGAGAAAAATTATCATTTAGTTTAAGACTTTCTTGGAATATATAGTAAGTGTGAAATAAAATTTAGTATTTCTATGAGATATTTAATTATTCCAACTGTGCTGAAGACCGTAGGTAAAAAAAAAAAATTAAAAACTCTCCATGACCCCATATCAACTTCCCAAAGGTACTGTTATAATAGATTCTTCACTTTCCATATGTTCACATACACATTGATTAAAATACTATTACACATCGGATTATGCATTAGATCACAGTGTATTCTGTTCTCAATTCAAGAGAAAATACATATTTACATCTGCTTGTATCACTGAGTCTGTTTGCTAATCAGTTATGTAGTATTTTTGTTTATAATTTTATTTGCTTAAATATTCCAAGTTGTAATTGTAGGATCCCCAACTAATATCTCTGTCCACAAAAGAAGAACTATGCTAAAACCAGAAACTTCAAAAGTAAGTAACTGCTGCTGGTAAAATGGTTTTTGGATGAAAAGCTGGTGTGATTATGCACATTTCTTAGGCACAAGACTAGGCCTTCAGAGTTACCCATCATTGATACAGGCTACTGGGAGAATTGACACGTGACACAGAGAGATTTCTGTCAAGTTCTAATTAGAGATGAGCCAACCTTGACTTTGTCCTTCAGGGGAGTTATCCATAAGCGTTAATGTATACCTCTGCAGTCTATGTTTAAAACATGGACCATGATTTGTGTGAATCGTGTAGTGTCTAAAAGCTTCCTGGCTTCAGGCCCAGCTTTCCAACCAATTCTTTCCAGCATAATAACTATTAGGTATTTTGATTTATTTTGCTCTTACCCTCTACTGCTCCTGGCTGAGCGTCCAATTCTAGTCAGAGTGGCGATGCATAAACTTTGGAAGATTTGTAGATTTTAATGGGACCCCAATGCGATCAGAAACTTACCTAAAACTTACACGAATGTGTCTGAAGATTGTATGTCTACTATCATGTAATGATCAGGGGGAAATATCAACAATGAATGTGGGAAGAAACGAGAATGTCCTCTTATCTTTGGAAGATGGGCAAACACTACTGCATTAAAATAGATACATTTACAAGCTTTAAAGGATTGTTTGTTTTATTTCACCAACAATTCACTGCTTTATCAAAATACACTCTAATTACATGAATATTTTATGACTCATATTTACAAAATGACCAGGTTTCACAAAATACTTCCTAAATTTGACTGAAAGTACTAATTGTTATCTATATATATAAAAGACAAATATGCTAAGTGTCTGTCTGATCTGTAGCTATGATGTGCATTGACCACCAGGGGGCAGACGCTCAACGCAGGAGCTGCTGCCCTCCAGTGACTTGGTAGTGGTGGGTCTTGGGTGATGCACCCCAAAACCAGCGATGAGGAAGCCCGGTTCCCCATTGGGCCACATAATTCCACCTTCGGCTGTGGGTTATGTTGTTACTGTAGGCCCAGAATCTGGTTTATTGCACATTTGTGGTTGTGTTCTGTGGGGGTTGCCCCAGGCCAAGACACCTTGAGCATTCCTTAACTGTTTGTGGGCTAAATCCAAGGCGTCTGGCTATCCCTTTTGTTCAGGTTTGGGATACACCCATTGCCCTTAAGCAGGCAACTCCAGTAACAGGCAGATTATTTTATCAGTAAGGATTTACCTGATTGTTTGATGGGGAAGCTGCTTTAATTAACGATGTTTTAGCTCTGATCTTTCAGAGCCAATGAAGGTTGTTTACCCGCCTTCCAGACTTCCTATCCACATCTTTCTATTGGTAAGATGGGGCTTGGATTCTGGCACCTCTGTATTTTTGGAATATAAATAAACTACTGCTGTTTGGGTGTCGGAGGCTGTCTCTCCCTCAGAGAGAACAGACATCCCATCTGGCCCCAGCTATTTTTTGTATTACTGCGTCTTCGTCTTCTATACTTTTATTTCTTAATCCCCAGCTCCTCTCCTCAGAAACTGGACCAAATCTCTCTCTCTGTGCTGGACGTGAAAAAGAGAGAAAAACACCCACAGTGTTCCACACCCTGTATGACAGCATGATTAGATAGAAGTTATTGGGTTTTTCAGAGGAACACCAAGGAGGTAAAGGATCATTTCTCAGGGCATCCTTATCATGATTGCAGATTGTTAGTATGACATCACTGTTGATCCCCTGGCTGAGGTAGTGCTTTGTTGAGTGTCTTCACTGTGAAATTTTTTCTTTTTCTCCTTTCCTTGCTGTGCTCTTTGGAAGGAAGTCCCTGTGTCCAGCCCACATTTAAGGGGTAAGTGTTATGCTTAGCCTCTCCAACAGGGAAGTAGTTATATAAGTTATTCAGATATTTATTTTTGGCACAGGAAATTTGTCTATTATTTCCCCCATTTATTTATTTATGTATTTATTTATTTAATCACTTATTTATGTCAATATAGACTCATGAATATTTATTTTCTACTTTGGGTTATAATCCATTATCTTGTTGCTCACACTGTCTCAGCTTAAGCCATTAGGAACTTTTATTAGCTGGTTCTTGTGTCCCTTTGACATACCCACATTCTTGGATTTTTAGTTCTTCATTTTTTTTTTCTTCCTCTCTCTGTCTCTGTGTCTTGTCTCTGTGTCTGTCTCTCTCTCTCAGCACTTTCCGGTTCATTTTGTACATTCCCTGCCACATTTTAGATGCAGCGCCCACAGCATTCTGATGCCTTTAACTGAAGAATGGTATTTGAAACCACAGCGTGGGTGCTGGGTGTGTGAGCTGTCCCTGGGGTGCTGTGGCATACAGGTCCTCTCAGGTGATTCTTATTTCTGGGATGATGAATGGCTGCTTCATCACATGTGCTGATTTGTCGTTACAGGTTATCAACATGGTCTGTTCCAACCTTTTGCTCTTTTTAAAAATTGGATTGCTTCCGCATTAGAAATTTTGAGAGTCCTTTACATATTTTGGATACATGTTCTTTGTCAGAAATGCTTTTTTGTAGCTTTACTGTCCTATAATTTACTCATTCTAGTTTAATGATTCTTAGTAAATTTCCAGAGTTGTGTGATTATCATCATTATTGTCATAACTATTATTTGGGAGTCAAAAATGTCAAACTTATTTGTAATGCGTACATAGTTAGAAACATTGAGCTCTCTATTTATTGAAAGATAATGATCTTACATATTTTTATACCCTCTTCTTTTCTTCACCACCTAATACTTCTGTATTTGAACCTAAATTATGAGTATTATGTCTTATCATTGAGACATTAAATCTTTTCTTTAAGAAACTGTTATTTATGTTGACCTTATGCTGTATGACGTTAAGAATGATTAATTTATTATGTCCTTTCACTTTTTTCAGTTAACAATGCTTTTGATATTTCCAACTCAGTGAATTTACAAATCACTCACTGTTATTAAACCCTGAAGGTAAAGATGGAATGCAGGGAGATTTGGTAATGGGTACCAGTATAGCTTCCTCCACCTATGATTGAAGATTCACGTTTACTTCTCCTGGAGTGTCATCCTTGTGTTCGTGGAAAGAGTCCAGGATAAGTTGTTCATCAGATAAAGCTCGGGCTCTCTTACCTGACTGGAGCTGCTGGGATACTGCTGAGAAGATTCCCCCTCCAGCACAGGCTGACCCGAGGCTCGCCGGAGCCCTGCGTCCAGTCCTGTTTGCCATTCTATATGGAGAGACATTGACAAATGGAACCTAATACATAGGGCAACCAAGATAGTAAAAGGGCTAGACATGGTGTCACATAAGGAATGTTTAGAAAAAACTGGAATGTTTAGTCTGCGGAAGGGAAGAGTGATGGGGCTGCGGACCGGTGGGAGGAACATGATAGCCATCTATCTTTAAACATTTACAAGACCAACAAAATAGAGAGGATTGTATTTTTTTTTTTTTTTTGGTCACAAACAGACTCACTAGAAATAGTAGATTAAGTTCAAAGGAGGCAGGGCATGCCTTATAAAAGTGAGAACTTCTTCCAATTTAGAAATTCTAAAGAAAGACTCCAAGATCATTAGCATTTAATAATCCGGTTTAAATGTCCTTGAAGCTTTGATAATTAAAATTCTTCATAAATCTGTATTACAATCAGTATGTTCTCCAGTAATTGATCAATATGTGATTCTAACAATAAGTTTCCTGTTGTCTTGGACATTAAATATAAAGTATGCTGGAGAGAACGTTAATGGATAATAAAATAGAGATTTTAAAAGATGAATAGCTTTTAAACAGGCAGAAAAATAACCGTTTTAATTGGAGAATGTCTGCCTAAGAGCACAGAAAAGAGGATAAATAAATATGTCATTTTTCTAAGACACTGAGGAGGCAAATCTGACTGACGAACAACTGTATCTGTAAATGTTTATGAAATAATTGTTTGGAAGGAGAGGTTAAACTTATCATTAACAGCCTCCAATGACTCCCATCATCTAAATTAAATGATCTGTGTTTAGTCATCTTCTTGCCTAACCCGTCTCCAGCCATGGATACAGCTGATCACTCCTTCTTTGGAACAAATTCATCCCGTGGCTTTTAGGACACGATGAATGCCTGGCTGTCCTTCCTTTCTGGACACTCCTTTATTGATTCTTCTAGACTTCCTCTAGAGCAGTTGAATCGTCATGTAAATATCTGTGTTTTCCGATGGTCTTAGGCGTTCCTGCTAGTGGTTCTCAACCTGTGGGTCACCACCCACAGACTGAGAACCCCTGCTGTAGAGCCGTTATGAAGTAGCAACGAAACTAATTTTATGGTTACGAAGTAGCAACGAAACTAATTTTATGGCTGAGGGTCACCACTGAGGAACAAGAGGAACTGTATTAAAGGGTGGCGGCATTAGAAAGGTTGAGAACCACTGCTCTAGAGGTAAATATTTTTGACCACATATAGCTTTAAATGCTACTAGAGGCCCGATGCATGAAAATTCGTGCAAATGTAGGCCTTCCTTACCCTGGCTACCGGCATCGCTTCCCTCCAGCAGCCAGGACCCAGGCTGCTTCCCTCCTCCAGCCGCCCACAAGCACCTGGGACCCAGGCTGGCTTCCCTTGGGCCTCCTGCAGGCACTTGGGACCTGGGCTGGCTTCCCTCCAGCCCTGGCTTTGTCAGTGAGGAAGGACGCCCAGAATGACATCCGGAAGATGTCTGGTCTCATTAGGATATTACCCTTTTATTATTACAGATATGTAAACTGATCCCTCCCAAACTTATAACCTCTATGTCTTGAATGTTCACAGTCAGTTATAACTGTTTACGTGATATCACCTCTTGCATATTTAAGGAAGCATGCTAAACTGCGCATGCCCTACATGGAGATTCTGCTATTTACCTTACCTTCCATCATCAAGGCCTCCTTCCTTTGTAGCATTCCTCACCTCATTACATTATAGCTCTGTTATTACAGTTATTCAGCAAATTGCATTCATTCTTTTATTTATTTTTGTTAGCCCTCACTTGAGGATATTTTTCCCAATGATTTTTAGAGAGAATGGAAGGGAGTGGGAGAAGAGACAGAGAGAGAGAGAGAGAGAGAGAGAGAGAGAGAGAGAGAGAGAGAGAGAGAAGAAATATCAATGAGAGAGACATATCAATTGGTCGCCTCCTGCACAATCCCCCATGGACCCTGGTCAAGAATTGAGCCTACAACCAAGGTACATGCCCTTGACCAGACTTAAACCTGGGACCCTTCAGCCCATGGGCTGACACTCTAACTGTGAAGCCAAATGGTCTAGGGCTGGATTCATTCTTGACACAATTTCTCATTGTCACATTCAACCCATCAGTAAACCTTGCTGGATCTGCTTCACAATATATCCCAAGGAGCCACTTTCCACTCCTCCACAACTGCCACTTGGGTCCCAGCCACCTCAGCTCTCTGGGATGGCGCTAGCCTCCTCAACCCAGACTCCGGCATCCCCTTTCAGTGCATTCTCAGCAAAGCAGCATTGAAAGGGAAAGTCAGATCAAGTCACGACTCTGCTCAACAATTTCCAATGACTCCCAAATAGAAACACCAGACATCTGGGAAACAATGAAGAAAATAGGTGTGCTACAAAGTTGAGCACTAATAGCACACAAGTTTATGATAAATAAAGAGGTATATTACTTACATTCCTAAATTCAACGGAAGTCACTTCAGTTCTAGGTGGGGTTATTGAACATCCAGTGTTTATAGAATGCCATACTACTTGGTATTGGGAGCATAAAAGAGCAAGATGGCCCTGGCCTCTAAGCCTCAAGATAAATACATGAAATTTATGGAAGAGCATTGATTCAGACCCAGGCTGGACCTTCCCCGATTGCAACCAGACTCACGAGTGACAGCCCACAATATGCATGGACGTGAAAATGCAATGTGGCTGTGAAGCTGTGAGATGATCCTAGTCTGTGTTTATAAGACGCTCGTCCAAAGACTCTCTCTGCATCTGCAGATATTTAATATTTTAACCGTCTTCTTAGTTTCTGAAACAGGTGTGCATCTGTAGCTCTAAGGACCCCAAACGAACATAAACTGGCTTATAGCCATATTGGGCTGGCCTTCTGATCCGAGAACAGGGCCGTCGATGGATGGGCAGTTCTTAGGGATATTGTGAGAATGTCAGTTAATGGTTCAAAGGCAAGTAGCTGCCAGCATTTTTAGGAAATGTAATCAGTGGATCCTAATACATTCCCATGATGATACTAACTTACTCTCTATAAAGCAGTTCCTTTCTTCCTAACCCACTTAGCAGACCCAGCACGGCCTCTGCATCTGAACTTTCAACATTTCCACTCTCTCTCACATGGATGTTGCCAGGAACCTATGTCACTGCCTAGTTAGGGGCTCTGTAAACCTGCATTGCAATAAATCATGAAGCGGGGAGCACTAGGCTGAGAGGACCTACAGCACCGAGAGAAATCATAGGAAGGAATCATGGTAGAGTGGGAAGGTCATTCACAGACAAAGATGTGAAAATACTCACCTTCCGTCCTCTCCATGCCTTCTCCCTCTCCCTCATCCCCCTCCACCCCTGAAATCTCCACACTACTGTCCATACCCCTAGTTCTCTCTCTCTTTTTTTTCTCAATCCCCAACCCTCCGCCCCTAAGATATTTTTAAATACTTCCAGGAGATTCCAAGTTTCTTCCGAAACTCAGAATTTATTCATTTCCCACATCAGTCTTAAATAATCCCACTGTGACAGGTGAAGTCCCATTATTGTTTGTATATCTTTAACGCTCTCAGTGGTCCATGCAGCAGCCTCTATAACTGTTCACCAATCTAACCGAGAAATCACTGCATCAGCTGTGTTCTCTATCACCTCACATTCGGTGTGAATGGCCTCATTTGATTTTTGTCATTCAACATACAAACTATTCTCATTTATATTGTTTTCCTAGACCTTATCCTGAAAAACTGACATCCACATTGATATTATGAGCAGGACTGCTGCGTCATTATGGAACAACAAGTGAAGCTACTTTCAAGCTGAAGGCATTTGTCTCTTAATGATACAATGTGATTTTTGTCTCCAACACATTTCTGAATGGCTTCCTAACTACTTCTAAACAAGAACTGTGAAGGAAGCGTACAATATTCTGCACCAACAAAGCATTCCAAGCGACTGCTTTAGCCTGACTTTTAAGCTAGTGCCCCCTCTTTTGTTTTCAGCTGGTTTGTTCTCCATTGCTTGCGTCTGGAGATAGAAGAGGCTCCTATGTCCAGCATGGCTCCCTCAGGTCAGTGATGTTGACAGTTTGCAGGGAGCAGTTGGGCAGCAATGATTGGATTAGGTTTTTATTTACAGAGCCCTGCTCTGTGCATGAGATTGAATCAGAGCGTTTCCCGGGTGAATAAGCTTAGATGGCTCCTTCCTACCCACGCGCCCTTTGAGGCAGCACATTATCCTAATCAGCGGCCACCAGGAGTTGGACACCAGAGAATGATGGAGAGACACTCTGCTCTTCCCTGTGGATGGATGGATGTGGCCATGACATTTAAGCAAGGCAGAGGGTTAAGAACTGGCCTCGTCACGACAGGTGTAAATGTTTAGCTCCAGGGTCAATAGCTTTTCCTTGTGCATTTCTAGAAAAACAACGGAATTGTGCAGGCAAAATGGATATCAAAAACCGTGATCAATTCATCTCTACCTAGAACTCTGTGGAATCCCACTTTTACCAAAAATTTAAAACATAGTCATGGCAATGGATGAATCCCAATGGCTACCTGACTAGTTGTCCATCTGTTTGTTCAGATGGAGCATGCCATATATTTCTTCCCAAGTCTGTCTCCACAGTTCAGGAAGTACAGGGAAGTAAAGGGAGCAGCACTGGTCACTGCACATCAGCACAGCTTGAAATCACAACTTATTTGCCAGAAGCATTCTATATCCTTTATAAATTGCACTATGTAAGCTGTATAGTAAATGGACTGAAACATGTATAAAAAGATTGAAAATCTATTTTGTCAAACTGAAAACAAGGGTGCCTAATAGGTATAAAGCATCATTTTATTAAATATATATGCATATTGTATTATACAGATAATATTAAAATTTCTAAATTGGCAGAATGCTCATAAAGATATTGAATGATTACTTTGGGAGAGAGAAATGAGATTACAGATTAAAAATGATATTACTATTACTCTTCCTAATTCCTCATTGCTTTAATAGTTTTTTAATAGGTATAAAAATTTTTACAAGTATAAAATTGTTTTCATAATTTAAAATTTATTTAATGATGAGGTAAATTACTTTGGAAATTATTCTTAGATTCTTCCATGTGGACACGTTATCCAGGAGTCAAACTATCTGAATTTTTTCTTTCCTGAAACAAAAGAGATTAGTGTCATCATCCAGCAGTGCTGACGTTGCCTTTTTTTTTTTCATTGAAAACATTTTAGAGATTTTCCAACAAGGAAATTAAAAAATAGTCTAAAGCCATTGGAAAACTCATGTGGAAAATAAAATGCTGTTGAATAAGATATGAGCGTCCCACAAATTACATTCAAGCAACATCGACAACTTGTGAGTCAGAATGACTGAAGCTCTGACAGCCACCTCCCACAGCACGCCATGAACTTTTTACAGCGCCAGGTGTGAACATGAGGAGGCAGGGAACTGCTTCACCGACAGTTAACAATGTGCCGCCAAATAGCCAATAAAAATTTAATCTACTGTCTCCTCTTTGCTGCTTTCACTTGCACTTTGGGCCGCATTTCCTTCTTTATAAAAAGTCTTTCTTCATGTCTGTTTCCATACATAATTCATCCACCTTATTGATAACATGGGATTGGTAGGTTCCTGGTGGTTGAACAATGACTTCCTAATGGTGAGCTCAGTTAGAGACATTCTGAAATTTGGTACCAAGTCTCTATGATTCCCCTTCCAGGATCAACAGAAAGGACATAGTTGTCTTTCCTGGAGCTGATAATTATTCCACAGTCTGTGATCTGCTGACCACTGTAGAAACATTTTTCCTATGACTTGTTCCTAAAGTCTCTAAAGAAGACAAATTCTAAGTAGAAAGGCAGAATCTTGAAGATGATCACATCTGGTGGTTGGACGCCCCTTCAAATCCCCAGCACAGGGCTCCTCAGATGTTTTCAAGTGGCTTACCTCTTGAAAGACATTGCCATCTTGGCAAGAAGTCGTAAGGAGAGAAATATTATACATGTATAAAAAGCCTGTTAAATGATATCCATATGTGTGCTGCTTATAACCAGACTTGATTATAGATAAATGGAAATTGAAGAAAAAAATTAGGTCAACATTTACACTTGAGAAAATTCTTGCTTTAACATTGATTTTATTTACTAAAGAAAGACTACATTTATTTAATATGTGCAAGCGTGAAGTCTTGGTGTTCTAACAAAGAATAGTTTGAGAACCTTACATAGGCATTCATTCATTAGTTGTTCATTTGATTAATGTTGTATACCCAACTTCCTGCTTGATAGCTTCATTTAGAAGTGTAAAAGGTAGATAAACTTAAATGCAGCAAAATGTAACACAACAAAACAAGGAGACCTCATGGCTCCATACCTACAGCCCCAAACCCTTCTTCCTATTCATCCCTTCTCTGTAAATGATGCCACAGTACAGCCAGTTGCTCAAGCCTAAAAAACTCTAGTGGTGATCCAAAGATTCCTGTCTTTCTTTTATCTTACATATTTAGTACATTTCTTCCAAAACATGTGAATCCAGCTTCTCTGCCTCTCCTCTACTGCTACTGTAATCTAACCTGCTGGAATCTCTTGGCTTCATTTCTTCAAGAACTTTCTTATGGACCTCCTAAGTTCATGCTCCACATCCTTGACTGCAGAAATGGCAATGACGGAGTCCTGAAGCACAGCTGCATTATAAGGAGGAGCAAAGTGACAGGGGTTCCTGCAGCAGGTGAATCCATGGGAGGTGGTCAAATCAGAGTTAGAGAGAGAGCCGGTGGGTGGCCCATCCCAGGAGGCATTGCAGGAATTTCACTTTTTTTTGAGTGACATGGGAGCTACCAGAAGTTTCTGAATAGAGGAAAGGCACCATACAACATGGTATAAAAGAATCAGTGCTTAGAGCATGTGGAATGAAAGACAAGGAAGACACTTGAAGCCTGATTGGCTGGCTGTAGAAGGAGCCCAGGCAATGGCTGATGGTGGCTTGAACTATGGAGACACCAAAGGAGATGCTCAGTGGATGAACAGGGTTATGTATGTTCAGGGTGAATCATGCAGGACTGCTTGACCGTATACTGAGTGCCGGAAACCGATCATTGTCTCACTAATAGAAAAATGTGTCAGGGAACCCAAAAGGCTGGTCAACCTTAAATGCTCTGAAAGGTCAGAGCTAATCACTCTAATCACAATGTTTAGTGGAGACGTTGGTAGTTGAAGCAGCATCTACCTGTTAGTCTCATGTAAATTCTTGCTGATTGGCTATTATTGGAATTTCCGGCCTAAAAGATATGGGTGCATCCCATAATCTTAATAAAAGGGATAGCAAAGCCAGAACTGGATATAGTTCTCCCCCTAGAGTGGGCTCCCTCCTGGCCCCCAATATTCCCAAATTAATACTTTTCTAGTCTCTTTCATTTGTGTGTGGCCTTCTCCAGAACCCGAACCCTGAACCGGGAACCCTGAACCACGTGGGATGTGAAAGGGGTTCCCACAACTGAGAGTGAGAAAAAGAGAGAAATCAACGATGGTTCCTGGCGTGTGTTTGTTTTTGTTAGAAAAGTTGACTGGATGTCGTGCCATTTTCTTAGATAAAGAGATAGACTTGGAATTAAAAGTCACATTTTATATTTTTGCATATTAGCTTGTGATATATATTAGTTAAACAATGCATATATTTAGACGAGAAGCAAGGGGACATTTGACGGAGTTAAAATGTCTGCAAGTGCAGAACTTTGATTTTACACATCAATCTGAGTTGATAAGATTAAGTGTTTTGGTAGATAGTAACCTAATTCACAAAAATGGATTGAAAACTAAAGCTGAATCTAGAGGTGGGTGTGCCCAGGAGACTGCTTTTTTTCGGGAGGAACAGTTTTGAATGAGCAAGTAGACTACACACCGAACCTGAAATTGGATAAAAGGGAATCTCACATGTTGTTTTTGTTTCACATGCTTTTATTAATTTTACAGAAAGAGGGAGGGAGAAGGAAGGAAAGTGGCGGGGGCGGGGGGTGGAGAGAGAGAGACATTGATCAGTTGTCTCCCTTTAGTGCCCCAACCATGGATAGAACCTGGAATCTTTTGATGTATGGATGATGCTTCAACTAACTGACCCACACCAGCTAAGGCAAAATCTCATGTTTTTATGAGTTTTTCTTTAAGGAAAGCATGAATTGCAGCCCTGCTTGAGCACCAAACAGTCTAAACTTTCCTAGTGCTGAACATACTAAATTTATACTATATATCTCTTTGAATTGTGCCAACACTGATAATCTCCAGTCAAAAAAGCCACAATTCACATCTTTCTCTGTAAAAACCACATTTCAGTCCCATCATGAAGGGTTAACCTGCCCTGATTAAACTCTGGTAAACACTTCCGGTCAGTAATTACAACAATAAAACGAGTAACTTCACTTCATGGATGTCTAAGGATATTTATTCTGTTTAAATTTTACTCATTAATTTCAAAACTCATGTTCTAGCTAGATTTCTCAATGTAGAATTCAGTACACTTTTCTCAATATATCTACTTTTCTGCTCAGTTTTTCAGGATAATAAAACTAAAAAAATTGGACTAATATTTTATTGTTCACATATTAGAGCAATTTTAAACTCACATAAATGGAAAAAGAAACAGTGTAAGCATATAACTAGAAATTGATTTTTGGAGAATTTAAGTGGAATTTTCATTTAAAAATAACATTTTAATGTAATCATTTTACTAGCTAACCACTTAATTCTGTCTACGTTATTGCATTATGAATTAAGAAGAAAGAAATTGAAGATTATTTCTAAAAATAAAACCATGAATAGATATGACCTTTGAATTTGATCCCTTCCTGTTTAACAAATGCAATTAATTTTCTGTCAGGGTGATTTCTCTGAAACTACTATGCAGAATTGTCTCTAATTACTATTTTCAGGCAATTTGGCACAAATAGACCAAGTTCAACATTACAATCCTCATGGAACCTATGGTGTTTGATTAACAGAAAGTTATAACTTCACGTGCGTAAACGTGATGTCCCATCGGCAGCCATTGGAGTGGAACCCTGAGAAGGGACTGAGTGGGTGCGCCCTTCGCCTGCCTGGCTGTCCCTTGGTGACCCTCAGCAGCACTCTCCCACGTGGGACTGAGGCCTGCTGCCTGGCTCACAGAGGGACTAAGATTGGGTTCAGCGTTGAGCCACCAGCGGGAAGAAGCTTTCTGTTGTAGAATCACACGCCGTGTTCAGAACTGCGGGGAAGCAAACAGCCAACGGGGCAGCTATGTTTTGGTGACGATCAGTCCCATTAGTAACTCAAACCCGCCCTGAACTTTCCAAGAAGGAAATAAATATTCTCATTGCCTACAGAAGCTCTGGTTTGTAGCCTTGGTTCACACTTGATTTCATTCTTCACTGTTCCTCCCCCCTCCCCCCATCCCCTCCACAGAAGTTGTGAGCCACTCGCAGGCAGTGGGAACAAGAATTCTCCACGAAACGGGCCTCCTAGGAGAGGCCTGGCCTCCTTCATACCCCAGAGGAGCCCAGCCCTCAGGAAATCCTTTCACACTGAGAGCCAGCCCAGCAGCTTGCCCGGGTCCTAGCTCAGAAATGGGATTCACAGCAAGCCCAGGGCCCTGACTGAGTGGGGAGGGGAAGGAATGTGGTTGGGTTCAAGGGAGGTTATTTAGTTAAAAAACAAAAAAAAACCCACAAAAACCAAAAACACTGGTTTAAGAATTTCCTATAATGCTCTAGCATCTCAAAATGCCATAATCAGAAGAAATTATCAAATTTACTTTGACATTTGTTTTTCATTGTGTAATCTTATGCAAAAATCACATCTCAACCTTTCATATATATATTATTTGAAGACACTTAAAATAAGTCTTCAGGGGAATGAATACATTAGAGACCTATTGTTAGCAAGACAGAAAGTCAGAGGTATATACATATTTTGCTCAAATTAGTAGAAAGCCTATTGTTTTGACTCCTTCTGAAACTAGAAAATATGTATTGTTTGCGATTTCCCACCAAGAATCTGAATAGACACACACCATCGCGTAAGTGTCTATCGCCGGATTCTGCAGCGACACGGACACGTAGCCAAACAGGATTCCATGCCGAAATGGCCCATCTTTCCCCCGCTCCGGCTGCAGATGGCCTTCCCAAGTCCCCATCTCCTGTAAAACGCCACAGTTCCGCAGTCACTTGGCGAGCCGGGCATGGTCTGCTAACTGCATTTATTTTATTTTATTTTTTTGTATAGGTATTTTTTTTTATTGTTTAAAGTATTACAGATAGTAGTACCTATGTTTCCTTTTTTTCTCCCCATTGACCTCCCCTGGCCTCCCCTACCCCCCAGCACATGCCCTCACTCCCCCCCCCCCCGTCTTGTATCCATTGGTTATGCCCATATGCATGCACACAAGTCCTTCGGTTGATCCCTTACACCCCTGCCCCCCACCCTCCCCTGCCTTCCCGCTGTAGTTTGACGGTCTGTTCCATGCTACTTTGCCTCTGTACCAATCTTTTCCCCCATTTCTTTTCTTTAAAAAAGTCTTGCATCTGCAGACCAGAAATAAACATATAAGAATAAAGAATGTTTGAGTCTCAGTTTCAACGTCCAACAGTTCTGAGTCCCAGTTTCAATGTCAAAGAGTTCCTGATGTGTCCATGTCGGCAATGGTGTCTGGATGGTGGACACATGGTGGCAATGCAGGTCCCACCCTCTCTGGTTTGGTCCTGGGCCGCCTGCAGCGACGCACAGCTGCTGACCGCTAGCATGGCAAGGTGTCGCCAGCGTCCCCCATCTCTGGCCTGTCTTCGCCGTTGGAACAGTTGCATTTAAATGACGCCGGTTTCCTGGCTGGAGATCCTGCAGGTGGATCTCTTTCCCCTTGCAAAGCCTCACTGTGGGCCGCCAGCGCACGGCTCTCCCAGGCCGGCCTGTAACTGAACCCGCCCCGTGAAATCATTCACCCCTGATTGTTCTGTCTCCCCAGCCACCCCCAGCTTGGCCCCGGCTCAGGGTCCGCGGTGCCGGCCACGTCGCCTGGCTCACCTGGCTGGTTTCTCCTCCTCCCTTTCTCTGCCTCCTCTGCACAACAAGGCGAGCCCAAGTGGGTGTCACTGAGGTGTCTCCGGGTCTGTGACGCGTGAAAAGCACGGCCGGCGACCAGAAAACAGGATCCCGGAGCCTCGGGCATCACGTTTCGCCCGGGCCAGGAAAGCCGAGCCAGCCCGGCCGAGGCGCCGGGGATGGGGGTTTGAATGAGGACACTTTGTCCATGAATGGAAACTCTACATTCTTTGTTATTTTAACAGGCTGTGTCTGTTCTCCTTGAAAGAAATTGTATGACGGGAGATTGGATTAAGTCGTTTTTATTTTATTTCAAAGCACTTGTACACTTTTCCAAAGATCAGCTTACTTAGCCAAGTAATAAACTCTTGTTTTACAATAATACGAGTGTATATTATATCACTCCAGCTTACAACCAAATACAGAATTAGAGTTGTGGGACAAAACATTTGTTTCTTTGGTGAATGAGGCGTATATCATTACCTATTCACTCTGCCGCGTATAACGTGAACCTTTTAAGCTACTCAGAGAAGTGCCCAGCGAGTTAATCTGCTTCAGGAGAAACACACACACACACACACACACACACACACACACACACACACACACACACCACACAAAACAAAACGCTTTGCACCTACTCAGCCTCGTTCTGCGTTTTCTTTCTTTCTTTCTTTTTTCAATTAGTCATTTGCAGCCCAAAGGAAGTCCAAGTGTCTATCTACTTTGCATGTGTATCTTTGGAAAAGTTAGAAAACTGTGCCTGTATGTCTTCAGTTCCACCTTGCACACATTCCAGGGGATGGCGGTTTCATGGTGGCTGAGCGAGTTCATTTAACCACAGAGCACACAGACTCAAACCAAAAATAACTCACATTTCAATACCGTTTACTGTTCAGACCTCAAACTACCCAAGCATATGATTATTATTATTCATTTAAAAAACTTGTGAGTATCACCCCAGTTAGTCTCCTATCTTCCTCCAAGGTCTCGGTCATTCTGAACTTAACATTGGCTTAGACACTGCCACCACAGACCAACTCTTTTTATATTTTCCGTTTAAGGAACTGGCGTTTTTCTGGGTGTCTCACGGACTGGCCAGTTCTTTGCTGGTTTACTTCATTTTTACCAATTTGTTCAATAGTCAGCTTTGCTGTAGGAAAAGAATGATAGATTTGCATGCTTTTTGCTCAGTGTGACGTTTAAGAAATTCCATGTATTTCCAGTTAGCATCACTTCGCCGAGTTCTGTTCAGGGGCTTGCTAACGCGTCCTCGTGATGGATCCATGTTCTACTGTGGCCGCCGCTGCCTTCTCTTCAGATCAGCCAGCGGGAGGGTGTGGGTGGTCTCAGCAAGGCCAGGAATTAACTCCTTGATTTCTGTCTCCACCCAATGCTTCGGTGAAGTGATGATTTCAGTCAGCATGCTCCTACAGGCGGACAGACAGAGCTAGACAGCGTGTGCCTCGTCCTTGCACACTCAGCATCACAAGACATAACAGCCATCTGCGTCAACTCCTCCTCACGAAAACAGGTCCAGGTACCAAAATGTCCCATCACCTAACACCGCCCCCTTTCACAGCCTGCAGATGCGTTAGGGCTCTGTGGGTTCTGAGAAAACACCCTCCAAAGCCCCAAGTTCAATGTCACCGGTAGAACCAGTGTTTCCCTGCTGGTGAGGGCCCATCCTTACCACCAGTGAGCAGCCTTCCCGCAGATTCAGTACATTTTTACAATTTTATTTAATTCAGTGGCTCCCACAGCTTGATCCTATAAAAGGACTGGGAAGGAACGGGGAAAGAGGAGACAGAGAAATAAGATGAATGCGAAAGAAGAAGCAAAGAGGGGAACAATGAACAGGTTTTGGAAACCAATAGAGGACAAAATACCCACATCGGCTTTGGTTGTTGCCCTATCAAGATGCAGTTTGTGAATGAAAAACAAAGAGGAAAACAGATCCTAGTGCTTCTCCAAGTCGGGGGTTGGGGAGAGGGGGATGACTGACAAAGACGGGCTCATCAGTGACACAAGGTTTCCCGGCAACGACCACGGAGTGTGGCATTGAGTGGATGCTCCTGAAATGGAGGCAGAAGCAAGAAGCACACGGCGACATGCCCATGGGGGATTCGCTGCCATCAGATGGTAGAATGGAAGGTGGGGGAAGAAGGCCCATGACGAGCATGTCTGGGATGTGGGTGGCCTCACACAGGAGCAGGGACAGTGGCGAAGAGCAAAGCTGACTGTCACTGGGTTTCCTCGTCTCTGGGGGAGGGACATCATGAAACAGATGAGTTTAAATAACAAGTGAATGGTGTAATTTGGTAAAAATGACAATCCTTTTAAACCTAACCGGCTAAATATTGGAGTAGGGGTGAGGAACTGGTAAGTTTGAGTGCCCTCTCAAATTATGAATACATTTTTTCTTTGAATTGTTTAAATGCCAGGTTACAAAAAACACAAAGATTGACATTTTAAGAATTTTGTGTGTTACAGTTAATTAACTCTAAACGACCTCCCAACACCCAAAATAAAATTTAAAAGGAATCACAGGTATTTGACCTGATATTAACTCTTAATCTACATTAATAAAAGAGAAACATGAAAATTAGCCATCACGCCAGTATACCTACAAGCTACACCCACCAGCCAATCAGGAGCAAGTATACAAATTAACCCAACCAAGATGGCTGCTGGCCAGGGAGCTGGAGCAAGCAAGAGGCTTGGGCTGTCCCGGCAATGGAGGAAACTAAGCTTCCTGCCCAGCCTGGCCGATCCTGGCCTCCGCTCAAGGCTACAAAGTTTCAATTATAGAAAATAGATAAATCCCAACAAAATTGGTGGTGACTGAAACTGGAGTGAGTAGGAGGCTTGGGTTGCCCCTAGTGATGGAGGAAACTAAGCTTCCCACCCACCCTGGCTGGCCCTGGCCTTTGCTCAAGACTACAAGGTTCCAATTATAGAAGATAAATAAATCCCAGATACCTGCTTCCAGCCAGCTCTGGCCTCCACTCAAGGAGTCGCTGGGGGGGAAAAAAAAAAGAAAAAGAAAAAGAAAAAAAGGAGGGGCTGGATCTTGGGTCACCAGGGGGTGATCAGACTAGAATGGGATGGCAGGGGCCGTTTGGGATAAGCAGACCAGCAGGGGGACAGTTGGGGGTGAGCAGGTCATCAGTGGGGGTCAGATGGAGGTGATCAGGACAGCAGGGGGGCAGTTTGAAGTAAGCAGGCCAGCAGGGGACAGTTGGGGGCGAGCAGGCCAGCAGGGAGGCACTTGGGGGGGGGTGCAGGTTGGCAGGCAGAGTGATTAGGGGCAATCAGGCAGGCAGGCAGATAGGTGAGGGGCTGGAGCCAGCAGTCTTGATTGTGAGAGGGATGCCTGATTCCTGTAAACTGGCAGTAGGACATCCTTTGAGGGGTCCCAGATTGGACATGGTGCTGGCCAGGCTGAGGAACAACCCGCCCTCTGCCCCCCCTTTTCCCCCTCCCCGCCCCGCGCTGCCTGCCTGGTGCACCAGGCCACTAGTTAGAATAATAAGAATTTAAAAGTAAGAGAAGTTGACAAAATACCAGATGGATAAAGCCTTTTTTTAAAAAAAATTCTGAGGATAATGACATGGACATGTTTGGGGGACTTGTGTTGTCTCTGAAGAGCACTTGTGATGTCTCAGTGTCACTCCTGCATGCTCGCCGGGCTGCATAAGGACAGCTTACCAAAGGAGCTCACCCCCTGTGGCCCTCAGGCTCCAGTGCCTCCCGCATGTTCACCTAATCCTCCCTCGGACGCTGCACACTTGGTGCTGAGGAAACGGAGACACAGAGAGGAACTTGTGTGTGACTTCAGCGCCAGGACTCGGCCAAGAGGTCAATGCTGAGCCTGACAGTGCGATTCCAGAGGCAGTCACCGAGCTGCTCTAGGGCCTCTCGACACGAGTGTGGCCCTTCCTGCTCAGGTCGCTCCAGAAGAGCAGATGAGCCATCGGGTCTGAGTCAGAGGATCCTTTCACCGGGACCTCCAGGCTGAGGCCCTGGGCGAGGGGCACCGACCCAGGTTGAAAGAGGGGGCACTGTCCGCAGCCATCGCCAGCTCTTCTCCAGGTTACCCCAGCCAGCAGAGGGGCCTGCCATGCCCGGAGGCCACGCTCAGACCTCCCTCTGTGTGTGACGGAAACACCCTGCACCAGCCAGCAGCACCTCTGCTGGGGATGTGGCTGACCCCTGTCCGCACTCCAGCCCTTGACCCCGGTGACGTTACTGAGAGAAGCATTCCAGAAGGTCGGGGAGGGAGAGTTGGCTATGAATAAGCACCCTAGCCACCCTCAGACTTTTTTTTTTTGCAGAACTAGGAAATCTGTTTAAATAAATGCTGGTCTTTTATAGGATGTTATTTCTCATTTCCCCTGGATCCACATCTACCGGCCTCAGCCCTCGCACACCGCACACCGTACACACACATGCAACGGACAACGTGGAGGCCCCAGAGCCAGTTCCTGCTCCAGCTGGACGGGACTAGCATCCAGGTCGGACTCAGCTCTCTGGACCACTGCCTCTCACTCCCATCGCACATCCGGCTTCCTCCAGAGCCAGCAAGCTGACTCTCCCTCGGCCCTGGGTTCCTCCCGTCACGTCCCCACCCTGAACTCAGAAGCCCCTGGCTGTGTGAGTGCTGGGAGAGGCCATGAAGCGCATAGAATTACACAGAGAGAGAGATCCTGTTGGCTAATGTAGCAACAAGGGAAACCCCGATGGCGAATGTGTCAAAATCCTAACCTGCCGCGTGATGAGACACTGTTTGAAGGAAAGATGCAGGGGGGCTTATGAAGAAGAGGAGGTCTCGAACCCATCAGTGAAGACAAGGTTTCCACATGACGTATCCTCTGCTGGCAACCAAACAGCCGCCTGGCTGACTTCGGGTTGGCAATGTGTATGAGCGGACAGACTCTTGCATCCAAACTTCCTCTGGAAATTACCTGCCGAATCCATGTTCTCCATCTTTTCTGTTACGCTGGACTTTTGTGTGTGTTTTTTTAAGGTAAAGGGACACAGCTGCCTGGACAGGGCAGCTCAGTGGTTGAGCGTCAACCTAGGAGCCAGGAGGTCACGGTTGGTTCAGTGCCCGATCAGGGCACAGGCCTGGGTGGTGGGCTCCCTCCCCAGTGGGGGGCTTGTAGGAGGCAGCCAATCAATGGTTCTCTCTCATCACTGATGTTTCTATCTCCCTCTTCCTTCTTCCTTCCTCTCTCTGAATTCATCACAAATGAAAAAAAAAACAAAACAACAGGACATTTGGAGGTGGGATTGGGTAAATCATGGAATCCCCCCCAAAATGAACACTAGGACAATATAGAGAGCAATTTATTATTATTATTATTATTATTCTTTGGAGAGTATTCTGGACCCCTCAAATCATACTTTGGAGGTGACTGCCTGTCTCCTACATACAAGGGGCTCAGGTTTGGGGTCTCCAATGGAGACAGATATCCAGTAAACAGGAGCCATAGGGTCATTCCCACTGACTAAGTAACGCATTTGAATAATCAGGAAAAAACAACTGATGAACTGGAGAGCAGTGGGAGCATGTGTGGGTTTCGTGTTTGAGAAAGAAATCACCTCAGCTGCCCAGGAGGGCTGTAAAAGGCACGACCAGAAACTGTCCATGCGGCTGGACATCGTCCCCATAATCCCGGCTGCAGAATTCCCACTCAGGAAAAGACCTGTTAGGGCTGCTCCACGGGGGGCAGGGACATGGCGTCACCCTTCCAGAACGTGGCGTGGCGCGGCCCTGACCCCTCCCCCCCCCCCCTCAGAACGCTCTGTGCGGGCTGTCTGTCCCCCAGGCGGCGCTGGTCTGGGCCGAGCAGCTCAGCAGCTAAAGACAATGGCCATTGTCATCCTTATGGATGGGAAGTGAGCGCTTTCAACTCATTTCCTACTTCTCTTTCCAACCAGGGGCTCCAAGCAAGCAAACCCAAAGGCAAGGAGAAGTTGCAGGAGAAAGTGGCCCTGCCTGCCACCTGCCTCACATGCTTCTGTCCCGTCCCGTGTCGCCTCCTCTGGGCCTGCTCATGGCGCCTCTGGGTGGCTCCTGAGTCAGCAGCTCACACCCCTCTTTCAAGGAAGGCTTTGGCAAGTGAAGTGACCATTGGGGACTGGCACTGCTGGACTGGACACTGTGTCACGCGTGGGGATGTGCTTTTGCTCTCAGCTTGCTCCTCACCCTCCGTTCAGTCTCACCAGAACTGTGTTCTCCTGTGAAAGGGCCTCTGTGTGGACGCAGTTGGGTGCAGAAGTCATTCCCTGTGTAATCCTACCCAGTGTGTTTCAGAACACCATGCAACGCCTGCATTTCTTCACGGAAAATACAAATGTTTGCCGATCCAGCGTCTCGCAGGGAGGGAAAGCCTTCATTCTCAGGTCCCCCCTGCCCACCCATCTGCTGGCCGGGCCTCAGGGGTCTGCTCCTGGGCGCTGGGCCCGAGCTTCCGGAGGCCTGGCTCTGAGAACAACCCAAATGGCCAGGGAGCAGGGCGCCTGTGGTTCGTTTCAGCGCCTCCCCTGGGCGGTGTCTTTGTGGTTCAGGTGCAAACCCGTGGCGTGGCTGTGGGGAGCGCCCTTCCGAAGCTCGTGCAGAAAAGAAAAATGTTTTCCTGTCCCGTTAGAGCGACAACAGCAAAGCACAAAGGGAGGGGCCGCCTCCTCTGCTCCCCAGCCTGGGAGAGGCAGCCGGCACAGCCCCCCGGGCTCGGGCCCACGCGACGAGGCTGCCTGCCAACTCGCTTTGTGTGGCCGCAGCGTGGGCAGGAGCTTGCTTTGGCAGAGGACCTGCTCTTCTCCAGCCCACGGAGATGACAGCTTCCTCCTGTGTCTGCTCTGTGTCACCTGCTGCCCGTCGTCCCGCCCTGACCACGGCCGCCTCCTCATCTGCTCGGCGTGGGAGGGACAGGACAAGCCCTTCGTTCTCCTACTGATCACAGGCCACTCTGTGGCTCCTTGCTGTCCTATAGGTTCTCTCTTAGGTACAGAGTTAGAAAAGCATAAAAAAATAGTCTTGCCCGGCCAGTGTGGCTCAGTGGTTGAGCACTGACTTATGAACCAGGAGGTTGCCGTTCGATTCCCAGTCAGGGCACAGGCCCCGGTTGCAGGCTCCATCCCCAGTGTGGGGCATGCAGGAGGCAGTGATCTATGATTCGCTCATCATTGATGTTTCCATCTCCCTCTCCCTCTCCATTTCCCTTCCTCTCTGAAATCAATAGAAACATATTTTAAAGAAACTAGTCTTCTTACTCATTGGTATTTAGGTGCGTGGTGAATAGCCACTCTTCAGTGCCTCTGGCTCTCCTCCATCTGTGGGGTCTGTTCACCAACATCCCAAGTGAACAGGTATCTGAAAGCTACTTCATTCCAGCCAGAGTCCATTGGCAACATACAAACAGCTCGTACATTCTTATCTTGGTACTATTTTAATGAATATGTTTTACTTGAAAATCAAAACAATCACACTAATCTCATAGCTCATTGAAATCTTCCTCTATTCATCAGTGGTGCAATGGATACGTGTTTAGCCTCTGTCATCAAATAGAACTTTAACGCCTGCCTTTGTAAACTTCCAAGCAATTCTGGGCAAATTACCACTCCTCGTGTCAAATGTGTCATCTGTAAAGATGGTGAGAAGAATAAGATTTGCAGCACTGGGTTATTATAAGGATTTAATTATCTGACATATTCCACATGGAGTACTTCACACATGGCCCGCGATTTCAATGTCCATGAAGATGATGATGAAGATGATGGTTGATGTAATGTCTTCAGTAGTCATCAGCCAGCTTCCCTTAAGATTAATCCATCTTTGGCTACTCTGTGATGTCATTAAAATAATAGAATGTAGCCCCACATACAATCCTTTGCCACTCTTCATTTACAGATGCAGAAACTAAGATTCAAGTAAGTTAAACAAGAGTCACAGATGTCATGACTGGCACAAGGTCAAGGAATAAAGCCTGCGCTCTGGGCCTCTGAAGTTCTGGTGTTTTCCTCTACATTGTGTTGCTTGCCTGTCTGGCAGCTTCCTCTGTCCTTCCCGCCAACAATAAAAACAATAAAGTTTATGGATGGAAGGCAGGTACTAAGGGCAGGTCTAGAGCAGGAGGAGGCGGGGTGGGAGAGGGAGAATTCTAAAGAGCAAGCTCACTAAAATCTCCCTTGTTAGGCCTCCAGGAAAGGTGAGTCTGACTAAGGACTGAGACTGACTTGGGTGGTTTCCGTTACTTGCTAGACCTGTGCTGGGAAATCGGGCTGGATACGTAACAGCAAAGACTTCTGGTTTTATTCTTAAAGTAGTGTTTTAAAAATGTTTTTATTCATTTTAGAGATAGAGGAAGGGAGAGGAAGAGAGAGAAACATCGATCAGCTGCCTCCCACACTGGAGACCCTCTGTTGTTAGGGGCAACACTCAGCCAACTGAGCCGCACTGGCCAGAGCTAACAGCCCTCTCGAGTGGACTTCGTCAGGCTCATCCCAAGACTCGCCTTGGTTTCCATTTCGTTTTGTGTGGCACACGGTTGGCTCGCTCACAGAAAGCCACGCCCACCTAATCTCTTCCTCCTGGAAAAACTCAAGTAGAGTCAGGGAATGCTTTCCCCTCCTCCTTGAGAGCAGTGGGTAACCACGTGCGACCAGTAAGATGCCGACTGAGGAGTTTCTAAGAAGGCTCTTGTTACCCTATAAAGAGGAATGATAGGAGAGGAGAGCTCGTGTTCCAGTTTTAAAATGTTTTGAATATGAATATTATCTCTAGAGCTAAAGTAGCAAATTTCCCCCCATGAAGCAATCATCTTGAGGACAAGAAGCCGACAGCTAAGAATAGTGGATGAAAGGAAGAAAGAAACGGAATCCTTGAAAATAAGATGGACTATGGCTGACTTATCCTGAGGCCACACATCCTAGTTTTGTCGTTAACAATACATGTCACGTTTTAAGTCGTCATGAGTTGAGTTCTCTGGCGCTGATAGCAGATGCTTTTTCCGAATGACGCTTTCTCACGGAGAGTGTGAGGCACGTGGCAGCATCTCCACCAACGTGTGGGAAGGCTTCACATTCTCCCCCACCAGCTTCCGGGAAGGAAAGGGAGTGGACATCTACAAGCAATCCGTGGTGAAAAGGCAAAGAGGATTCAAAAACCAAAGAGATGTATTGTCTCAGCGTAGGGCAATCCAACCATTGGAAGCCTTACCTCTCAGCACAGTAGATCCATTATTTGCCTTGATCGACAGTCTTGAACCTTATTGCAAACCACCTAAAGTCAGTATGTTCAGCGTCGCCACGAGCTTCACAGATAAAGGAGAAACCCTAACTGTTTACCTTAAAGAAGTTTCCCAGTTTTCTGATACTTCCTATCTGTGGTCGTATGTCATTTGCTGAGCTGCATGCGTGATTCACAGCACTCACGGACTCTATGAACAACTCGGGAGAACATAGTACATGTCTCTGTGGCCACTCAGAGACAGGTCATGCATTGGTGTACATGCCTATTTGGAAAGTGCACACTAACATTTCTTTAAAACGGGGTTGGTGTAAACTTTTTGGACAGGGATTTAAAACGCACGCAGCCTTGGGCCATTACACTTCAGGGCCCTAGACTTGTTTACTCTCTATGTTAAATTAGAGCTGGCTGCAGCCATTTCCTTCTGTCGAGGGGAGAGTCTAAGGCCCCTGCCCTTAACTTCAGGATGGCTCGAGGGGACCCCTTGGCCAGTAGAAAATGGCGAAAGGAATGTGCTGGAAGCTCAAAGGTTAGTTCCTAAAACACCTGGCAGCTCCCATCTGGGTGTCTTGGAACACTTTCTTGAGCTCTAAATTGCTATGTGAGGTGCCTGCTACATGGAAACTGCCATGATGAGCGGCCCACATGGAGGCACTCTTGTCAACGGTTCCCTCTGAGCCGAGCTTTCCCATCATCCCCCTCACCGTGCCGTTCACAAGAGGGACTCTGCCTAGCATTGCAGACAAGCACACCTGATACCCACATACCACGGAGTGATTTCCGTCAAGGCCACGGGAAACAGAAGAACTGCCTAGAAATTCCTGACACCCAAACCCCTTGAGATCAAATAAATGACGTTAAGCTGCTAAATTCTGTGGCAGTTTGTTATACAGCAATGGATTCCTGCAATGTTCACATACGTGCAAAAGACATAAGCAAGAATGCCCATTGAAGCATTATCTGTAAAAATTAAAACCTGGGACAACTTAAATTGCATTAATAAGGGACTGGTTAAGAAAATTCTAGCAAACTCATACAAGGAACTATTATATATCAGGCTGCTGAAATGATTTGGGTAAATATATCTATTTATATAAAATGATGCCCGTGGAACAGATTGATGAACCTCAGAGGGAAGGGGGATGGTGGGAAGAGTTTAACCAAATAACTTATATGCAAATATTCATAACCCCTTGGCACAGACAGTAGTGAAGTTAAGGCCTGGGCACGTTAGATCAGGGTGCTGGGGGGTCTGTGGGAGGAAAAAGGAGACATCTGTAATGCTTTCAACAATAAATATAAATTAAAAAAATAAAATGATGCCCATGTTGTCTGAAGTCTATAACATTCCAAGCTGAGAAACATCATTCTACAAGTTTGACTTCACACACACAGATATGTCTGGATAGAAGTCTACACACAACACCACAGTTTCAGCATCATGGAACTGAGTGTTCCTCCTTTTGCTAGTATTTTTAGCATTATTGTTGACAGATAATTTTGTTACTGTTACTTTGTTTACATTGCTTAGGCAGTACAGATGCATTAAGAAATTTTGAAGATCAGCAAAAAGTGGCAAAAAAGTAGATAGTACAATTCTAAGCTCCTCCAGGCATGTTTTATTTTACGCGAGGTTCACATGGTTTTACATCTTCCTATGTTGGGGTTTCCCAGATCTAACCTCATATCATCTGCAAATGATTATTTCACGTTCTTCACTCCAAATTTCCCCTCACGACCTCAGGACCGTGTTCCACAGGAATGGCGTCTTGCCAGCGCTTCGGATTGAGTCTCGCTTGTCTGTGGACTGAGCTTGATAGGCTTCGTCATGTTGGGGAAGCGTTTTTATTTCTATATACTAAAAACTCATGCTACTTAACGGTTCTTGGATTTTGCTATAGCTCTTTCACCATCCAATTGGAAAGACTATATATATTATTTTTGTATTCAACTTGTCTATGTGATAAATTTTATTAATAGACTTCATAATAATGGATAGGTTTACTGTTGGAATAAAGACCATTTTGCCGTAGTCTCTTCAGGATTTGCCTGTCTGCAGTCATAAAGCATTGGATGCACATATTTCTTTCCTGTTTATCTCTGTCCGCTTTTATTTTCAGAATAGTTCCTGCATTTTAAAGTGGATTTGGCAACTTTCCTTTTTTTAATCTATGTTTGCAGAAATTTTTGTAGCACAGGCATTATCTGTGTCTTGAAAACTGACAATAAGTCAAGTGTAAAAGCATCTGTCTCTGCAGATGCTTTTTCATTTGTGCTAAGTTTTTGAGTTTCCAATAATTTTGCTTTATTAAAATTTTTAAATATGCATTTTATTGATATTTTTACAGAGAGGAAGAGAGAGAGATAAAGAGTTAGAAACATCCATGAGAAAGAAACATCGATCTGCTGCCTCCTGCACATCCCCCACTGGGGATGTGCCTACAACCAAGATACATGCTCTTCACCAGGATCGAACCTGGGACCCTTGAGTCTGCAGGCCAACGCTCTATCCACTGAGCCAAACCAGTTAGGGCTGTATGTTTAATCTTGAATGAATTTTTCGGAAATGAGTTTGTGCTTTTACATTTTTACTGTGTGAACGTTTTTTATTTCCCCGATGGCTCTGGGGCCAGGTTTATGACAGCAGCTCCTCATGGATAATGGTGAATGAAGGTGGGCATTGTTGCTGGAATAAAGCTGTGTGCCCATCTTGTCAGTGTACTAAATTCTCAGTTAATAATTGTTTGGTATTGCCACTGTCCCCTAAAAACATCAAGAAATTACTAGAAACATAGCATTAAATTAGATTGGATCCCACCTCTGAAATTACACTGACCACCACCAAATACCAGCTTCCAAATTTATTAGATGTGTGACCATGGGAATTTCTCCTACCTCCCTCAACTTCAATGTCCTCATATATAGACATGGAGATAATAATAGTCCTCAATGCATCGTTTTGAGGGTAAATCAGATAATACATTTAATGTGTTCAGCACAATGCCTGGCACACAATGGAAATGTAATGACTATTGGCTATCATTACAACAGTCATTATAATTAACTAGAGGCCCAGTGCATGAATTCATGCACCAGTGGGGCCCCTCAGCCTGGTCTGTGCCCTCTCATAATCCGAAATCCCCCAAGGGATGTAGTAAAGCGTGAAGCAGGCAGCCAGGGAGGAGCCTGAGCTTGGGTCAGGCACAGCGCTGCTCCCACTCATCCTGACCCTGCTGTGCCTGTTGCCACTGTGGATACGGGAGAGGCTCACGCTGCCACAGCTGCACTTGTCAGCCGCGAGCCCTGCATCTGGTGCCCGTTGATCAGCTAAGTGGCGCTTCTGCTGTGGGAGTGCACTGACCACCAGAGGGCAGCTTTGGCACTGAGTGTCTGCCCTCTGGTGGTCAGTGCACATCATAGCAACTGGTAGACCATTTGTTTGGTCATTCGGTTGCTTAGGCTTTTATATATATATATATATATATATATATATATATATATATATATATATACATATATATATATATATATATATACTAGAGACCCATTGCAGGAAGATTCCTGTAAGAATAGTGCTTCCTGCAGCCTGAGCAAAGCTCTCTCCCTTCTCTGCTGCCTTGCTTTCTCCTGTCTCTGCTGCCTTGCTCGCTCCTGTCTCTATTGCCTTGCTCCAGTCTCTTCTGCCTCATTCCCTCCCTTCTCCCCCACCCCACTTGCTTACTTATTCACAGCTTTGCTCCCTCCTGCAGTGCTTGGCTTCCTTCTACGCTGTCTTCTGCTCATGGATATGCAAATTAACTACCATCTTGGTTGGGTTAATTTGCATACCTGCTCTGATTGGCTTGTAGGTGTGGCTTGATTGTGTAGTGAAGGTATGGTCAATTTGCATATTACTCTTTTATTAGATAGGAGATAGATTTTTATCACAGAGCCACTCACAGCTTTCCAGGCTAAGGTAAATCCTCCAGTCACTCTATTATTCACCCAATATTCACCTGTATCCTGGATGCTGTGCTGAGCGCCAAAGGTGCAAAGGTGAACAGAATGGATGCTGTCTCCAATGTCATGGATCTCAGTCCATTGGAATATACAAACACCTGCATGACCCTAGCAAGATGCTCTGCAGAGGATGAACAGGGAGCTGCGGTGGGACTCAAACCAAGATTTTGAAGGTGGGAGAGGCCGTCCAAAAGTTCTCTGGTGACAGTGAAATGTAAACATGTGACGTTGGTGACTAGTCAAAGGGCAAGAAGAAAGATGCCAGCATCCAGACTCAGACACAGCAAATGCCCAGAGAGGAACCCGGTCACACATTCTAGGAACAGGAAGGAGTTCATAACACCGAGAGGAGCACAGAGGCAGGACAGCCAAGGTCTGACTCTAGAAATGTCGGCAGCTGTCCATCCATGGAGAAGGCCAGGCCAGGCCCCTGGCTGAGGAGGGGCTTCCTCTCCCTTTTTCCCAGGGGCTTCCATTCTGTTGGTTCCCTTTCCCTCCAGGCCATGATGTGTATTTGATTATTTCAGGCTCTGACTTTAGGGAGACTTCCTCTCCACGCCCCTCCTGCTCCTGTCTACTGCCTGGCATTTGGGTTCAAAGGCACCCGGTTGCTTCTCTCTCTAGTTATTTTCTCAACCTAAAAGGCACCGCTCAGTCTCATCTGTCTGGGGCTGATCCCAAAGAATTCCTTCTCTTCAGCAACTTTGGGTCTGTGGTTCCATGCCCTGACTTGAGTGCGAGGCGGTCCTGCCCCGGCAGGGAATTTCTGGAAGGCGGCCATTTGAAACCAGTCTGATCAGACGAGGGAAGGAAGTCTCAGGTCTCGTCAAGGTGAGGAGAGCCGTGGGAATTTATGGCTTGCGGGGGCTTTCCATTCCTCCAGGAGCACACAGAGAGGGACTGCTCCAGGCTGCAGACACCAACCTCTCCACTTGGACAGAGCTTGTGATTTGGGGTCAGGAGCGCCGGGCTGTGAGTGTGCTAGCTTTTGCACAACTAATGCTTACTGAATCAACATTTTTTGGTTTATTAATCAATGTCTTGCAGTACTCTGGGTATTCAAGTTTCCTAATATCATTTTGCCTAAAGATAACAAATATTAACATACAATATTGTCTTTCTTTTTTGTGTTTCCATGTTAGAATACTAGTAAGGATCCCTGGTTAAGCTGTATGTAAAGGCAGCGCCAAAGCTCCTTATGACTGTGAGTGACTAATAGGATCAAAGTGTGGCAATCCAGGGCGACTATGCATCGTGCGCATGGTGAATAGCAGTGAGTTCTATGAGAACGGAAATAGGATGTAACAGATCAGAAATTCACCCTTCTTCGCCATGGAACTCATTTCCCCTCATTTTGTAGCCTGCTCTGCGTCCTGTGTGTGATGAATAGTAACGAGCTTTATAAAACTGGAAATAGAATGGAAAACATCAGGAACTACCCAGCCCAATGTGGTTCAGTTAGGGGTGTCCTCCCCCCCTCTCCTCCCCCCCGCAACCAAAGGTTGCTGGTTCGGTTCCTGGTTATGGCACACACCCAGGTTGCAGGCTCAATCCCCCAGTTGGGGTGTGTGCAGGAGGCAGCCAGTCCATGTTTTCCCCTCACATCAATGTTGCTCTCTATCTCCCCCCTCCCTTCTTCTCTCTAAAACTCAATAAAATATATTTTCTAAAATCAGGAATTAACCTTTCTTTGTCATATAACTGATGTCATCTCATGTTGTACCATTTTCAACTTCTTGGAGTATTTGCTTAATTTCCTTGTTCTAGAAAACTTCAATATCCTACTGCTTACAACCATATCCTCCTTCTTTGGATACTGAAAAGTCCTTCAAAATCATCCTCTCCAAAGAATCTTTTCCTATTTACTACTTTAGGCTAACAACTGCAAATGCATTTGTAACATATACGTGCACTTTCTGTTCTCTTGTTTTGCTCATATGTGTATGTGCATGGGTATGTGCATGTGTACCTGTATGTATGTGTTCCTCTTTGTTGTTCATTGAGAGAAGGGAGTACGTTCTATTTCTTTTTATTCACACATCTTTAGTAAAGAATATTTCACAAAATTTTGTTGGACACATATATAAACATGGGTATTGTGCCTGAACATGCTAGGTATTTGCTTTGTGAGTTAGGGGATACTATTTAATGTCTCCCTATTTCTATTTTTTTGCATCCCTAAAATAATATTTTTGATTACCATCCAGCTAAAACTTTAGATAATTATTATAATATACTTCCTTTGGGGATGTGTGGGAAATGGGGATTAAGGAAAGAAACTGAACAGACTCTTTCATTGTAACAATTGCTTTGAAATAGAGGTAAGCTCTTGGGGAGAAAAATTAAATTTTATAATCTATATGAGTTCTATTAGTACATTTCAGTAACAATGCACTAACTATTTTTAAGACTCTTAAGGTGAATGAATAGACTTGCAAAGGAGCTTAATTTATACAAGGAAATAACTTGTTCATATCCACACAGGGGGCAGCTACTAGTATTTGCCCTGCACCCTAGTAAGGGCCGTGGAGTTGTCAGTGTGCAACCCGAGGAGGGACAGGAGGCTTTTCCTAGACACAGTCAGGCAGGTACTTGCTCTACCGCACGGGGCTGACCACGTTATGGTGCTCTGCGGTTCCAGCCAACTCAGCTCTGCTGCCCTGAGTACTGGGTAAGAGAGAGGTGTCTCTAGTCACGTGTCCTTGTCTTTAAATCTTGACCCACCCTTTGAACGTGTTGTAGGGCGAGTTAGGAAATTTCCCTAAACCTGCACCTCCTGTCCTATGAATTGGAACACAGTGATAATACTGTCTTTATTGGCCAGTTGTGAGGATCATAAAATGCTAAGCACAGAGCCTGGGAAAGAGGAAATTGTCCATTTGAGAAGCTATGACCTCTACCGTCACTACTGCTGCTCCAGTGAGTAGTATTCCTGGTAGGTTTCATGGAGAAACGTGATCTCCCTAGGTTGAAGAGCTCTTAGAGGTCATAGTTCAACTTGCCTGCTGCTTTCCATCAAATATTTTAAATTTCTTCTCCAAGCTCCCTGACACATGATTATCCAGTATCATCTTCTTCACTTGTGAGAGTTCACTTGAAACCTGCTCTCACTGGACACTCTCTAATTCCCATGAAAGTCCATTTTATCTAGGGACAGTTCCGATAGCTAACAAGTGTTTCCGTGTGTGTGTGTGTGTGTGTGTGTGTGTGTGTGTGTGTGTGTGCTTTCTACATATTCACTGTATGTACTTGTTGTATTCTTCACCTGTTGGGGTAAGTCTCGCCAAGTGGGGGTGTCACAGAACGATTGCTGTCCTTCCCTGAGAAAGTTCTCAAGCATGGCAAAGCAACAGTCATTCCGCTTCTAGATCCAGAAAATCATTTTTAGATTTTTCCCCCCAAATTTGAATTTGTCCCCATGCTGATCATTACCCCTAGAGATGTCCCATGTTTGAAAGCCTTAAAGCATGTAAGGCGAGGATGTGACACCTAGTTGAGGGTGAGTCTTGCAAACGAAGGTTTCTTAGCTCCTTTGGAAGTTCCCCTTCCATTGTTGACTCATATCAGGCTCACGCTACACTAAACCCGCAAGCGTTTCTACTTTTGGGTTGTAGAAACATGGCAATCATGTGTTCAGGGGACTCTGAGCACAAGATAGGCTGGAGAGCCGGGTGTTTGTCTGACATTGCAGGGTGGGTGCGGAAGGCAATTGTGAGGGAGAGGGGGTATCTGTGGCTGATAATGAAGTAACTTCTCTATCACGTTTCACCTTTATATGATTTTAAGAAAGGGAATGACAAAATCGGAAACAAAGAATTTGCATAGCATTCAGGATATCCGGAGTGTATCTGAGGAAGCTGAAGACACAGACCTGTTTCACCCACATAGGTTCAGCTTCCGTGACTCAGGAGGACCTGGTACAACTTCCCTGGTGCCTGCCAAATTCCAGGTCAAGGGGTTTTTAAGCACCAGATGCAAATGCTAAATACTCAGATGAATATTATACACTAAGTGGCCAGACTATGATGATATCTGAATGCATTATAATATCTGGCCACTCAGTGTATATATATATATATATATATATATATATATATATATATATATATCTTCATGCAATGGGCCTCTAGTATATACTAGAGGCCCGTTGCATGACGATTCATGCAATAGGCGCTCCTTCCCCCCGCTGCCAAGACCAGTTTTCCTCTGGAACCTGGGACCCAGGCCTTCCCTCTGGCTGTTGCCTCCCATTTTCTCTTTGGTGGCTGGAGGCTTCACTTCAGCCAGAGCCTTCAGTCTTCTCTGCTCTGGCTGGAGTGCCACACTGCCACTTCGTCTCTGAGCCCGGAGGCCAGGTGCTCACTGCCACCACCACCGCAGCTTTGTCTCCACCCCCAGGCGAGGCACTCCCGCCGCTTGGCCCTGCCCCCTGCTCCTGTTTGGCTGGTAGCATAGCCAATCAGGAGCTAAGGTACGGTCACATTTGCATGTTACTCTTTTATTAGATAGGATATATATACATATATATACATATATATAGATACACACACACACACACACATATATATATTAGAGGCCTGGTGCATGAATTCATGCATGGGTGGGGTCCTGCCAGCCTGGCCAGGAGGAGGAGACATGGGCGGTTGGCTGGCCTGTTTGCTGGTCAAACTCCTGGTCAAAGGGACAATTTGTATATTAGCCTTTTATTATATAGGATATACACCGAGTGGCCAGATTATTATCATTCAGAGATAATAAAAATCTGACCACTCAGTATATAATCTACATGTGCCACATAGACATAGTTTTCAAAGATTTATCCTTCCTTCTACTCTATGTTGACACAGTCAACTGACCTTTGTGAAGAATCCCATAAGTCTGGGTGATCTCCACATGCTATTGATTTTTGCCAATTGCTTCCCCCACATAAAAACAGTTTGAGCCTTAGCCGGTTTGGCTCAGTGGATAAAATGTCAGTCTGCAGACTGGAGGGTCCCAGGTTTGATTCCGGTCAAGGGTACATGCCCAGGTTATAGGCTTGATCTCCAGTGGAGGGTGTGCAGGAGGCAGCCAATCAATGATTCTCTCTTATTGATGTTTCTATATCTCTCTCCCTCTTGCCTCTTCTCTGAAATCAATAAAAATTTTGAAAAACATATCTATAAGCTGGTATATAAAAACTAGGGGCCCGGTGCACGATATTCATGCACTGGGGGTGGGTGATCCCTCAACCCAACCTGCCCCCTCTCACATATTGTGAGCCCTCAGGGGATGTCCAACTGATGGCTCACCCCCAGCATGCACTGGTGAGGCTTTAGGTCTTGGGCACCCAGCCATTGCCCTGCTCAGCTCAGCCCCAGCTGCCTGCAACCACCCAGCCCCAGGGGCTGGTCGCTGGCCGCCACTTCCGCTCACAGCGCCCGGGGCCTGGGCGCTCCCTGCTGCCGCCACCACTGCTGCTGCTGCCACTGCTTCCCCTCACAGCACCCAGGGGCTGGGCCCTCGCTGCCACCACCTTTTCATCTCATCGTGCCACTTGGCCCCACCCCCTCTGCTGATTGGCTGGTAACATAGCCAATCAGGAGCAAAGTTATGGTTAAATTTGCATGTTTCTCTTTTATTATATAGGTTGTTCACAAAATTATTGAGCCTTGTGATGGGGGGTAGGGGAAGCCAGGGGGAGGTCAATGGGGGGGGGAGGAAACATATATACTACTATTTGTAATATTTTAAACAATAAAATAATAATAATAAAAAGAAGATGGGAAATAAAAATAATAAATAAATAAATAATAATAAAAAAACAATTGATCCTTCTCTACAAAAATAAGAGGAAAAACTGAGTTAACAAACAGTGTGACATTTTTCAGATGAGAAATTTTTTATTAAACCAAAGCAAATAGATGTGATAATTCACTTGCCCAGCGGCCATGCACCTGATATTCCTGCCTATGTGGAAGACAACTAAGAACCTACAAGTAAGAAAAGTCAAGTTTCTATCCTAACTCTCCATAGCAAAGACTGTATAGTTTCCTAAAAGATGTCTTTACATCGCTAGTCATCCAATCCTGTGGACTTGTATTTTATCAAACATTGAAACGAGTCTGAAGGCTATCATGAGTATGTCTATGTCAGGGGGATGTGTGTGTGCTTTGGAGATTTTTGAAGTTCATTTTGGAGGCATAGACTACACATTGACGATAGGCAAGAGGCAAGGATTAGAGACAAGGAAAGAAATCCTGAAATCACACCAAATTTTTTTTCAAATGGCAGTAATCTCTAGCCATTTATAGCATCACTGTGTCTGTCCAAAACAGACATCCAATTCATTATGTTGACTTTTTCCCCAAGAATATGTAGAAGAGTAAAATGTTGTGAGGATTTTTCACACCAAATGACCAAGTATGTATAATGAATATGAAAATGTGACCTTCGGTTTGCTAAGTCACTCACACGGACTATCTACTCCCTGATACCAAAGAGATCCATGAAGTTCTGCACTTTCTCCATAAATAAAAATGTGCGTCGTGCATGTTCATCACTACTTCTAGTTACCACATTCATCGAACAGCAATTTCATAAGTAGCAGGGGCCCTGAGCTAACTCACACATCAACACTGTTTCGTTGGTTCTTACGGTGTCTGAGCCTTCGGCTTCACACTGCTGACATGTGGAATCACTTAGTGTTTCTAATCAACATTGGAGGCAGAAATAGTCTTCCCAATTTTCAGAGGGGAAACTGAGGCTGGAGTTTGGGCCCAACGTCACAAAGCTGGGAAAGTAACTTGCCCTGCCTCCCATGCCCTGTCCGTCCGTATCTCCAAGACTCCCGTCTCCCAGCGATGGCATGCCTGCGGGGACGCCCCGCGCCCTCAGGGAATGTGCATCAGGGTGCAATTGGCTGCTTCTTCCCAGCATCCACTTATCTGCTCAAGTGCCAAGCCGCTCTATCTTTTATCTGCTTAGCACTTTCCACTGTCAGGGGGTCTGCAATTTGCTGCCTGGCACCGGCTGGAATAGGAAACAGTTGCTATCGCTGCCACAGCCCGGCTGTAAATCACTTCCACTGTGGCCAGAGCCACCGCCGCCGCTGTTTCTGCTCTCCATCACCCCCCCCCCCCAGCCGGTCGCTTTTCTCCCTCTCGACACCCCATCTGCCGGGGGCTTTTGTACCAGTGCTGAGCATCACCGCCCAAGGCGGGGTTCTGCGTTACTCCATGAGAATAAGCATTAGAGATCATTGGGTACAGCCTTTCTTGTTCCTCTGTTTTGTGAGATTGTATTTGTAAATAGTGGACATATTAGGACCACTTCCACCATCAAAACTCTCCTTAGATTGTTTTCCTGTCAGACTAAGCCTGGAAGCCAGACCGTTTCTGAAGACTGACGGCTAAAGAGCAAGGTGTGGGTGTGTGTGTGTGTGTGAGTGTGTGTGTGTGTGTGTATGTGTGTGTGTGTGTGAGTGTGTATGTGTATGTGTGTGTGTGTGCATGTGAGAGAATGTGTGTGAGTGAGTGTGTGTGTGTGTGTGTGTGTGTGAATGTGTGTGTGTGCATGTGAGAGAGAATGTGTGTGTGGGTGTGTGTGCATGTGAGAGAATGTGTGTGAGTGAGTGTGTGTGTGTGTGTGAGTATGTGTGTGTGCATGTGAGAGAGAATGTGTGTGAGTGTGTGTGTGTGTGTGTGCATATGAGAGAGAATGTGTGTGAGTGTGTGTGTGTGTGTGAGTGTGTGTGTATGAGTGAGTTGTGTGTGTGTCTGTATGTTTGTGTGTTTAGTAAACAATTGGCATAGCAAAGGAGGAATGAGAAAATTTAGGGATTTAAGCCCAAAATTACTCAGGTCTTAGTTAATTAAATTGATTAAACCCAATACACTTTTTACCACATTAATTTATGTGCTTCTGCTGAACAGTTTAATTGTTGGCAGTGAATAAAGCAATGCCATGATTATAAGACAATGCATGGTTAAGTGTGGACTAGTTCATCAACAAAATTCAAGCCACCAGTGGCTGGTGGAGTAGGGGTGAGTAGCGTTTGAAAGGATGGCACAGTACACAGACTCACAGGGAACATTCTTTCGGGAGGGTCGGTGCAGGTAGTCACTCCTAAGAGCCCAGGCTCTCTACAAACCCCTCCTCAGAGACCTCCATTGCATCCTCTTTTGCATAATTCCAGGAACAGAAAGAGGTAGAGCTGTAAAAATCATAGTTCGAGTTCAAGCACAGGCATTTGCAGACTTAGAGGTAAGAGTAGTTCTCCCTGGGTGTCTTGTTCCTGACTCAAGTTAGGAGGGAGAGTCATAGAAAACCACTACGGCCTTTCACAGAGGACAACCCCAAGCGCTAAGTGAGAAAGAGGACGGCCAGGGGCCCGGCATCAGAGACATGCCCCGCATCCACACGCAGCTCACATGTGCATCACCCTTTCCATGAGCGCACACTGGACGCAGAGAACCACACTGCGGCCCCACTGCCACTCATCTGACTCTGGGTGCGCAGGGTCCTAGGCAACCTGTCTTGACCATGACCTCCTTTCACTCCCTCGTCAGTGCCTTAGCTGCACTCAAGTGCCACTTTTGCTGAGCCTTCGAAGCCACAGTGATTGCTGCCTCCCTTCCAGCTCTTAGGATCTTCCTCACTTTTTCAGTCCTCGGTCCCACGCTGTCTGAAGCCATGTGGTATCATGAGAAGTTTGATACGATGTCAGGCCGAAGGGCTTTTGATGAGGGGGTAATTGGAAGTAAAAAGACTATTTTAAAGCATGTGGTGCTGAGTGCCTGATGTGGGAGAATGGAAGAAGGGAGGGTATCAGCACTTTAATGATGTCTCAATATTCTTGAAATACGGAGTTGAAACCATGCCGATCTTTGGGAACTGACTTCTAGAATGTGTTCCCTAGCGAGGCTGAGTGCTTGGAGAACTCCTTTGCTTTGCATTTTCTCTAGAGTTGAGCATCTGCATTATGACCTGGTGCTCTGGTCTCTTCCCCCCCACCCCCCCGCCCCGCCCCTGCCCCGGCTGCTTTACGGATGACGTGTCTCTCAGGAGACCTAGACCTTGTCATCTACTCCTCTAACAGGAGATCACTTTCCAACATGTGTTTCACTGAAATATCATTGTCCCCCGCGGACATTTTTTGAATAAAGTCTCTAAGTCACATGACTGGAGAAGTACTGTGTAACCTACGTTTGGTACTAGCTTTAAAAATACTTGACACTCCCTGATACGGTAATGGACATCCTATAAAACCAGCACCTCTCTCTGTAAGAAGAGGTGGATTTTCGGGGGAACGCTAATTCTGTAAGGCATCCTTGACATGGCACACTATTTGTCAGCCTTCCTGTCTGGGAGACACATCGCGAGGAGCAGCGCATTTTTATGGGAAGAGTTTAGTGTCATCACAGCTTTAAATATAACCCGTGCAGATAGCCTGTTATCGCCACCGCAGCCTGTCCCCTTCCTTCTATCTCTCCATTCCCTTAATCACCGGGGAAAGCCAACCCCAGGGGTGGCATGCCATTCCCCGGGCGCCGATAACGGGGCGGCGGGCAGAGACGCTCTGAGTTCAAGCTGCTCTCCTCGCTCCCCACCCCACTGTCCCGATGTCCCTGAAACGGACTGAGTCGAGGGGAAGGAGCCCATCCCGTTCCTTAAAACTAAACAAGCAGACACCAAGCGAGGCTGGAGCTCACCGTAACCCACAGGAGAGACACCCTCAGCAAGTGCTGCAGTTGGTGAAGGCCTCACCTCTCCGCAGGAGACAGATTTCCAGGAGGAGACATGGCAGCTCCACTTCGCATTCAGGGCAAGGCCCCTGGGCCCCTGCGCCTCTGTCTGGGCCCCCGCTGGCGTGTGGGCACTGCTGGGTCAGTGCGTGCACGCGTGCGCACATCTGTGTGACCGTGGGACTTGCAATGCCCAGATGGCACCGTGAGAAACACGAGAGCGTTGGCAAAAAGGTGTTTAAAGAGCATCCTTAACTCCAACCTATTCCAACCTTGAGGTCCTGTTCCTGGCACCATTTTTGGTGAAACATACTTTCAGCCTCTCACTCCACCTGCTTTGCCTGTGTTTTGGAATATTATTATAATGTGTTTTTTTTTCTAGTTCAAGTACAGGCAACATGCTGCGGGGCCAGTATGCCTCTCCCGAGAGGGACTCAGAGAGAGCTTCAGGATTGGAGATGGGGCGCTACTGAGCTGGGCGGGTGTGCAGCAGAGCATGCTGGAGAAACACTTTGGGGGTTTTATGAACGTCAACACACAGAACACATTGATTTCCCAGGCACTTCAGGCTTGGTGACATATAGGGAAGTTAAAAAGTAGTGCCTCTTACCATTTTCTGAGATTAAGAAGGAAATAATTCTAGCTCTTAGACGCACGGTAGGGCTCCTCAGCTCTTTAAAACAGAGGTCCGGCCGCACTGCCCGGGGGGCAGTCTGAGCTGCACTGGGGGGGAAGGGGGCCCTCCTAGCAAGGCTGACTGTCCCCCGCTCACTCGGCCCCTGGCCAGCGCCTCTGAGGAGGTCCATGTGTCTCCCGTTCTCAACACTCTCCCGAGAGAGGGGTAAGTGGGCTGGGGGGGGGGGGGCTGTATCTGTTGCTCATCTCTCTGTCAACCTTGCGCGGAGAAACGTTTTATGCTTCACATTTAGAACATGTATAAATATGTTAAATATGTGAAATAAATCATTCTTCTATTCAGCTTCAGCACAGTGCAGTGACGGGCCCTGATATAACATAGCCTTTGTTCCACCGAAGAGACGGGATTAGCCCGTTGGCGGCCGGGAATAAGAAAAATAACTCCTTTGCCACGGTTTCACTTTGCCGGTATTTTAAAAGCCAGAGGATCTAAGAATACACACATTTACTTATCTCTCAAAGACATAATCACGCTGTCACCCATTTTTGAACCACAAAAGACGGATAGCATCGCCTGCGCCTCAAATGGGTTCATTAATTATCAAAACAGATAAGTGTTTCATCAGGTATATACAGCAGATAAGTCTTATCTTCGCTCGCAGAAGAGAAACGATGGAAGTAATTCTTTGATACATATTGGGAGGAGAGAGCCTGCCCCGCGGAGAGGCTCCGAACGGGACGTTGGATGGTACACTGGCCCGCAGGCGGCAAAGTCACACAGACGCAGCCACGGACGCCCAAGTTCACGTGCGCCCGGGGCCGGAGGGAGGGCGCGCCTGCCCACCGCGAAGATTGCACAGCATTTATTGTGTTTCTTCCCGAACACGGAGTCCCCTGGACATCTCACCATCGATGTTCGGGGCTTCATTTCCCCTGGCCGCTTGGAGAAGCTTCGGGGTTCTCTCCGGCGTGGCACAGCGGCTGGCAGCGACAATGGGCAGGCCTGGCACGGCCAGCCTCCACGGTGACCGTTGTCATGAAGGGACCGGATTTCCAGGGAGCGGCCCACCCCCTGGCAGTCACTGGTTCTTTCTAAAGAGTAAGGATACTAGACAAAAAATGAATTGTGTGCTTTTCCGAACATGTACGTAGGCCTATTAAAATAATTCTGTCTTCATGTTGTGTCAATTAAAATTGCTTCCCCCCCACCCCCGACCCGATGTGTTTGAAACGAAACAATTCCAGCCCCTCGAGTGTGTTTGAATGCGATTGAAAAGAGAAAAAGAATGCTTTTTTTTTATCGCTGACAATTTTTGTCAGAAATGACGTTAGGTAAAAGGAAAGGAAACTCTGTGTCCTCAGGAAAAATAGCCTGTTATTTGACGGAACGTTCAATCGCGGCCTGTCGCTTCTGGATTCCTCAGGCCACCGCCGACCTCGGTGTCGCAGGCTCCTTCCCAGGCCTCGTCACATGGAGCCTTCAGTTGTCCCGTTTCGGATGCATAAACGCCCCTCGATTGTGTGGGTGGCATATTTCACACCGTGGAGCGCAGGGGCACTGAGACCACGTGACCAGACAGCTCTGCCCCTTTCCAAGGGCCTTTATTCTGCCCGGGAGCGGGGCTGCTCTGCACTGTTTGCTAACAAGGGAAAAGCAAATGTCACGCACGAGGACTCTGCGTTTCTATTTATGCACGTTTGAATCCGCTTATCCTTTGTAATCTATTCTAACATATTACAGTCACTTTATTTCTGCCATCTGCTAACTCGACGTGATCTCCTTATACGAGCACCTTCCGTAAATGCTGTCGGTGAAAAGCTGGAGAAAAAAATAATTTCCTCTGCCTATTAGTTTTTAAACGTCTGATAGATGCAACATCTGTGTGTGTGTGGCATGCTGCTTAGCCGCATTATCTCGCTGTCAGATTTACACTTAGGAAATCCGGTGCAAATCAAGGAAGTTCTTTGCAATCGGGCGTACGCTGTGATATTGATCATGCCCAACACTTTGAATTGCCACATGATTGGCTAAATGACGTATAGTTCTCCAGGCATGCAATTCACCCAAGGATGCATTTCTGCTCAGGACAGGGACACGTGGGATCATTCAGTCGTTAGCAAACCACTTAGCCGCGTGCTGCCGGCCTGGGTGAAGTGAATGCACCGTGACATCGCGGGGAAACTGCCCCGCGTGGAAGAGGCAGATTTGTGGGCTGCTTCGTTCACACTGCCTGCTGCTGGCGGAAGCCGAGGCTGCCCCTGTGAGTGATTATCACTTCATTTGAGGACTCAACGAAACAGGGATGAAGGGCTCCGGAGAGGCGACGAGGCCAGGATGCTGGGAGCAGACACCGCCCCGGACCCCTGCGCTGGGAAGACAGCTCTGCCTGCAACGCTGGTGCTGCCAGCCCGTGTTTTACAGACTCTGAAAAATGGGTTTTTAAAACAATTTTGAATGGCATTAAACACACACACACACACACACACACACACACACACACACACACGATAACCCCCAGAAAAGAGAGTTACGCTCTTGCTGTTGTTCTCAAGCTGAGGCAAATCTGTGCACGTATTTTAACGGGGTTGGACTGTCAGGGTACAACTCTTTATGTGACCGGGAAACACGATGACGTAAAAGTTAAAAAACCTTACCCCATGCTGGGAATGACGTGACCTGTTTGGGCCAATGCCAGCCGTCTCCCCCAAACGGAGCGCACCCAGACGCTGCCACCCCGGAGCACGCTCCACCCAGGGCTCGGTCTCAGGGGGAATATTCAGAAGCGAAGGCGGTCCCAGGGCCGGGGAAAGATACATGTGTTGCCATTGAAAACGTCATAAGAAATCATTCATGTAAAATAATAAAGTCTATTTGTGTTGGAAAGGGTCTTCCTAAAAACATTGACACGTTCTTGTTTTCTTCTTTTCCTTGTAGCACCGCCAGTCCCACTCCATGTTTTCTGTCACAGAGCTGGAATATTTCAGACGGAAATCCAGAGCGGTGGACTCTGCTGTGAGGAGGTGATTTTATTCATGAAAATGCACCTTTTCCACAGCAAGTACCAGCCTTCACTCCCTAGGCCTGGCAGTGCCAACGAGCGCCCCGCTCCGCTCCAGAGTAGGTCTGGACCCCCTTCCTCCACCCTGTCCTCCAGCTTCTCCCTACCACCCCCTCCTGCAGCCTTTCCACCTGCCTCTCCACCTGCCTCTCCACCTGTCTCTCCCCCTGCCTCTCCTCCAGCCTCTCCTCCAGCCTCTCCTCCAGCTGCGCCTCCAGCCTCTCCCCCAGCCTCTCCTCCAGCCTCTCCTCCAGCCTCTCCCCCAGCCTCTCCTCCAGCCTCTCCACCTGCCTCTCCTCCTGCCTCTCCACCTGCCTCTCCCCCAGCCTCTCCCCCAGCCTCTCCTCCTGCCTCTCCCTCAGCCTCTCCCCTAGCCTCTCCCCCAGCCTCTCCTCCTGCCTCTCCTCCAGCCTCTCCACCTGCCTCTCCCCCAGCCTCTCCTCCAGCCTCTCCTCCTGCCTCTCCTCCAGCCTCTCCCCCAGCCTCTCCTCCAGACTCTCCACCTGCCTCTCCTCCTGCCTCTCCACCTGCCTCTCCCCCAGCCTCTCCCCCAGCCTCTCCTCCTGCCTCTCCCTCAGCCTCTCCCCTAGCCTCTCCCCCAGCCTCTCCTCCTGCCTCTCCTCCAGCCTCTCCACCTGCCTCTCCCCCAGCCTCTCCTCCAGCCTCTCCTCCTGCCTCTCCTCCAGCCTCTCCACCAGCCTCTCCTCCAGCCTCTCCACCTGCCTCTCCTCCTGTCTCTCCTCCAGCCTCTCCCCCAGCCTCTCCACCTGCCTCTCCTCCTGCCTCTCCACCTGCCTCTCCACCTGCCTCTCCTCCTGCCTCTCCCCCAGCCTCTCCTCCAGCCTCTCCTTCTATCTCTCCCCCAGCCTCTCCTCCAGCCTCTCCTCCATCCTCTCCTCCAGCCTCTCCTCCAGCCTCTCCTCCTGCCTCTCCCCCAGCCTCTCCACCTGCCTCTCCTCCTGCCTCTCCACCTGCCTCTCCACCTGCCTCTCCTCCTGCCTCTCCCCCAGCCTCTCCTCCAGCCTCTCCTTCTATCTCTCCCCCAGCCTCTCCTCCAGCCTCTCCTCCATCCTCTCCTCCAGCCTCTCCTCCAGCCTCTCCTCCTGCCTCTCCTCCAGCCTCTCCTCCTGCCTCTCCTCCTGCCTCTCCTCCTGCCTCTCCCCCAGCCTCTCCCCCAGCCTCGCCCCCAGCCTCTCCTCCTGCCTCTCCTCCAGCCTCTCCCCCAGCCTCTCCTCCTGCCTCTCCCCCAGCCTCTCCTCCTGCCTCTTCTCTTGCCTCTCCCCCAGCCTCTCCTCCTGCCTCTCCCCCAGCCTCTCCTCCTGCCTCTTCTCTTGCCTCTCCCCCAGCCTCTCCTCGAGCCTTTCCTTAAGCCTCTCCTCCTGCCTCTCCCCCAGCCTCTCCTCCAGCCTCTCCCCCAGCCTCTCCCCCATCCTGTCCCCCAGCCTCTCCTCCTGCCTCTCCCCCAGCCTCTCCTCCAGCCTCTCCACCTGCCTCTCCTCCAGCCTCTCCTCCATCCTCTCCTCCTGCCTCTCCTCCTGCCTCTCCTCCAGCCTCTCCACCTGCCTCTCCTCCTGTCTCTCCTCCAGCCTCTCCTCCAGCCTCTCCACCTGCCTCTCCTCCTGTCTCTCCTCCAGCCTCTCCTCTAACCTCTCCTCCATCCTCTCCTCCTGCCTCTCCTCCATACTCTCCTCCTGCCTCTCCTCTAGCCTCTCCTCCAGCCTCTCCTCCATCCTCTCCTCCTGCCTCTCCTCCAGCCTCTCCACCTGCCTCTCCTCCTGTCTCTCCTCCAGCTTCTCCTCTAACCTCTCCTCCAGCCTCTCCTCCATCCTCTCCTCCTGCCTCTCCTCCAGCCTCTCCTCCAGCCTCTCCTCCAGCCTCTCCACCTGCCTCTCCTCCTGTCTCTCCTCCAGCCTCTCCTCTAACCTCTCCTCCATCCTCTCCTCCTGCCTCTCCTCCTGCCTCTCCTCCAGCCTCTCCTCCAGCCTCTCCACCTGCCTCTCCTCCTGCCTCTCCTCCAGCCTCTCCTCCAGCCTCTCCTCCAGCCTCTCCCTCCCAGCCAAGGAGCCACTTTACCTCCAGTCAGGTTACCTGTGAGCCCTTGCTCTCCAGCCCCGGCCTGGCCCACCAGCATCTTTGTTCCTCTGCTCTGCCTCCCTCCACAGGGCTGAGCCGCCTGGTCCCAGGGCGGTGTCCTTCCTGCAGAGCAGGCCGCTGCCCTTTGCCCTTGGCCTCCAGGCAGGAGAGCCAGGAGGGGCCTATTGATCTCCCCTGGCTGTGGCCTCCACGAGGACTTGACAGACGCCCTTGCAGGTTACACATCCCGGCTTTCTGAAGTGGCTCCAAAGCTTTGTTTTTTGATTTTTCTAACTTTTTTTTTTTTGAAACCCTTGCTCATCTGTAATCTTGAAAAGCTCAGCTGACGCCATGCAGAGCGAGCCTCGTTTCTGTGCAGAACTAATCGAGACACTGTCTCCTGTTGAGTACAGTTGTCTGATTCAAATCTCCTGTTACAAAGCAGATGACATCTCGCTGGATGTCAGGAGAGGATCCTAACAATGACAATTCACTTATCCCTCCAAAAGGATCAATTCTCCCACAATGCATCTGTCAGAGAACTCTCACTCAGTGAAAGCAATTTTTCTAGCTGTCTGACACTGTAATTGCTCTTAAATTTTCAATGAACGTTTTACAAGGACTCCCCTGAACCATGATGAAAAACTTAACTTTTTTCTAAAAGTGAGAGGCTGACAGGATGAAAGAGGCCTTTCTCTTTAAAGCCCTGCTTGCTTGGGTCGGAATTCTTTCATATCATCAACAAGCTGTTGAATAGAGGATAGATTACTTTCCATTTATTTCATCAATCAGATTAAAGGCTCCCCTTCACAATGCCCTTTAAACAAGAGCTGTTTATGATGTCCTCGCGGGGTTGCCTTCAATGCAGTATTAAATCACGGCGGACAGGGCCGGCGTGGGGGAGGCATGGAAATATGACGGCTCTCTGACAACATTTAAGGATTTCATATATTTCGGTCATTATCTTCATTCCTGTCAGAAGAGGGAGGTAAACAGAAGAAAAACAGCCATGGATTTGCCCATTCTTAAACCTGGGTGGAAAATTCAACTCCATTTCCTTTTATGGGTCCCTAAGCAGACATGCCAAGCATAGCAGTGATTTTTCCCCCTCCTCGGAGACTGGTAATTTAAAAGGAAAAGTAATTTAAAGAGAAAGAAGTGGAGATTTTTTTTGTTTCTATTCTCTTCTACATATGTATTGACAGGTTTAAAAATAGAACTCTGAGTTCAGGCATTCCCCCAGAACGCAAGAGTCAAGACCATCGGTGGTAGGATAATTCTCCAGTGTCAGTTTTTCCAGAAGTCAAACAGGGCCGAGGAGCAGTTTATGGTTTTATCAGCAATGGAACAGTCTTTTTATTGAAACAGATATATGTGTCATATAGGTGAAATCATTGCCTTCCTGTGTATGCGTGTATTAAATGTGTGCATTTGGTGAGTAAATGATAAAAACATGTAAATGCATCAGAATTCCTTTAGTGTCTAATGTACCTGTGACTGAGCCTCCTGCTTTAGGTGCGCAGTGATATTGCAACTGAAAATGAAATTTGATTTGTAATCTCTCATGCAAATTTCCCAAAATGAGGGGAACATTGTACAGACTGGGGCAGACGTAGGCTTATGGTTGTTCATACAGAAAACAATACAATAATTAGTAAGCAATAATACAGAAACAAACTTTGTGTTACACAGACAAGTGTAAATCTACTGTGGCCCCACCCTGCATTGTCATTGTAGATTGCAAGAAAAAGTCGATGGAGGAGGGACTGTCATAGCCACCTCCTCCTGTCTTCCCCCTACACCTGCAGCTCCTGAGCAAAGCTCCAGCATTCTCCCATCTCTGCTGAAATAGCTTCTGTACCTGGAATCTCACTCCCTCCCCTGACAGTTTATATGCTTCTTACAATTCTGTCAGAATATATTTTTTCTGACTCCAAACCTTTATTCTGTGATATATTACCTATTTCCTACACATCATTTTTTGGGGGTATTTAAATTAAAATTTAAAATATATAATACCTGAAACAATAAGCCATCAAGTACTAAGACAATTGTGTTTTGAAGCCAATTCTCTTGTCCTCTCCACCTCTGAAGCTAATCAACTGTCAGTTCCTCCAATGGTTTTTTTTTATTGCAATAATCTAATGGGAACAAGGCATACAGGCATATTTCTACATAATCTCATTGAATCCTCAATTGGGATATCTGCAATAGACAGATGTTTCATTCAAAACGAGGCACACAAGGATTATGTAAATTGGCCAAATCACACCATTAGTAACTAGAGTCAAAATTTAAACCCACAGTGATGAGGCTCCAAAAGCCATCATCCTATATAATAAAGAGCTAATATGCAAATTGACCATCACTCCAACACACAAGATGGCTTCTCCCATGTGGTCAAAGATGGCTGCTCCCATGTGGACACAAGATGGCCACCACAAGATGGTCAGCATGGGAGAGCAGTTGTGGATGATTAGGCCTGTAAGGAAGGGCAGTTGGGGGCAACCAGGCCTGCAGGGGAGGACAGTTAGGGGTGACAAGACTGGGAGGTGAGGGCTGTTAGGGGCAATTGGGCTAGCAGGGGATCAGTTAGGCATCTATCAGGCTGGCAGGGGAGCAGTTAGAAGGTGATCAGGCTGGCAGGCACGTGAACAGTTGAGAGCCAGCAGTCCTGGATTGTGAAAGGGATTCCAGATCAGAGAGGGTGCAGGCCTGGGCTAAGGGACACCCCCACCCCCATGAATGAATTTCATGCACCAGGCCTCTGGTCTTTACATAATTCTACATTGTCCCTGAACTTTACCATCTTACACCTGGCTGCCTGCTTGATATTTCTTTTTTGTATATCTTGAAGGGATCTTAACCTTACTTAACATGTCCAAAATAGACCTTTGAATTCCCATCTGGAACCTGCTCAGACCACAGTTTCCTCTGTCTGGTATTTACCAACTCCCAATTGCTTAAGCCCCAAACTTGAGCTCATCTTTGATTCCTCCTTCTCATTATCCCCCAGTAGAACTTCAAGGCTATTTACCTTGCCCAGTCAATGTCAAGTTTCCTGTTTCTACTCCAGTGACACCTTACTCCCATGATGACCTTTTAAAAGAACAAATCGTGGCGTGGCATGTACCCACCTCTGACATTTAAATCTCTTTAATATCTTCTCATTGCGCCAACATAATTCCAAGCTCCTCTTCCTGGCCTGCCCTGTTAGGACCCCTGTGACCTCACTTTGTATGGCAGTCCCTTTAACTCATTGTTCTCCTGCTACACCTGCTCTTGATGTTCCTCACACATGTGAAACTTCTTTCTGCCTGAAGACCTCTCATTATTTTCTTTCCCAATTACTCTGTCTACAGTCACAGGCGTTCTTGGTAGTGCCTTTCAGAAAAAGAAAGTGTCTCCATTGTAATGTCTCCTCTTCAAGGAGACATTCCTGGGTGTTATTTAGAGTAGGGCCTGCCTACTCTCCGTGATATCCCCTTATTTTATCTTTATTAGAGAACTTCTGATAATGAAAAATCATAGTGCAGTGGTTGTTTTACATAGTTAGATGATAACTTTTATGAAATCAAAAGCCTTGTTTTTTCTTGTTCACCACTGTATCTCCATAGTTTAGACTACCGTTATACCATAGGTACTCAACAGACGTTTTTAATAAATGCATGAAAGACTTTTTGTTGTTGACCATTCTACTATGTCAAGAGCACTTTTATTTTTCCTTTCCAGGGTATTCTAAATGGACAGTGCCATAATTTGGACTTATTTCCACAGGTGTTAGATAACTCCTGTTTCAATTTCTTAGATCATTAAGGTTTTATTTTCTTTTTTAGTCTTCACTCTTTTTGTGCTTTCATTTGTATAATTTCTGTAGATCTGCATAACAAGGTCACTGATTCTCCACGTGTGGATATACAATCTGCGGTGAAGCCCATCCAATAAAATGTTCAGTAGCAAAATCTGTCTCAGGATTTCAGTTTGCTTCATGTTTACAGCTTCCATGTCTACACTGGAATTTACTACCTCTTTACTCATCGTATCCATCTATTCCTATAAATTACTTAATATATTCATCTTAGTTATTATAAAATACTAGTGGCCTGGTGCACGAAATTCGTGCATGCGGAGCATGGGGGTGGGGGTTGTCTCTCAGTCCGGCCTGCATCCTCTCCAATCTGAGATCCCTGTAGGATCGGGCCTAAACTGGCACTTGGACAACCCCCTCACAATCCGCACCTAACTGCTCACCTGCCTGACTGCTTGATCACCCCTAACCACTCTGCTTGCTAACCACTCTGCAACTGGTCCCCTCTGCCGGCCTGCTCGGCCCCAACTGCCCCCCACCATCAGCCTGATCACCCTCAACTGCCCACCCCCTCCTGGCCTGATCACCCTCAACTGCCCACCCCTCCTGGCCTAATCACCCCTAACAGTCTCTGCCGTGGCCCCTCCACCATGGCGATCTGGGACCCCCGCGCTCATACCCTTTGCGATCTTGGGCTCCAGTCACCCACAGCAAAGCATGGTGGTGGCTGGCCTTCCCGCTGTGCCTCCACGTGGCCTGGGAACTGGCACCGCAGGCTTGCCAGGACCACTATCCCAGCATCTGCACCCCAGACCCATGATGCTCGTTCCCCAGGCTGTATGGAGGTGGCGGGAGAGGCAGGATTGAGCACTGTGTGGCCCCGCCACCCCTGCTCCTGATTGGCTGGTAGCATAGCCAATCAAGAGCCAAGGTACAGTCACATTTGCATGTTACTCTTTCATTAGATAGGATTTTTCTAAGCTCAACATCCTGATTCTGCTCCTATCTCCACTCCTCACCCCACGCTCCTTGGGTTTAAGTTTTCCTGTCTCTTGCCTATGTGTAATCATTTTTCATTATATGCCCAACATTATAAACCATGTCTTAAAGAAACTGTGAATTCTATTACTTTGAAAAAGGTGAATTTAAATCATTAAATTACTGACAGACTACCTTAACATTGTAAAGGCACAGTTTAGGTTTTGTAGAGGAGGTCTACTTCAATTGTGCCTTTATTCTTAGGCCAGATTCTTTAGTCTTGGGATTTGGTCTTTATTCCATATTCATGTCTTTCCAGGAGTTTACTGTAAAACCAAGTTTACCATGATCCTGGAACACAATAACATTTTAAATTCAAACTCTGTCTTTTAAGCAGAGCAGGCAATTTTAAAAATCTATTTTCAGCCTTCCAGTTGTTGTTTTTTTTTTTGTTTTGTTTGTTTTGCTTTTTTGCTTGACTTCTCACCCTATGCATAGACCAGTCAGGTACCAGCTGTTTGCAAATCTTCTTTCCCCTGTGGCAGCCTCTTTTCTGGTATCACCCTCTTTATTTTCCAGCCATTCTACTACTCCAGATTCCCCAGACCCTTTCTTTATGCAAATATGAATTAGCAAGTGTCCTTATGGGGCCAAAATGTGTAATTGTGCATCTTACATAATTGGTTCCTTTTTCTCAAGAATCATATTACCTCCAGTTTCTGTTTACTCCTGGTTGATTTCAGTGCCTTTATAGAATTTTATAAAAAACATATTTTGTCCACAGTTTATAACTATTATCAGTGACACAGTTACTATAATATAAACTACACTCTTATATTATTCTATTACTCATTTATTAAATTTTTAATTCCCATAACCACAATTTATTATCAGGAATAATTTATGTTCATTATTTTTTATATTATTGATCCACAATACTTTATTTACAATTTTGAAATCTACAATGTTCTGTAAAATAAACATTGTTAATTAACTTATTTGATACTATAGCTATTTAATATTATTGATTTATTCTAGTTACCGTAAATATATATTTTTGCTAAAGATATATTAATGCTTTTAATTAAAATATCTTGCCACACACCCTGCTGAGGTTATTGTATATTCTATATATGGATCACACTTTATTTCTAAAATAGAAAAAAATCCCAACATCATAAACATATGTGGCCTAAAAGTTTTCAGATAAGGGATTGCCAAACTATATCAAATTTGGGCGAAAAAGTCCTGCATTTGCTCTACATTAGAGACATGGTAAAAAGTGTCTTTGGAAGGATGTATTTTGGGTTTTGCCTAAAAATCAGTAGGTCACTGACCTGGAAAGGGGTGGTGAAGTGCTGAGAAAAAGCTTGTTAACATACCTGCCCATTGGAATAGTCTTTACTAGTAGATGTTAGTTGTGTAATTCCCATTTGAATCAAACAATTGGTCCATACCTTATCTTACCTAATAATAGACAAAAATGTAAATTGACTGTACCTCTGCTATGCCACCAGCCAATCAGGAGTGGTATGCAAATTAGCCCAACCAAGATAGTGGATAAATTTGCATACACAGTCAGGGGTCCTGGTCAACTGGTGACCCAGGGAGGCAGGGCAGGCAGCCCCAGGCCCTGCCCAAAAAGTCCCTTTCTGTTGGGGGCCCAGAGAGTCCAGGTGGGCAGCACAAGACTTTAGGCTGCTGTAGGGCATGAGGGAAAGCACACATTTCCTGCTGTTTCTAGGAACACAATTATCTATTGTGCCCGAGTTCTTCTGCCTCCTTATAAGAACTGTAAATTCCCTTGGGGATTGATTTTCAATGGTAGCTGTTCATGGGAATTACTTGAGGAGTGTGTGTGTGTGTGCGTGTGTGTGTGTGTGTGTGTGTGTGTATAAAATATTCTAAACAACAAGTCTACCCCTTCAGAAATTAGTGTTCTAATTCCATTCAATTTCTATAGATTCTGATTTTGCTGATTTGGAGAGTATCCAGCCAGCAGTAAATTTTAAGTGTCCCTGAATGATTCTAACCTTTGGGTTAGAAGTCACTGCTTATGTTTATATGAACACAAGAGCCAAATGTCCAGGTAAAATACAGAAATCTCAATTGTACAGCTCAATAAAAGTTTTACCTATGTCTAAACCCAGGTAGCCCCCATTCATAGTGTTCTGCTGAATCTTTCTCCATTACCAATAAGGCAGAACCAGCTACTTATCTTGGAGACAGGAAAAAGAGAAAACAAAGGAAAATGTGTGGGAATATTTAATAATACCTCAAAACAGTTCCCCCCCCAATAATTTTATTTATCAGATTATAGGTTTTTGCTCATCTGTGCTGTACTTACTGGCAGTCAGACATCCCCTAAGGAGTCCCAGATTGGTGAGGGTGTAGGCCACGCTGAGGGACTTCCCCCTGCCCTGTGCACAAATTTTGTGCACCAGGCCACTAGTTTTTCTAATAATGTGACTGAGGTTTGCATAGACTAGGTATGTGAAACTAAGTCCAATAAAATCAGCTGACATTTCTGCTCATCCATCTGCCCCTTGGTGAGCTCCTGTCTGTTAGCTCATGATGAATGCCTGTGGCTGTTTTGGGGAATAGGAATATTATGTTCCCCTTTCTTTGGCAACATATAATTGAACCAAGCAGGTTCAGTCTGTTAAAAATTTTAATTATAGATTTTAGAGTGTCTCTAGAATATACATTTCAATTGAAAGCACTTATAATAAATATTTGGAATTGCAGATGGAATCCAACTATGGCCTTTTATTTATTATGTTGTGAGGGACATAATATAGACATGTTTTCCTGTTTTTAAATTTCCAAAGAAGATTCGTGGTACACTTATGTGAGGGCAATTTCAAAAGCCAGCCAGGATCATTCTAGAGATGAAAAATGTTTAAGTTCAAATCCCCTTATATTACTGTTTTAAAAAAAGTGCAGACCAAGCAATTAGAATGCTGCAGTCCTTAAAATATGAGGCCATATTTCTACTACCGCTAATTGATTTTACATCTGGCATGGTAAAAGAATTTATGGAACTTGAATAGTGTCTTTGTTTATACCCTAAAGGCTCAAAATGAATTCTCTATATCATCATCCTTAAGAGAAATCATCTGCTTTAAACCTGTAATGTGATTAGTAAATCTAACTAAAACTTTTAAGATCCTAAATAGGAATGATTTCTTTTAAATACATGGAGCTTTAAGATATCTTTTGTGTATAGAAAAAAAATCGATGATTTAAGTTGTGCTTAAAAAAAATACCAGTGGGAAGTATTCAAGGGGAAAAGGCAATTAAGCATAGAAAAAAGTATTTAAAAAAAAACCTCAAGAATTTACATTTATATTTAATAAAATGACTCCTCTTGGCGATGGATGAAACTAGCAGCCACAAGCACATGTACTAAATAATACAGCTTCTCTCTCTTGGGCTCTCATTCGAGGACGGGTGGGGCTCTAAACACCTAACATGTATTTACTATTTTAATCCACAGAACCACCCTAAGATGGAGCTTGATGAACAGTCGCAGTTGACAGATGAAAGGAGGAAAAACAACAGCACAGAAACCCACAGGTGAGGCACAGAGTGGGGCGTCCCTGCTAGGGCCTGCGGGCCCCCCAGGCAGGCAGGCTGGCTCCAGCGCCTGTGCCCAGACCCAGTGATATATGGCCCCTTCCAGGACCTGAGCTGCCTCCGCCAGACGAGGTTTAAGGGATTTCCATGCATTATATCTTCCAAATTCAGAAGGGACTTGGCAAAGCTGGGGATCAGGCCGTCCTACAGCAATGCATCCGTCAGCTGCCCATGTCCATGTTCATGTTCATGTCCATCAGCAGGTCAGGCAGCTTCACCCACTGGTGAGGACCGCAGGAAGGCACTTGTAGAAGAGCAGCTCTGGCCTCCCTTCTCAGGAACTTCTCCTGAAGGCAGATTTGGGTGCTTGTAGCCAGAACACACACACACTGCGTCTGGTGCCCCTCCACTAGCACCTCCCTGGAGCGTTGGCTCAGAGCTCAGGCCCCTGGGTCTGGAGGCAAATGCGTTTGACTCGCTCACAGAAACAGAATTCTGCAGGGTTTTTTTTCTCGTTCTTGGCATCCTTTTAATTTTCAATGTGCTTAAAGATGGACTGGTGACTCATTAGATATTCTTTGTATGAGGGTGCAAAGTCTGTATAGCAAGTAGGACATTCTTTTTAAAAATATATTTTATTGATTTTCTTTTTTTACAGAGAGGAAGGGAGAGGAATAGAGAGTCAGAAACATGGATGAGAGAGAAACATCGATCAGCTGCCTCCTGCACGCCCCCTACTGGGGATGTGCCTGCAGCCAAGGTACATGCCCTTGGCCGGAATCGAACCTGGCATCTTTCAGTCCGCAGGCCGACGCTCTAGCCACCGAGCCAAATTGGTTTCAGCTGCAAGTAGGACCTTCTGGATCCAGCAGCACAGTGGTCGGCAAACTCAGTAGTCAACAGAGCGGCAAACCGCGGCTTGCGAGCCAGCGTGCCGACCGCTGCACTGGCATTTTCCCCCTAAATCTTTCAGGCTGGCTTGCAGGCTCACTGGCACCATCTATCATGAAGATAACTGTGAGGATGGAATGAAATGTGTCCGTAGGTTATGTAAACTTTTTCACATGCCAACTAAGTTGCCAGCATATTTTGGGTCTTCTGCCTTTGATATTCTGATGGGAATAATATATGGCAACTAATGGAATTTCCTGATCTTTGCAATAAATTACTCCTCCTGAATAGTTTATGGGTTTTTACTTCCAATTTTGTAAAATCACTTTTTAGTTTTTGTTAATGATTCCATCAAAGAGTGTCCTTCAAACAAAAGGAATTTAGATAAAATCTCTCAAAATAAATTTGCAAATATGGTTTTAAAAATGACATTCCTGCAGGCGGCCAACCAGTATAGCTATTATCATGCTGAGAGGAAGGTAACTTCTGGAAACAACAAAATGTGAATTTTCAACTATGTTTTATGAAATGGACTGAGCTCTGAGTTAGCTCTTGAAACTGAACTCAGCTGCATGGTGAGGAGAAGGAGTGAGGATACATGTCAATGCTCTCTCCAAAATCTGGGGCTTTGCAACCTCCTAGCTTACTCCAGGCCAGTGGTCGGCAAACTGCGGCTCTTTGGCCCCTTGAGTGTGGCTCTTCCACAAAATACCACGGCCTGGGCGAGTCTATGTTGAAGAAGTGGCGTTAGAAGAAGTTTAAGTTTAAAAAAATTTGGCTCTCCAAAGACATTTTAATCGTTGTGCTGTTGATATTTGGCTCTGTTGACTAATGGGTTTGCCCACCACTAGGGTAGGCCAAAGTGGTTGAGATGGTAACATGTATAAAGGCGAATCTAACCACGGGGAGACAGTTCTAGAGCCTCAATGTCACTGAATCACGTATCTTCAATCTGCGGTTTTGAAATGTTGTTAGGATGCGATATTAATTAGAAATGAACTTGCTGGGGTGACAAACAGGCCCTCTCCACTTTTGTGTCGTAACAAGCACCCGTGTGTGGTTGCTGTCACAGGAACGTACAATAGGGTCAGCAGGTGCTTTCCTCTCTGTGGGGATTCAGACACCTGGCTCCCTCCCCGACACAGCTCGGCCACCACCCAGGGCCTGCAGCTATTGGCTGAAGGGGAAAGAGAGCCTGAAGAAGTCTCCCCGATTTCTCAGAAAGCCTCAGCCCATGGGAAACCCTTTGCATTTCTAAATCTATGTGAAGGGAAAGCTGGGAAACACAGCATCCGTCTGGCCCGCAGCTTCCCAGCAGCAACTTTAAACAATAGCGGGGACCTGGGGCTTTGAGGGCAGCTAGCTCTAGCTGACATTTTTGAGAATGATCCCTGTTAGTGAAAGATGACTGGTTAGAGATGTTAATCACATCCCAGAGGCTCACTGCAATGTGCACTCTGTTCTTTAATTCTTAGGTCAATGTTAAATATTATGCTTTCATTGCTCATTTTCAGGGTTCTTTCCATATACCAGGCACTGTGCTAGGGAGAAGCTTACCATGTATTTTGGGGGGAGGGCATCTTAATGGTGTAGTTGCAAGACACTGTAGTAATTCCTAGCACAGACATAAGCATGTGGGATATAAGAGTCTACCAAGGGCCTCTATGTCAAACTTGGAATGATTGGAAGTGATTTGAGAAGTGTATTAATTCAGGTTCAGTCAGAAAAACAGAACCCATGCTAAGGAAGAGAGATTCATGGCAATGATGTAGACAAAGTGATGGAAGTCTAAGAGAAGTTGCTGGTGGGTTTGATCGAAGGACTGACAACAGATAAAAAAGAGGCCATGTGGGTCCTCATAGATGGTGACAGGGGAAGATTCGATTTTGGGTGGTGGGTACAGATCTTATAACATAGAAACACACACCTGAAACCTATATGATCATGTCAACCAATGGCACCTCATCAATTTTATGTAAAAAAAAGGAGAGGACAAAGGAGAAATGTTTGTCCAGACAGTGCAGGAATGATTCGAGGAGAGGCAGGGTGTCTGGTGTGGCAGCTGAGTAGGCACCAAGATTGGCCATAGGAGGAGAAACAGACTGGGGAGGGTGTGGAGCGGAGCAATTTGGACATGAGCCTTCTTCCTTTGGGTCGTCTGTGTAGAGAAACAGGACATAGACAGTTAAATATCTAGTCATGAGACCAGGAGAGAGAGAGGAGAGGGCTGAGTGATAGATAACAGTCACTGTTACAAGTTTCAGTCAGAGTTCTACAAAGAGAAACAGAACCAAGAGTGAATTAATTCTCCTTCTCTCTCTCTCTCTCTCTCTCTCTCTCTCTCCCCCACTGTGTGTGTGTGTATGATTTATTTTAAAGACTTAGCTCCCAGATTATGGGGGCTGGCAAATCTAAAATTTATAGGGCAGTCTGGAAAGCTGACAATTCAAGCAAGAGTTGATGCTGTCATGAGACCAAATTTCTGCTCCTCCAGAAAACCTCAGTTTCTGCTCTTTAAGTCTTCCAACTCATTGGATGAGGCTGATTTACATTTTCGAGAATAATCTCAGTTAGTTAAAGTTGACTGATTATAGATGTTAATCACATTTACAAAATACCTTCATTGTAAGATTTAGATCAATATCTGATAAAATAACTTGGTACCATAACCTAGCCATATTGACAGTAAAACTAACCATTACCCTATGTCAGTGACAAATCCTATCTAATAAAAGAGCAATATGCAAATTAACCATCACTCTGCCACACACACAAGCCATTCCCACAAGCAAATCAGTAGCAAGTATGCAAATTAACTCAACCAAGATGGCTGCAGCCATGGAGTGAGCAGGAGGTTTGGGTTTCCCTAGTGATGGAGGAAGCCAAGCTTTCTGTAGGTCTGGCTTGCCTTGGCCTCTACTCAAGGCTACAAAGCTTCAATTATAAAAGATAAATAAATCCCAGATATCAGGGCATCTGCTTGGACTGCTGGGGGTGTGTGTGGCTGGCCTGCAAACCACCACAGGCCTCTTGCTCTGGTCTCCCACACCCCAAGGGAACCCCCACCCTGATTCGGGACACCCTTTAGGGCAAACCAGCTTGCCCCCACCTGTGCACCAGGCCTCTATCCTAGCTAATAAAAGAGTAATATGCAAATTGACCATCACTCCAGCACACAAGAGGGCTGCCACCATGTGGTCAAAGATCCTGCCCCCATGTGGACACAAGATGGCCACCACAAAATGGCCAGCAGGAAAGGGCAGTTGTGAGGGACTAGGCCTGCAAAGGAGGGCAGTTGGGGGCAATCAGGCCAGCAGGGGAGGGCAGTTGGGAAGGACCAGGCCTGCAAGGGAGGGCAATTAGGAATGATCAAGCCTACAGGGGAGAGCAGTTAGGGGGGAACAAGCCTGCAGAGGAGGACAGTTAGGGATGACCAGGCTTGCGGGGGAGGGCAGTTAGGGCCAAACAGGCTGGCAGGGTAGTAGTTAGGCATCAATCTGATCAGGCTGGCAGGCAGAAGTGGTTAGGGGCAATCAGGAAGGCAGGCAGGCGAGCAGCTGAGAGACAGCAGTTCTGGATTGTGAGAGGGATGTCCGACTGCCTGTTTAGGTCTGATTCTATTGGATTGGAGAGGGCGCAGGCTGGGCTGAGGGACATACCACCCGTTTATAAATTACGTGCACTGGGTCTCTAGTGAAATCATAGAGGAGAAACAAGATAAGTAAATACCAAAGTGCTTCTATGTTACCCAGCCAACTCTACGGCTCTGCCCTCTTATACCTTGAAACCCCTGTTACCGACAATTCTCACACAACGGTGGGTCTGGCGGTGAGAAGAAAGGTTGGGGAGACTGTGTCCAGTCTGACACGAAGGAGGCGTAGTGGCTGAGAGGTACACTGAGGAGTAAATGGAGAAACAAAAGGGGAGGTTTTACATAAGGGAAGGAAAACACAAATGAGAAGGCCACATGAGAAGCAAGGAGGATCCTGTGGTAGGCGGGTCCTGCCTCCTAAAGAGTCAGGTCATTTCAATAATGTTGGCAAGCTCTGCCATTTACACTACTTTTTCCTAACCAGAAGATGATGTGTCAAGATGAATGGTCTCCATGGACAATTCAAAAAGCCTGCTGGTCCTACTTCTATGTAGACGCTCCCTTTGATTAACAGGTGTGCTTGCTCTGTGGATAAGTGCTAATGGAGAATTTATACATATTATCTCTATGGTATTCTTCATTTCATACCTTTAAATCATCGCCAAATATATAATACTTAAATCCATTTAGAATATTACAGAATGAATTTCCATTTGTTAAATAGTACCCTGGTGGCCTGAAAGAAAATCAATATAGCCTGGGGGAAAAAAAGTATCTCACAACCAGGAAATAGCCAGAAGAATTTGCTAGCACATATGATCAACAACATATTCATTGGGAGAAACATGAAAGGAAAAGTACATACTTTCCCACAACTTGACAATCAATGAAAATCAATACTTATGTTCATTCGCTCCTCTTATTGCAAATAATATAATATATACTTGTGGGTCTTAGAAAAGATGCATATTTCTTGATTGATCACTTTTGCTATTTATAATTTATCTACCTATCTGTCATCTATCTTTCTGTCACCACCATTTAATAATTTGTCACTTTAATATATGTCACTCACATAATCAAAGTAACAGCTATCAGTTGGTGTAAAATCCAAGAGAATTCCTGTGGTTGAATTCACAGGACTGTGGATGTAGATAAGATTAGAAAAGGCATAGTTCATTTCACACTGAGGAAACATGGTCCATCAATTCAGATAGTCTGTATCTGGAAGTAACACTCAGCTGATTTGTAGAAAGCTAGGTAGGATATTCAGGATGAAAGAAAAAGTTAAGAATCTATCACTAAAGTCGCCCTGCCTCCTGTCAGTAGCCATTCTCCTGTCCGTACATATTCACTCATAATTTCATAGGATGAAGAGCTCCATCTGTTTGCCTTTTGGAACAAAACTGTCACTTCAGCTGTGACCAGTTTGGCTCAGTGGATAGAGCGTCGGCCTGTGGACTGAAGGGTTTTGGGTTCGATCCCAGTCAAGGGCATGAACTTGGTTGCGGGCACATCCCCAGTGGGGGGTGTGCAGGCGGCAGCTGATCGATGTTTCTCTCTCATTGCTGTTTCTAACTCTTTATTCCTCTCCCTTCCTCTCTGTAAAATATCAATAAAATATATTTTTAAAAAACTGTCACTTCATTTTATTTTCCAACTGAGTATTTTGAGCCTCTCCAATGTCTCTTCATTTTCCTTTTTCTCCCAGAAAGGTGTCCGTGTCCCCTTTCATACTGTTAGGGGTTCCAGTGATATTCCTTGTTCACCTGTGCCTTCTCCACACGTCAGAGTCCTAATATACTAAGCCCCTCATGTTACGGATTACTCTCCATCTGGGGTTGTCCTTTTTTTACCTTTCCTTGGGATGTGTGCCGATACCTGACTGGGGGAGAACACAGAGTCTTTCCTCCTCTCCCCCTCCTCATGCTGCCTAAGCGAGTGCGGGTGTTCTCCCCACACCAGCCGGGGCTCATCCAGAACAGCTGCTCCCCCCTGTTTCCTGGTGAGGAACCATGGCCTGATCCCCCAAAATTAGAATGAGGAGTGGATTCTAGTCCCCACACGCACCCCGCCGTTCCCAGCTTCGTGTTATTTTCTGCTCCCTGGTTACTCACAGAGCCCTCTCAGCAATGGATGAAGGTCAGGCATTTCTCCTCGGCTGCCTTTTTTCAAGACTCTAAAGGAGAGAGCTCTGTTGAACAGAAGTCTGTGATGAGGACAGTGTTACACATTGAAATAACTCGGCTTTGCTTCCCTCACTTAGTGGGGCAAGATGGCTCAGGAAGAGGTGACCCTCAAAGATTTTCCATTTCTACAATTTTATAACTTTCACTAAACCTGTCATTCAGTAAAAAGAGGAAGAGGTGTTGGAGAATCTTTGCCATAATTATAAATTCTTTCTCCTTGGTGTTTTATTATAATACATCAAGGGGGAAGAGGATGTTGCTTCAGTTTGGACTCTGGAGTTAATTGCTAGCTGCCAATCCTGCTCTAGCCACTGTGCATCCATAGGTGGTCACCCACTAAACCTCTGAACTCCGTCTCCCCGTTTGTGAGAGAGGACATGGGAGATGTGTCTGGGGACATTGTGAGGCTGAAATGAATTGGAAGATGGAAAGTACTTAACACGTTGCCTGTAATATGCTTAGTATTCAGGGTGTGACTCTTACTAGTTTAATAGAATAATACAGCGTCATTCTATAAGATAAACATTTGTAATACTATGGATAAAATGGTAATGTCCTGTTGTCCTTCTTACTATTTTTAATAGAGAAAAAGTTTTTGCAAGTTTGAAGTTCTAAGAGTATTCCAGGGCATTTTTATTGATGAGAGTATCTATATATATATAAAAAAGCCAGTGTCCATGACGACCAGGTTGACCAAATGACCGACCACTATGAGGTGCTTTGAGCACCTTGGTCCCTCCCCGCAGCCCGTGAGCAGCGGCTCTCGCGGCAAACAGCGGTGGGCTACCATGCATGATTTCACACACTGGGCCACTAGAAAGAAATAAAAGAATTATACAGCCCTCCTGAAAATAAAAATTACATGGTGATGGTTATGCACCATAGGCACCCAGAATAAATCCTTTGTAAATGAATGTAGACTTTCCTAAGATGATGCGATAAAAAAAAATAATATATTGGAAGAATAATAAAGTAATTTTGGAGTTTTAGTCCTACTTATTATAGTATATAAACAGGGATCAAAGTGTTTAGGATGTAACGCCACAAGCAAAGTCTTTCGCTTCACGGACAATACAAAGTGCCTGGAAATGATCCTTTGATAATTCACCACAGAAAACAGCCACGGCTGAGTTCCTATCAGCCTTAAGACAGCGACAGACCGACCGATCGCTCGTTAGGCAGAAAGCAGCACCACAGGACTTCAGCCCTTTTGTCAACCAGCAGGTCAGACACGCTCTTCCGTGGGGCCCTTACAGCAGGACATCAAAAGGTGACTCCTGCCTCAAGGACAGTGACACGTTTTTAGGGGGCCCTTTAGGGTTTCCATATTTTCCTTCAGAAAGTGAGAACATATCACACACACACATGCACATACACAGACACACACACATGCACATACACAGACACACACACACACACAAACACACACACACTCAAAATATCGGCCTCTTTCCCTACGCTGTTAGGACACCTGCAGGTGGCGAAGACAAGCACAATAAGCCATTTCATTTGACCTAATTTGCGATGACCTCCCAACACCGAGTTGCGTTTCTTAAATCCTGAAATCATCTTGGTTCTGTCCAACAGCACGAGCAGAGGGGCGGCTGTGCTGCGGACCTGCATGGCCGCCAGGCACCTGCCTTTCTCAGGGGGCCGTGGATGGAGACCACGGAGAAGCGCCCTTTAGAGTGAGTGGACCCTTCTGACTCTCAGAGCAGCTACTCAGCCAGGTGCCAGGCTCTCCGAGGGCAGAGGAGAGCACGTGTGTGTGTGCCCCTGCAAACCCTTCTGAGTTTTCTGGATGGTCTGACCATAAAGTAAGATTTGATGGGTAGAAATTAGCAGAAGAAAGTTAGAGACACAGGCATGTGCAGGAGCGGGTGTTGGTAGCATGTCCTGGTGAAGGGATAAAGCGTGCTTTGCAAGGTGGCTTTGAAGCAGAAGAAATCTGTGTCGCTCAGGGCAGCTCCCCGCTACGGGCACATGATTCGCATGGAATCGGACCTTGTTAAGACACTACCGTGCAATAGATTCACACGGCTCAGCTTCAATTAGCAGCCTCATTTATTACCCGCCCAGATGGGAGACTGCAAGGTGAGGGTCAAGGGTCACCGAGGGTGTCTTCATCACTTCAGTATCATTGCCTTAAAAGGCGCTGACCAGGAGGAGCAGATGACCTCATTTCAGAATTATTACAGCGCAGAGAACTCAGTTCCAACATTATAATTCATTTTCTCAGGGAGTATTTCAAATTTATTATCGCTTTCCTGACACGGAATGGCTAATCGTTAAGGATAGCCACTTTAACATAATATGAATACGCATTTCTCCATAGGTAATACGGCAGTTCCTGCATTAGCATTATTGACTAAGGTGCATTTAACTTCTTCACTAATACTTAATGGAAGGTTAATGCAGAAGTCAGGAGATTAAATGGCTTTTACTTAAAACAACTATATTGATTAAAATAACTTAGTGAGACTTTTTTAGGGCTGATGATATAAAAACACTCACACGTTTTAATATTTTATTTAATATTAAGAGCAACTTGTAGGGCGTAACAGACCAAGAGGAGTGGGAGTTATTGCGCTAATTACTCCTGGAACTAATTCTTGCCCGTGGTTAACAAATGGATATTGTGTATTGAAAGGCAACAAATCACCCAGGTCCATTCGGTTCATTCTCCTGTTCAGGGCGTCCCTGTTGGAGAATTCCCATTGTGTCTCCCCATGTCCTTCAGGTGTGCCTTGCTTGTATCTCACACCTGGCACCCTTGAAAGATAAGACAGCCTTCCACAAACAGAGCTCCTATTCAAGGTCATGGAGATGTAGCTTTATTTCCCTTTTTGTGTCCTATTATTATTTAAATTGGTGCTAAACCTAATACATCAAATGCTTGAAGTCAATTACCCATTGCTGCCTACTATTTCCTTTCTTTGCTCAAAACCCAATAGTCTACTAAGGACAGTAGATTAACAAGCTGGCCTTGTGAGGTAGGACATCTGATGCCAGAACCTGTTCGCTTCTTTGATTGTGTTTCTGCCCAGAAATGTGCAGCCCTGGCCTCGCCCCAGCTCTGCTGTCTGGGTAGCAGGAAGTGAGTCTGGCGGGGGCTCCCTCAACTTGAACCTGAGCTTCTCTGACATTAGAGGGATTCGATCTCAAGAAAGTGACCAGGGCCCATGTAAACACTGAGTAGCTGCGGAGTGAAGAGCCTACAGCGGGTTCACCGTATTCAAGGCCTAAAGCAGAGTGTAACTGAGGCAATCGATATGTTAAATGCTAAATACATAGTGTAACGTGAATGCGATCTATAGTCATAAAAATGCCAGCACTACACGGAGCCAGGCTTGGTTCTAAGTGCTTTGTGTACTGTAAATCATTTAAGGCTCAACACAACCTCATGAATAGGTAGTTTTTTATCATCTCTCATTTACAGATGTGAGCTAAGGCACAGGGACACCAAGGTGTGAAGCATAGAGTGATTCTGTCTGAATTTCCACAGCCATGCAGCTGGGAAGAGGCAGGGCTGGGAGTGTAGCCGGGGCTCTAGACAAGGCAACCTCTTAGCCATCACACTAACCACAGGACCTCCCAGGCTCTGAAAACAGGAAGGCTTCAGCTCAAATCCCAGCACTGACCTTTATTAACTGCTTCAAGCTGCTATGGTAGCATTATGCATAAAATACACAATCACAATATCCACACATTACTATTGTTGAGAGAAGAAAGCATAATTACTCAGATTACCAGACTAGCTTGCTTTCTTGCATATAGTAAGGTCTCAGTCAATTAAACTTGTTACTACTATGATTATTTTAACTAATGTACTCATTTAGTCACTCAACAGACTTTTTATTTAGTTCATGCTAACTATCTGTTTGTGCCAAGCTTTGGTAAGTAGGACTGCTTGGGCTCACGGGTCAGTAAGGAACAACACATGCAAGCAATCAATTAAAATGAGAATAACTGCTATTACAGATGTGCTCGAGGCATAGCAGAGAAAGCCAAACACCGTGTAGCGTAGAGGAAGGCCTCACGGATGTGGTATGTGGCATATTTCTACACTCTGTGCCTTGTCTTGGGTTGAAGAATGCCTAAACCAACTGGAGACATGACAGATTCACTCAGCTTGCCTCCTCAGCTGAGACGTCATGGAATAAAAGAAAATTAAAATACAGTTTTATGCTGTCACATGGAGAAAGGCAATGGCTATATTCTACTAAAGATTCTAGTGAGATCCATCTTCTTAAAATAAGAGGATCTTTGAGATACAAGAAAATAGCCCAGCCCCCACAATGCCTTTTTTCTTGGTTGGGATATAAGTTACATTCTTCATTGCGAGGCATTTCCTTCTTTTCAAATGAGCACTGCTGTAGGGGAGTTATATGTACAATTAAGAAATCATAGACATAGCACCGTACCAGAAAATTATATAAGATGGATACACACAAACACAGCTTATGTCCAAGATAATATATATTGAAATGCTATTAAACCTCAATTAAAGTGTTCCACCTCTTTTCCTTTCTCAGATTCTGAGGGATAAACAGTAATTTGGTTCTTAATGTGTCCTAACAAGCAGGACCTGGATTCCGTGCTGCACAGGGGAGCAGAGACCAGTCCACTAACGAAGAGCTTTGCTGGATAAACCGTGACTTTAAACGGCCATTTTGGAAAAGAGTTACTGTCAGTATTCAGAGTGAATTTCAGAGCACTGCCTAAGCATTCTAGATCGAAACACATTTAAAAATACGATTGCAAATTTATTCTCGTCCTTCCCCATTCGGTCTACAGTGGGAGTCCTGATGAAAAAAGAAGCTGAGATAACAAACCCTTAGAGGCTTAGCCATCTCACGCACATTTCTTACATTTTTTCATTCTAAGGTTGAGTGTGGGGATCTTGGCTGGACATCCAATACCTACATCTAAGATAGAAGCTAAATGTCCTGAATAACTTAGCTCTTAAAACTCATACTGGCAAGATAAAAGCATATTTAAGTTGTAATAGTTCCTATACGTAATAGAAAAGCCACCCTCGAGTTCTTTCTTTACTGCCCATATTTAATTCGCGGCCTCCTCAGGCTTTTCCAATTCCCCTTCCCAGAGGCTGTGGGTTAAATTATGGCCCCAGAAATGTCCTGCTGAAGTCCTGACCCTCAGCCCCTGAGCACAGGACTGGATTTGGAGATGGTCTTTGCAGAGGCGACTCAGCCTAAATTAAGTCATCAGTGTGCACCCTGACCCAGCGAGGCCGGCGTCTTGTGGGGAGAGGAAGTTTGGGCAGAAGCACGTCCAGAGGGAAAAGGAAGTGAAGACACGGGGAGGAGACAGCTGTCCATACGCCGAGGACACAGGTCTGGGAGGGCTCCCTGCCTCGTGGATCTCAGAAGGAACTGACCCTGTCTGCACCTGGATCTCGGATTTTCAGCCTCCCAAACTGAGAGGTGACACATTTCTGTTGTTCCTTATTCTGACAGTTCTAACAAACGAATGCCCCAAAGATGTTTCTGTGATTTTGCTTATGAATACATGTGTTCACACGTCGCAGAGTTTGTCTACCCTGTCACGTGCACTCAGAATCAGTGTTGCTTTAAAAGAACCTCGAATAATAGCTTCTATATTTTAACAACCTCAACTGATAGAACTATCTATCTGTCTATCTATCTATCTATCTATCTATCCATCCATCCATCCATCCATACACACGCAGACCCATAGACACTTTCATAAATATACTTATATGTACACATATACGAAAATACATACATTCCTGGTAGGGTTGCCAGATAAAATGCTAAAATACAGAATACCTGGTTATAGACTGGATAAAAAGCAAACCCAATTTTGGTATAAGTATTATCCAAATATTCATGGAACATTCTTATACTACAAATTTTTTTCATCCAAAATTCAAATTTATCTGAGGCTCTTGCATTTTTACTAGTATTTTCTAAATCTTAAAACTATATTTAGTGGTTAGGTGTTTTATAATTGGTTGATTCTTTGTGGTTTTGCTTATCAATATTTATGACCTGTACCTAATGGAGGTGATTCATTTTCCCATCATTTTTCTGTAACTTCTGAGTCTCAGTCCCAATCTGATACCTTTGCTGATTGTAAGTAATATCATGCTCAACCATCACCTCTCATTTAGAGAACCAGGAAATGCTTAATTATTTCAGTGTAATTTTTTAAAGCTCCATTTTAAAAGGTGAACATTTTAACAAACTAAACCTTTTAAACAAAATTAACAATGTAGTTTCAAAGTGGAAAAATCATTTCTCCATAAGCTTTTCCAATACAATAAAAAAATGTGAGTAGACCGCTTCAACTCAAATGATATATGGAAATACGTGAGAAAGTGAAATTTGTATAGTACTGTACTCATAGATCTTAAAATATAGTATCCTTGGATTTTAAAAAAGGAATTAAAGAAAAAAAAAGTAGTCCTTTATGGAAATACTTCACATTTTATTTTATTAAAAGATTGAAAAACTATAATGAGATATCACTTCATATCCACTAGAATAACAATAATTAAAAAAACTAAAAGGACTAAGTGTTAATGTGTTATGAGACAACAACTCTCATTCATTCTGAGTTGAACTTTATGGTCCAACAATGTTGGAAAACTAATTGTTTCTTATACAGTAAAACATACAGGTACCTTGAGACATAGCAATTTCACTGATATTTAATGAAGAATAATTAAAACATACGTCCACACCATCAATGCTCATTGTCCTTTTATTCATAATAACATAGCACTAGAAAATGTTCACATGGCCAGGAAAAGTAATTAACAAATTGTGTATGTTTATAAAATAGAATACTATTTATCAATAGTAAAGAATAAACTACTTATTCTCAGTACTGTGGGTGAATCTAAAAAAAAAAATGGGCTGAATGAAATAATTCAGACTTAAAACAGCGTAATTCATTGCTTTCCATTCATAGAAAATTCTAGAATAGTTAATCTCTTACAATACATATCAGAAAGTGTCTACCTGAGGCAGGTGGAGGGGAGATGGGTATTGATTCTTAGCAATGGATCAGGAGGGGCAGAATCAGGGATTCCTGGAGGGAGAGTCACAGGGGCGTACGCACTTCTTACCACTTACCACACTTCACACGTAAAAGCCCAGATATTTCACAGAATGTAAAGCACACTTCAATATAAATCAAAGCGAAACATTCAAAGGTTTCCACTTTATTTACCCCCATTTCCAATAGCCAGGTTTGGTTTGAAAGGCTCTTAGAAACAGCTTGAAGAACACAATCACAAAGCGCCCAAATGGGTCCTTCCTCTGCTGATCTTCTCTCTGCTTAGACCCACAGGCCCATGGGCTAAGCCTGCAATTCATGCCCTGGGAGCGGTGCTCGCTGTGTGTTTTAACACGTCATCCAGCCTGCCATCCCCACGCGGAGGGTCTGCAACCTGCGGAACACCATCCTAGGGCAGTTGGCCTACTGACTGGAAGGAACTTTTCTGGTCTCCAGGCACCCCCATCGCGTGTCTCTTCCTGCTAAGTGCTGTGCGAGGCCTGCCTAACTCAACACTGTCCAGTAGGTCCTGCAATCACATCATTCCCCTGCGAGACACGGCAAGCTAGAGGCGAGTGCGGCAAGAAGAATCCCAACTCTACATATTCATGGGGCTTGTCACGGTTCTGGGCAGCGCTGCCTAGTAAACGCTCTGGCCTCTGAGAGTTCAAGATCGAAAATACTAAATAGTCCATATTCAGAAGCACTTACCAATGTAAGCGTGAACATAAATTGAAAGCGATGTCAAAACACAGCTGGAGGGAATCGTTCCGAACTTCATGCCTCGGGCTTCCCAGCCCAGGAAAATAGAAAATCGAAGCTCTGCCTCTGCCTGTTTTTTCACTTGTTTCGGGAAACAAAACAGAACAAAACACAGACCTCCCTGTTATAAGCTGTTCCGACCTTGTACACTTTTCTAGTCTCAGAGCCACGTAATGTGCTTGTGACTTGCTTTATGGCAGGTGCAGATCTGAAAAGCTCCCGTGGACTCATGGATGGCGTTCTCACGCCACCTCCTCATTGGGAGACTGTGTCCCTGTTCTGAAGGTGTGGGACATGAGGGACAGAGCAGGAAAAGAATGAAGACATATCATCTTCCAGAGGACACTGAGGTGAATCTTAAACTACGTGTCAATTGTCTCAGCTCAGGCGCCTGTAAGGAAACACCGCCACCTGGGTGGCATGAGCCACAGACACTCATTTCTCACAGTCCCGGAGGCTGGAAGTCTGAGGACAAGGGCTCGCGTGTTTGGGCGACGGTGCCTGCATTCTTCATGGGGGGCAGGTGACTGCCTTCTCTGTGTCCTCACTGGGGTGCAGAGGGGAGAGAGCTCAGCTTACCTCTGCCCACAAGGACACTAACCCATCATGCAACTCCACTCTCAGGATCTCATCCAAACTTGTTACCTCCCGAAGGCCCCGTCTCCAAATACCAGCATCCTAGAGCTTCCACATAGGAATTTTAGGGACGCAAACATTCAATCCGTAGCAATCTGTGGGAGAGGAACATCATTGCTGTATATGTATGTGTGACAGAGAAAACTTTTGACAAATGCCATCACCGATTCCAAATTATTGCACTCCTACAGAGTCCTATGTCCTGGAATGGCCTCTGGAAGCTTCCAGAGCTGCTTCTGAGAAGCCAGCCTAATCCTGGGGGGCCTCCTTCACACAGCTCTGCAAAGGTGAGAACAGCAACTATAACAAGGGTGATGGGTGAGATCCACTTATATCCCTCTACCCTTCCGAGGAAATGGCCTTATTTAATCTTGTGGACTCCAGATTGGGGATAAAGGTGTCTGTATTTGGGTACTACCCGAGTACAGGTGGGTCTGGTTACTTTAAAACTACACTCTAAAAATAAATTTGTGCAAAAATATGTAATTACATTTAAAGACAGATACCTAAACAATTTTATAAGATACATCAAGGCCATGTGCACAAAATTCATGCAAGGGTGTGTGTGTGTGTGTGTGTGTGTGTGTGTGTGTGTGTGTGTGTATGTGTGTCCCTCAGCCCAGTCCGCACTCTCTCCAATATGGAACTCCTCGAGGGATGTCCAATTGCCTGTTTAGGCTTGATCCCAGTCTAAATGGGCAGTCGGATGTTCCTCTCACAATCCAGGACTGCTGGCTCCCAACTGCTTGCCTGCCTGTCTGCCTGATTGCCCCTAACTGCTTCTGCCTGCCAGCCTGATCACCCTCTAACCACTCCCCTGCCAGCCTGATTGATGCCTGACTGCTCCCCTACCAGCCCAATTGCCTCTAACTGCCCTTCCTTGATGGCCCTATTGCCCCTAACTGCCCTCCCTTGCCAGCCTGGTCACCCCTAACTGCCTTCCCCTGTTGGCCTGGTCTCCCCCCAACTGCCCTCTCCTGCCAGCTCAACTGCCCCTAACTGCCCTCCCCTGTGGGCCTAGTCACCCTTAACTGCCCTCCCCTGCCAGCCTGGTTGCCCTAACTGTCCTCCCCTGTTGACCTGGTCTCCCCTAACTGTCCTCCCCTGCCAGCCATCTTGTGGTGGCCATCTTGTGTCCACATGGGGGCGGCCAACTTGTGTGTTAGAATGATGGTCAATTTGCATACTACCTCTTTATTTTATAGGAGAATAACTATTTTTAGTGTATTTGGGAGACTGGGCATTTTCTTATAGCTAGACCTTTCTAAATCATACTTCTCATGCCATAGTTGTCAGAGTAAATATTTAAGTAAGTCTTTAAAAATAATTTTGGAACACACAGCTTAAGTAAACACACAAGTAATGCTGATATAGAAGAATCAAAAGCGACGCCAGTAAATAAAATGCCACTAGTATTTAGTATGACCTTGTCTGTCCATCTGTATTTTAAGTTTCTAGAGCACAATACTGCACATGCAGCCCCCATAATTCTCAGCACAATGCCGAACTCACAAACATTTTCATGGATCTATTCTAAATGTTGCGTTGGAAGTTTTTTGGCAGGCTAGGAGCCTTCTCTAACTAAAACTCAGGTAAAACCTCTCTTAGAAATTGAACCTAAGGTGAAAACAGTTTTCTGATTCTTCCACAGAGTGAATAAAAATAATCTTACGCTTTTAAATAATAGCCAATAGCTCTTGGGAACTATTATGAGGATTTAAACACAAATGAATTAGAATCACATGAATTAAAGTTCCATTGAAATATTATGTGGCTTAAAACTTTCAGGTTTTGCCAGTCCTGAAATGTCCAGAACAGAGTTCAAGAGCCTTTAGCAAAATTCAAGCACCGTGGAATTGCCAGTTCCTTGTGGAAACTACTTGCAGCCTTATCTTCCTCATATGAGGTCCTTATCCACAGTCACTGGCTTAAGTCCAATAATCATGTCTAAGTATGGCATAAAAGCCCATAAAGTCTGCATGTTTATCTGCTCTTTCCCTTTTAAAAACCTGTTATTCGGGATTGCGAATAAGGTAAGTATAGTGACCAGAAGCTTCAAAAATGGAGAATCTGTAAGGTAGCCCCTGAAGCTAGTGCTGTTTGCCAGGGTTTCATAACTGTTTATAGACAACTCGTCTTTCTAGAAGACTCGGTAACTCTGACAAATGTAGGGCATGGAGCAGAATGTCAGCCTGCATTTCCCGCTCCGGAGCCCGCAGCAGGTGGCCCGGCCAGAAGGGGCACATATGGCGGACATGGTCCCACCGTGAACTCTGTGAGCAGAAACGCATCCTGTGACCCCGGGGGACCTGAGCCCCTGGCGTGGGGACCAGACTGGGGGCCTCAGAAGCAGCAGATGCAGGGCTCACACAACACCTTCACATGGGAAAGATTTCTATCCCAGTCCACTCTCCTTTCTGGGAAAGAAAAGGCTCCTTCGACACTTTTATCCAATTATTTCACATTAACTAATATAAATGTCTCTTATTCTCATATATGAAACTTAATTACACTTCTTTGCATAAGGTGAACATTTTTAAGTCCTTTATGAAGCACTTAAAGGACTGGATTATGGATTAGTTATGGATTAGTCGCATACTGTAATAAATTTTTCATACAACGGCAATGAATTGGATACCCATGTTCATTTGTTTTAGGAGAAGTGAAAATATATACATATACACACATATCTGTATAGGTGATCTAGAAGAAAGGAAAATACTATATTTTCAACTGCCTGTTCTTAAAGGGATACTCTTTCTCTGCTTGCAAGTGTTGGCCACTCATATGCATGGCAGCAGCATCCTCCTCACTTCACACACCGTGTCCATGAAGCCATAGGTGCCTTTAAATCAACCATCTTTATATAATTACTTGTTTTTTTCAGTTTGAACAACAAATTATATGGTCAGAGAAATGCAGGTGAGCATGATCTCATTTATTTGACTACTGTGGTCACCTATGTTCTACATTTCCTTCTATATCTTAATTAGAAGCGAGTATCAGAATGCTCATTATAGACAGAGCCTACCTTTGTTTTAATGTGTTAAAATAGCCATTTTAGACCCTTCAAACAAATTTTTCTATAAGTGTGTCAGTGCATGTTAGCAGGGAAAAGAGGGCGATGCAATTTCTTAGGAAATATAATAATCGAACTGCATTATGCTGGAACAATTACATTACAGTTTAAACCTACTTATAATGAAGGACAGAAAATTGTTTTTTTAAGAAAAATATTAAGATGAACAAAAAAAAATCCCTAATAAAAGCTTAAGAAGAGCTATCAAGTGGGACATCCAATCCTCCCTAGTACACTTGTCAAACACACTTGTCATTCCTGATAACATGTTGAGATCATATGCTGATCATTAACTCTTTCAAACCACTGAGGCTTATATTCAAGTATTTTTCTTCTGCAGTTCCCTCTCTACACTTGGGGAGTCTGCGGAGAATTTTGGGGACCTCAACTCTGGGTGATTAGCTGTTTAGACTTCATTTGTCTTAAGGCAAGGATCAGAGAAGGTGATTTTCTTGAGGATCTTTCTGGCCACCTCAGACTCCCAAGGCAAAGCTAGTGAGTTACATGCATGTGCTCTGGGGGCACTCGGCCTGCCTCGCGAAGCTGCCCCAAAGATTGCTGACCAGTGCCCTGCGCTGGCTTTCTTCTCCCAGCATTCTTCTCTCCTTTGCTTTTGGAGATTCAGAATCACCTGCCTCATTTCATTGTCCATTCTTTGTGTGGCTCCCTCCAACTCTGAATATTTGAAAAGAAAGGAACGACTAAATATAACGAGTCTCTTCGAAAGCTGAGAAAGGGCCTGAGGATTCTCATATCATAATCTTCACGGTGAGGTGAAAATCGCCGCGTGAAAAGTACAGAAGCTGCAGGGAATCTGATGGCTTGCTCTTTTCTCAGAGTAAGAGAGAATGGTGACCTGCCATTAAAATTTTTCCGTTTCTATTGTATTCATTCATTTTATTCCAAGAAGAACAAGTTATACCATAGGTCTACAAACTATGGCTTTTGGTCAAATTCAGCCTACCCGCTTTGGTAAAGAATGTTCTCCTGTGACACAGCCCTGCCCATTCATTGACATGTTGTCCTGGCTTCTCTCCTAGGGTGGAAATGAGTAGTTGCCAAGTGACCCCATGTCCTGCAAAACCAAAAAGTGTACCATCTGACCTTTTACAGAAAATGTTTTCCAATCCCTGAAGTATATCATGCCTTGTAATATTTTCATCTATTCACAAAATGCAAGGATTTTTTCCTTAATTTTCCTCACAATTTAATGTAATAATATTTCTTTCTACTTTTCATAATTAATGCCACTTAGTAAAATATATCATATAGAGGCTTTTTCTTTGAAGCAACTAATTTTGTTTTTTTTTAATTAGTTCATGCTGTTAAAGTTATAAGAATAATTCAATTTTTTTATCATATGCTTTTCTTGGCTTTCTCCTTTTATTATTTAATTTTCATATTCATTCAGTAATAAGTAATGTGGTCAATAGTGATTGGAATGATTATCAGAATTTGACATTTGCATTAATTTACCATTAATGGATAAACCAAGGACTCAAACATTTCTTCAATTTATAAAAATATATTCAGGTTATAGAATAATCAGCCTGTGCTACTACAAGGCTTTCTGAGATATAGTATATATGGAAATTAACAACGGACTAGTTTTGATATTACTTTGAAGAGAGTTTGTTCTCATTTTTGTATAGTTTAGGACTACATTCCTGTGTGTTTGGAAAGTATTATAACATCATACTTCTTTAAGTACAAATTAATACAAGAATTGAGAAATCTGGTAATAAGCAAGTCTTTGGAAATGTCATTGGATTGGTCTAAGAAAGACAATTTGCCTTATTTCATTAAATGGCTTTCAAGTCTAGAATGTCATCTAAAGTAGAATGTCATCGAAGTTCAATTTGTAGATTCATGAAATGATGGAAGTGAAGAATAGTCCTTAGCAAGTCTTCCGATCAGGCTCTTTAGTTTACAGATACGGTTATAGACTTCCCTTCATTGCACTGAAGTTCTAAAGAAACTAACTTGTCTTTGCTTAGCAAATTAATTTCTAGCCCAGCTAAACTAACAGGCAGTTCCCATCCTCTCACTGTAGAATCATTTTCATTAAATAGCAAGTGTCTCTCACTGATGTCCTTCTTCCATATTATCCACGGTATATAATCTGAAGTCTTAAATGTGATCTGTGTATTGTCCCTATTTGTTGATAAATTGAGGGTGCGTATGCTCTTGCCGCCAATAAATGATTACTGGAAATAAAAATTTTACTGCTATTTGTTGTGCTTCTATTACACTCTAATCTACCTAGATGTGAGCTCTTCCATCTATTCTGCTTGACACTGCATCACATCAATATTAGCCATTCATCCTTTATTCTATAAAATATTGTCATTATTTCTTCAAATATTCTATCTGATTCTTTTTTATCTCTCTCTTTGTTTTTCTGGTTTATTAAGACACTGTTATTTCTACCCCCATCCCTCACATATGTAACAATTGGTTTATATTTCCTAGCTTGCCTTTTCTAACTGCCTCTATAATTGATCTTCCAGGTTCTAAAGTTCATTCTTTGGCTTTGTCTTATTTCCATTTAACTCATATGTGTGTTCTTTATTTCAACTATTATTGTCTTTTTTTTATTATTATCAGTTTACCTTCTCTATCACACACACACACACACACACACACACACACACACACACACACACATGCATATATATGTAGATATATGCATATATATGTAGATATATGCATATATATGTAGATATATGCATATAGATATATGGGTGATGGGCACACAATGCAATATACAGATGTGCACTTGAAACCTGTATAATTTTATTAACCAATGTCACCCCAATAAAATTAATACAAATAATACATATCCTATATAATAAAAGCCTAATATGCTAAGTGTCCAGACATCCAGTCTTTCAACCAATCAAAGCATAATATGCTAATGATATGCTAAAGCCACTCAATTGCTTGCTATATGTGCACTGACCACCAGGGGCAGGCAGTCAACTGGCTGATCAGTCACTATGATATGCACTGACCACCAGGGAGAAGATGCTCCAACAAGTAGGTTAGCTTGCTGCTGGGGTCTGGCCGATTGGGGACTGAGCTAGATGAGCCAGACACACCTTGAAGCCCTCCTGTGGTCCCATACCGGCTGGCCAACCTATGTCCCTCCCCGGCCCCAATTGTGCACTAGTGGGGTCTCTCGGCCTGGCCTGTGCCCTCTTGCAATCCGGGACCCTTCAGGGGATGTCAGAGAACCAGTTTCAGCCCACAGGCCAGGCTGAAGGATCCCACTGGTGCATGAATTCATACACCAGGGCTCATGTGTGTGTGTGTGTATTCTATATAATAAAAGAGAAACATGCAAATTTGACCATACTTTCACTCCTGATTGGCTATGCTACCAGCCAATCAGGAGCGGGGGCAGGGCCAAGTGGCATGATTGCCGGGCCCCGGGGGTGGAGATGAAATGGTGGTGGCAGCGAGTGCCCAGCCCCTGGGCGCTGTGAGGGGAAGCAGTAGCAGCAGCAGTGGTGGTGGCGGCGGCAGGGAGCGCCCGGCCCCTGGGCACTGTGGGCGGAAGTGGCGGCGAGTGCCCAGCCCCCGGGCCAGGTGGTCGCAGGCAGCCGGGGCTGAGCTGAGCAGGGGGGTGATGGCAGAGTGCCCAAGGCCTAAAACCTCATCAGAGGCCTTGGGCAGGCTGGGGGTGAGCCATCAGTTGGACATCCCCTGAGGGCTCCCAGTATGTGAGAGGGAGCAGGTTGGGTTGAGGGACCACCCCCCCCCCCAGTGCACAAATTTTGTGCACTGGGCCCCTAGTGTGTGTGTGTGTGTGTGTGTGTGTGTGTGTGTGTGTGTGTGTGTATGAGTGTTCTTGCTTAGTGACTACTCCTTTCTCAGTTTGTTAATAGCTCTATGATATAATCTTTAAAAATTCTTGACTTACCAGCTTTATTAATTCTGGCTTTTCCAGTGCAGTCTATTTAATGATTTATAGTTTCTCTCTTATTTTGGTTGTGCTATTTATGTCTGGCTATTCTCGTCTGTGAGATTGCTTCAGGAATCTTGACTCATATCACAAAGGGCAGCAGGGCTAAGGTCCAGATCTAACTTGTGAGGTTTCTCATGGGTTTGGAGGTGGAAGATGCCCCTGGAAAGAGACCTCTGCCTTGTTTGCCTCTGCCTCTGCCTCTGCCTCTGCCTCAGGTCATCCATGCTTTGCCTTTGGGCCTGGCAAACTCTCTACCTGTCCACTTCCTCCAGAGGTTCTTCCAATCAACACGCTTTCTGTGACTTCCCTAAAGTTTCTAAGTTGGACTGGGGAGAAAGCCAACAGCCTGTGACACAATCTTATTGGTAACAGAAGACGCAGGTACCCACGTTTGAAATGGGTCTTGTGTCATTCTTGTAAAATAGGGGAAGAAAGCTGGAAGCAAATTAAATGTCTATATGTAGGGCTCTGGTTATGTTAATTAAATTAGCTTCGTTTACTGGAATAAGTTAAAGATTTAGATATATAAGTGTTATTATAGATGACTTTCAAGAAACAATATTAAGGAAAGAGAAACAAGAGGGAGAATCCTATCTAATAAAAGAATAATATGCAAATTGACCATACCTCTGCTATACATACCACAAGCCATGCCCGCCAACCACATCCCCAACTGCCTGGTAGGATTGGGCCTAAACAGGCAATCAGACATCCCTCGAGGGGTTCCAGATTGGAGAGGGTGCAGGCTGGGCTGAGGGACACCTCCCCACATCTGTGCACGAATTTCATGCACCAGATCTCTAGTATTATAATAAATGTGGAAAATAAAACATTAAATCTGGAAAGTCGAAGAATACAGTCCAACAACATCAGACATGTACACAACCCACACCTGACCACGAACTGAGGCCTTGACAACTAAAGATTGTATCTTTCAATTGTAGAAGAGGAGGCATTTTTTTTCCCAGAGGTCTCATCTATCCCTAAAGAATGATTTTAGGGAAACCCATTTGGGTGAAATACACACCTATGGACTGATAGTTTTATCTAAATAAATAGGGGCTGTCTGGCCATACAGAATGCTGTGCTGATGTTGGTACTCAAACTCAGCGAACGCAGAACCACGGGTGACAAAAAACATGTAGGAATCAGTGCTCAGATGAAAGGAATATGAGAGAGAACAACATAACCTAAGAGTAATCTCTCTCTTTCTCTTGTTCTCTGTGGCTCTTAATCTCATTCAGGGTTTTGATTGGTTGTATTTCTACATTAAAAAAAATCAGTATGTGTTTATTAGGTTTATTTACTTTTAAAATATCTCAACTATTATAAAGCTGGTGGGTTCTTGCTATCTAAGACAATCAGGTTTTTTCAGGGACATTTTCTATTATCTCCATGCAAATGTCATAGCAACTGCTATGAAAACAAATCTTAATGCCGCCGTCCCACTGCCTTTTAACTCCATGCAAATTAATCACTTATATCTCTCATCTCCTGCTTGCAATGTTTTCTTGCGTGTGTGTTTTCTGAGAAAATTCGTTTATTGAGAAGCTCTGTCTGCTCTCACTATAAGAGTCCGAGCCCATAAGCTCTGTGAAGTATCACCATTAGTCAGATGCCATTTGTATTGTATCTTCTAGAAATTCCTTAATATCTGGCCTTGTTTTGAGCACTGTTTTTGTCTTTCCAGAAATAGTTGGTCTTCTCATTTTTTAAAAAAATAATTGTCCTGTCATCTTAAAAGGGTTTGAAAGAAGAAGGGACTAATTGTACCCACTGGGCACTGCAAGGCAATACATTCTAGTTTATTTTGGTATGCAATAGGGAAGTTTTTATAAACAATTGTCTAATAATAAATATGTACATTCTTTAGGAAGTTCCTGTAATCCAAGTGAAGATGCACTTTTAATTTCTGGATGTTTTTGGTCTACTGTACTTAATATTGATTCACAGCTAAATAAATCAGTAAGATGTTTTAGCTCCTCATTTCTTCTTCATGCACAGAGGGTTGTTCTCACCAGCGGAATCACAATCAATGAGTACAAACATATTATTTCACCGCTAATGATGCCCATTATGTTCTCAAAGCACAGTTCAACAACCATCTATTTCTTCATTCATATCTATACAAAAGAGTAATTATAAAAAGCTCAGCTTCAATGACCTAGAATAAAAACTATAGATTTAATATGGTGATAATGTATACAAAGCATCTTGTAAAACTTTAGGTAAAAACAAATCAAGTGTCTCTCTGAATCTGTGTTCCAACAGATCAATTTACATGTTGGTTAATGTATTTTAAATAATAACATGTAAAAACCTTTTTGGAATACACAGGGTGTCCCCTCGAAAATATACATACACACTTTAACAGCTGATAAGTCAATTTTGAAAATGAAATGTGTTTTAATAAACACTGCCTTTATAATTTTTAAAGTGTGTGTATACATTTTTGGCGGACAGCTTATATTTAAGGGACAAAGTTATAGAAAAATAGAATGAAAATCTACAAAAGAAAATCTTGTATTTAATTGGAAAACAAAACTTTACACCTTTGTTGAACTGTGTTGACTGTCTTTCAATATTTCAGCAAAAGAGTTATATTTTTGAGAAATTGATTTTTTGGGAGTTATATGTATGGTGTTCTGGGAACTATATTATAAAACTGAACAGAAAACAGAGGATTGTATTTTCTGTAGAGACACCTGTATTTTCAGGTTGTATTCTAGATAAAAAAATATATAAAACTAAACCTTAATAGAGAATAATTAATAGCAAATCGCCATCAATCTGGATATTAATGTAACAAAAATGTTATGAACATGTAATAGCATTGAAGAATCTCAAAAACATTTTGATAAGTGAACGAAGCCAGACACAAAAGACAACACACTGTATCATGTCATGTACATGAGATTCTAGAAATGGGATTACTGTGAAGTGGAATCTGGGGAGATGAAAATGCTATAAGACTAGTGGTGAGTCCATGACCTTACACATTTATCAAAGCTCATTAACCTGCATACTTAAAATGTATAGTATTTTCATTGTACCTCAATCTAAATAAAAAGAAAGAATAACAATCTCCATTGATGACTCACAGTCATCATTACATTAAAGATCAATATTATCACAGTCATCATTACAATAAAGATCAATATTCTCACAGTCATCTTTACAATAAAGATCAATGCCACAACATATCCTATATGGATTTGCAGCAGTCATTTCATGGCATTCTTGACATTCATCTTACTCAGTCTTCCCTTTGCTTTTTGTCCTACCTTTCTAAATTTCCATGCTCTAGCCTCCCTACCCCTGCCCCCATTATTGCTACAAATATGCTATTACCTCTGATTGCACACCCCCTTCCCAACTTTTGTCTGCAACACCCATGAATTAACACTCTTCCGGGATGAGGACAAACAGCATTTCCACAGGGATCTTCCCTAACGGTCTACCTTAGCTTAGTTCCCTTAGAGAAGGCCCTCAAGACCCCATCTTTTACCTCGGGCATGCTTTGCACAGTTCATGGTGTACGTTACATAAACCTTCCTGCATCCTAACCCTTACAATGGTAAGAGAAGAGGTTTTGTGAGGCAAGGTAAGCTAATAAATATATATTTTTAATGCAAACCACCCACGAGATATGCCAACTGGAGGCTAATCTTGGCTCCGAAGGTTCACCTGAAGTCAAATGACCGAGGAATCCTATCCCTTCTCTGATACCTTCTATCCCAAGGCCCCTATCTGTTGGTAGAAGTGATAAATAAGTGACAATTCACATAATAATCTGAGCTTGGAAGAAAGGATGGAGGTTAAGAAAGAGGGAGTAAGAAAGTCAATGAATAGAGAAAGGTCACAGGGGAGATTTTTTTTCTTCTGAGAACAGTGTGATGATAATATGGGAGCATCCATAGAGTCAAGAGTTAAGTCTTGCCCATTGAAGGAGTGTAGGCATGTGACACAGGCAACAAGAGTAAAATGTATGGATGTCTACCCACTTCTGACTCACCACTTCTGGAATGGATGGGAAACTCTTATCCAAGGACATTCCACAGTGTTTTTGGCTTCTGTTTGTCAAGCAACATTAATGCCATGATGTCCGTTATTCCTTCCTTTAGTAATAAAGGAGATACGGCAAAGTGTGAGTTATGAAATAACTGTTTGATAAAATGGGTAGATTTTTGCTCATCTCCCTGAGATGAGAACTCAAGCTTTCTCCTTCGCTGTGGTGTCCCTTGTGTCTAGCACCTTGACCTGCAGGTGGTAGACCCTATTCAATGCATATCACTAACTTAAACTTGTTGTCGTGGAAGAGAAGGTTGTTTCTAACACCGCTCAGACTTCGGTTGTCTGCTCAGACCATGAATGCTCAAGATTTGTCTCACTACCAGAGGCGTAGAATCAAAGCAAATTTTAATCCAATATGATTCAATATTGGTTATGATTGTACTACTCAAAGCTTGTGCATATTAATTCTTATTTGAATATTCAGGAAATAAACTACTCAAATTAAACAAATGAAGTAAATACAGTATGCTGGAAAAATCAAGTACAAAATATAACCTGAGAAGGGGAAGATGAAGTATGGCTTTGTGTTTTTAACTATACAGTCTGTGTTATGTCTCATGGTTAATTAAGATGGACTTAAAAAAAACTAATATGTAAGATATTATGTTTTCCATGATGATATTTTATAGAAATTAGAAAGTAAGAAATTGAAATTTTTATAAAGCTGAAGAGATAGAGAAGGACATTAAAAATGTATGTGTCGATAAAAAATTATGGTAGTCAGCTTTATAAGATTCTACCTAACACTCTTGCTCTCTTCCAGAATACCACAAAAATGGCAGAATATATTTTAAAAAGGCAAAACTACACAAAACAAATGAACAAAACAATCATATAAATACACAAAAACAAAAACAGCAGAGGGCAAATGACACACATAGTATCAGACTGAAGAAAATAAAATCTTAAATCTGCAGTGGGATCTGATGGTAAAGGCATTTTAGTTTGGTAAGAAACAGCCAAGCTATTTTCCTCAGCGGCTGCATGTTTGGCACTCTCCCCGGCAATGAGTGTGGGTTCCCGTTGCTCCACAACCTCACCTGCATGTGGTGGCAGTGTCTGGACCTGCGCTGTTCCAATAGGCCCATCACTTTTTTTCCCCCAAAATATTTTATTGACTTTTTACAGAGAGGAAGGGAGAGAGATAGTCAGAAACATCCATGAGAGAGAGAGAGACATCAATCAGCTGCCTCCTGAACACTCCCCACTGGGGATGTGCCCGCAACCAAGGCATGTGCCCTTGACCAGAATCGAACCTGGGATCCTTGAGTCTGCAGGCTGACGCTCTATCCACTGAGCCAAACCGGTCTCAGTGGCCCATCCCTTTAATGCATCTCCCCACTGACATACAATGGTGCAATGCTGATTCCAGAGAGGAAGGGAGAGGGAGACACACAGAGAGAAACATCAATGATGAGAGAAAATCATTGATTTGCTGCCTTCTACACGCCCCCTATTAGGGATCGCACCTGCAACCCAGGCATGTGCCCTTGACCAGAACTGAACCTGGGACTCTTCAGTCTGCAGGCCAATGCTCTGTCTCCTTAGTCAAACCACGTAGGGCAGTGGTCGGCAAACTGCAGCTCGAGAGCCATATATGGTTCTTTGGCCCCTTGAGTGTGACTCTTCCCCAAAATATCATGGCCTGGGGGAATCTATTTTGAAGAAGTGACACTAGAAGAAGTTTAAGTTTAAAAAAATTTGGCTCTCAAAAGAAATTTCAATCCTTGTACTGTTGATATTTGGCTCTGTTGACTAATGAGTTTGCCAACTGTTGACCTAGGGCTTCTGCCTATTTTTCAAAATAAAGTCATTTATTTTCTTATTGATAAATTTAAACATTTTTGTATATATTTTTAAAGTCTTTTATCTGTCTATTTTGTAAATATTTTCTCCCAGTCTATGACATATTTTTATTCTCTTGAAAGTGTCTTTTGCAGAGAAATTTTTAACTTAAATGAAGTCCAAAGAAGAGGGGGAGAGAGAAAGAGAGAGAGGAAGAGAGAGTGAGAGTGAGAGAGAGAGAGAGAGAGAGAGAGAGAGAGAGAGAGATTTCAAAAGAGTGGCAGATGTGATTGGCACATGAATTGGATGAAATAAAACATAGAAGAAGCTGAGTAAGAATTTAAAAGGTATCGCCAAAGAAAAAACCCATGCCAGGAAATAGTGCAAGAAAGATGTATTATAACCAAGGAATTTCCCAATACCCATGCCATATGCAGATGAGGATGATAATGAAAAAGGGAAGGGCTGATCCATGGTCTAGAAAATAAGGGCCATAAGGAGCAATGGCTGAGGATGACCCCCATTCTTGCAGTTTCTGCCAAAGAGATGTCTCAATTCTTGCAGATCAGTCCCTGCTGTTTCTCTCCTGCTTCCCATTTCCAAGGGGGAGTGTTTTGTTCCCATTCCACAATTGCATGCTGGCTGCCTGTGTGCTTGTGGGATTGGGGCTGATACATTTTCTTTATTATTGTTGTTCACAGGTTTCTGGAGCGAGAGGAGTCCAATCTGTATATCATGGAACTATCACAAGATTCTGGACTTCCTACCCAATGGTAGATTGAAATGATAGCGCTTTGACCCTTGGAGGAAAGGAGTGAGATTTACTCAGTGGCTACAGCATGCCTCTTGTTTTCCTGCTACCGAGTGACAGTCCTGGAGCTTCCACGTAGAGGGCAGTCCCCCAGGGAAGGCACCTGAGCATTTTTTAAAACAGTGTCAGCTGAATCCAAGGCACCAGGTAGAGCCACGTCTTGGAAACGCATCCAACAAAAGGGCTGGATGCGTTACTCAGTACTGACTTTTAACTTGCTTCAGGTGTCCGGGGGAGGGCCCTTGAGCTGTCGATTCAGAGGAGCCCTGGGAATGAGGGCATGAGTGGGGCCTGGGCCCACTGAAGCTCCTTTGATTTTAAGTCTTTTCATGTGAAACCCGTTTATATTTTAGTGTAAATAAACACGCTGCGTTTGAGTTGGAATTCCCTGTCTCTCCATCAGAGAGCAGAGATTCCACCCAGCCCCAGCTTTATTTCTGTGTTTCTATTCTTTTCTGTTATTTCTCCATCCCCAGCTCCTTTACTCAGTCACTGGACCCCACTTCTCTCTCCACACTGGCCGTGGAGAAGAGAGGAAAGCCCCAACACTCCACCTGTCTCAAGCTGGTATGTTGAGTACTTAGACGAAGGTTAGATGGCCTGTCCTTTTGTTCACACATCTTCTGACCAAGATGAATGGTACCCATAGAGCTGTATCCAGAGACCTATGCCTAAGGAATCAGATCTGCATCCAGACCAGACGAAGATGAAGTCCTAGCCCTCAGGCCTCACCCTAATGCTGTGATACAATGAGAATTTGGGGGTACAGGTCTCTCTAAGTACAGGGGCCAGCTTAGTTTGCACATGTGGGGCATGTAAGTAATGTATAAGCACAGAGAAACTGGAGAGCTTGACATACTGACTGAAAGTTCTCTCTCACTCCTCCCTTGAGCCTGGATGGGGTTTTCCCACAGATCTCTGGAGGAAGTGATGCTGTATGGTTTGGGAGTTCCATCAGAAAGACCACATAGCTATTACTTTGTCTCCCTCTTCGGAGACAATGATTCTGAGAAAATCCAGATGTTGTGTGAAAGGTTGGATGCATCGTCCTGGAAAGGCCACACGAATATTCTGGCTTTCAGCTCCAGCTGAGCACCAGCCCACAGTCAGTGTCATCTCCCAGAGGGGTTGGGGAAGAGGGAGGAAGGTGAGGGGAGGTGGGGTGGAGAGAGTTATCTCTGATGTCTTGCTCAGCTAAGCCTTCCCACCCCAGCCATTATATGCAAGTGAATTTCATGAGAAACCCAAGCAAATGGTGCCCAACAGAGACCTTCCTGAATTTCTGACCCCACAACATCATGGCAACGTTAAAAACCATGGCTGTTTTAGCCATGAATTTTTGGAACAGTTTGTCATAAAAGGAGCAACCAGAAACTCTGCCTATTGCTTACCCTCAGCAGAGCAGCCAGGTGACCTTTTCTATAAATGAAGTGAGACATTGATCCTTCTGTCTGGAGGACCTGCCATGAAGGGACTTCTGGTTCCACCAGAGTCAACAACTCCTGGCCCAATGGCCCCGTTCTCGACCTCCTCAGCTCCTCTCCACCTGAGCTCACTCACCTGCAGGCTGCTCCCTCTTTACTGTCCACACCCCTGCCCAAGGACATTCCCCCTCCCCACAGGTCTTTCTCTGCTCCTCCCCATGTCCACCTGGCTCGTGCCATCACTTCCTTTGTGCTATAAAATCTCACCTTCCATTGAGGCTGCCTGAGCCTCGCTCTGCCCCATCCACAGCGCTCCTGATCCTCCGGCTGTTCCTTTTCAATAATTCTACCGACTTTCTTTCCCTAGCACTTGCCACTGCCTCCCACCTACATTTATCATGTGTCCTTCTCTGTCGGGATCTTCTTGCCAAAATGTAACACCAATGAAGCGGGAGATATTTGCGTGTGTGTGTGTGTGTGTGTGTGCGCGCGCGCGCGCGCACAAACACACGTGCGCCACGCACACACACCTCTTTCTCCCCCTTGTATCCCAAATGGCTATAACAACACATGCCTAGCACATGTACAAGGCTTAATAAATATTTGTTAAGGCATGAATGAAGGGTTTAGAGATCATTTATAATGGGAAAGTATATTTGAAGGCCAGCATTTCTTCAGCTTAACCCCAGTTTATATTTTCTTTAAATTTTCCTTAACAATTTTAAAATGTAAAGTATACTTAATAAATTCTTACATTGCTCATTTGTCGTAGCAAGAGCACATTACTTTTTAACTAACTATATAATTACTGTTACTTTATTGCATTTTTTTAAAAAAGAAAAGAGATACTTCCTAGGAAGATTCAAGACCAGAAATCATGGAAGGCTCTAACACCAACGTAAACGCTGGCCACTCTGCTCGAGCCTGCTTCTTCGTGCTATGACTAGAGAGGGAACATGACTGTCCACATTCACATTCTGGGTCTCGTCAAGGGTGTTATTAACCTGCCATAAATAAGGAAATTCCAATGTTACACTGATTTACTTTCCTCATCTCACTAAGTTACACCCATGATGTCAGTTTACGGGAAGATTCTTTTCAGCTATAGCAATGCTCCCTAAGGACTATCTTTACAGAGGATCCTTATTTCACGTCTATTCAAAATAATCAGTAACTGATTTTTTTTTTGGTCATTCACACAGTTATATTCTAATGACGGTGTATGGAAATGTTTTGGATGGCATTTGTTGGGGTGACATTGCTGACATAGGTTTCAAGTGTACATCTCTATGATACATCATCTGCATATTGGCATGGTGCCCACCACCCATGCCTGGTCTCCTTTCATTGCCATATATTCAATTCCCTTCACTATTTACCAACTCACCCCTCCCTGTACTAACCACCATACCATTGTCTCTGTCTACAAGCTTTTGTTTTGCTTGTTCATTCATTCATTGCTTTCAGTTTTATATCCCACATCTACACTAAGGAAAGAGAAATATGCAAATTGACCATCACTTTGTGACACCCACAAACCAATCAGGAATGAGCATGCAAATTAACCCACCAAAGATGGCAGTGGCCTCGTCCCCCAGCCGCTCTGGGCCTCTGGGCAGCACGCATGCAGGTGAGGAGTGGCTGGGTAGAGCGGGACGCCTGTTATGAGGAGGATGGCAAGGGGTAGAGAGAGTTATAGGAGCAGCGCTCTGGCCAGAGCAAAGACTCCAGTCAGAGCGAAGATGGAAGGTGGTGGCCAGAGCTAAGACCTGAGTCCCAGGTGCCAGAGGAAAACTGGTGCCAGCAGCCAGGGAAAGGAAGACCTACGGCACTAATCTTCGTGCAACAGGCCTCTGGTATGAGTATAATCATATGGTTCTTAACTTTTAATCAAGAGTGAAAAGACTTTGCATTCCATACAATTCATTTGCTGACCTTACAAAAAATTGGGAATTTAACTTTCACACATTTCAGAAATGTTTCCAATGTTTAACTTATTTTGAAACAAGATGTGTACATGATTATTACTTCATAAGCTGCGGGTGCTGGTACTATAAGTTGAAACTAATGCTTCATCTATAAAATAGACACATCAGTCAATATCTAAAAGAGCTTCCAAACATATGAGTCACATAATGTGCAAGAGTTAAAATGATATCCATTATTTTTTTTAATATATATATATATATTATTGATTTTTTTACAGAGAGGAAGGGAACGGTATAGAGAGTTAGAAACATCGATGAAAGAAAAACATCGATCAGCTGCCTCCTGCCTACCCCCTACTGGGATGTGCCCATAACCAAGGTGCATGCCCTTGGAATCGAATCTGGGACCTTTCAGTCTGCAGGCTGATGCTCTATCCACCGAGCTAAACTGGTTAGGACAAAAGATATCCGTTCTTAACTGCATGACATAAAAAAGAAGGGTAGAAACATCTGCTCAAGTGGAATTGTTGTGCTGTCTAGCTTTTTAATTGTAACGTAATGTTAATTTTATTAATGTATCTGCAAAGACACACAGAGGTCAAGGATGCAGGGAGGGAGAGAAATTGAGAAAGAAAGAGAATCCACGTGTTAATTATATTTTCTGGGAGTGAATGATTACGTGACTGCATTTAGCAAACTACATTTATAGGCATACAATCTGATTTTAAAACAATGCCTTGAGTACAAGTAATTCAAAAGATTGGTTGGAAAAGAGTATACCAAGGATGAAATATAACAGACTTGGTTGGCGGTTTTGAAAATATAAGAGAGCGCATGTTGAAAAAGTGAATGGATGTATTAAGGAAGAGATTTCATCAGCATTGTGCATGTTAGCATCCAGCTATAGTTCCTAGATTGTTTAATCAAGTCCTCTAACATTATAATAGTAACATATGTGATTGAGAATGAGTCTATTTATCAAAGTGATTAGAGTTAACATTCGGTGTAGGCATATAATATACCTCCACATATAGCTATATGCCTAAATCACTCTCTATCCTCTCCCTCAGGAATGCACATACATGTACAGACAGCGGCACACACACAGTTACGGACAGACACATCTCAACCTCGCTTTTCTGTCGGCCTTGCATTCAGGTAATTTGTTGATTATTTCCATCTAACTGAAATAACGCTTCCCTTTTTCTTAAAAATCTTTATGCTGAAAGGCATGGATTCTAACATGTGTCCCTGAGTCTTGAAATATGCAAACAGTGCCGGGTGTTCCGCAAGCACCATAAGAAAGCCCTTAGATAAATTTTATATCCGTACCTCCCGCGGTGAATAGGGAGAGTCACAAGCAGCTACCATTTCCACCAAGTGCATGGTGTGGCCTCGAGGCAGCTTGGCCGACCCCCCGAGCTTCGCATTGCCAAGACGAGCCACTCGTGTTTGGCGTCTTTGATCAGAACCCCAAGCTTTGTAATCTGCTAGCTGCTCACGGAAACAAAGCCGGCCTCGCTCAGACAGCAAGTGTATTCGGAAGGCTACAAATATTTGCTATGCAGACAACCTCACTGAGGGTTTAGTTATTTAAAACCAAAGATAGAAAATTACTATTAATGATGGGTTTCCGCTAATGAAGTGTGTTTATGCAAATGGGTGAACCCTAAATATGACCTGGAAACAAAAGACTGCTTACCAGTTCCTATTAAGCAAGGCATTAGTAGATCAATTAAACAGAACTTCTCTCTAACGAGTGTGCGGTACCCTCGTTGCCATAGAAACCTGGAAAGGGAAAGCTTCAGATGTTAATAGCTGGAGAAACACAACAAAATGTTTGTAAACATACACCTTGAAAAGCGTCTGATCAGTTTGAGTAACAAAAGGGGGAGGCAAAGGATTTCCCTGCATCAGAGGAAGGACATAATTAAGAACTCAAGGTTGTATATATATATATATTTTTTCATTATGCAGATCAGCTAAAAAGCTGCCAAACATTATTATTATGGGTCATAGTCGCACGCATTAGCTGGTACAAGGAAGCAGTCTGCTTTCAGGATTTGAAAGAAGTGATGTGAATTCATCTCACATTAAGGGGTACTGAAAAATTCATGTGGAGTGTTTTTCAAAGTGAAGATGAAGCCAAGACAGGGTTAAAAAAAACATTTGCAATTATTATGCCCATAGCGTTTTCACCCAGAGGAACAATATGTCTAAGCATTTTTTCTCCTTTTTTGTTCTTCCTCTAATTCTTGTTTGAAACCTCTTTTCCCTCTTTGTTGTGGTGCCTGCATTAATAATATTTGATTTGGCTTAAACAATTCCTAACAAACTGAAATGTCTACAGCTCTGTAGACAAATACTGTTATGAATCCAAGTACAATTACTGAACTGAACAAGAAAAATAATTTGGGCCACGTTAGGGTCCTGACTTGCAATGATAATTACTCCAATTTGGGTCGTACTTTAAAGAGAAACAAAGCGGCTAAATCGCAATTCTATTCAGCAAAGAATTAATTCCTTTCCTATTCACTATTACGACAGAGTACTGGATTCTTTTAGAATCTAACAAATCAGAAAATCCGCAGCCGATTTGCACGAAGTTTCATTCACAGTTACTGGGATAGCGGTTGGGACAATGACAACACCCCCGTGTCAGCGAGAGGAAAGGTTAGATAAAGAGCTTGACATTGGCCGAAACGGGTTTGGCTCCGTGGATAGAGCATCGGGCTGGACCTTGGTTGCAGGCGCATCCCCAGTGTAGGGTGTACAGGAGACAGCTGATGGATGTTTCTCTCTCATCGATGTTTCTGACTTTCTATTCCTTTCCCTTCCTCTCTGTAAAAAATCAATAAAATATATTAATTTGGAAGAATCATTAAAAAAAAGAGCTTGACCTTGTGTCCAAGGACCTGGGCTTGAGCCCCGGGCTCAGGAACCTGCCCAGCTGACAGTGGGATTCTACCCAGACAGCGGCCCAGCTGCCCCGAGAGGGGAGGCTGGAGAGGAAAAAGACCCTTTCTCTGGCCTCCATCCTGTTCTCTCACCTGAGCTGATCACTCCTCGAGGCTGAGCCCCTCCATCAGCGTGAGGGAGGCTGGTGTGTTTGCTGCCTCAGAGCACAGTGATTGAAGATATGTGTTCCTGGGGTGCGCTCCCTTCCTGAAGAAAAGTCAGGGTGCTGCCCCAGAATCTTGTCTTGGGACTGATGGTGGCATTGCGGGACGTCCCTGTCTTCCACCCTCTGAACACCTGACTGGAAGGGAGGCTGGTGTATAGTCATCACAGAGCACCTGATCCTCCCAGGGTCAGACATTCGGAATTAATCTCCCAAAGGTCTGAGGTGATAATTATGTGACACAGTAAACACGTTTTTTGAACCAAAGCAATAGCACAAATGACTGCAAGTCTATGCTCTCTGACATGGCCTCTGCCAAACTACCAAACCTGGGAAAAGGCAGCACCCTGCAGAGTCAGGGCTCCAGCGCCTGGCACCTTTCTGACAGCCGGGGCGGGGCGGGGGGGGGGATTCCCTTTCCAGGGCTGCTCACACCTCTTTACCCGTGGCTCTCCCCTTCTTCCCCGCCAGAACAGGCCTGCCCAGTCCTCCCGCATCAGATCTTTCTCCTTTCCCTCCCACCTTCCCACCTTCCTCTTCCCAGTTCAAGGTCTCCGTTAGCCAGGTCAGGCCACATGGGGAACCTTCCCTTAAGGTCCCTGGGCTGAATGACAGCACAGTCACAGAGGGCTGTCCCGTTGCACTAACAGGCTCCGAGGTGAGGCACAGAGCTCCAGGGAAGAGGGATTTGGAAACGCTGTCTGCCACAGGCACGTGTAAGAAAAGCGATGGCACTGGAGAGCATTGTGCTAAGTGAAATAAGCCAGGCAGAGAGAGATAAATATCACATGCTCTCACTCATCTATGGTAAATAATGAACAACATAAATGGATGAACAGAAACAGACCCAGAGATAGGGAAGCATCGATAAGACTGTGGAAGCTCAGATGAAGGTGGTGGTGGGGGATTGGGGTTAAGATGGAGAGATCAACCAAAGGACTTGTATGGATGCATGTAAGCTTAACCAATGGACATGATCACCAGGGGGGGTGAGGGCATGAATGGGGGGGTTGGGAGAATAATGGGGGAATAAGGACACATATGTAACACCTTAATCAATAAAGGAATTTTTAAAAAGTGACGTAAAATTCACCAGGAAAAAGGTAATGCTTTTGAACCAACATAATCACATTAAAGCACAATTTTCAGGCGAATGGGAATCTAATTCTTTTCCCCAAAAGCACCAAGAATCGGTGTCTTGATTCACTTTTCTGTGCTCTGTACCGAGCTGTCGTTTTATTTATACAGAAACCTCAAGAGTCCGTGATTCTCCGCTCTCGTCACCAGCGCTGGCAGCTGGTGCTGTCTCCGCGGGAGGTGCGGGACACTGGGCACGTGGGGATGCTCAGCCTGTGTAGGGCCTGGGGCGAGCGGTGGGAGACTTCCTGGGGCTTCATGTGGTCAGTTTGCACTAGAACCCCAGGAAAGGCAGGAATCAGAACACACGGGGCCCCGAAAATGGTACTGAACATGCGGCTGCTTACAATGAAGAAGCGCTCTCTCTCTAAAACTTTGGACACAGAACTGGGAGGAGCAGGAAAGGAGTGGGCTGAGCCACCCCCCCCCTTCCCCCCCCAGGAAACAGCGGCATTTACGAATGAGAATATACATAGAACGATGCCATCCAAGCATTTCTTATAAGCAGAGGTAAAATGCTCTAATGTAAGCCAGAAGAACTTCAAAAGCCAACAAAAATGCCAGGGAATTTAAATAAACCATTTTCTATTTTTACACAAAATTTTGAAAGTGACACCCCTCCCAAAGGAAAACCAGCAATCAGCTTTATATTAGGACTAGAGGCTCGGTGCACAAAAGTTGTGCATGGGCATGTGTGCCCCTCAGTCCAGCCTGCAGCCTCTCCAATCTGGGACCCCTCGCGGGATGTCTGCCTGATCCCAGTAGGATCAGGCCTAAATGGGCAGGTGGACATTCCTCTCACAATCCTGGACTACTGGATCCCAACTGCTTGTCTGACTGCCTTCCTGATTGCCCCTAACTGCTTCTGCCTGCCAGCCTGATCACCCCCCTAACCACTCCCCTGCCAGCCTGATTGATGACTCACTGCTCCACTGCCAGGCTGTCCCTAACTACTCTCCCCTACAGGCCTGGGTCTCCCCCAATTGCCCTTCCCTGCAGGCCTGGTCACCCCTAACTATCCTCCCTTGTAGGCCTGGTCCCTCCCAACTTCCCTCCCCTGCTGGCCATCTTGTGGTGGCCATCTTGTGTCCACATGGGGGCAGGATCTTTGACCACATGGGGGCAGCCATCTTGTGTGTTGGAGTGATGGTCAATTTGCATATCACTCTTTTATTATATAGGATATATCAGTTTTAAGTGCTATCTCTCCATATCAACCTCCCATATTGTTTAAGGTCTATGATATCTAGAAGTTTCTGAGGCTCTTTTCCTCTTCACATTAAGCTGTAGTGTGAAAATACACACACAGACAAACTTATTTTAAAAGCAATCTAAAAAGTGTTAAGTAACAAAAAATTATATAGTTCTACTTAAAAGAATAAGGTCTGCCTACATAAAGTAGTGAATTTATGGTAAATTAGAACTTAGGTTTTGAAGGAAGTCTTCAAATAATTATCTAAGATATCTGTCTTTATTGATGTTGCAATTAAATGATCTATTATTTTAAAGTTGCAATTAAGCAAATTATTTTTGTAGCAAATTTATTCAGTGGAGAGTTTAGTGCCAATTAAATGGGGTTTATTTTATTTTATTTTATTTTATTTTATTTTATTTTTGCTGTTGAGTGGGTAGATGTTTTCCTTCAGGCTCAAAAGGCACGTGTGTTAGGCATTTCCACTGGTAGCAACTGTTTCGTTTTGAGAATTTATCACACATCTTTAATTTAGCTGGATGGTAAGCCTGATTTCTAATGCAGACGAAAAAGACAGTCTTGGGCTCAGAATATCTGAACTAAGATCTTCTCTCATCCAGAGCAACTTCCCGATCCTTTCTTTCCTGGTCTTGCATAAAATCTATATTCCTTTGTCGCTCATGCTCCTGGCTCAGCTACCGCTCTCCTTTCTGCCTCTGTCTACTCAAAACATACTAGTTTCATGATCTGGGACAAGCCGACATCTCTAAGCTTCATTTACTAATCACATCTGCCACACATGGTTTTTGTTTTCTGGACTGCATGCCTTTTTTTCCCAGGATCCAGAATGAAGGTGACTGCTATGAGCATGTTTTTCAATTTCATTCTGGAGCGCATTCCAGTGCTAGCCTGCATCTCTACAAACTACTGTATTTATATTTTTTGTTTCTTCCTTCTTTCTTTATTAATTGAATCGATTGGGCTGACCCCGGTTAATAAAATCATCTACGTGTCAAGCGTACAGTTCTGTAACACGTGACCTGTATGTGGCATTGTGTGCTGTCTCCTTCCATCGCCCCCTCCCTGCCCCTCACTACCCCCCACCCCGCTGCCCTCTGGTCACCACCATACTGTTGTTTTTACAATAGTTTAACAAGAAAATAATTTCTGGCCTGGATCTCTATCTGCTTAAATACCAGCATCCTTGAGAGAAACTTTTATAAAACTAAGGAACTTCCATATTCATCAAAAACTCATTACTTTCGCTTAAGGTTCTATGTGCACAGCAAGAAAATCAATTAGCCCCACAAAGAAACCACTACCTGTCCTTATTAAAGAATAAGTGGTCTTTGCAAAAGAAAACTGAGCTGTGGTGTTTCTCTATGTAATATGAACAGGAAACTATGGGGGGGAAATGAAGTGGTGGGAAAGGCAGGTCCGCGGGGAAAATAATAACCCCACTCTCCAAAAGGTAATGAAGGCCCTGCTTATTTTTTGCCCTCTCACAGCTGATGCTCTCATTCTCCTCATTCTCTTCATGATCGAGCTGCACACCTCTCACTGTATAACCTTCTGCTTCCTCTGGATTCCCAAGTTTCAAATTGATCTGAGTAGAGAGTAACAGTTTCAGGCTTTCAAAGAACATATGCACCATTACGTATTTTATCCAACCTCTCAGAAAGCAATAAATGCATGAGTGGTTTTACGATCCCCCCCCCCAAAATATATTTTAACTCTCTTGGCCTTTCAATAATATACCCTGAAGTGAGCCGCTTGAATAATCCAGAGAGGATGTTAGGACATTTGCATGCCGAAACGGCATTTTTATAGAATGTAGCAATGAATATGCTCTCCTTTTCAATAATCATATATGAAAAACTATAGAATACAGAAAAGGAATCTTGCCACTACCCAAATAGCTGTGATGCTGGAATCATAGACCTAAATATAAAACCCGGGACAATAAATTACATAGAATCAAACCTAAGTACTACATGTATGAACCTTAGTCTCAGAGAAAAACTTTATGAATTTGACTCCAAAGGCAAGGGGAACAGAGGCACAAATAAATGAATGGAACTACTAGCTTATCAAACTGAAAAGCTTCTGCACAGCAAAACGCGTGCCAACAACACAAACAGTCAGCCAACAGAACGGGAGGAGGTATTTGCAACAATAGTTCCAATAAGAGGTTACTATCCAAAATACACAAAGAATTCATATCACTCAACACCAATCAAACAAACAAACAGCCCAATTAAAACTTAGGCAGAGGACATGGATAGATACTTCTCCCCAAAAGACATACAAATGGCCAAAAAATATATGAAAAGATGCTTAATTTCAATAGCTATTAGGGAGATCCATATCAAAACTACAATGAGATGCCACCGCACACCTGTTAGAATGGCTCTTAATAAGACTAGAGGTCCAGGACACGAAATTTGTGCACAGGTAGGGTCCCTAGTGGCTGCTGGTTAGGGGCGCCTCCTTTTCCCCAGGTGCCTGCTGTGACCCCACCCCCAGAACTCCCTTGGAACTCCAGGTGGAGGGAACAATTTGCATATTAGGCTTTTAATATATCGGACAAGTAAACTTGAACAAATTAAACGACAAGGGACACAAGCAGACATTTTGAATGGTAGAAGGACTTGTTCTGAAAAACTCCCCCCCGATGTGTTGATTAAAATGATAAGATTCGTGGGCATGAGAGGGTTCCAGAGAAGCTGTGAACGTCCATGTAAATACTGCAAATGCACACAGAACCGCAGGGAGGCTGGTAGAAGAAAGCACCTCGCTTTGTCACTTGTGTGGTCCATGAGGCAGCGTGTGGCGACCAGAGACCTTCACAGGGGCAATAGAGGGCTGGGGGGAAGGGAAGCCTATGAGAAAGGAACTCAAGGAGCGTCCTGTGAGCCATCCGTGCTCAGAGCTCCATTCCACCCGTGAATACTGCATCTAATAGTCTCTGTGTTTTGTGAGCAGTTCAGCAAGGAGCAACTCGAACTTGTATTCCTTACCCTAAAGCCCTCTCGCCTTAACTGCATATTCCTGTAGGGCTTAGCATTATCACCATCCTTCCCCATCATCACAGCCCAGAGATTCTGAGTTATCTCTGACTCCCTTTTCTCTCTTGCTCCTTCAAGTTCAGCATCCCCTAAATGCTAGCACTCTATCTGCCACTCTGCCTATCTTCTTCCCGGGCCTTCCTTCTCTTTCCCACAGCACTTAATTATGTCTTAGTCTAAATCTGTAAGCTTCTAGACTCCCCTATCTCTTCTACTTAATCCATTCTGCAGAGTGACACTCAGTTTGAATTCCTAAAACATTGTCCTAATACAGGGGTCGGTAAACTCATTGGTCAACGGAGCCAAATATCAACAGTACAATGATTGACATTTCTTGTGAGAACCAAATTTTTTAAACTTAAACTTCTTCTAATGCCACCTCTTCAAAATAGACTCGCCCAGGCCTTGGTATTTTGTGGAAGAGCCACACTCAAGGGGCCAAAGTGCTGCATGTGGCTCTCGAGCCGCAGTTTGCCAACCACAGTCCTAATACATGCTTTCCCTCTTAAGAAATTCTCTTAGGCTACATTAAAAACCAAAACAAAGCATGTAAGTTGTTATCAAAGATCAAGCTTTTGAAACCACTGGATCATCTACTCCAATCTGTTTAGTTCCTACAAAAAAAAATTTGCATGGACATTTTTTGGTTTTCTGGGTTTTTTTGTTTTGTTTTGTTTTTGTTTTTTTTCTTCTTTTTCTCTTGCTTATGATCTATTTCTTTGTGAAGTCCTCCCCAAATTTTGGCATCCATATAGTGTTTTTGTTATTTAAGTTACAATAAAAGGTTTTGGTTGATACTATTTATTCAACAGCAGGCATGAACTTCGTTCTTTAAAAAGCAAACACCTGTTCATCACCACCAAACCAATAATATATGAAATGCTGAAAGATATTCTTTAAGAAGAGGAGAAAGAAAAAGGTAAAAACATAAATTATGCACAACAAATACACATCTATCAACAAATGAACATAAAAATCAAGTGAATTGATAGGCTGATGAACAAGATAAACTGGTGAATATAATGGAAACATGGACATAGAGAGGGAATGGACTGACAATTCTTGGGGAGAAAAGGGTTGTGGGAAGTACAGCAAGAGATTGGACAAAAATCTTGCAACAATGGGAGAGGATATTGGGCAGGGGGAGGTGAGGGTAGGAGGGTGGGATAGGTACAGGGTGGAGGGGAGATGTAGGGAGATAAAAAAGGGGAAACAATGTAATTAATAAACTGAACAATAAAGATTTTTAAAAAAAGAAAAAAAAAAGCAAACACCTTTATTGAGTCTAATATAATTGACATTATACAAAGAATTAATGTAAATAAAATACACCTACACTCTGAAACACATACAGGAGCGTAACGGGCAAATAATGCAGTCATTCAAGTTTTATGTGCTGGTAAAATATTAAATATGTAGCTCTTATGTAAATCTTTTCATTGGATCAGAAGTCCCCTTTTCATCTGTGGATTCTCAATAATTTAGTGGGTGTAGAACTGTAGCAAACGCTTTTCTAAGTTTATTGGGATTCTCACAAAGTTATTTCCTTTTGCCCGTGTGTATGTGTGTGTATATGTGTGCTTATTTGTCTAATTTTGTTATGTTTGTACTGGACTCGGAGAACAAGGTAGTAAGTGTTTTATCTCTTCCATGTTTTGGAAGACTTTTGTCTAATAAAATCCCATATAAGAAAAGGCTAATCTGCAAATAGACCGAACAGCGGAACAACCAAACACAGGGTCGCTCTGATGTGTGCTGACAACCAGGAGGCGTGTGTGGAACATGGCGAGCATTGGCCATGGTGGAGCTGGGGAGCGGGGGTGCTGGACTAAGGCAGGGTGCTGGTCGCTGTCACCAGGGTGAGCCCCCGGCTGGTTACTGAAAATTCTTTGCTCCTGTGAGCCATTGTCCTGCCCCGTGCTTGCACCTGCTGCCGTTGCTGTCCCCACTCACACCTGCTGCTGGCTGAGAGCCACTGCTCACACCCCCTGCCAGTGCCAGGCCTGCTCGCACCCACAGTCGGCCCTGGAGCTACCACTCGAACCCTGCCAGTGCCTGGCGCCAGTTCCAATCACTCAGCACCATCAGTGGGTGTGAGAGGTGGCTGGCAGCCCTGAATGCCCCTGATGGCTTCTCCACCTCCCCCTGCTCCTGAGGGGAAACTGGGACAGCAGCGGCTGCTCACACCTACTGATGGCCCTGGCCCCAATCACTCTGTGCCATCAGTGGGTGCAAGCAGGGACAGCGCTGTCAGTGTGTGGGAGCAGCGGCATTGGGAGGGGGGCTGCTGGCAGACAGGGGACCGGGGGCTGCAGCAGGAGGAGCCAGGCAGGGGCAGGGAGGATGGGCCAAGGCCCGCCCCTGAGCCTACTGCAGCCTCGCAGCCCACAGTTCCTTTCAAGGTGCACAAATGTGTGCACCGGGCCCCTAGCTTTACATCAACAATAATCATAATAAAAAAATGTAATGTGTGCATGTCTATTTATATTTGTATTTATATAGGTGTGTATCCAATTATAATTTAAGTCCATTCAAGGAGGAGCTACACATCCTAGCATCTGGGGTGGATGGTATTGATGATGATGACATGTGTGGACTAATGGAAAAAGTGATGATCATTGTGAAGGCTGGGCTTGGTGGCTTACCTGAGGAGGTAGAAGGACCCTGTGCGGGTGTGCGTGTGCTTGTGTGTGAGATGCTAATCTAAGAAGTTTCTATGAGGACCTCCTTTTAGTTTATCTTCATCAGCGGCACACAGATTGGGGTGATGAGAGACAAAGAAGAGAATGAGAACAAACACTCTGTTAGGCAGACTGCAGACCAGGGCACGCGTGGAGGCCCCTGTGAGAAGATGCTCTCCAGGGTGACAGGCTACCGGGCACCCTCTCCATCTCTAGCAGATGCATGTCCAGAGTCTTCACAGCTGGCCTCGGCAGCCAGGCCTCCCTGCGAGGTGACTGGGTGCCAGGGGGGTTCAGAGGGACCTCAGATGGAAGTTGAGATATGCTGGTTGCTGGTGGCTCCCTGGGGCAGCCAAGCCCTTGGCCTCCCTGAATGAGCTCCAGGGCAGCTCTGTCCCGTGCATGCATTCCCCCTCTCTTTTCCCGGTCTCCCTGTGATTCTCAGGTGAGCACTCTGTGTCCAGAAAGCCCGGAGAGCCAGGCGCTCCAGGGGCTCAGTGATGCTCGCTGCACATGGCCACTGGAAGGTTCTCGGAAAGAAATGACATGCTGTCAGGTGGCAGGAGCAGAGCATCCCTGCGTTGCACCCTCTTATTCCTCCTGCATCCCTGCGCTGCGCCCTCTCATTCCACAGTGCACAGCACAGTGGCCCTTCCCAGGTGCCTGCCCATCACCCATCACTGCAGGAGGACAACACTAGGACAACGATCCCTATAGGGACTCAAGCCCCCGGTCAGAACTCATTGGAGCCCTTCTCCTCACACCACAGCCAAGGGCCAGCTCAGCTCTCCTCAGTCCTCTGGGCTTAGCACCCACGGGCAAGGGATGCCGTTAAACTCATAAACACATTTCTCCCCTGCCTGTATCTTAACTTCCATGTCTGCTTCAATCACGTGTCAAATAACACTGCTTTTACTCATGCATATATCTTGAGCAAGTGGTTCCTATTTCCACGTGATGCCAATTTAATAGAGAGACTTTCTCTACACACACACACACACACACACACACACACACACACACATTCTCTCTCTCTCTCTCTCTCTCTCTCTCTCTCTCTCTCTCTCTCTCTCTCTCCACAGAAAGACACAGGCGAGTGACTCACTAAATGAAAACATCCATTTATGCTACATTCACCCAGAGAAACATGTTTTTCCGTTTCCTCTTTAGTGAGTTTGCCGGGCAGTGGACAAGCAACCACAGGTCTACGCGCTGCAGAAATGTTCTCCCATAAAGAGCAATGACTTTCCCAGCTGCTCACAGATTAACAGGTAAGTAGGCGAAGATGAAAGATAGGTAGGTAGGTAGGTAAGTAGATAGATGGATAGGTAGGTAGAGGATAGATAGGTAGATAGATGATAGATAACTGTTAGATACATGATAGATAGACTTATAGATGATATGATAGATGATAGATAGATGATCAATAGATAGATAGGTAGATAGGTAGATGAGAGATAGATGATAGATAGATGAACAATTGACAGATAGATGGATAGACAGATAGATGATGATATATAATAGACTGATAGATGATAGATTGATAGATAGACAATAGATAATAGATGATAGATGATATATAGATAGACAGATGATAAATAGAGGATAGATAGATACATAGATAGATGATAGATAGATAGATAGATGATATATAGATAATAGACTGATAGATAATAGATTGATAGATGATAGATAGATAGATAGATAGATGATAGACAGATAGACAATAGATAGATGATAAAGAGGATCGATAAATAGATAGATGATAGATAAATAAATAGATGATAGATAGATCGATAGATAGACAGACTGACAGACAGATAGATGACAGATAGGTGAGCATGGGCAGGAGAGAAAGAATGTACGTTCTGTGAGAAAGACTGACCCTGAGAAAGGAAGCACAGGGCAGGGTGGTGAAGTCAGGTGTATTCGGGGGAAGGGTATACAGTATTCATCTTACTCTTCCTTTTCCCTGTAGGTTTGCCATTTTCCAAGTAAAAAATAGAAAACAACATAAGACTGTGGAGACGCGCTGCACTTGGAAGGACACGGGAGATGTTCTGGAAGTTTACACACTGCAGATGGTGGGGCTGGAACTCAGCTCCCTGAGCCCTGGGCGGGTCGCTGGCACCTGGAGACTGGCCTTGGCTCACATTCCTCTATGGGAAGCTGTGGGACTCAACTCCCACCTGGAACAGGGCCAGAATGTCACTAGGAGCTGGGACAAGGCGACGGAACGGCAAGCAATGAGTTATTTAAGTCAGAAATGCTGGGCTTCCCTGTTTCTGACACAGAAATTAAGTGGGGGAAAAGTTGTTTTTTAAAAAGAAGGCTGGCAAACAACAAAACACAGGAGGAAGGAAACAACATTCATCTCTCCTCCAAACTGGCCTATTCCTAAGCTCCCCTCCCCAAGCTGTGCGGGAGGGGCATCGTGGGGGTGGAGGCGTGAAAGCTGCACAATTAGTGGGACCTGCAGGTCCTTGGCCAGAATCAAACCGAAGAGGGGCACCGTGCTCTCACAAATCCACAATCACTCGGTGCTGTCAATCCAACCCCATCACAGCTGCTTCTCCTGTGGGAGCACCTCCAGAAAACGGGTTCCTGTCCCTTCTGTTTGAAATCTGGGCTTTTCCTAGGCGTCAGTGTGGGAGCGGCTCTCAGGAAGCACAGGAGCCAGAGCAGCAGCTCAGCGCCTTTCTGGGAGAGACCCACGGGCTCCCAGGTGGATCAGGAGGCCGGGCAGGGGCCCCCAAGGCCGCCGGGGCTGCCGATGGCAGTCTGGCAGCCAGAGGCTGCTGGACACAGCCTCACCGAAGCACACCAGAACTCCAAACACCACAGCCCACCGCACCCAGGCAGCCACCAGAATCAGGGAGATGGGAAGCATTGCATCAGTTTCCATAGCAACCCAATGAGCATCTCTGAGGGTCTAGCGTGTTTCAGGAGCTATTCTAGATGCTGAGGACTTCACAGTCCGAGGGCCTGGCCGCGCCCATAGCGGGTGATGATCAGTTTCCTGCACAATTTCCGTTCCCACGGGGAGCTTCGGCTGGGGCAGGGCTCTCCCCTGAGGTGCCCACAGACATGCAGAGGGTCCCACTGACACCTCAGTGTCCACCCAGGTATGTTCTGTGGAGACCGGGGCGACTGATGAGCATCTCTTTGAGAAATTCCGGAGAACCCACATGGAATCTGAACCCTCCAGAATCCGCCTGCCTGGGGTGCGCTAGAACCTGCAGATAAGACCCAGCACCTTAGACAATGATCAAGACCTCTTTTAACTTAGACATCGGCAGAGGCTCAGAGTAGCCGTCGAGGCGAACATACACTCACGTTTTGACTTATGGGGAAACACATACATCTCATGACCGCTGGCTTAATAACACGTGCACCTGTCTCCGTGCTCCCGGACCCCGCACCGAAACGCATCCTGTTCCTTTCGCCACGGAGAGCGCCCGGGCAAATGCGAGTCAGCTCTCCGGCCCTGTAGTCCGCCTCGGCCTCTCAGAATGCTTGACACAGCGAAGCACCTTTTTGCTGAGACATGTTCCATCTTTGTTGTTTCCTGCCTTTGATGTTTTCCACTCCTTCATTGTCTCCTCCGGCTCCAGCGGCCATCCCTGCTCCTGCTCTGTTGTTTTGTTATTGGCTCTTCTCTGTTTGCTCTAATAGTTAAACGTTGAAGATGTGGGCTTAGTCCTGGGTCCTGCTATCCACTCTGTTTTCTTTTCTTCTTTAAAAAAATATTTTATTGATTTTTTTGCAGAGAGGAAGGGAGAAGGACAGAAAGTCAGAAACATGGATGAGAGAGAAACATCGATCAGCTGCCTCCTGCACCCCCCCCCACTGGGGATGTCCCTGCAACCAAGGTCCATGCCCTTGATCAGAATCGAACCTGGGACCTTCCGGTCTGCAGGCTGACGCTCTATCCACTGAGCCAAACCAGTTTCAGCTTTTTTTTTTCCCATTATGTTTTCATTTGCTCTCCCCAGAACCCAATCCTGTCCTATGGATAAAAATAACATCTATTGGTTGGTGTCCTCAAATTTATAAACATAGATGGGAAATGTTCCACATAGCTCTAACTTATCCCCCTAAACTACAGATTCATGGAGCACACTATTTGTGGAATGTATTTGAAGGTTCTTTTAAAAATATCCTTTTGATTATATTTATGTTTGGGATGGGAACTTTTCTGAGTATGTTTTTCAGTCTGTCTTCCTGACCTGGAAAGCAGGTTGTTTAATCAGGACAACTCTCCACACTGATCTCCAAGACAAGTTTCCCGTGGGCTTGCTCAGGGCCTACCTCACACACTTTGGTTGTGCTAGGGCACATTTGTCCACACCATCTACAAGCTCATCTGCGAGTTGTTAGTTCACTTCTCCTAATTATATATCTTGGAAGGGAAAATACAATATAAAATTGCCAATTTTAGGTCATATTAGTAAAGAAATTATTATTGAGTCAGTATAATATGTATTCGTTGAACACCAGTTACTATTCGTGCATTATCTATAGGTATTTTGGCTGATGCATTAAAAAAAAGGAATGGATTATGTTTAGATTGCTTCACTACTTTTCATGAGGTTTCAATAAGTTGTTTTAGGAATCTGCAACATTCTTTAAGCCCGACTCCATTAAGAATGTGTGAGATTGCCTATGTCTGCAGACTTACCAACGTGATATATATTTCACTGGGAAAAGTGAGTTACAAGCCTGAGTGAAATTAGTGTGTACATTTCCACACAGAAGAATAAGCAAAAGTGATTGGCACTCGCAGGGGTACATGGGTTGATCATGATAGACTGTACCCTTATGTTTTTATTTATTCGATCATTCTTACATGTAAATTGTACATATTTTCATGGCTACCTTATATGCAGTAATACAGTAATAACTAGTGCTTATACCACTGAAACAAATTTAACTGACAGATGAAACAGCAGCAAAAAGCTCTTGAGGTTTCCAGATAAATAATTTACAGAATGACTATATATTTACTCCATGGGCTTTATTGGTATTCCTCGCATTTAAAAATATACATAACACATATGTGCAGTTGGCTTATCCAAATATGTACATGAAACTGGAAACAATATTTTTTAAAAATAATCAGGAAATCACCCAATATATACTTACCCAATCTCAAATAGTGTTTCTGTACATTTCTCCCTTTCAAATTTCTTACAGGAATAATGTAATGTTGAGCTCTTGCAATACCATTTTCATATAATAATAAAATGGAGTAAACTTACTACAAATATTGACATTATGCAAATAAAGTGTTAATATTACCCAGGAACTACAAAAGATCAGAGATTTCTTGGTTTTGGAAAAATCTCCCTTTTATTGCTTGTCCCCAGAGCACATTCTAAACTAAACCCCAATTCCCTCATTTCTTAGATATTGCAATAGATTGAAGTGTCGCTAGGTAACAGGATTATAAAAGGGAAGGATTTGGGCAGATTATTTAATTTAGCACCTACATTTCAGCTAAGATGTTTAAATTAATCACTCGTCTTCTTACATTTCCCAGGGTATTGTCTCAGTATTTTGTTATTCTGATGATTAAGAAAGTCTCCTTCATTTCCAACCAAATTCTCTCTTAAAGTATTATTACTATTTTGTAAAAGCCATACTTGAAAGTAGAAATAAAGTAAGCACTTATAGTTAAGGTCATTTTTCTTCTCTTTTCTTATTTTTATTGATTTCACAGAGGAAGGGAAAGGGAGAGAGAGAGAAAAACATCAATGATGAGAGAGATAGAATCATGAATCAGCTGCCTCCTGCCTCATCCTGGGGATCGAGCCTGCAACCTGGGCATGTGCCCTTGACCAGAATCGAACCCGGGACCCCTCAGTTCATGGGCCGATGCTCTAACCAGCCAACCCCACTGCTAGGGTATGGTCATTTTCTGCACAGGAGGAAATATGCAAGGATACCAGGAAGACAGCTTTCCCGGGGGCGGAGGTTAGAGACGGGCAGGCCTGCACTGCTCCCAGGTCCCTGCCAGAGCAGCTGAGGGCAGCAGTGTGCTGCCCGCGGTCGCTGGCCACACCACGTGGGCTCCTATACGACTTGAAGGGAGGCATTTGTTGTTTTTGTTTTGGGTTATGAAGCAACCATCTGGCAGTCAAACCAAGAGCCTGAAGACTATGTCTATTTAGAGGACGTAACTACTAAATAGAATTTCTACTAGCAGAGTGTTGAACAGCAAAGGCCGTGGCTTGACATAGCTGTTTGCATGCTTTAGGACGGGAAGAGGGTGGGTAAAATCAAGCAGGAGCAAAAGGTTTCATACATGGCTCAGCACATGGCTGAGCCCGATTTAGCCTAAAAGATCTTTGCATCTATTTCACGGCTATATCGCCCAACTTTTTAAAACCGTATACCACTCACCTATCACTAACTGCTGGTTTACTATACCAAATTTAGTAAGCACTCAAAATTCTACCACCCAGCAGTCACCGTTACTCGCATGCTAATATTTTACTATATACATGCACATAAAATATCCTATGCAATGAAAGCCCAGCGACCGAATAGCAGATCGACCAGAACGACTGGCGAACCAGTCGCTATGACGCACACTGACCCCCAGGGGGCAGGCGCTCAATGCAGGAGCTGCCCCCTGGAGGTCAGTGTGCTCCCACAGTGGGAGTGCCTCTCGGCTGACCATGATGAGCTGCTGCTTCCGAAGCCACCAATCCCCACAGGCCACGTCCCCTCCAGGTGGGAACCCCACACCAGGCCTCTAGTATTTATATATTTGGCACTTACTGTACACAATATATTATAATCTATTTATCTTTACTTAAGGCTATATCATAAATATTTATCCAAATAATTGTTATTCTAAATATGATTTTTAGGAGTATGGAATCCTCTATATTTGTCTATATCATAGTTATCCAATCAACCCTTAACTGATGAGTATTTACATTTCCCTGTTCTCATTATAACATAAGACTGTTATGAATGATATGGTAGAAAATATTTTTAATATGGGTCTTATGGCTTCCTTATGATAAGTTTCTACTACAAAATCACTTTCGATATAGACTTTCAAATATTCTCCCTGAGGAGGTTGCATCAGCGGAGTTGTAAGGATGTTTGTCATCCTACTTTTTAACTAAATGTTGGTTATTTTGAATTGCCATATTGACACAGAAATAACACTTCATTTGGTTGACTTTTGCTTTTCATTTCTTTACATACATGGTAACTATGGGGTTTTTGAGTACTTTTTTTGAAAACTGTATTTCTTTCCTGCCTGCATGCTTGTGCTTGTGTGTCAGTGCCTATGAGCACGTATGTATTACTGGCTGCAACTGCTCTCGATGGAAGAAAGACAACTTGTATACGTACGATGCAAATTCTTTTTATTATTATTATTATTATTATTATTATTCTATATGCCTTTAAAAATGTTTACTATTTTGATCTCTTTTATCTTGTGACCTATTCGTTTTTATCTTTATAGTTATCTTATATTCTTTAAAGTATCTTTCATTCTCAGGAAATATCATGGGCCTCTATACTTTTTAAATATTTGTGTTTTTTTTTTTTTATTTATTTATTTATTTATTTATTTATTTATTTATTTATTTATTTACAGTTAACTGCTTGTACTCACTGCTCCTTGTTTCATACATTGTGCATTAGTGGCATCAGCTAATAGATTTCTCTTCCCGAGATGAAATGTCTTTCTTGGCATTGAGAGTGGCCGGTCGACACCACCTCGCTTTTTGCATACGTCTGAGTTCTCTCTCTCCCTGCTCAAAGGCCTGCTTTTCCCGTTCTCCTTCTTCCGGTCAGCCCTGTCTAGCACTTTGCACTTGAGGCACATGCTTTTCCAGTTTGGCCACCATTTGGGATTGATAACCAGGTTGTTGAGCAAAATTTCTCGAAGTCACTCCCATTATTTATGTGGGTCAATACATGACAATTCGATTTGCAGCATGGGGAATTCATGTGTATATTTCAAAAGGCTTTTATCACATCGCACCTGACCTTTCACGTCCGTATAACCACTCACAACTCTTTTAAGCAGCTCAACCTGTTTCAATTGATTGGGGAAAAAAATCATTTTAGGCTACTGTTTTCTTCCTTCTATCTCCTAACCTTTTCACTGTCATATCAAATCATGTATTAAATTGTCCTATGTTAACTACAAATTTAGAGTTCTCTATATTCTTTCTCTTCTTTTTTTAATCCTTTGTTGAAAACTCTTGGAAAATGGCTCAAGAAGTAGTGATCTTTTGATTACTGCTAACAGCATATATTATTGAAAAGGGGAAAAAATTAAAAATTCACATACAGTACTACAAATGGATTTATCATCTGACTAGTAAATAATAATAAATACTAGAAAGCAGAATATATTGAACTTTTTGGCTAAAGTATTTTGTTAGTTCTTTTCTTTTGAGACCCATCATTTATATCTGGTCTCTCCTGCTTAGGGTTGTCTACCTGATTTTGCTATTAGTGTGTGTGTGAATTTACTACGCTTTTCTTTATTAATCAACCTCAATGGAGCTTCAGTCTTATTATCCCAGTGCAATATAATTTTATTTTCCCTACAAATATCAAAACATTGGGATACGGAAATTACTAGAGGCCCGGTACATGAAATTCATGAATGAGGAAGGGGGGAGGCAGTGTCCCTCAACCCAGCCTGCACTCTCTCCAATCTGGATTACCTTGAGGGATGTCTAACTGCCCGTTTAGGCCTGGTCCCATAGGCAATTGGACATCCCTCTCACAATCCAGGACTGCTGGCTCACAACTCCCCTTCCCTGCAGGCATGGTTCCCCCAACTGCCCTCCCCTGCTGGCCTGGTCCCCACCCCCAACTGCCCTCTCCTGCCAGTCTGGTCTCCCCCAACTGCCCTTCCCTGCAGGCCTGGTTCCCTCCTGACCAAGTGCACTCCTCTGCTGGCCTGGGTCCTCCTGAACTGCCCTCCCCTGCAGGCCTGCCCCCCGCAACTGCCCTCCCCTATAGGCCTAGTTCCCCCCAACTGCTCTCCCCTGCAGTTCTGCCTCCCTAACTGCCCTCCCCTGCAGTCCTGATTACCCTGCAATTGCACTCCTCTGCTGGCCTGGGCCCTCCCCCCTCAACTGCTCTCCCTTGCTGGTCTGGTCTCCCCAACTGCCCTCCTCTGCTGGACTGGTCACCCCTAACTTCCCACAACTGCCTTCCCCTGCAGGCCATCTTGAGGTGGTCATCTTGTGGCGGCCACCTTGTGTCCACATGGAGGCAGCCATCTTTGACCACATGGGGCGGCCATCTTGTATCTTGGTGTGATGGTCAATTTGCAAATTACTCTTTTATTAGATAGGAGGATAATTTCAAATTGGCACTGAGACAAGGAACCCAGAAAAATGTGGATAGATGCACCCAACTTCTCACATATGAGCTGAGCTGTGCTGCCCAGAATGCTGCTCACCAGCAAAACAGCAAGTTCTGATGCCAGCACATTCCTGCTCTGTTTCCCTAGACACTGAGGCCTGCAGGCCCCGCTGTCAGCTGCTTCCAAATAGATTTAGGGCCTCACACAGACACGTGGACAGTGAAACATGATTTGTGGTGCTGTTATGCTATTATTCATCTTGTTATCTCACTGCATTGCATCAGTACCGATATTTAAGAACGCTCCTTGATTTTTTAAAGCATTCACTTATTAGACTCATTGCTTCCTAAAAAACTTTTTAAAATTCATTATTTGGGGTTTTCTGTATCAACAATCTGTCCATATTCTCCACTTTTTCTTTTCAATGGAGTAGAAAGACTAAACTGAATTTTTGTCATTGAATTTTTTGTTATGAAAATACATATTTACTTATTTCATTTAATTCTCTTTCCCCCTCTTTGTCTTAATCCTTTTTAAATCTAATTATTATGCATTGGGCTTTTTCACTATAAAGAATATTTCGAAATCAAACATTTTATCCAAAATATCTTTGAAGATTTTTATAAATCTCATGAGCTTGTTTATAAAGGAAAACCCTTTTAAAAGTCCAATAGAAATCTTAAAAAAGATATCCTTTTATTACATACTAGGGGCCCGGTGCACGAAATTCGTGCACTGGGGGTGGGTGGTCCCTCAACCCAACCTGCCCCCTCTCACATACTGGTAGCCCTCAAGGGATATCCAATTGATGGCTCACCCCAGCCTGCGAAGCTTTAGGCCTTGGGCACCCAGCCATCGCCCTGCTCAGCTCAGCCAGGCTGCCTGCGACCACCCAGCCCCGGGGGCTGGGCACTTGCTGCCACTTCCACTCATAGGGCCTGGGGGCCGGGTGCTCCCTGCCGTTGCCACCACCGCTGCTGCTGCCGCTGCTTCCCCTCACAGTGCCCAGGGACTGGGCACTCGCTGCCACTGCCGTTTCATCTCCACTCCTGGAGCCTGGTGCTCATACCACTTGGCCCCACCCCCGCTCCTGACTTGGCTGGTAGCATAGCCAATCGGGAGCGAAGGTACGGTCAAATTTGCATGTTTCTCTTTTATTATGTAGGACTAGATGCCTGGTGCATGGGATCATGCGCTGGTGGGGGTCGTGACCTGCGTGGATTGGCCCGCTGTGGCAGTGCTGCTCATCCCGGTCAGCAGAGTGGCACTCCCACTTTGGGAGCACCCTGACCTCTGGGGGGAAGCTCTTGCATTGAGCGTCTGCCCCCTGGTGTTCAGTGTGTGTCATAGTGACTGGTCGACCGGTTGTTCTGATTGTTCTGCTGTTCGGTCACGGGGCTTTTATATATATAGAGACTAGCAGCCCAAACACAGTGCACAGTGGGTCCTTGGGCCTGGACTGCGGGAATCAAGCCGAAACTGGCTCTCCAACAATCCCTGAGGGATCCTGGATTGCAAGACAGCACAGGCCAGGTCAAGGAACTCCACTTATGCACAGTTGGGGCTGGGGAGGGACTGTGGGAGGGCTCCCGGGTATGTCTGGCCCCTCTCACTCAGTCCCAATGGTCTGGACCCCAGAAGCAAGCTAACCTACCAGTTGGAGCATCTGTCCCCCGGTCATCAGTGTGCATCAGAGCAACTGACCTAACCGTCGAATGGTCGAACGATTAGACACTTAGCATATTAGGCTTTTATTATATAGGATTTAGCTATAAAATTGCTCATTTATTTTGCTAAAATTTATATATTTTGTAGACTTTTAAAATTTGTTTGCTATATGAAAAAACATCAATTTTATAACTGCAATTAGTTTAAGGTTATAAAAACTTTGTAAGCAACTGTTTAGAATGCTGGCACTGGGTACATTAGTTCAGCTGACTTAGAATGACAAGGTGAATAAATCTACAATAGGGGTATTAATAGGTTGCTACTGCTCACTATCCAACCTGTCACAGTTCCAAAAACAAAAAGTTATATTCCAAGTCATAGTAATTTAATGTTAAATTACCAAAATATCTGAGGAGCTTGAGTTGGATGGCGATGACTGTCCTCTCCCCATATTACATGTTCACAGGAGTGAGTGCTGGGACAAATACATTCAGACATGCTTAACACTCTGAAACCTGCAAAGGCAATTAGTGGCAATAAAATTTGTATTGGATTTGGATAAATTTTAGACAATTAGCCATCTTCTCAATGTGATTGTAGCCAAGTAATCCAATGGGACACATGACTTACCCACATTTATTACTCATTAGAGGAGAGCAATTCCTGTCATAGCGGAACATCAAGGGATTTATTGTCATAAATTCAGACCAGCTAATGGACTCTCTAACCCTTTTTGCACAAGTACAAATCCCTAGGTAAGACATAGGAAATACAAATCGATCGCAGATATGTGCTCTCAGATTGAATGTGTACACATACGAGAACCTTTCCAGCCATATAGTTTAATAATTTTTTAGAGGTAGTGGCTATATACGCATGCTATGAGAATGGCATAAACTCAAATAGTATATATATTCACCCTGTATACATATCTATACACACAGATATACATACAAGAAAATTACAATATTTCTTTTCAATATACATCCAGTTTGTGGCTAGAAGACTCCAGATGTTTTAAGTACTATGTAAATGTTCCCATGTAAATCATATACATACTCCCACCAGGACACTCACATACGTTTTTTCAAGTGAGTTTCAATATTACACACTTTACGAAAATGTCTCATGGCTACCTGCTGGTGCCCATGTGTTGAAAAATCACCACCGGAACTCAAGCAGTAGAGACCACTCACACTCCTTTTCTTCCCCTCATTATTGCTTTTTCCCTAAGAATGTGCCACGCTCTCTAAGGAGCAGAAGACTCTCCCCTACAATTGGTGAGTGCCCTTGAAGCCCCCACACAAACAGGCGCTGGGAAGTGCAGGCTGGAGGTGGGGATGAGCCACTCTTGTCTGCTCGGGCCTCTCGGCACCTGCCCCGAGGTGCTGACGCCCGGGCCCACAGCTCCTGCCCCGCTTCCTCACACTGACACCTCCTGTCAGCGCCAAGGGCAGGGGTGGCATTAGGAGACTGGCCCGTGGCTTCCCAGGGGGCTTCCCCTCACCAGGCCTGCATGTGGAGGAGACTTAGAACCATTCATTCCACATTGTCAGTTCCAGTGTACGCTTTGCCATCTGGTGTGGGGATTATCAAAAGACAAGAAGAAATATTTTAATTATTCTTCACTCTTGATTTTTATTGTATTGGATCTGCAAAGAGGTATTTTTCATTGTGATTATTAGCACATGGCATATTATACACATATTTTTTTAGTTACATATTTTCTAATCTCCCCAATAGAATGCAGAAATACATGTTCCCAAGGATTCCCTCCCCCCCCCCCCAAATCTCTAGCATGTAAAATAAAACCAGTGCAGTATAGGTCCTAGATAAAGATATAACAAATGAATCAATGAATGGATGGATAAATAAATTACATTTCTGTAGCTCTTGGCCATTTAAAATTCTGTTATCCTTTACACTTATTTAATTAAATTTAATTCCCTTTATAATTATCCGATTTCATTTCTTACTGAATTTTCTTTTTATTTAATTTACCCCAAATAAGGTAAACATGATGAAACATTTGATAGTAGTTCAGACAAGAATACGAGGTCTGATAGGGAGTGATGCATTCTAAAATAAATGAGTTATGCAAATATTACTGGAGAACAGTGATACAAATTCCAAAGAGCAAAGTCTGGGAGATTTCACAGGAACAGTAAGGAGAAGTGGCTTTAGGAAATGGGGTGACATTCAGGTTGGAGGTGACGTGTAGAAAGGGGACCAGTACATGTAAAATTTCACAAAGGAAAAACCAAGATCAGGGATGGGACAGTCCCTGTGGTTCTGAAGAGAAGCCTGAGCCTGAAACTGGGGGCTGTGGGAAGCCTCAGAAGGAACCCCTCTCAGGTAGACATGGACTTGAACCAGGTATTTTTCTTTTTCATTATGAAGCAAATCCTTGGTTCTGGGCACCTCCAAAGTATGGGTGAGCGTCCTCTGGGGCTTCCCTTTAGCATGAGGATACCATTTTAGCGGCAGGAGGGGAGAGTGCTGATGGAATGGAAGACAGCCCTGGCAGGTCACCTGCTGTTTGTGGTGTCTACCTGGGTCAGTCCTGAGTACCTATGTCACAAGGAGAGGGACCTCAGCCAGCATCTCATTAGGACATCCCATCCTGGATGGCCATGGAATTACCTGGGGAGCTTTACATAATGGCCAAGACTCAGCCTCTCCCACTGATCTGCAGGGGATCCCGGCCTGGCTTTTCTAAATCGCCCTGATGATTCCAATGGGCGATGGGTGAGAGCCAGCCAGCCTATGCCCTCTCTTTATAAAGAGGGAAAGGAGAGCCAGAGAGCTGACATGGGGCTCCGGGCCATGCCGATTTTGAGTGGCAAATTCTCCTTCATCCTTTCACACGTAGCTGGAGGATTGACTTCTCCAAAAAACCATCTCCAGTGGAGTCAGGGTCGTAGTCTCTGGTGACATCCTGTACTTTCACTCTGATGGTGAAGGCTGCTCCCACTCCACCCCCTTCCTCACTATGGGGATCTCTCCTCATCCCCTTCCTCACTATGGGGATATCTCCTCATCCACCCCCTTCCTCACTATGGGGGTCTCTCCTCATCCCCTTCCTCACTAGGGGGATCTCTCCTCATCCACCCCCTTCCTCATTATGGGGATCTCTCCTCATCCACCCCCTTCCTCACTATGGGGCTCTCTCCTCATCCACCCCCTTTCTCACTATGGGGAATCTCTCCTCAAGGGCAGAGCCAACAATGTTTTTACAAAACCCAGTTTTCTCCATGTTACAGCTCCATGCTCAGTAAACACGTACTAGGGGAAAGAGAAAATGAATGCCAGCCCCATCCTTGGGGGTTACTTTAATGCTCCCCCCTTCTCCAATGTCCCCATCCTCCAGATGTGGACTCCAACTTTTCAGGGCAGAGAAAACCTCCCGGTTCCACTCTCCTTCCCTTGCCACACTTCAAGCATTGTCGCTGGCTAGCCATTTCCCCCTCCCCCCCTCTGTCCTGAGCAGAATAGCAGGGTCAGAGGTGGCAGGCACAGACCTGAACAAGCAGGTCGCAGACGACCTTGCTAAGTTTACTTTCTAGAAAATCATCCTCCCGTTACTTCGTATTCCTTCCCAACAGGCTGTGCTCGCTGGTTCAGGGCCTTTCCCTGCCCCTGGAATTCACTCCCCCTAACCCTTTCCCCTGTAAGGAAGGTCCATCCATCCTTTAAATTGCAGCTCAAATCTCACTTCCTCTGTGTGACCTTTCACTGACCTCTCTGACCAAACAGACCACTTCCTCCCTCAGGCTCTCTTGGCTTCTGGACACCATACTGGGGGGTGGGAGTGGGTGCCCCTCCTTCACATGGCCCAGATGCCTCTGACACGGGGGCCTCTGCTGCTTTATTCGTTCCATCGCCCAGCTCGGTCCCGATGGCAATGTACTTGGGACCTCATAGTGTTTGTTGACTAAAGTCAGATAAAAAACCTATTCGTTTTTCCTTAGGAGTTCTCAGTTTAAACCGTGCTACCACATAAAGAATCTAATTCAGATTTAAAAATTAGCAACAAACCCAAGAAGAGAACGTATTTTGAAAGCCAAACTTGGTACCTTGACTTGGAATGTAAGACTTTCCATATACTGACAAGATCCTGCCCGTCTATTCTCGCGTGCCAGGTGCCACTCGCCCCACTGTGAGACGATGGTGGTTCTGCACCCCTTCTTTTTCCAGTTTACTGATCTATTGGTGGCCTTTCACCCATGCTGAAGTCTGCCATCCTTCCATTTTCCAGCTAAACAAGCCACATGCATTTTATGGGTGGTAAATTGCCAGACACCCAGCAGTAGGTGATGTTGCGACTTTCCAGGATAAATATGACAGGGGTGCGGGGAAGTGAACCCCAGATCCAAGTGGAAGATAAACTTCAGGTCCAGGTTGGAGCACTGTGGTGGCTGGAGCCACCATGTGGAGCAACCAAATGGGCACCGGGCTGTGTTCTAAGCTTCTCTCTGCCCACACAGTCCTGGGGGCGGGGGGGGGGGCGGGCGCCTTCCCCTGTGGTTTGGCCACAGGATGCTCCCGGCCCCCTGGGAAATGATTAGAACACGATCCCAGGAGGTTGGGCTGAAGTCCTGGGCTCGGGGACCTTCTCCGCCTCGGTAACAGACTCAGGCTTTGCGACACTGTCTACAACAAGCCCCACAGGGCAGGGCGCCCCATGCGGGTCCCCCAGGGCCCCATATTCAACAGATGTTCTCATTAAAAATGTATTCCAGCCCATCCACATGGCGTTCAGATGCTGTGCTCTCTGTCTATTCCTTTCCATTCCTTGTCCCTCAACGCGGTGACCTGCAGGCCCTGTGGCAGGTGGAGAGAAGGCATCTGCTGGGGGGGGGGGGGGGGGGGGGGGGCGGGGAGGAGGTACCATCACCAACACTGGGGGTGGGAGGAAGCCCAGAGCAGGGCAGGGGGAACGTGTGCCATGACTGCCGTGTCTGCTGGGGTTTCTCAGCAGAAGGTGCAGGCACAGACCAGCCCTCGCCCGGCCAAACGTGAGAACCTTGAGAGTTGTGTTGTCTCTATAGCAACAATGACCAGCACCTCCAAAGGGCTGAAGAGTGGCCTGGAATTCGGGAGCTGGTAAGGTTTGCTCTGATACAGCCCGTTTGGTGACTAGGAGGAGGGAGTCAGACACATTTCTCCTTAGGAGCCCCACCATAAATTATTCATCGATCCATATAAGACACTCACTGCTCACTTGAATAAATAAGAAGGAAAAGTCCTTCTCTGGCTGCTCTGATTTGCCCAAATATGCACAAGACTGGAGACAGAACTGAGTAAGATCCTTTCACGGCCATTATGATTGAGGCTGGATTATTTAGCCTCATCCAGCCTCAGTTTCTCTCATTTGCACCGAACATGGCTCTGCTATAGGTCCTTTCTGAGTGTCCTGGTGCTCTGTGGCCAGTGGGAAGCAAGGTGCTCCATGTCAATGGGCTTTGGAGAGTGAGCAAGACTTTCCTCTCCAGCGGCCTTGTGGTCATGGCAGAAAGAGAGAGAGGGAAGAGAGAGAGAGAGAGAGAGAGAGAGAGAGAGAGAGAGAGGACGGAGGAAGCATCTTTTGTTTGTAGACCCAGAAGAGGGGCTGCTGCTTGGGGCTTTGAGGGCACTGAATTCCTAAATGCTGGAGAAACCTAATGGCCTTACTGATTATGTTAAATATGTTTACCCATCCCCAAATTCTGATTTATGCATTCCTACTTTCCCAGCAACAATACAATACATGCTTTAGAACTTCTCTACTTTCAACGCTGTCACACAGAGGGACTTTCCCTATGGCAATGTGGCGGGAGGCGTTGGCAGCTGTCCTGCCATCCTCTCCAGAGGGAGTTTAAGGAGGTGGGAGCAGAAGGGTCCCTGTCATTCAGAGGATCAGGGTTAGAACCAGGACAGATACCTAGATCTTGCCCAAATACCCAGGCCTCTCTGTCCCCTCCTGCCCACGGCATCGCCGCTGGTAAATACTCCCATGGCCTTCGAAGCAGTGGAGTGTGATATGGTGCTAACACCATTACTGGGATATTATACAACTCTGGGCCTTGATGAACAGGCCTCGTGTGTGCCTGATGTCAATCAGCTCGCAGGGCTCCCTGGGACATGTCGCATCCTCGCGCTGCCGCAGGGGGGGAGGGACAGCGCTCCCCTGCCTGGCTCTGCTGTCTGTCCTTTCTAAGTATCCTGGCGATGGTGGTGGAGGCCACTGGGCTATTGAAAAGTCAATCGTTCAAGAATAACATTATTAATTGCATTTTAATTAGCATCATTTTATTTAAAAATTAACTTTGTGTTGAATTGGATAATTTAAGTAAAACTAACTCGTTCATGGTCAGGGCCATAACATAGCATTCTGTGATTTATTTTTCTCATATACATTAGGGCATGTTCTTAGAAATTTTCTTTGTTTTCTTTATTTCATTTTAGGAAGCTGGCTGTAAATTTTCAGTACTATACAGTAAATATTTTGGAAAAAGGAAGATGGGGATTTTTAAAATTTTAGTTAATGTTACATTAGCTTAGTTACAGATTGTAAAAATTGGATGTATACCAGCAAAGACCTTGGCAATGTTTATATGCTTTTCAAAAAACTGTAATGTAATCGACAGCAAAGCATATTTCTGAAACTGGTTTGTAGAAGCACATAAAGTGTCCTTGAACTGGAATATTTTAGGGTAAAATAGTAACAATCTTTTAAAAGAAGTCTACATTGAAATGTCCTAAGGACATAAATATTTTAAAATAAGTTATTTACTTTTAGCATTAACAATCTTATTTCATTCTTGAAGACAAATCTACCTGATTTTTAAACAAACGTGTGAAGATTGTCATTCCTTCCTTTGACCCCAGTGACTTAGCCTTTTCAGACATTTGAAAAGAACACTCTTGTCTTCTGCATAAGCCACGAAGGGAAACAGCAGCCATATTTCTCCTAATTCCTCTTCAGCAGGCGCGCGACCAGGGTCTCCTGTAATACCTCCGGTGACTGGAGTCATTAGCCCCATGTTTTGAAAATTATGCGAGATTGAAGGTGCCACAGTTGTACATATTGGTTCAGTCTCTGGAGCCCTGAGAAAAGATTTAGTGCATTTTTCAAAAGAATTTTGCAGGTAGGAGCCCAAATGGATTTTCAACTAGGCCTCAACCTTTTTGAAACCTACTGATATTGAATAGTCTTTCACTGGTTGCCATGCCAACTGATGCCAGAGGAACACTCGGCAGTGTGTTCATCCCCTCGAAAGCTTCCCCAGATGTCTTCAACAAATTGCTCTGAAAAGACTTGGGTCTGTCAAGCTTGTTAGGAGATAAAAATCAGGCGAAGAGACAGCCCTGCCTCCACTTCTGATAAAACCAGCCCATAAAATATGTAGACTGGTTCTGCGCTCACAATAAACCAGTAAAATCTCTCGCCCCCACCCCAAGCCTCCCTATTTCCTGTAGCAGGATTTTTAAAATATTTATGCTCTTATTTCTCCACGAAGCACAGGCCATTATGCGCTGCAGCTGGCATTGTCTGGCCCTGCGGAGCGAGGGGCACCTGGCTGGCAGCCAGCAGAGACAGCAAGGGGATAAATTATTGATTTACATAAATCAACACCTTTGAAATATTGGTCTTTGGAAGAAAAAAAAAGCTTTTATGGTATTTCAGGTTGGAAAGTGTTAAGATGATAAATGCAGAATCAGCTGTGTCATGATTTTATATTTTTTGATCAAACACATACCTGCATCATACTATACATATGTGTGTGTGTATACATATATGTACACATATATAGTACATGCAATAAGTTTGGGACTAAAATGACCCATTTTTGTTTTGAAGATGATTAAATGGGCAAAAAGGAGTGCTTTCTGTTTAACATTATAAAAATATTTTCGTATCTGAATATTCTTGGAATATTAACAGGTTTTCCGTAAAGAAAAAAAACAAAAAACTATTTAAAAGGGTTGGTTTCTGCAAATAGGGCCCACATGCAATATGATTTATACGCATTCCACTGGCATCTGCATGTTAAAATTGTGCGTTTGCACGTGCAGATGAGTCATTAACTGTCAAATTACCTGTTTGCATATGCAGTTATCCCACACAGTAAAAGAAAAAAAAATGTGTGGTATTTGCATACACAATGGAGGCTTAGGCATTTACAGAGCCTGATTTTTAAACAGGAATTCAAACTCTTACTGCTCATTAGCAAGTCAAGGAATTACAAAATTGAATGCCAAATGCACGCGGGGCTATATTTTTGTATTGCGGTGCCAGTGCAAAGCCCAGACAAGTCACCTGAACTTGGACTTCGTCAGTGATAACGTGCTCTTTGTGATGGTGTGTGAGCCTAGATCACATGCTTGTATTATTGGCATGTGCAGAAGGAACAGTTCTTAGAAATCTGAGCAAATCTCACATAGTCATATCATTGCATATCGTGTCCAATGTTCCCAGGAATTCAGTGATTTTAGCATCAAATTGTCTGGCTGTTGCGATGAACGATTTTACCGTCTCACCTCCAGGTTTTGTTGGGCAGAGCTATACAGTCAGATGGACTGACTGCTTTCCAAGGATTCAAAGTGGACCAGAAGCTCAGACATTCATAACACGACTCTACACGAAAGAACCACCATTAGGAGTTTCAGAAAATATACATAAATAAAAGAAATTAGACTTTTTTTTAATATGGAGAAGGAGATTGGATAACAAATTGTATTAGGTTAGGGAGATTGCTCCTCACAGAGAGAAAGGGATTTATTACTACATCTCTGGATGACGAATTAAAAAGACATGGAGCAAAAATATGATCTCATGTGTATCAAATATAGGAAGCATTTTCCAAATTAAATGAAATGTCGGTCTTATTTATGAACTCCCTTTATATGAGTATTAAAAATAGGATCTTCTGAAGTCTCAGCTATTCTCAGAGAGAGCCTGGAAACGGCTTTATTTGGGAGCTAAGAAACTGGGGGACTCACAAAAGAAGGCAGAGGATACAGGGTGGGGATCCAGCCAGCCAGCACTTGGGTCAGCTGGAGGAAGAGCAAGCAGTGAGGAGAGCAAAGGTACCCAACTTTAAAGCCTGAGTGTCGTGTGTCCCCCCCCCCCCCCCCCCCCACCCCCCCCCCCCCCCCCCCCGCCCAGCCTCTGACGACGGAAGGCGGGTCAGTGTGCCCTGGAGCAGAAAGGAACAGGGAACTTGAAGGGGATGTTACCAATCTGATGTATGATTTCTCCCCAACTTTTTCTCTGTTCTATACGAACATTCTAGGAACTTCATCAAGATACTCAACACTCACCACGGCACTGCTCCACCAGCGTGTCTGTATCATCTGAATGGATTGAATGGCCCCAGTCGCACTAAGCAAACTGATTTCTTCAACAATGGCCACCCAACTTCCGTGTGGTCCTTCGCATCACCCTGGGCCCTGGATAAAAATGTGGCTCCCCACGCCGTCTCCAGGGCCCTTCCTGCAGTTAGCACCGGTGACCAGAGAGTCCTCAGAAAACTGTCCTGCGGACACGCCACATTCCAGAACTCTCTTCCCCAGAAGCCTATCACAGCATAAGCTGTCAATTCAGTCCTTTCCTACCACATGGCTGGTCAGCCGCCCTCTCCCTTGCGGTGAGAGACGCTGCTTGAAAGAACTCAGGTGTGGCCCCGGGAGGACTGGGCTGAAGCGCGGACAACACCCCTCACGGCTGTGTGTGTCACACAGAAACCCTTCGCCTCTCTGAGCCCGGCTTCCCCACCTTGAGACAAGCTAGTAAAAGGTGTATTATGTGGAAGTACTTCAAAGTATATCTAAAATGAATTGCGTTAAAATTGTTAATTATTCTCTGCTTGTCCTTCATCTTCCCTCACACTACAACCCACATGTAGGAGTCACAAAAATTTAAATGTATTGACCTACTTAGATGAAATATTAATTCTTCTGCTTAGCGTCTCGCCGAAACCAGTTTGGCTCAGTGGATAGAGTGTCAGCCTGCGGACTGAAGGGTCCCGGGTTCGATTCCGGTCAAGGGCATGTATCTTGGCTGTGGGCACATCCCCAGGAGGGGGTGTGCAGGAGGCAGCTGATCCATGTTTCTCTCTCATCGATGTTTCTGACTTTCTATCCCTCTCCCTTCCTCTCTGTAAAAAAATCAATTATATATATATATATATATATATATATATATATATATATATATAGTCTCTGCAGTTCATGTGCCCTCTTCAGGGCTTGCTTGCTTGCTTATTTATTTATTTATTTATTTAAAATGAAAACATTCAACTAAGAGTACTTCTTAGTAAACTTAGGGTTAATAGTAACACTGTGTGTGTTTCCGGGAGAGGCAGGTGAATGACAAAACCACCCATCACCACTGCTCTTGTTCAGATGGCAACGGAGCCATTACCAAAGCCTAACACTGGAAAGGGACCCCATGCACGGACATGAGAGGGAAGGTGCCCTCTGCACCTGTTTTCAAATAGTGCGGCTCTCTGCTGGGGAATGGTATTTTCTATATAGAATTTCCACGTTAACTATGGAAAACACAGCAGTCGCTCATGTAAATACAACAGCACAAACGGATTGTGGCCCTCCCTAGTGTTCTCGACATTGACCACTCCGGTAAAGCCAGTCTTTCCCAATGCCTCTGGCAGCCGGGCGGTCAGGCGGCAGCATCCCAGCAGACAAGGGAGCAAGACAGACAGTCTGCGCAGGTTCTGGGCTGTTCCCTCCCCACCCACCACCCCCCCCCTCTCTCTCTCTCTTTCAGAGAGGAAAGGAGAGGGAAAGAGAGACAGAAATATCAGTGATGAGAGAGAATCATTGATGGCTGCATCCTGCATGCCCCACACTAGGGATCAAGACCATAACCTAAGTGTGTGACTTGACTGGGAATCAAACGTTGACCTTCTGGTTCATAGGTTGGTTGAAACTCAACCACTGAGCCATGCTGGCAGGCTGGGCTGTGCTGCTAATGAGAGGAAGCATGTGCCCTCTCTCTCCCTCCTGGTAACATGGACATCAATGGTGGAAGCTGACACCTCTCCTACAGCAAGTATTTTGATCCCGTTTTTATATATTCACTAGAGGCCTGATGCACGAAAATTCGTGCAGGAGTAGGCCTTCCTTCCCTCGGCTGCCGGCACCAGCTTCCCTCCATACCCAGGACCCAGGCTTCCCTCTGGCCCCACCGACAGGTACCCCAGTCCTGGGTGGCTTCCCTCTGGCCCCAGTTTTGTCCAGAATGACATCTGGAAGGACATCTAGTCTAATTAGCATATTACTCTTTTACTATTATAGATGCCCATTGGTCAACCTACTCAGAATATAGAGAAATATCACTGGTTACATTTTGAGTGGCGGGATGTTAGACACACTTGTACCTTTCTGTGTCGCAGGTGGGTAGCGTTGGCAAGAAACACCATCATTCTGAAAACTCAGAAGAGTGGTGTACTGTCCAGCTCTACATGTTTTTAATTGATCTCAGGTGGACGCCTACACAGTAAGTCCTATTTCTGAGCAAATGACACTGTCTCTATAATACCTGCCTCCTGGCCTGTCTGGGTGGCTCCTTTGGAGCCCTGCCGAGAACCCAGGTCCCCTTCCCATCCTCTGTGTTCTTTGCTCCCAGCAGCCGACCTGCCACTCTCTCCGGAGGTCTGCGCAGGCCACCCCGTCTGCTTTGACTGCGCCCAGAGGCAGACGTATGTGCAACATTCCCTGTCACCACCTTGTCTGTGCCAGTGCCAGTGCCAGTGCCAGTGCCAGCGCTGCAGGTAGGAAGGCACAGACAGGACAGGCCCCTCTCCTGAGTGGTGGCAGCTTGTGGAGCCCGTGACACCCTGGGGCTCCCAGCACGAGCTGAGTTCCACCCGGTACCCCTTTCTGTCCTGGCCCCCCCACCCTACAGGGTGCCCTGAAGAACACTTCCTGCTGAGCTGTGCCCCCACAACTCAAGCGTCAAAGTGCTACCCCAGGACCTCCGAAGGTGTCTGATGTGGACGCGGCATCTCTGAAGAGGTCATGAAGGTTAAGTGAGGTCATTACCGTGGGCCCTAAGCCAGGATGACTGGCACCTTTAGAAGAAAGGACTCAGACGCAGACAAAACAGAGGGAGGACAGGAGCCGCTGGCCATCCCAGAGCCCAGGAGAGACCCCTCAAGAGGCCAACCTGCCGACCCCGTGCTCTCAGGTTTCCGGCCTCTGGAGCCGGGAGAAATAGACGCCTATTGTCCCACGCAGCCTGCATTGCTTCGTCATGGCAGCCCCAGCAGACGAATGCCATGCGCTGCTGGCAATGAGTCCTCACCTGGCAAACATCACAGAGTTCTTTCAAAATACAGAAGAAGCCAAGACTCAGTCCCAGGCCTGCCTCTGAGTCCTATACCTCTCATGGCCCAGTAAGAAGTGCACATGGCAGACAGGGCTCAGCCCCGGGTGTAACGAGCACACAGGGAATACAGGCAGTCAGAGAGCCAGTACTGGGCGTGCTGGCATTTATTGGGGGTTGGGGTCTCTTATTAAGCTCTATAAAGTCTGGTCCCTGGGATGAACACCTGAAACACATATAATGATGTATGTCAACTCCAACTGAAAATTAAAAACGATAAACAAAAGGAATGAACAAAACAACAAAATGTAACCAAGGATGATTGCTCAAGGTCAGTGGATTTTGCCCTTTCCCCATAACGAAGGAACATGAGCGTTTCCCAGTGATGGGAGGCTTGTGAGCTCGTCAGCCACGTGCATTACAATGCTCCCATCGCAATCTCCAGTGTCTGCACCCCAGAAGCCCCAGGCACCTGATTGAAATGCAGGGGATGGCTGGGAAGGTTGCTATAAACAGCTTACATGTCCCTCCAGAGAGGCAAGGTTAACCATGAAAGCGAAGTGATAGACAAAGGGTGTGATTACGGAATATTCACACAAACATCCGTTGTTGCCCCGCGTAGACTCCCCGAAGACGCCGCCTCTCATTGTTAAGCCCAAGGCGCAGAGGTCCCAGGCAGCCCTCTCCTCATTGACACTGGTCCCCATACGCCACCATTTTGCTTCATTCAGGGGCTAAGAAGCGCGCAATGAGCAGAGATAACCCTGGCCCCGGCCTATTCATTTCTATAGTGTAATCTGTCTCCCGCTGCTTCTGCTCATTACTGCCTGGCTTGGTTTTATTCCGCACGCTCCCGCCGCCTGGCCGGCAGGGTGGAATTATCAGGAAAATCAGCCCCATTGCTGCTTGACCAATGAATAAGATGCTGATGATTTCCGGAGCCCCGTTCGGATGAAGGCGTTCCGTCAATTGTTCATGCGGCCTCTGCCTGACCTGGCCCAGCCCCCATGGTCACTCCTCCTTCAAAGGAAAAACAGGTCGTGGGCCTTCAGGTGTGCGATGGGAATGCTCATTCTGCCCCCCTTTTCATTTTTCTGTTTTCAGATCTGCTTTCCTAGAAACAATCACTTAAAAACAAGCTTGTGGATATGCTATTTGTAGTAGATGAATTGGATTTTATTGGCTTGGTGGACTTTGTGTTTGCCTTGGCTTAAATTCCTTTTTAAAGATAATAGAAATCATAATTTCTGGTCGCCTGGTATAACATTTCTAGTGAGATGGAGATTCACAAGGCACCGACTTCTGTTACAGGGGCAGCGACACAGAAAACAAGGGCCTTGGAACCAGGGCGCCTACGTGCGAATTTCCTGCCAACTGCTTGTCAGCTACGTGTGTGTTTTCTTTCCAGTTGAGCATCTCTGTAGCTGAATTTCCTCATTGGTAAAACAGGAATGGCAATAATCATTTAAAACACTACAAACGTTTTCATAAAGTCAGGACAAGTAAATGAGACGATATCAAGGGCATAGCACAGAGTGAATGTTCAGTTTAGGCTAACAATTGTTTTTATGATTCAGATTTTAGAAACATGTATGAATTCATTACACTGTGATTGAACCATTGTCCTTGGTGCTGGAAATATCTACATGAATGAGACACAGAACACATCCTGGGGAAATAACTTTTTTAAAGAAGGAGCCGGACCAAGGACTAATAATTCCAGGGCAGCATGATAACCATGATAGAGGTTTATGCAAAGGATTTAGTGGGCAGCCTCCTCATGACAGACCCACACACCTAACACCCCTACACAGCGCCCCACTTATTTCTCTCCAGAGCATCATTACTACCACATTATATATTTCCTTCATATGTTTGTTTATTGTCTGTATATTCCATTAGAACACAAAGTCTTGCAGGCAAGATATTTGCCGTTTGGTCTTCTGCTGCCACACCATTGCCTAAAATACAGTTTGGCACAGAGTAAACTCTGTCAATAGTTGCTGAGAGAATGACATAGCAATACCCCCTCCCTCCCCATTTTCATCCCATTCTCATCGAGTGGCCAAGGTGCTCCCCACTTCAGTGTCTCCTGCTGCCCCGTAGCACAGGGTTGAGCCCCCGGCCTCTCAATTTAAAATGCTGTGTCAGGGGTTCCAGATGAAGAAATAGAGTGAATGCGTACATATCGTCTTTTCCAAGTCTCATAAATCAGAAGACAAATAGCTCAATCCCTGGAAGGGAAACCACAAGCTAGGCCTAATGAGGTGGAATTTAAAGAAAGTAAGTTGAAATTCTTACACTCATGATCAAACTACAGAAAAATAGAGGGCAGGGAAACTTGGCTGAATAGCAACGGATAGAAATCAAGAGGTAGGACATTTGACATTTAGTTTATTGTGATGATATAATGAGCCGGGGGGGGGGGGCATGCCAAAATAAAGACAAAACATGCTTTTCGTCTGCTTAGTAAAGAACCGAGATCAACGCCCTCCATTCGCATGTGCTGGGGAGGCAGCAGTTGAGGGACCGCGCGGGCTGTGGGGTTCAAAGCTGACAATATTCTGAACGACCCGGAGACCAGGTCATGTAAATAATGAGCACACCGGGTGTGTTTGACCTAAAAAAGACAAGATTTCAGAAAAAAACCTGATTGCTGTTTCAGATACTCGAAGGGCTATTTTGTGGAGGAGCTGGTTCTGATAATGAAGTGTTGGGGCGGAAGAAGTTAGAACACTGCAATGTGGTCAAATGGAGCCGACTTCCCGGCAGCACAGACACGGCTCCCTGTGGCACGCTGGTTCCCAGGCCCTCACATCAGCAATGCCCATAGTGACACTCACATTCAGGGCTGGAAACGGCCCCCCCCCGACTCAGCAGATGCCGCCTGCTATGTTTTCTGTCCATGGAAACCAGGCCACGCATGGCACCATGTAATGTTGCTTCTACTCAACACATTTTACACTTTACTTCAAAATAGCCATGCATAACCTGTATGTGGCGTTAACAAGACAATGACAATAACTAGGAAATACTTAGCTGTCTATACAAGATTGCATTTTTTATCCCCCAGCAAGAATGAATTATTAAAAAAACAAGGTCCTTGTTTTGATAAGAAAAATTAAGCAAGTGCATTAAAATTTTAAGGGAATGAGTTTTCAAGGTATTATCATACATTTGGTGGCGATGGAATCCATTTCAGAGTTTTTGTTCTTCCTGGGTTGTTACTATGAAGAGTGAGAAATATCTCCCATGTTGATGTCTACATCTCCATTCCCATACGAGTCCATGTCCCACGATTACATGTTGAATGAATAAGTGCATTAATGGAACAGGCCACCTCAGAGTCTTCTCAGAGAGGCGCTGGAAAGCTATCACACTCAGCGTCATCCCCACCCTGGGGACATTTCAGATACCCCTGCCTCCCTCCACACACTTCTCACTGTCAGCTTTCTTTTTCTTGATCCAGCTTTCTGAACAAAAGACTCATTATGCTATCCTTTCACCCACAGCGTCTGGGAAATGGTCGCCATCCGGACGTGTGCTCTGAGTGACAGGATGGGGACCGGGGACCGATGCTTGCGGGGAGGAGAATGGTGGATGCTGACAAACAGGCATCAGACACCATCCCAGTTCTGCATCCCCTCCCCCCCCCCCCCAGAGCCAGTTCAGCTGCTACTGCATCAACTCGTATGGCCCCCTCCCCACCCATTTCTATTTCTGTTACACACACCTAGAAAACATACTTAGGAACAAGACTTATATGCGCGTATCCCACTGCTAGAGAGTGAGCACGGACCCATCTAACCAGGGCATCCGTGCCAGCCGGAGTACAGTCCTGATGGCTTCTTACAGGGTTGCCGCAGGCCAATGGCTGGGCTGGAGGAGGGCCTAGGGCAGTGGTCGGCACACTGCGGCTCTCGAGCCACATGTGGCTCTTTGGGCCTTGTGTGTGGTTCTTCTACAAAATACCACGGCCTGGGGGAGTCTATGTTGAAGAAGTGGTGTTAGGAGAAGCTTAAGTTTAAAAAATTGGGCTCTCAAAAGAAATGTCAATCGTTGTCCTGTTGATATTTGGCTCCATTGACTAATGAGTTTGCCAGCTATTGGCCTAGGGGAAGTGGCCAACTGGTAAACCAGAGTGTGAGAGTGGCTCAGGGAGCCATGGAACAGTGGCTGTGTCCCCCCTGGACCGGGACTATTCAGAGAGCTGAGCAGCCAGGTCCTGGCTGTGCCTCAACTCTGCTTAGCAACACGCATTCATACGGCATTGGCAGCATGTCAACACGCTCCCGGCTGGACTGCTGCCAGCCCTTCCCGACTGCCACAAGCCCAGCCATCCCGCTAACATCCCCTTCTGGAAGAATGCGGACGGGAGAATGAATGGGGAGTTTTAGTATCTGCAGAAATGTGAATGGTATAACTCACTCTTTTACAGGAGCCTGATTTATAGGAGGGGGATGGGGAATGATGTGTGAGATCTGCAGTGCCAATCTCTGGGGATCTTTCCTACTTTGCAAAAGAGAGGCAGGGCAGAACTTTCATTGTTTTTGGCTAAAGGCCAGTGAGTGTCTTACAGGGCGACTGTAAGTTGTTCTGGAAAAAACCAACAACAACAACATCAGATTGGAACAAAGCTAGAGTGGAATTCTGAGAGTACAAGTTGGTGAGAACAGTTGAGAGTTAATTTCATCAGAAGAGACAACGGCCGAACACTGTGTGGTTTTAGCTGGTAGAGTCTTAGCTTTTCATTAGCTACTTTAAATATCAGGCACGACGGACTGAGTGAGGGACCCCAGAGGGAAGGGGGAGGGGACCGAAGAGATTAACTGAAGAACTTATATGCATAACCCATGGACAGTGAAGGCCTGAGCAGGGGGTGGAAGCAGAGTGGAGGGGGTCAATGAGAGAGAATGGGGACATCTGTAACGCTTTCAACAATAAAGATAAATTACAAAAATAAAACATATATATATGTGTGTGTGTATGTATATATATGTGTGTGTATATATATGTGTGTGTGTGTGTATATATATATATATAAATATATATATACATATACATATAAATAAATATCTATCTATCTATCTATCTATATATATATATATATATATATATATATATATATATATATATCAGACATGAAGGGAGCCCCCAAACTGTACCATAGTCAGGCCACAGATAATTTATTCTTTTCTAAAATTTTTAAGTCAGAACTGTACCCAAGGAACTTCTTACATGATCACAGGTTCAGGGAATCTAATTCAGAGCTATGTAAAGCGGGCTTAACTCAGGGACTGCAAAATTACCAACTCCCTGGTTTAGAGGAATCCTGGGCTCTTGTCTTTGACCATAGCACTTGCCAGCACAACATTTCACAGAAGAAAATTAGTTAAAACTGATCATGTAGGAACATTTCTTTCAAATTCTATTTAACTGCTTTAAGTCAGGTAGGTTTACTAGATTATATTTTTTACAAAATGCATTTAATAGCATTTATTCATGATAGAAATTGGATTACATGCAAATTCCTCATAGTGCTGGACTAAACTATGGAACTTGTGTCTTAATTTAAACTACAGGTATTATATGTACATACCATAACAAGCTACATTTGTAAAATATGAAAGCTCTTTTTTATGTTAAATGATTCCAATCTGGTTAAAACAAATAAACTAATAAACCCAAACTTCAACAAAATAGAAATTTTAAAAAATCTGAGTACTCTATAAAAGAGGCAACAGCATATATCAACTGGTTTTAAGGACATTTTTAAAATTTTCTAATAATTTTTTTATTATCTAAAGTTTCACATATGTCTCCTTTTCCCCCAGTTGACCCTCCCACCCAGTCATTCCCATCCCAGGCAAGCCTGCCCCGCCTCAGTGTCTGTGTCCATTGGTTATGCTAATGAGCATGCATACAAGTCAGATTGCTCTCTAACCCCACTTCCCTTACCTCTAATAAATTATTTTAAAAGGCAAATCATCAGCTAGTATTTTGAATATAATATTCTCATTATTTATTCCCTAAATTTTCTCAATTGGTTAATTAGTTTCTAAACAAATAAACACTGATCAAAATTTTCTCTTACTTTGGGAAAACAGTTGCTATTTAGCTTCTTGACGTGGTCTTATGCTATTTCCAATAATATTTCAATTATACATTCTATAAATCTTTTAAAAACATCGATCCAATAAAAAATGTAGAGGATGTGTATTTCCCTGACTTATGTTCCAACAGGTTAAAACATTTCCTGTTTTATTCTGTCCTAATGCCGGGACGGTAGGTTTGTAAATCATGAGAAGAAGTGGGTCTGATATGGAAGTCGGACCTGTTTGGCCACACCTCCCTTCCAGGTAAGGCCCAGGGGATTGAAGTGGTGAGCAAAGGGAGGTTTCCTTTCTGGGTTCTGACCCCCTGAGTCACCGAGACTGAGACGTCACTGCTGAGAATTGCAGTTTCTGGGAGAAATTAATGAAACGCCCCTTCCTCGTTACCCATTTCACAGGTAGGAAATGTAGTCTCTATCAGCAAACAGACCTTAGCTTTAATTCTACGTGCCCGTTAATTTCTTTCCTAAGTCAAGGGATTTCTTTCCTCTCTAGATGTAAGGAAGTCCACATTTCTCAGCTCAGAACTGAGATTTGGTTGCTCTCAATCTTTCTAAATGTACTTCTCACTGACAGAGTTTCCTGAGTCCTCCTTTTCACTTCAACTGACCTACTGACATGATCTCTTTCCTCTGGAACAAGGCACATCACTTATGTATTTTGTAAAACTATCCTTAGGAAAGCATGAACTAAGATCTGAGCTGCTAATACACTCCCATCAATAGCCTCTTTCCAGCAAGGCTGCCCAGCCTTCTTCATGTTTATGACATTTATAATGTTACTAGAGGCCCAGTGCATGAAATGCGTGCACTGGTAGGGTCCCTAGCGGCTGCCAGCTGGGGCCTCCCTCGCTTCCCCCATCTGGCCCCACCCCCTGGCCAAACTCCCAGCTGAACTCCAAGTCCAGGGGACAATTTGCATACTACACTTTTAATATATAGGATGATCTCACATCACGTGCTTTCCCTGCCAGAATAAAAGCCGCTCGAGAGGGCATCTATGCCATATATTTTGCATCATGGCTCCTTCCTAGTGAAGTATGTGAGTAGAGAAGGAGCCTGATGAAGACTGGATTTTCTTTATACATGTCTGTACCTCTTTCTATGTAGATAAAGCAACCGTGAGGGAAAGGAAGAGATGATGATAGTAGAATTGCCTTTGGTTTACACAGGAAGGAAAAGTTTCTCTGCAGACACCAGTGGAAAGAGAAGTCAGAAGCAGGTAAGCATTTGGCAGGAGAAAAAGGATGTGTCTATAGGATAAGTATCTCTACACACTGCATTCTGCACCTATTACTCCAAGGAGCAGAGTATGTGCACTACAAGGCAACAGTGTATTGAGCCTTTTACAAGACAGTTGAGCTACATTTAAATATCAGGACAGCCGAAATCGGTTTGGCTCAGTGGATAGAGTGTCGGCCTGCGGACTGAAGGGACCCGGGTTCGATTCCGGCCAAGGGTATGCACCTTGGTTGCGGGCACATCCCCAGTAAGGGGTGTGCAGGAGGCAGCTGATTGATGTTTCTAACTATCTATCCCTCTCCCTTTCTCTCTGTAAAAATAAGTAATAAAATATGTTTATTAAAAAATAAAATAAATAACCGGGACAAAGTCCTGTAAGCATCCATTTTAAATGTCTGTTATATACATACACACATGACTATACATAAATGCAATCAGCATTAATCTAACAAGGGTATAACATGAGATCTAAGTTGTCTCTTTGCTTATTCAGTCATTTGGTTACTAATAAAAATAATAATAACCACGTGGCTTGTTTTTACAGGCCCACTATGTGTCAGCAAGTACTGGTAGTTATATCTTATTTAATCCTCCCAACCACCTTAAATGGTTTATTTTTCTCAACTTACACCTGGTGAACTTGGTACCCAGACGGGTTAAGTAAACTGCCCAAGGTCATGTAACTAGTAAATGGTAGAGCCGGTATTGATAGTAAAGATGTCTGGTTTATAAACCTTTATGTATTCAGTGCCCCACTGACATTAATTCATGTCAAGGTAAACATGCAGCCATTGTAGACAGGAGTTATTTTTATTGAAGTAGCTGAGACTTATTTGTAAGTACTATGTGCCAGAGACTTAGCAAATATATTTTCTAATGTAGTATTTAATCCTCCCAACACCCCAATATTATTTTCAGCATTTTAAAATGAGGAACGAGATGTTAAGTTGTTTGCCCTATTACATGACTAGAAAGTGCTGGAATTTTCTAGACCCAAAGTGGAGAGAAGCAGACATGTACAGGATATCTAAGTGATGTTAAGATTCTGGGTGAACACATGAGAAAGATTCTGAGCGATTACTTAGTGAGTTTTCTTTTGTTACCCCAGGCAGGCCACCAATCACACAGGGAGCTGCCTCCACAGCCCTCTATGCCTACTCTGTCCAGGTAGCAACAAAGCACAGCATCATCTCCACTCAAATCTGGTTGGTTCTTGACGACCAGTGAAATGATGCAGAACCCAATGGAAACACTCTCTAGACCAAAATGCTGGTGTCCTGTTTCGAAATGTTTCTGAAAAGGCTTCATTTTTAAAGAACAAACACCCTGAAGTCATAGGGGAAAGGAGGGGGAGTTAGAGATTCTGGAAAGACTCAGCACAGACTCCTCAGTGCACGGACTCTCCGGTGTGAGGGATGGCGGGGAAGCAGACACAAGTGAGCGGTTCAGGCACCCACATGCTCCGCAGCAGGGCTGGGGCTGCCAAGCCAACGTGTTTGGATGCTCAACTTTATGTGTTGACTTGCTAGACCAGAGCATGTGGCTATCTTATCAGACATGAACCTAGGTGTGGTAAAGGCATTTATCTCTTTTCCTTTTTTTTCTTGTTGACATTATTGCAGAAGTCTGCATCCCCCTTATTTGTCTGCCTCCATCCAGACCTTCCCTCCCTCCACACTGCCATCTGTGCTCATGGGTTCTGCAGAGATGCACTGGGGCTAACCCCTTCATTTTATTTTTAAGTGTTGATTTATTTTTATTTTTTCCATTTATTTATTAAGGTATTACATGGGTACATATCTTCTCATTACCCCCCCACCCTATACATGCCCGCACCCCCAGTGTCTTGTATCCATTGGTTATGCTTATATGCATGCAAACAAGTCCTTCTATTGATTTCTTTCCACCTCTCCCTAACCTTCCCGCTGTAATTTGACAGTCTGTTTGATGCTTTACCACCTCTGTATCTATCTTTTTGTTCATCAGTTTATAATGTTCTTTATTATCCACAAATGAGTGAGATCATGTGGTTTTTTTTTTTTTCATTGACTGGCTTATTTCACTTCGTATAATGCTCTCCAGTTCCATCCAGGTTGCTGCAAATGGTAAGAATTCCTTCTTTTTTATGGCAGTATGGCATTCCATAACCCTTCTTTTTTTTTATCCAGCCCCTCCCCTTCCCTCCCCTCTGACAGCTGTCAGTCTGTTCCGTGTATCCATGCATCTGTTTCACTTTGTAGGGCCTTGTTGGTTAGGTCCTACATGTAAGTGAAATCATGCAGTATTTGTCTTTCTCTGACTGGCTTTTCTCACTTAGCATAATAATCTCTAGGTCCAACCATGCTATTGCAAAATGTAGGATTTCCTTCTTTTTTTCAGCTGTGCAGTATTCCATGGTGTAAATGTACCTTGTGTACCTGATCTTGACTATTGTAAAGAGTGCTGCTATGAACATAGGAGTGTATACATCACTACAAATCGGTGAAGGTATTTCCTACATGTGGTTAATATCTATGCATAGCTGACTTTAAGTAAAGGAGGTCACCTGTATAATGTCAGTGCACCTTGTTCCATCAGCTGAAGGCCTGAGGAGGAAAACTGAAGGTTCCCTGAGAAAAAAATGGGGCTCAGGACTGTAGCAACAACTCCCATGAGTCTCCAGGCCTTCTGAGTCCCTACACATTCCGGATTTGCCAACCCCTATCATCGTGTAAGCCAAATCATTAAAATAAATCCTATAAAATATATTTTACAATTTATAAAATAAATCACATATTTATCATGTATATCTTATTGCTTTTGTTTTCTAAAGAACCTTGACAGATACAAGGGCTTACTTCAGTCGCTGCAAACTTAAGGGCATTAGTGCCCATCAATAGTAGGCTCCCTGGGGGACACAGCCAGCCACAGAGAAGCCTCTCCCACAGCACACAGCGCGTCTGCGACTCTCACCCAATGCTTGGATGCGCAATGTCCTGTTCCAACTGCCACTTACGCTCTTTGCAGAGCGCTCACCTCATTTTGACCAAGAACAGTTTGATCTGGTCTTGGTCAGCGGGGTGCAGCTTTGTGATCTATGGTGTTTGGGGAAACTGTCTTTTATCCACCATGTGTGTCCAGATTGGTTTTATTTTTCTGCAATCCCAAGGAAGCACTGTGGTGAGTGCTTTTCATACCAATGGCTCTCAATAAGGACAAAGAAAACATCAAGATTTAAAAAATGATGGCTTTCTAACAACTCTCACTGTTTAAGACAATCATAACCATGATCTACGTTAAAAATGGCAGCCACTTGTGTGTCTACTTGGCATGTTAAAGCAAAGCAGTACATGCATGCCTCTGCCACTGCTAGCATTCACATTTCAAGAAGGCTGGGTTTATATTAAATGTTTTTATTCTGAAGTTTTTGTATAATGCAAACAATTTCTCTATGAAAATCAGTTAACGTGAATTCACCACGGGAATGAAACCAAAGATTTATTTTCTCTGTATTCATTTTTATACGCAACATGGAAACAAACGTAAGCTATACCCCACCTTTCTCCCCAGTTAAAACACAGAGTGGCCTGTTTCTTGAGGAGAGCCCATCGAGTTATTTCCTGCATTCATGGTCCCTTTCATTGGAATTATGTTTCTTATTGGAAAAGGAGCAAGGAGTGCAACCATAGTCTCATTATTAAAAAAAAAAAAAACTGTTTGCCAGTAAGGAGTGTTGATTTGCCAAAGAATGCTGACTGACCGCACATGTAGAGTGTCCCAACAGCAAGAGCTGCGCCGTAAAGACAGAAGTCTCAGCACAGAGTCATAAATAGACAGCGTCCCCACTCGGGGGTGAACCCAGTGTCTCCTCAATTTATTTAAGATGCAACCCCAGATTAGGAGCCCTAACAACAAAGTCAGAATTAATTAGTCTTCACTCACAGACAAGCAGTAAAAGCGCTTGAGGTCACCAGTGAGAGGTTTAAAGCGGCGTGTGTTTTTACAGGGGGTGCAGGCACAGGCCAGGCAGTAAAAGGGACTGGTCCCAGCCCATGGTTAATGGCATCCACCCCAGCCCGGGGCCCTGAGCGTCCGGGGAAAGCCTTGGGCGAGTTAGAAACACTATGCAAGCACAGCCAATGACTGTCCTTGACTTTCATCCGGACCATTGGGCGCCACAAGTGATCACCAGCCCAACACACACCAGTTCTTGGCGTTGGGGGGGTGGGACAGGGCCACCAGCCTTGGGCCATGGAGCCCCCCTGCCCCCCCCCCCCCAGAGACTGTCTCAGGTGCCCCGTGCTAACTCCCAGGAGGCTCTGTGGCCTGTGTTTGGCAGGGAGGCAGGACCCCAGCGTGAGCGTCTGGGATGCGGCAGTGGCCAGGGCAGCTGGAGTCAATTACGGCCTCGTTGTCTGTCCCGGCCCAGCGCACAGCCTGACTGCGGGGCACCGGGTTTACGGCTCTCAAAGAGCCTGTCATTCTGTGAAGCCTCACAGAGCAGAGAGGTCTGATAAACGGGTTTGGAAAAGTGACCGAGGAAGCTGCCTCCATCAGACGAGTGTACTGGTTTCCCCCCGGAATCCCGACAGTCCTCAGGCGTCCAGTAAGGAGCCAGGACAGACGCCTGGTCCAGGAAGAGGTTCAGGGCCAGCCACGCCCCGCTTCGCCGGCGAGGTGTGCATGTCGCATCCTCTGGCCAATGAATCCAGCAGATGGGGGATTTCGTTCCCCCGAGAGAGAGCGGTCATCGGGACGCAGGGAGAGGATGCCCGAGCCTGGGCCCGAGGGAGACGGGCTGCCTCTTCCGCTGCCACAGGCTGGCCTGCGGCTCCCAGCCAGGAAAGCTGAGGACGGCGACTGCCGCGTGCCTCCTGTGTGTCATCGCTCAGAGGAGGAGGACAGAGGTTATAAAGCAGCGGTCGGCAAACTCATTAGTCAACAGAGCCAAATAGCAACAGCACAACGACTGAAATTTCTTTTTTTTAAACAAATAGGTTTTATTGATTTGTTTACAGAGAGGAAGGGAGAGGGCTAGAAAGCCGGAAACATCCATCAGCTGCCTCCTGCATGCCTCCCACTGGGGATGTGCCCGCAACCAAGGTACATGCCCTTGACCGGAATCAAACCTGGGAACCTTCAGTCCGCAGGCCGACGCTCTATCCACTGAGCCAAACCCGTTTCGGCTGAAATGTCTCTGGAGAGCCACATTTTTTAAACTGAAACTTCTTCTAACGCCACATCCTCAACATAGACTTGCCCGGGCCTTGGTATTTGGGGGGAGAGCCACACTCCAGGGGCCAAAGAGCCACGCATTGCCGACCGCTGTTGGAAAATAACTAGAGGCCCGATACACAAAGTTGGTGCACGGGGAGGAGGATATCCCTCAGTCCAGCCTGCACCCTCTCCAATCTGGGACCCCTTGAGGGATGTTCGACTGTCCCCAATTCCAATTCTATTGGAATTGGGCCTAAACGGGCAGTCGGACATCCTTCTCACAATCCAGGACTGCTGGCTCCAAACTGCTTGCCTGCCTGCCTCCCTGATTGCCCCTAATTGCTTCTGCCTGCCAGCCTAATCATCCCCTAACCACTCCCCTGCCAGCCTAATTGATGTCTAACTGCTTCCCTGCCAGCCCGTTTGCCCCCAACTTCCCTCCTCTGCTGGCCTGGTCACCTCTAACTGCCCTCCCCTGCAGGCTTGATTGCCCCCAACTGCCCTCCCTTGCAGGGCCTGGAACCTCCCAGCTGCCCTCCCCTGCTGGCCACCTTGTGGTGGCCATCTTGTGTCCACATGGGGCAGGATCTTTGACCACATGGGGGCAGCCCTCTTGTGTGTTGGAGTGATGGTCAATCTGCATATTACTCTTTTATTAGATAGGATGAACAGTGCATGTACCCAATGCCCATTGGCCCACCGGCTGCTGCAAACCACAGAACACACAGAGTGGGGGACAGACATAAGACCCCGTCCCTGCCTGGCACCTCCATCCTGTCACTGACTGCAGCAGCCGGATCTGAACTGTGTCCGGGTCCGGAAGCAGCAGCCAGGTGGGTCCTAGGGCCGGCGGCTTGAAGAAATCTGCGGATCTGCAGCAGCCTGGCAAACAGAGGGCCTTCCCCAGGAAGAGCAGCGCAATTGGCACAGCGAGGGGCCCAGCCGGTCCCCCGTGAACCCTGTCTCCACCCAATCAGCGCCGACAAGGGAGGCCCGGCGAGGTCGATTGTATCCCAGCCATGTCCCTGTAAAGCCCGTGGGGGCCAATCAGACACCCATTGTTAGCGGAGAGTCTGAAATGGATACAATCATCACATTGACCCAACGTTGTCAATCACCACCTCTGCCCTTCCTTCCTTCCGTCCTCAGAATTTCAGGGTCCCAGGGGACACTGGCATAGTTACACCAGGGTGTAGAAGGGAGCTGTTGACATCAGAGGTGCTTAAATCATTTGCAAATGTAAATTTTTAAAAAAGTATCCCGCATATTTTTTTTTGGCCTATTTGGTATTTGATACATTGACAGAGGCAACTGGCTTTTCACTGGGAATTAATTATCCTGGAACCCAATATACTTTATCTGCTCCTTTTAAAAGCACTCTATAAAGCCTATGCAACAATATAAAATTTGGTGACATAAAGAGGTCTTGAAATCTCATTTCATTTCTGTTATAGGTCTTTATACGTATCAATATAAAGTTAAAAGCTACGATGTAATTTCTGCAAGAATTTTTTCATAAAAATAGCCATGCTTTTCATATTATGGACTCCGAGCGTTTTGAAGTGAGTAGAATACAAGCTTCTTAAAGGTAGGGACCCGGATGTTATGGTCTTTACAATTAGAATCCGCAGTTTGCCAGGAATTTTGGAATTAGCCTCCTCCGTGGAAGGCTGCTCTGTTAAACAAGCAGCTCCTGTTCTCCCACTTACTTTTGGAGATGTCTGAGCTTATTCTTTCTTTCTTTTAAAAAAAAATATATTTTATTGACTTTTCACAGAGAGGAAGGGAGAGGGATAGAAAGCTAGAAACATCATAGAGAGAGAAACCTGGATCAGCTGCCGCCTGCACGCCCCCTACTGGGGATGTGCCCGCAACCAATGTACATGCCCTGGACCGGAATCGAACCCGGGACCCTTCAGTCCGCAGGCCGATGCTCTATCCACCGAGCCACACTGGTTTGGGCTGAGCTTATTATTCTAATGTTGGCATTTAATGTCTCGTGGTTTGGCTGTCAGTTCCTTTAGTGTCAAACGGAGTCCGGGCCCGTGCTGAAGCCAATGGCTAGTTCACACCTTGAAGGCTGAGGCCTCGTGAAATTGTGGGAGCACTGCACCCCGCTTTGGTCTTTTCTGTGTGGACCACGCCTTTCCCTCTCAGTTCAGCCCCCATCTCACTAACTACCCCCACGTCACTGGGAGCCCGCCAGTCCTCTGCGAATTATAAGTCGGGCATGAGACAGTGCATGCTTAGAGTCGCTCCGATGCCCAATCAAAATGACACGTGATCTGGGAGACCGTGTGCAGATAACTTGAACATAGTGCCAAATAGTATGTTTGATTAAACAGAGCACCTTCAGGATGCTATTAAAATGAGGTAAGCATTTAAAAAATATTTTGTGTTGAACTTAAACATAAAAGGAGGAAGAAGGATGTAGGTCAGAAATGTAAAACGTATACAATCAAATAATTAGATTTTAGCTTTACCATTTGTCCTGAGAGTTGAATGAATGACATTTCTGACATCTTATCTCTTCTATAACTCATTGCATTCAATATTTTAGGGGGGATACACACTAAGCTCATTTATAATAAGTAATTCATGGAACAGAGATAATGAACATGTGCATGTATCATATATATTACATACAAATGTGTTTTAGCAAACTCATATCTGTGTGTTACAAATCATTGTGGCTATCCTTTTCTCCAATTCTGGCTTTCCGTCCTGGACTCCAGGTGCTGTTTGTGATAAAAAAAAAATGGTTGCTGAGCGACATAAGCCCGTCAGGGAAAGACAAGTATCACATGATCTCATTCATAGGTGGAATCTAATGAAGAAAATAGACCCGGAGACATAGAAACATGGAACAGAACTGTGGAATCTCAAAAGGAAGGTGGGGTGGGAAGAGATCAACCAAAAACCTTGTATGTAGACATGCATAGCTCATGGACACAGACAATATGTGGTGAAGGTCTGCAGTGGGGAGGCCTAGAAGGGGCTAAGGTGGGGGGGGGGAAGGGCATCTGTAACTTTTTCAACAATAAAGACTTAGAAAAAAATGGTTGCTTGGAAGGTATATATATATATATATATATACATATATATATATATATATATATATATATATATATATATATTTGTGTGTGTACATACACAGTTTGTATGTGTTTGTGTGTGTATGTACACACACAGACACACACAGACACACACACACACACACACACACACACACATACTAGAGGCCCGGTGCATGAAAATTCATGCACTGGAGGGGGGGACCTCAGCTCAGCCTGCCCCCTCTCACAGTCCAGGAGCCCTCAGGGGTGGGAGCTGACCCAGCGATCAGGGGAAGGCGATGTCCCATCACACCTCTGCTGCTGTCACTGCCAGCAGAGCAAGCCTTGGCAGGCCCTGGTTACCTGAGTCTCGGGAAGCTCTGGGCGGCTGGGCAGCCACCATCCAAGAATTGCCTGCACATCAGGCCTCCCCTAGGGACTGGGGGACTCTGGAGGCAGGCTCATGGGGTGGACCCGGTAGTACCACATGCTTGCCACCTCAGTGAGGCTGAGAGGACCTGGCACTGCCATCCTGTGGCTGTGGCCTCCGTCATCTTTGAGGGTGTGGCAGTCAATTACCATATTCCCTCCTTATTGCCTGCGGGAGCTGCCACCTTTGTGAGGGTGTGACGGTCAATTAGCATATTTCATCTTTATTAGAATTATGCACACATATATGCATTTTAACGTGCATATCAATGACATGGGGAGCAAATGTCACCCATTGGATAAATGGTGTCATTGCCACTTAAGCTCCTCAGTATGAAACTGCGAGGACATTAGGTCATTGCTGTCCAGGACCATGCGCATGTGACAAGATTGCTTCCCAGAGAGAAGAGTGTGGCACTGCTTCAGAGCTGCTGTTAACATCCACATCTCCCTCCAGACATTGAGGCACGCAGGGGGGTGACATGTAAAGCCCATTCCTTTCCTGACGGCTTTAAACAAAGCATTCCTACAGTTGGCGAAGGAGCTCTATGCAGTGAGTGTGTGCTGTGTCCGTCACGGTTTTCAGAGTCACAGGCGTTCATAACCACAGGTCCCTCAGCGCAACAGCGGCGATGGCACAAAGCTGACCTCCCCAGGCCGCGGCGGCAGTCCCAGCGAGTCCAGGTTCACCGGTGACCACAGTGTTGAGTAGATGATGTCAGGGTTTTCATATGTGGGTGGAAAACACAGAGACTAGGGACTACCTTCGATGACACATTAACTGGGTCTACGATTTGAACCTCAGGTGTGGAGAATGTTGTGTCTTTTTAACGGGATGTTCTCTGTCTGCCCACAGCCCTTACAAAGAGGGGGATTCCAAGAAACACCCGAAAGCAGAAGGAGAATGGGTCAATGGAGGGTCAGGGAGTGGCACCGAGGAAAGCCCTGAGGTGTGACCCTGCGGGAGTGTCTGAACAGAATGAGGACACGTGTGAGCTGGAAGAGGGGAGCCAGGGGAGAGCGTACCAAAGGAGGGCAGAGGACAGGAGAGCAAGCAGCGGGCGGATGGAGACTGCTGTCCTCCCGTCCCTGCTACCAGGGCAAGCGTTGAGGAAGTATTCAGATGCTAGGATTCTGCAGACATGTCAGAAGAGAGCCAGCAGGCTTGGCTGAGAGCCTTTTTGTTGTTGTTAAGGGTCGGGGTGAGTGAAAAAGAGGATTCCCAGGTCAGGAATCTCAGGAGGTGGACTGAAAACATCTGTAATTCCAGCTCCATCACCAGCATGTCCTTGGGCAAGTTGTTCTTCATCTTTTAATGCTTTCGTGTGGTCCTCTATCAAATGGGGCAGACCCAGACTTATCTCTAGAGTTGCTATGAGATGTAAGTTGGTAATGATTTCAAAATAACTTATATCAGGGTCTGGCTCACAATAACAAGTGGAGAAGACTGGAGGGAGTGTATTGAGGTGATGGGAGAGTAAATACCCCATTCTTTAAGTTTGAGGTACTCTAATATATACATGGAGATACGCTGATGGTGGTTAGATATTCAAATAACCAGACTAGGCATCAAAGGGACAGATCCAGACTAGAAACTTGATTTGTCATGCATCAGCGTAGAGGTGGCATCTAAAGCTGAGCTGAGAGAAGAAAAAAAGAACCAAGGGACTGAGACTTTAATGTTTAGAGGAAGAAAAGATGAGGAAGAAGTGGCACTGGAGCCCACAGAGGCCTAACTGAGCATCCGCCAGGGTAGCAGGCCCTGGGCGGGCAGCTGACTCAGTGCCGCTGCTCACCGAGTGAGGAAAGGACCAGAAACCTGCCCTCGGATTCAGAGGTGCACTGACAATTCATGTCCCAGATAAAAGCTGCTGAAAGGCACCATGTTTGAAAGAGAATAGCAGTAGAAAAACTAAAGATTGCGAATAGAGAATTTTTAAAAAGAATTCTTGTTGTGAAAGGAAGACCTGAATAAGCATTAACCGAGGAAGAAGTACTCATGAGGTGACACTTGGGGGATTTGGCTTTTAGTCTGAGATAAATAACAGCTACTTTGTAGGTTTGTGAGAAATTTTTCAGTAAAAGGGAGGAAATGATTATGAAAGAAAGAGGGGAGAAGTTCATGGCAAGGGCCTTGAGAAGTAAGAAGGGATATGACTTAAGGGCAAGTTTGGCCTTCACTAGACTTAGGGGTAGTTCATTCTTGATACTAGAAAAAAAGGTACATATGAGTAGTTAGAAGTGGAAGCATGTAAAAATTCACTCCTAACATCCCCAGTTTTCCAAAGGAGCTGAGAAACAAGGTAAAGAGTTGAGCATGAGAATGAGGGAGAAGGTGTTTGGGGAGTTAAAGAGGAAGAGCAGAAATAATTGGCTGAGCACTTGAGAGAGTGAAGCGACAGGCAAATATTGATTTCCAAACAGCATGGTGGCCACTTGTGTTGAGTTGTCATGAATTTAACATAAGACTCATCAGCATGTCTGTGCGGTTCTCACCTTCAGACACATTCAAGTGTGAGAATGAATGGACAGGGTACCAGACTATGGTTTAGCTAAGTGGAAAGCCAAAAAGGAAAAAAAAAAACAGGCAAAAGTTGAGGATGAGGGCAAGAAAGCAATTTTAATGATAGAACTTGCAGTTTAAACTGGATTACAGGAAGCTGAGACACGGAAGAAAGATGGGACAGTAAGGTCAATGGATGGTAGGTCTTGTTGGTGTGGACATATTTTACTTGAAGACAAAAGTTGTAAAAATAGTTGCTGACAATGGCAGGATAGGAGCCTTCAAAGTGAGATTTTAGAGGGATTGCAATTATTGCCAATACCTTTCAGAATAGGATCATGGGAACAAGTGGTTAAGGTAGGCAAGGACAAAACTGATGAACAAAGAGAGATCAAGGAGCTGCAAGGCCATGGTCTTAGAAGGATCACTCATATGAACTCTAGAATCTGCAAGAATTATCACAGAAAGAGGAATATGGGAGAGAATGAAAGCAAGGCAAGTATTAAATCTTTAAGCAAGGAACAGTCAGGACTCAGAATTCTGTAGGTGTTTTCAAAAGAGAGGATTCTGGGTAGAAGTAGGCCTCTGACATGAGGTTCACGTGGTACATTTAAGGGTGAGGAGGAAAGTGACCTGCGAGCAGTACTGAGGTCAAGGACAGCTGTCCCAGCTAAGATATTTGAGAAGAAGACATCACCACCTGACAGGCTGCTGGGGAGGTGAGACTCTGGGGACAGACACTTCAGAGCAAAAGGCTCAACAAACTCTATAGAATGCCATTCAAAGAAAAGTTGGGAAACTTTGACAGTTTGAAAAAAAAATCTAGTTACATATCTACTTTTACTACATAGGCAAATAAATCTCACAGAAAATAATTGAATGAAAAACCCAAAATATGCAAATGTGCATTAACATTTAAGGAACTGTGAATAGGTAAGAATGTTTTTAGCATAAGAGCAAAGGAAATAATCAGAATAAGGAAAAATCCATCATGTAACTACCTAACAGATCCTAGAGCAAATGTACCACAGATACAGCGATGGCTTAATAAGTCTTATTATATATGATTCTTATAAGTTATGAAGAAAAAGGCCCTCGTAGAAAGTAATAAACATAAAATCTAAAGAATTTTCCAAAGATGATTTTTTTAAGCAGAGCCATGTGATGTGGTGGTTCAGAATTATGATTTAGAAGGAAAACTATTGTGGGAACAAGTATCAGTTCTGCTAGTTACCTGTTGAATGACCTTGGGAGACTCTTATGACTTATTTAAGCTTCAATTACTTCACTGAAAAGGATGAAAATGATACGTCACTACTTAGCTCAGGCAGATATGCTTCACTTAAATAAGATAAAGGCCAGTACCTGGCCCAAAGGCAGTATTTGGGAAGTGTCAGGCATGGTTCTTAGCACGGTGAGTGTTATGTTATCACTAGTGGCCTGATGCACAAATGAAGATTCATGTAAAAATGGGCGTTTGTTCCCCTGGCTGCCAGCACCACCTTTGCTCTGGGGCCAGAGCTGTCTTTCCGCTCAGGCCTGGAGCTACCTTTCTGCCTTCCCACATTGCCCAGAGGCCCAGAGTGGCTGGGGTGGTGCGAAACACCTGTGTTTTCGCCATGGTGATGATGCAGGCATCCTGCCCATCTCCAGCCGCTTGGTGCCTGTGTATGCAAATCAACCCACCATATTTGTTGGGTTAATTTGCATATTCATTCCTGATTGGCTGATAAGCCTCGTAAAGGTACGGTCAATTAGCATGCTACTCTTTTATTAGGTGGATTCCTGTTACTAATGGTCCTATGGATATTAGATATGTAAGTATCTTATTCACCTACTGGTCCTTATAAAATGCTTTACAAAGATGGTTAACCAATAAGGCTTTCTCAGCTGAATAAATCGGAGTCCAATCCAATTGTGATGTACATTAAACTTCACCAGGACCAAACTTTCTTCATTGCTCAATTAGAGATGGATGAACTCTAAGGGCTGTGTAATTGTGGCTGAAGTTCTGCAGACGGAGGGCCTCTGATAGGCTCAACCTGAAATTGATAGCATGCCCCACACAATGCTAAAACAAGAGGGCGAACCCCACATTCGTCACACAGAACTGGGTGTCCGTTAGAAACATACCATCCAATGTCTGTCAGTTACCATTCCACAGAAAACAGGATGTCTCCCTATTTACTCCCACAAAAAATACCTGGAGAAAGCACTCCTGTCAGATGTGGCAAGGTGTAGGGAGCCACGGAGAGATGAGGAGACACTCTCCTCAGGGCAGAGTGGGCAGGGAGGAAAGTGGGGTTCTCAGAGCCCAGTGAGAAGGGCCACCCAACAGAAGTGGTAATGACTTGAGGAACCACAGCAGGGTCTAGTCCTGGAACAGGAGGAAGGGTCTCAAACCCTTTCTCATCCAGCCCCTAGCAGTTTCCCAGGATTCCCCACTGGCTGGGCCCACCTGGAGCCCCACCATCCAGGATATGTCCCTTGGGCAGTGACAGGCAGAGGGCTGGAGCGTGGGGAAGGGGAGAAGCATAACAGGCATGTGATGCTGAAAACCTACTATTTCCATTCCAGCTCTCAATGTTGCCTCCTGGTTTCCATTTAAATCACCGCCTCAGGGAGGGCGTGTATTTGGTTACTCTGGGACCCTGAGGAATGTTGAGTTGCAAAGTCCCTAAATGGAATGCTGGCCGCAGTGAGGAGGATGCATGAAGAGGTCTCACGTGTTTAGAATTTAAAGGGATGGGGATTTTGTGGACCCTGTTTGCAGGCTCTTGAATGATAATATGGAGGGCGGTCATGGCCAACCATCGTGTCTTCCTGTCTGACATGGAAAATCCTTTCTGTCAGTCAGATCACTGCAGTTTCTAATCTCCTTAGCATCACGGGAAGCCAATCAGACTCAGTAACCTTTATCCTTGGACAGATTCTAAGCAAATTACAGGGACTTTTTTTCTTTTTTTTTTCCTGCTTCTAACTTTACAGGGTAGACAATAAGAAGACTGGTCATAGAATCTGAGTATTTATCCCACCATCATATCCTCTTAGAATACATGTGTATATGTGAGCAAATTAATGCAGAATTATCAAGGTTCTGGGCCTGTCTGAGAGAGGACACACACACACACACACACACACACACACACACGTATATATACATACATATATAGATATAGATACAGACAATAGATATATAGAGATAAAGATACAGATATGTAGATATATATATGTAGTTGATATAGATACAGAGGTAGAGATAGAGGCATATACAGACATAGACATAGATATAGCTCTCTCTCTATATACTTATGTATATATAGAGCTGTGTTTTTCAATGTTTTTATTTTATATTCTTGATATATTCAAAGATATTTTATATTCTTGACTAAAGTGGGTGAAGTGGATAATGACTAGACAGTCCACACACCAGTGTCTCTCATGCTTAATTAATTAATATTGCATAAAGGGTGCTGTTTTTTAACGCAAATAGAACTCTAGTATATCAGTCGATTTTCTTTCCTTTCCAACATCTCCCTTTTGGAGGTTTGCTCTCCTGAGGTTCAAAACTGAGCAATAAAATTACCTTAAAGAGGGTTTATGAACCACAAAGGAGAATTCTTTATGTACCTTGTTTCCATATGAAAGTAGCAACATTTGTGCATAAATGGCTTGCATCATTTTTTTATGAATTGGGCCTTAAGTGCTCATGATTGTCCTTGGTATTCAGTTTTTAGTCATTAGGTAGCGTTGAAACAACAGGAGAACAAGGGAACATTTTGTACCTGTGGTACACACTCGGACACACGACTTAGCAAAATAGCTACACTCTTATCCTTTCATACGTACAAATTATGCAGGAACAAAGACAAGCGTGAATTGATGAAAAGGCAAATAATATATTTCTGAAACATTAATAGTCAAAGGCACACTCAGGATGAAAAAAAATTGCATTGATTTTCTCACTTGATTCACTCGCACTCTGATATTTTGCCAATCTACATGGCTCTGGTAAGAGGATTAGGTTGCTCCAGGTGAAGATGGAATAATTGTCTTCTTAACTGTGGGGTTCCATGTCACCCCTCTTACCACATTACCTAATAGTCACTCAAATAACGGAGGAAGAGGGGAATGACATGTAGTTTTTGTTGAGATTAGTGTTGACTGTTTATTATTTTATATTGAAGACAAAGATGAAAGGTTCAGGACAAGAGGAATATTTCTTTAGGACATCTGAAAACAATGGAAGAGAAAAATCTAGAGAGATCTTTATTTCACTCTCTGTTATAGGCTGAATAATATTCCTCATCCTCAAATTCATATTTCGAAACCTTAACCCAGTGTTCAGCAAACTCATTAGTCAACAAAGCCAAATATCAAGAGGACAATGATTGAAATTTCTTTTGAGAGACAATTTTTTTAAACTTAAACTTCTTCTAATGCCACTTCTTCAAAATAGATTTGCCCAGCCCATGTATTTGGTGGAAGAGCCACACTCAAGGAGCCAAAGAGCCATATGTAGCTCTCAAGCCGCAGTTCGCCGACCACTGCCCTAAATTCCAGGGCCTAGGAATGTGACATATTTGTGGTTTGAGCCTTCAAAGAGATGATTAAAATTAAATGAGGTCATATGGGGGCCAGGAAGGACTGACCCAATATGATGGTCTCCTTATAAGAAGAGGAGTTTAGGGAAAAGACAAGCCAAGGAGAGAGACCTCTGGAAAAACCAACACTGCCAACACCTGTGCTTAGATTTCTAGCCTGCAGAATTATGAGGGAGTATATGTCTACTGTTTAAGCCCCCGGTCCACGGTATTTTTACAGCAGTCTGAGCCAACTAATCCCATGTACAAGTCCAGGTTACCAAGACACTGGCATAGCTGAGCCAAACTCTCCCTTCTCCCCCATTCATTGAGGTTAATGAAGGAACATGAGTTGTTGGGGTGGGACCTTCTATCAGTAGTATCTGCTTGATGCTGACCACCACTCCTTCTAATACTCTCGACGTCCAGCTCACAGAAAACTGACTTATAGAGGACTTCATTGTCCCTCAAACCATCATTTAGATTTATCATGCAAGGTTCCAGGGCTGACCAGCAGACCTGGAGCAATGGATGAATGGATTACTCCTACACAACTGTTTGCTATGAAAGAGAGAGCTAAGGGATGCCTGGCTAAAGGAACCAGACAGCCTGGACTGCCTGCCTCATTAAGCTTTTATTGTTTTTTATCTTTATTGTTCAGTTTATTAATTACATTGTTCCCTTTTTTTCACGCTATAGTTCCCTTCCACCTGGTACCCATCCCACCCTCCGCCCTCACCCCCCTCCAGTCTCCTCTCCCATAGTTTCATGATTTTTGTCCAGTCTCTTGCTGCACTTCCCACATGCCCTTTCTCCCCAAGAGTTGTCAGTCCATTCCCTCTCTATGTCCCGAATTCTGTTACATTCACCAGTTTATCCTGTTCATCAGCTTATTAATTCACTTGATTTTTAGATTCATTTGTTGCTAGATGTGTATTTGTTGTTTCTAATTTACACTTTTATCTTTTTCTTCTTCCTCTTCTTAAAGAATGTCTTTCAGCATTTCATATAATATTGGTTTGGTGGTGATGAACTCCTTTAGCTTTTTCTTGTCTGTGAAGCACTTTATCTGACCTTCAATTCTGCATGATAGCTTTGCTGGATAGAGTAATCTTGGTTGTAGATTCTTGCTGTTCATCACTTTGAATATTTCTTGCCACTCCCATCTGGCCTGCATTGTTTCTGTTGAGAAATCCGCGGACAATCGTATGGGTGTTCCCTTATAGGTATCCATCTGTTTTTCTCTTGCTGCTTTTAATATTCTCTCTTTGTCTTTTGCTCTTGGCATTTTAATTATGATGTGCCTTGGTGTGGTCCTCTTAGGGTTCCTATATATAGGGGTTCGGTGCGCTTCTTGGACTCCTAAGTCAATTTCTTTCACCAGGTGTGGGAAGTTTTTGGTCACTATTTCTTCAAGTAGGTTTTCATTGTCTTGCTCTCTCTCTTTTTCTGGCACCCCTATAATTCGGATGTTGGTATGCTTGAGGTTGTCCCAGAGGCCCCTTACACTATCTTCAATTTTTTGGATTCTTTTGGTTTCTTGCTTTTTCAGCTGAGTGGATTTTACCTCTTTGTATTTCAAATCTTTAACTTGGTTCTTGGGGTGCTCCAGAGCACTTTTAGGTCTTTGTATGATATTTTTTATTTCAGTCAGTGTATGATTAATTTCTGGTTGGTCCTTTTCCATATCCTTGAGGGTCTCCTTTATATCCTTGAGGGTCTCCTTCATTTCCTTGTAGGACTCATTCATTTCCTTTGTGGTCTTGCTTATTTCCTCATAGGCCTCGACCTTTTGTTGAAGCCTCTTGAAAAACCCTATAACCGTGGTTTTGAATTCCATGTCCAGTCGGTTTTTTTCCTCCATTTCTTTCACATCTGATTTCTTTCCATGTCTCTGCATGGTGGCTGCTTCCCTGAGTTGGTCAATTAGCTTTGTGTGGTAGACATCCTACTAGGGATAGTGGCTCAGCCTCCCCAGTTACCTGAGGTGGATATCGGTTTCACAGTCTTGCTGAAGTTAAGCTCAGGTTAATCGTTGTTAGCACTTGGAGGGGTTGATCTCCAGGCCAATTGTCTGTGAAGTTCAGCTGTGCTCAGGTTGGATGGGCAGAGTCTCCAGGCCAAGCAGATAGCGTTAATTCTGCCCTATGCGGCCCCAGGGACTCTGTGTCGGTGGCAATGGTCGCCAGCACCTCTGAGAGAGAGCTGATGCCAAGCTCCACTGGCTGCCGGGGAATTCAGACTCTCCCCAAATGAGTCTGCATGCCCAATGTCTCACCCAGGGTCGTAAAACAAAGCAGTCTGACCGTTTTCCGAATGAGAGAGCAAGTTGCAGAGTGCTCTCTGCGTGGTCATGCAGCTGAGCTGTTCGCGCAAGCTGCCTTCTCCACAAGCCAGCAGACCCCTGCAGCACCCGAGCTTTGGCGTGCCCTCCCACTGTCCAGTTTCCACCCCATATGATAGTGGGTTCCCTGGACTTCACCCAAAGCTGGTGAATCAGTCCAGTGGGACGTCTTTCTCTCCCCATTCCAGAAAACTGGCCGGTTTTCAGCCGCCCGCCCTCTCCACTGGCGTGCGGGCTCCAAACCTCTCTCCCCGCGAATCTTCAACGCTGTCCGCCGCCCCTCCTCCTAGTCACAGTGTCTTATTTTCACTTTTATTTGTGGAATTTTCACTCTGCCAGCTTTCTGGTGATTCTGGAAGGTGTTTGTTCTTTCGTTAAGTTGTAGTATTAAAATTGCTGAGTATGACGGCAAGATAGGTGTTTTACCTATGCTGCCATCTTGGTTCCCCTTTCTCATTAAGCTTTTATTGTAGCAGCAGTTTGAGATAAAGTTTATCTTTTAGATATAATCAGTAGGGTAACTAATATAGGGAGGACACATGTGTTTGTAATGTCCTTTAAGCAAGGACACCCAAAGATTAAGCATAAGGATTCCAGGAAACACCCAGGGGTCTGCACATACACAGACTTGTTTGGCAAGGTCAAGGAATAATTAGGGGCACTGCCTTCAGCTCTCCCCTAAGTCAGAATTCTGATAAACAGGGTGGGAGGTTTTCCACATACTTCGCTTTTCTCGGAATGTCCTCCTTACAAACTTTCCAGCCGAGTCTCATGTGCTCCCCAACAGCAAGGCTGGCTTTATTTCTGGGCATGTGAAGGTGACAACACCTCCTGTCTGAGGCTGGTTAAAGCAGAGAACTCCATGTTTGGTGTTTTCCCCTTAGATCCTGCTGCTGCTTTCAACCCCCAAAACATGTTTCAGGAAATAACTGAGTCTCAAGTCCACCTCTCAAAGTCTGCACTGGCCACCTCACTGGAGGCAGATTTCACTCGTGTTTAACCTGGACAAAATAGCTATTGAAAAACTCACAAGTGAACAAATGTTTTCCCCATTAAGAAGCTTTCAAATAATCACAAGAAATCAGAAACACCAATCAGAAAGGTCTTATGCACCCCAATGTTCACAGCGGCACAATTCACCATGGCCAAGACTTGGAAACAGTCTAAGCGTCCATCAGCAGCAGAGAGGATTAGAAAACTGTGGTGCATCTACACCATGGAATACTGCGCTTCAGTAAAAAAGAAGGAATTCTTACCATTTGCAACAACACGGATGGAACTGGAGAGCATTATGCTGAGCAAAATAAGCCAGTTGGAGAAAGATAAATATCAAATGGTCAGCCCTGGAACCTTGCATGATAAATCTAAACGATGGTTTGAAAGACAATAAAGTGCTTTATGAGTCAGTTTTCTGTGAGCTAGAGGTCAGGAAGTATTAGAAGGAGTGGTGGTCAGCATCGGGCAGATACTACTGGTAGACAGTCCCACCCCAACAACTCATGCTCCTTCATTAACTCAATGAATAGGGGTTGGGAGAGTTTGGCTCAGCTATGCCAGTGTCTTGGTAACCTGGACTTGGAGATGGGATTAGTTGGCTAGGGCTGCTGTAAAAATACCGTGGACCGGGGGCTTAAACAGCAGGTAGATACTCCCTCATAATTCTGCAGGCTAGGAATCTGAGCACACAGTGTCGGCAGGATTGGTTTTTCCCGTGGCCTTATATTTGTGGAATATAATGAACACCATAAACTGGAGAACAGAAGTAGACACAGAGACAAAGAATCATCGAGCAGATTGTCAAAATGCAGTGGGAAGGCAGGGGAGGTAAGAGATCAACCGAAGGACTTGTATGCATGCATATAAAACCAATCGACGCAGATACCGGGAGGGGAGAGTGGTGAGGGCATGTGCCTGGGGAAGGTCAATGGGGGTGGAAAGGAGACAAAGCCCTACTATTTGTAATACTTTAAACAAAAATTAAAAAAAGAGAAAAGGCAACTGAGAGTTCCCTCAGGGCACACCTGCCATGGCAGCGAAAGCTTGGTTCCCGGCCCCGAAGAACAGGACTCCTTTGCAGCTGGGTGACCCCATTTTGCCTTTTGACTTCCTGTCCACTTACACTTTTTTATTATTTTTTACTTAATCATTTCTCTGTATTGTTATCTCTCAAAGAAAGTACCACCAGTCCTATATTACGCTATTCCCAACTCCTGATCTCACCTTAAAACTGTCCTCTAAATGAGTTCAAGCCAAGGCAGCCGTGAGTGACAAGAAACGGATGTCTTCCTCTCTCAAAGGCCAGCGCCCCGGGAGGCACCTGGAATCCTGTCACAGGTGCTAGGAAATGAAGCTCTACCCGTGGGATTTCAACTCAAACCATGCAGCTGGCTGCCAGCTTATGATATATGGGAAGAAACCCATTGCATACTCAACACTGGACTAATAGCATATACAGTAATACAAGTAGCCTCTACATTATTGGGAAATAATGTCACATTGGAAGGGAAAAGAAAAATGCACAAGTGAAGAGGAAGAAATGATATGAAAACTAACTCCTGGATTTTCATGTGATTAAAATTTAATAAGACTCACGACCTTCACATTATGAGACTGATGTGCTACCTACTGTGCTAACTCAGAACTGTTGGGCATTGAAATTGGGACTCAAACATTTCTTGTGCTCATCTGTTTATTTCTAGTCTGCAGAGGCAAGATTTTTTAAAGAAAAGAAATGGAGGGGGGGGTAAGATAGATACAGAGGCAAAGAAGCATGGAACAGACTGTCAAACTACAGCGGAAAGGCAGGGGAGGGTGGGGGCGGGGACTGCAAGAGATCAATCGAAGTACCTGTATGCATGCATAAAAGCATAACCAATGGATACAAGACACTGGGGGAGGGGGGGCAGATGAGGGCATGTGCTGAGGGTAGGGGAGGCCAGAGGAAGGTCAATGGGAAAAAAGAAAGGAGACATATGTACTACTGTTTGTAATACTTTAAACAATAAAAAAATAAATAAATAAAATCTAATAAGACACATCACAAAAAGGGGTGATCTCACCAGAGAGCTTTGGAAATTAAAAGGATGAGAAATAGAAAACAATGAAGGTAAGACAATATTTTGGATGCAGCAAAGAGGCTTGACTGAAAGGTGTTCGTTAAGATCTCATAAGGCATGCTTTATACATGTCCTAAATAATAGTTAGCAACTGTGGAGGTCTATTGTTCTAGTGTGAAATCAACTAGAACAGTGAGATCAGAATATTTATAACTAACTAGAGGCCTGGTGCATGAAATTTGTGCACGGAGGGGCGTGTCCCTCAGCTTGGCCTGTACCCTCTCCAATCTGGGACCCCTCAGGGGATGTCTGGGATCAGGGCTAAACCGGCAGTCAGACATCCCTCTTGCAATCTGGGACTGCTGCCTTCTCATCGCTCACCTGCCTGCCTGTCTGATTGCCCCTAAACACTTTGCCTGCCTGATGCCCCTAACTGCCCTCCCCTGCTGGCCTGGTTGCCTCTAACTGCTCTCCCCTGCTGACCTGATCAACCCTAACTGTCCTCCCCTGCCAGCCTGATCACCCCTAACCACTTCTACCTCAGCCTCTGCCACCATAGTTTTGTCCAAAGGCTGTCTGGAAGGCTGTCTGGAAGATGTCTGGTCTAATTAGCATATTAACCCTTTTATTAGTATAGACTAGAGGCCCAGTGCATAAAAATTCATGTACTCGGGGTAGGGGGGGTCCCTCACCCCGGCCTGTGCCCTCTTGCAGTCCAGGAGCCCTCAGGGGATGTCCCACTAATGACTTAGGCCAGCTTCCTCTTAAGCCACAGTCTGTGAGCCGCCGGCCCTGCTCCCCTGATCACTTCTCTGCCACCACTGGTTGCTGCCGCTCCCCAATCACTATCCCCTTCCTCTGCCTGCTGGCACATGCCTTGGCTGGTCTGGTGCCACCTGCTCACTGGCCTTGACACCGCCAACTGGTTGTTTTGCCGTTTGGTCAATTTGCATATTATGCTTTTATTATATAGGATGCATATTATGCTTTTATCATATAGGATGGATTCTGAATAAATTTTTCTACAAGTATAAAACCACAAACCTTTAATGAAGTGAATCTCTTATGGATTCCCTGATTAAACAGTCCAGTCACTAGTGGTCACTCATAAATAGATAACTAATTTTCTACATTCGTAAACTGTCGCGTTTGGTATGAACTTAACACTGGCAGCCCTGAGTCTACTTCCGCCTGGTTACATTTGTGGATCACTTAGGAGAACTTAGCTTTGTAAATATTTGTTTGGTTCACATTTAATTTGACTGTGTACCACATTCTTTTCAGTTTTCTCTGCCCACATCCGGCTAATTCAAGATGATTTTTCAATATATAATTTTAAAATTAATTGTTAGTGATTGTTATTTTAATCTTCATCATGCAGTCAAAAATCTTGTAAAAACTTCTTACTGCCCCTCCCTCCCCCCAAGAAACCAACTGTCTGGTTGTAAAAGGAAAAAACAACAACAAAACCAAAACAATGATCAGTGTCTTTCTGCTGATCTGACCCCTGCTCCTACCTGCTGGCCTGGTCCCCACCAGGTCCCAGAAGGCGGAGGGGCCGAGTGTTTTCGAGGGAGTCAGACAGCTGTGGGTAGCTCCATTGCTCAGCCCCCTCCCCTCAGACCCAGGGCTTTGGCTTTGCCGAAATAACTTGGTGCCTCCCTTCCTGCTCAGCCAGTGCCCTAGAGCACAGATCGAAAGCCAGGACTTTCTTTCTCCATCTCCCCTTATGCATTCCAGGGATATTTCCTTTATCCAAGGTTTCTCTTTTTAACCCGGAGACTTAAGCTCTAAGTTCTTAATCCTCATAATTCTGAAAACCAAACACTTAAGAGTGATTAAAGAATAAAACATACGTGGGAATGAGTTCCATTGTGTTAGTGTCTGCTACGCCCAATGTCTGAAGTGGTAATAATTGCAGACTAAGTAAATATTTATTCTAAATCAAGACATGCTCAATTAATATGTCCGTGCTTTTTTATTTTTCTATGAGTGTTTTTTTTTAAAGCAAAAAGGAGTTTGTTATAGTTTAAGATAAATAGCACGTTCATTAAAGAAAAGTTTACTTATTAAAATATGAAAAATTAATACATGTTAATGTTATAAATTAATAAAAATGAATATATGTTAATTCTATGACATAATTTAAGATAAAACACATGTTCATTAAAATGAATTTACTTATAAAAAGTATGAGATGTTAATAAATGTTAATTAATAAATTAATAAAGATTAATAAAGGTTAATTATTTGAGATTTCTTTATGACTTTTGTATTAGGAATCACCCACCAAATATCGATATGCCTTTAAAACTGGAGCAGGAAATTTGCCCTAGAATTTTTGATTCAACGTCCTGTTTTCACCCAGTAAACAGAGTTGTAGGAATTAAATATGGTAGAATGTTCTATGTAGCTAATTGTGAATAAGATAAAATTGAGATGGACGGATTTATTAGAACTATAAATTAGCTAATCCACATGGAACTAACTTATTGATTCTGGCCATTATCTTGTCTTGTGAACTGAGACATTATTCCTAGTCGGCCGAAATTTTTAAAACGCAGCACATCATTATTTAATTTCCCCTCTTTGATTCTGTCACTTATCTACCTAGAAAAACAAAAGAATGCTTTTCAATGCTTTTAGGTCCTTGTGCCTCCCATTGCTGTGAGGAACAAGTGAGGCTGGACAATGTCAGTGATGTGTCATCATGTCCAGCTTACACATTCAATAGTACATTTTATTTAAATGTGACTTTAAATACGAGTCCTTCCATTTTAGATCTTACAGTGGTACCCTTATTAACCTATGCCGTGTGTGTGTGTGTGTGTGTGTGTGTGTGTGTGTGTGTGGTGGGGGGACACACTGATGTTTCCTTTCAGGGTTAGGAGTGTAAACTTCCGGAGGAGCTAACTACAACACATTTTACTCAACATTCTGTCACATCACAACGAAAATTCACATGTGGCTAACAATAGATCACAAAGACAAGGAGAAAGAAAGTGTCATAAAAATCCAGCTTATGTAATAAAACATTCAGATAATTAAAGCAAAGCTGTTGTTTTTTCCTGAGTTAATTTCGCTGTCTATTCAACTGCCATTATCATGTATATTGACGTTATTTTTTTTTAAATTCAATACTAAATGGAAGGGAGTTTTGAAAATTGCTTGGCATGCCTTGTTTGTGATGAAGATGCAGAAAGTCAAAACCAGAACTGAGCTCTGATTTTCCTTGCAGAGCCATCTCTGGTTCCCTTTGCATATTGCATTTCTCCCTGCCCCTTCATTCCTCACAATCAGCCCTTTTGTGGAACCACGTGAAACTCTCCCCCTCCTGCAGTCACGTCGGACGGCCACCGCCAACACCCTGAACGGCCTTGAGGTTCCCAGTGACTGGCTGCTGGGCCGGGAAATAATCCGCCCTGCCCTGGCCTGACACTCACCGGGGAACAGAAATCCCCAACATCTCTAACTTACAACGTGGTTTTTATCATACAATCACACATGACGGTACATGTAGACACACATTTCGTTACAGTTTTTATCTCCAAATACCGAATAGACAAAATCAACATTACTACTGAGCACACAAGGAGAGAAATTAATTATATTATCAAATGGACTTTTTTAAGGACACTAAATGAGACAAGTTATAATCACAGAACATTAGGAAATAGTATAAATGTGATGGAGGAAGGAAAGGGATTTTGATTACATCCATTCGCATTGTTTTCGGAGCAGAGTTTGAGATTTAGAAGAAACAGTGAAAACACAACTAACAATCTTAGCTTTTCACACACTGTCTCGGGGGCGAGGTTTACTGTAAAGCTGGGTGTGAAACAGCCACGATCTGGCACCCTGGCCACAGTCTCCTCCAAGTTCAGCCGCTCGCTCAGACCTGGTTTCCACAGAGAGAAAAGTCCCATCTTAGGCGTTTCCTGCCCCTGGAGTCATGTTTCCGTCTCTTTTGGATCTCCCAGAGGGAGAGTAGGGGGACTCGATTGAGACAATGAGTATTCAGCTGAGCCAGCGTTAGGCACTCAAATACAGGACACAAATAACTAAAACCATTTGACGAGGGCTTTAAGATAAACTTCCTTTAAAAGGACTAAATAAAAATTCGGTCCTTTTATTTTTGATAATGATCACAATTATAGTTTCCTCGCATGTCTGCATGGCAATTTTCCCAAGAAACCTCCCATATTTATAAAGTCCATGGACAAAAGACAATTGCACAAGTTTGTGTGATTTATGCGAAAACACCTATGTAATTTACACAAAAACACTTAAAGTACTTTTTGAAAAGTCAATGGTGGCGCAAACTACCGACATTGCTTTAGCCTACTACGTAAAATGAACATAATCAAGTCATAATGCAATAGTATAATATATTTGTTATGTTCTCTCCTGGGCGAATGTTATTAACCTGCTCTCATTTCGAAACCCCAAAGGCTCCATAGAATCCAAGTGCTACAGACCTATCGGCTCATTACAATTTAGTTTTTAAGAATCTGTCCTTTAAACATTGCCAGTCTGACATTTATTCCCGAAGCTACATTTTAATTAAAATGTTCACATTTCAAAAGGACAATTATTTTCTTTCCCAACAATAGCCACTCAGCTGGAACCTAGTATAGTTTTAAATATTCTTGGACATCATGTGGCAATATTTGCAGAAGAAAACCTTTTCGGTTGAGAATGGGTATTTGTTGAAATTTATTAGCTTTTTTTTTTTAACTTAAAAAATAGAACAGCCTATATTTGACAATATTAAAGCACTGATGCTTGTGTTTAAGTATAAGTAATGTAGATATATATATATATGTGTGTGTGTGTGTGTGTATACACATTACATGTATTATTCGTGCCTGATGTCTTGCCATCTTAGTGACATGAGAAAAAGTATTCACTGTGATTGTGCAAACACGGATGTATGAGGCCTAAGTAAGGAGAGACACATGTGATATGCAACCCCGGGAAACAGTACTGCAGGGATGACGGACAGCGTGGCCGACCTGAAGGGAATTGTGTTCGGTGGAGGCAGCCACTCCGAGTAAGACAAATAGCATGTGCTTTCACTTATATGTGGAAACGAAAGGACAATAAAAACACAACAAAACAAGAACAGACTCACAGATGCTGAGAAGAGGCGATGGCTGCCAGCGGGGAGAGCAGTTGGGGGCTGGGTGCAAGCACAGATCTGGGGCTCCAGAGTCCTCAGGGCTGGGAGGCACAGCGGAGGGAAGACAGCCAGTGATGATGTCCTAACTGGGTACAGGGCGCTGGGTACCGGCAATGTGTGTGTGTGTGTGTGTGTGTGGGGGGGCATTTGTAAAGTCCATGACTACCAGTGGTTGGCAAACTGCGGCTCGAGAGCCACATGCCTCAATCAGATTGAGGACGTTTTTAGCAAAGGCCAGTTTAGGAGGACCCTAATTAAATTATTATAACAACACACCTACCTATATAGTTGAAGTTTAAAAAATGCGGCTCTCAAAAGAAATGTCAATCGTTGCACTGTTGATATTTGGCTCTTTGCCTGATGAGTTTGCCGACCACCGGTCGAACGACTGAGTGCACACCTGAAACCAATCCAAATATAAATGGAAAGAAAAAAAAAAGAGATAAATTATTTCCCAGCAAAAAATAGAGGGGGTGTGGGGGATGCTAACTGAGGGGTTGAAAATACAGAGGGAACTTGGGGGACTTGACAACATGTGGGTGAGGGACAGGGGGCCCTTCTAGGGAGGCCAGGCCTCTTCTGGGGAACCCCAGACCCTAAGGCACCCAGGCCGCTGGAGGGGTGGAGGAGGAGGGGGAACATGAGGCGGGAGAGGAGGGGATGGTCCGCCTTGCAGGGGCTTATCTGCTGGGCGCGGGGAGGCCAGTGAAATGTTTAGTGCCTTTCACGCGGGGGCTAGGCCGGGATCGCTCTGGGGTGCTGGTGACTGTTTCATTATTTCACTGACTTGTCATGCACGTGCGGACAAAGGCCATGGAAGACCAGATCACCCTGTACGCACACGCCCTTAATGGGGTCACATGCGGCGGGGAGAGAACTCCCAGGTGAGATGCAGTTGCTAACTTCTCACATCACCCCAGCATCTGGGCGAGGACTGGACAGAGCAAGTCCACAAGATCACCGTGTGCATTGCACAGCAAGATTCTCTGCTTCCATCACCATAGCTTCGCTGTAAACAAAAATCAGACAGACCAACAGTGGCCCTGACGTTTCCAGAGCATGCTGTTTTTTGTCTTTCCTAAGACCTAAGTTGCAAATGTTATAAAGATCTAAGTTGGTGCCACCGTTACCTTTTTAAAAAGCACTTTAAGCATTTTTATGAAAACGAGGTAGGTGTTTTCACATAAATCACACACTCAAACTTGTGTGCTTGTCTTTCGGCCATGCACTTCATAAATATGCGAGATTTCTTGGGAGCATTGCCATGCAGAACTAGGGGGAAATTATAACTGTGATCATTGTTAAACACAGAAGGACTTGATTCATGCTATTTGTGAAATAAACTCTCAGCGCGACGGCGAACACCATTCCCTTGCAGGGTTAGTTTTAGGGGAATCACTCCGAAACACAGCCCCCCGCGCCTAGCCCAGCTGCTTCAAAACGCACTCGCATTTTCTGTGTATTTAAAACGTCGTCGGGTGTGAATTGTCCCGACACAAAATGACCAGGGCGAGACGAGACGGCAGGGAGGTCGCGGGCGGGGAGCAAAAGCTATTTCGGGTTCTGCAAATATGTACCGTGTGTCTGCGTGAGCCCAGCTTCTGACCAGCCAGCATCTTTGATCTCGGAGCCGGTGATCTAATCTGTGTACAACCTCGCTTTTTATTGATCCGTTCTCATGCTAAGCAAATCAAGTCTCACTTTTACGGGGCAGATGGGAGCAGATAGCAGAGCCGCTCGCAGGCCGCCCGTTCAGATCTGAGCCGTCACAGCGAAAGCGAGAGATAAGGCTTTTATGGGGCTGCCAAGCTTCCCCGAGCCCCTGCCATTAAGGAGCTATGCGTCGCTGGCCACAGGTATTTATTTTACTGGAGAGCCGGGTTGCCACCCATTTGGAAGCCGGGGGGTATTTTTCCCTACCGTCAGAGGAGATGTTTCTCGCCCAGGTGCCTGCATTTAGCGGTGCCGTCCGGGGCACCGCGAAGGCTCCCTTTGGGATGAGTTATTTGTGCTGACGGAGTGCTGTGTGCGGCTCCTGGCTTTTCTCCCCTTCGGCAGTGTCAGGAGCCACAGAGAAGGGGTGTATGGTGGGTGGCTGCTGCAATGTTGGTTCTCAGAAACCCTGTGTCAGGGGATAAAAAGCCAGGGATATGGGGGGACCGCCTTCAGGGGTCCTGGACAACAGGCTTTCTGCTCCTGCGAGTGATGTTTCATCACACCGTGGAAAAGAGAGGATGCAAAAACGGATGTCAGCTGAGCCATACTGACAGGCTTCCCGGTGCTCCGAGGAACACTTTGTCCGCTGCAGCTGGAACACGGGCTTCACAACACAGACGCAGAGGTGGGGGCAGGCTGACGACACGAGGGGCTGGATAACAGCGACCAAAACACGCTCCCACGGCGTCTGACGTCCCCATGGGTGTCGTTCACACTATAACGCAGCATCAACTAATTACCAAAGACACACACCGCAGAGCAGGACTCGTCATGGGGTGATGGGCAGCATGTACGGACATTTTCAGGAAAGAAACACATTTTACCATAATTTCAAAATTCAGAGGAAATTACCATTAGAAATGCAATGTTTCAGTAAATTTTTAAAAAGGAAAAGTCTTTTCTTTGTTTGTGTAGTACCAACCAGGCTGCACGCGATATACAATATTTGGCCTCTGAGCCTCCATTGACTGACACCTGGATTAGTCTTCCGTCCACTTTTATTGGGTCACTAGTCATTTTATTATTGACTTGAAATCTTTATGTATTTGAGATGAGTCTTCTTCGTCTACACGAATAAAAGCGTAATATGCTAATTAGACCGGACGAAGCCGGGCGGGGAGGGAAGCCTGGGTCTGGGTGCAGAAGGAAGCAGGTGCAGGCATTTGGGGGGGGAAAGGCCTGCTCTTGCATGAATTTCGTGCACCGGGCCTCTGGCAAAAACAGAAAATAGAAAACTGGCCACATACTTAAGGATATTATAGCTTTCTTATTGGTATTGATATAGATTTGGTTCATAGATGAATTGGGTAAGATATTAAACTTTCACCATTTATTGCAACTTCTATAAAGGTCTGCCACATGTCTTGTTTTCATTATTAAACTTATGCTAGAAAAGAAAGTGTATTCTGCATTTAGGGTTGTGATGTTTTACAAACAAGAGCTGTGTTACATTGGTTGATATTATTGCTCAGATTTCTTCTTTTTTTACTCTTTGGGGTGACGTTGGTACATGAGATTATGTAGATTTCATTTGTACATTTCTGTCATACCTCAGCTACATATTGCATTGTGTGCCCGCCACCCAAATCAGATCATCTTCCATCACCTTATATTTGCCCCCTTTACCCTCTACTAGTCCCCTACCCTCTTTATATTCTTGATTTTTTTGTTTTATTAAAGGTTCTACCAAATACTAAGAAGAGATGTAAAAACATCTAGATTTAAGTATGAATACATTTATTTCTTCCTTTAGCTCCTCCTTATATTTCATGGTTTTGAGGCTTTGTTATTAAGTAAAAACACATTTATGATTGTATGTTTTCCTAAAGAAACAACTTTTAATTAAATAATTTGCCTCCTCATCTCTAGTAATTCTTAGTGTCTTGATATCCATCATGTCTGATATTAATTTAACCATACTAACTTTCTATTGCTGACGTGTAACATCACAGGAAGTTTGATTCCAGGTCACGGCACATATCTGGGTTAAGGGCTCTATCCCCAGGAGGGAGTATGCAAGAGGTAGCCAATCGATTCTCTTTTATTACTGATGTTCCTATATCTCTCTCTCTCCCTCTCTTTCCTCTCTGAAATCAATAAAAATATACTTAAAAAGGGGAATAAAATTAAACATATACTAAGTATACCAGTTAATATTGCAGATTTTCTCAATTGATGGACTTATACATATGTCGATGTATATGCGATTTGATATGCATGCTATTTTGTTTCATTGACAGCAAGCTTCAAAACTTCATATGTCAAATTTGCTGCAGGTGTTAACATCATAGATGTTTTTACACTTAAAAATGTCAAATTTCATGCCAAAAAAGAGGATTTGTGGCAAGTTTTAATTCGTTACTTTATTTTGAAGAAAAGTGCTGCTGGAATACTTCGGGAAGCTTATGGTGAACATGCTCCATCCCAAGATACTTGTGGAGGCTGGTTTAAACGCTTCAAAAGTGATGGTTTCAACGTGAAAGCAAAGAACATACAGGACAACTGGAAAAGTTTGAAGATCAACAATTACAAACATTAGTGGATGAAGATGCATGTCAAACTCAAAATCAACTTGCAAAAAGATTAAACATTGCTCAGCAAACAACTTCAAAAATCATTTATAAGCAATGGGAAAGAATTTAAAGGAAGGGATATGGGTGCCACATCAACTGAATAAAAGACAAATGGAAAACCGAAAAGTTATCAACAAAATGTTGCTTCAATGGCACCAAAGAAAGTCTATTTTGCATCGAATTGTGATTGGTGATGAAAAGTGGATTTATTTTGAAAATCCCAAACATACAAAGGCATGGAATTAATCCAGGTCAACCATCAACATCAACTGCAAGGCCAAATCATTTCTGAAAGAAGACAATGCTCTGTATTTAGTGGGATCAGGAAAGTGTGGTATATATGCACTTCTAAAATTAGGTGAAACCATTAATAATTATCACTACCTACAACAAATAATCAATTTGAACCACGCTTTGATCATGTGATGACCAGAATTGGCCAGAAGACATGGCAAAGTGATTTTACTTCATGATGACACACGATCACACACTTCAAACCAGTTAAAGACACGTTAAAATGTCTTGCCTGGGAAGTATTAACCCACCCGCCGTATTCACCAGACCTTGCTCCTCCAGATGACCACGTGTTTCGATCGATGGCACACGCACTTTCTGAGCAGCACTTCAAAAGGTACAAAGAAGTAGAAAACTGGGTCTCTGAATTTTTTGCCTCAAAACAAGAAAAGTTCTATTGGGATGGTATCCGCAAATTACCTGATGGACATTACTTTGAATAAAGCACTTCTGATGTTTATCTTGAAATTACTGTGTTTTCTTTTATTATAAAATCTGTCATTATTTACTGGTACACCTAGTATATGTTTGTGTGTGTATACACACATACATATGTATATGTATATGTATATGTATATGTATATGTATATGTATATATATATACACACACACATATATATTTACTAGTGGCCCAGTACACAGATTCATGCACATTGAAAAGTAATTAATTAGAAGAAATATTTTAATATTGCTATTCGCTCTTTCTCTATAATAGAAGTAGAAGTGTCAACCAAATTCACAACCAACAGTGACAGATTGAAACACACGCATGGGATTGGTGACAGTGAGAAATTTACACGTATCACACATGCGAGAGTCAAATTAGCCTTTTATAGATATAGAATAAACTTGCTTAATTAGACCTGCTTTCTAATTTTGCTAAACTTTTTTCCGCTCAGTGAAGCACCAGAACTTCTCTTTCAGGTAATTGTCAGCAACACAGCAGTAAGTATTAACATGAAGCAGATTATTATTGTGGATCACGCAGGAAGAACAAAGGGTAAAACATTTAACTGTAGCAATGTTTGACTATATTCTGCACAGTGACAAAACCTGAAGTCATTTTCAAGTCCCACCATTTCTTACTTCTTTTCAGTAAGTTTAAGTTTCTAAGCTTTCTAAATTTCTGTTTTCTAGCTAATGAAATAAAAATAGGATTCCACCAAGTCTCCTATCTACCTACTCCAGGACTTCTGTGAGGGTCAAATGAGATGAAGCAGGGGAAAATGCTTCACAGATATTTAATTAAAGTGTAAAATGTTTTTACCTGGCTATAAAGCAAGTTGTGTCCCTGGGCTGAAGAAACTCCAAGGAGGCTAGGGAGAGGAAGCCAGGTGTTGCTACATGATGTCATTACCTGGTGCCCACAGTGACCATTTCTGGGCTGAGCAAGGCTGTGGGCTGCATTTTGCATAATGGTAGGTTTCGACAGCATTGGCTGCGATATGGTGGGCTGTCACTCTGGTGATGGCAGGGCCTGTGTCCCACTTGGGGGAAGTCGAGTGTTGCTTTGTCGGCATTAGGTTCACAGTGCCATGGCCAGTGCGCATCACAGCAGCTCCTGAATTGAGCATCTGCCCCCTGGTGGTCAGTGCATGTCATAGTGAGCAGTTGGATGGTGGGAGGGACACAGCTAATTAGCCTTTTATATATATATAGAGAGAGAGATGTTAAATTACATTATTGATCTTATTCATCTCAGTTTCCTCCAAAGATAGCAGGGTACACAAACAATATAAAAATAAGGAAGAGTAAGGCTAAATACCTGGTCAAACAGAACATAAAAAGGATTTACTGATTTGAACGAGTAGGAAGTTTAAATCAATAAATACTTTGAGAATGTTTTTCTTTTAATATGCTAAAGTTGAATAAAATGATCTCTACTATCTCTCTGAACTAAAGTCATAATTATTGACTTTATATTGAATTATACATATATAGTATATATTTAACCCCTCACCTGCAGGTATGTTTTTTATTGATGTTAGAGAGAGCAAGAGGGAGAAACATCAATGTGAGAAAGAAACATCTATCAGCTGCCTTACTTATTAGTCCCAACTGGGCATTGAACCTGCAACCTAGGCATGTGCCACGACTGGAAATCAGACCCCTGACCCTTTAGTGTATGGGACAATGCTCCAATCAACTGAGCCATACCAGCCAGGGCATTATATACACATATTTTAAAGTGTTTATTCTGCATTAGGGTAGAGAGAGAAGGAGAGAGGTTGAGACTAGAAAAAGGCCCTGGGAAACGTCTGTTTCCTTTAAAAGCCCTTCTTTAAATACTTCCATCAAATTGATAACCTCTTTGTTTTAATTACAGTAACTCCTGGGAGGATAAACCAATCATCAATCTCCACGCGAATGAAATCCTTATCTATTTATTTTTCTAGCCTAGAACCTAACCTTCCCCGGGGAGTGCGAGTGGGAAACAGGGAGACATGTGACTACAAGGCCCCGGGTTTTAAGGAGGTCACCGGCAGCCACATCATTGCAGACACTTCGTGACCTGCTGGGGAGACAGGCTCTCGGGCTGCGCTCCATGGAGTCCCCTGAGCTCGAGAAGAGACGCGGAGTCTCAGAGAAGACCGCTCCCACGGGCCCATTTCCCTCACCAGCACCGGCGACTGTGGACTCTCTCCAAGTTGTACAGTATTGGCTTCAAAAGTTCAGCATGCCCTGGAGCTCTTTTTCAAAAAATATATATTTTTAATCGATTTCAGAGAGGAAGGGAGAGGGAGAGAGAAACAGAAACATCAGTGATGAGAGAGAATCATTGATCGCCTGCCTCCTGCACGCCCCCCACTAGGAATCGATCCCGCAACACAGGCATATACCCTGGCAGGGAATCGAACCGTGACCTCCTGGGTCATAGGTCAATGGTCAACCACTGAACCATGCTGGTCGGGCCCAGGGAGCTCTTCAGGCGCTTTCAAATCATACAGAAAGGAACCCCAACTTCAAGACGAAAGCTGTCTATTGGGAGACGTAGTTCCAGATGAAGAATCCCATCACCTCATTCGTACACACCCAGTGGCTCCTCAGTCCCTCCCATCACTCCAGGTCTCCTGGGAAGTGCACACAACATCCCAGATTCACTCTCCAGAGGTACTCACCACCTGGTTTCCACAAGACACAAGCACATGCCCCTTTCACCCCCCCCACCCCCCCCGACCCCCGCCAGTGACCACATACACAACAGACTCCAAAATAGGGCTGGCCCCTGGCCTCAGCTCAGCGGTTTGCTAGGGAAGCTGGAGAAGACCAGGGGAAGAGAAGCAGCTCATGCTTCAGGTCGCCCCCAGGCAGACCATGCAACCTCCTCCCACCCCACCTCCAAGCCAGGGACAGGGCTCCGTCTCTGCACAGGCAGCAGCCTGTGGGGAGGGGAGGTGCTTCGCCTGGTTAAAGGAGGGCTGCTTCTTCATCTCATGTTTTTTCCAGTTAAAAGAGCGTGTGGATTGCAGGGGTGAGGTTAACAAGAGAAAGGTCAGCGCAAGATTGGAACTGAGGAGACGGGGGCCTTTAAGACAGTCCGAGGGCCTCTTGATCCTTCAGAGGCAATGACCTGCTTTGGGAAAGGTGAGCGGGGTTGGGATGGGGTGGGGGGGAGAGGGGGTTAGGGGGGGAGAGGGCAAGACTTTTGGAATAACATCCTGAAAAGTAAATCCAAACACAGTCAGATCGTGCTTCTAATATTTCAAAATTGATTTTAGGAAGCAAAATATTTTGGCCAGCAGAGACGGACAGCTCATCAACTGAGAAACGCAAGCTGTTAATAAGCCGAGTCCAGCCCCCCTTGAGGTAAATGAAGAAAAGCAGCATTTCCTGGAGGAATGCTTCGCTCTTTTGTTTAACTCTCTTGTAACCATGGGTCCGTCCTTCTGGTTTGAAATCCTCCTTCTCCTTTCTTTTCCTGTCAGATGCTATCTCTGAGCTCAGGTCTGGTAAACAGCTCCTGAAGTACTAGTTAAAATGCCCTTGATCCTACTGGGAGACAGCCCTGGAAACTTCAATGAATGATGTTTGGTGATTTCAGCCCCGTCCCCAGTAAATGTCCACATCACAAAACCACAACACTTAATTTGGGGTGATTGATTATATCTGTTTTGCTTAAACTCGGGCTAGAGTCGGTCAGGGGACTTTATTACCCTCCATTCCTGCGAGGGTGGTCCAGCCAGGTCAAAGTCGAGGTCAATAATAGGGCAGGCAGGCACTGGCTTTGCCAGGGAGCAGGCCCACTCTGCGCCAGAACAAAGGACCTCGCTCCTCGGAGATGCTGTTTGTGCAAACAGCTGAGTCTCCACGAATACTACCAGGCGGCCATGAACTCAAACAGCATCTTTGATCAAATAGCAATCTTCTCATTACTCAGGGCTTGTTTATATTTAATCGAGGAAACAAAATAGACTCTAAAAACAGGCTCTAAAAACAACATTACATGAATCGATTCATCAACTACAATATCTACTCAAATATTAAAATCAAGTATATTTTAGAAGTAAGTTTTAATAGAAAAACTTTTAATTATAAATAATAGACTCAAATTTGTTAAATATATACACAAATATCGTACGGTGAAACACTTATAAATAGGTTCATGTATTTTCCCAAAAAGGAATCTTGTAATTACAGTTGAAATGCAAAGCCAAAGCATCTTTAGGTCTTATTTTAAATGTCACAATTTAAAGGAGAACTAAATATTATTCATTGTAGGGGATTTCAGATTTTACAACAGCAAATAAGATAACCTATTAACACTGAACATATGTGATTATTTTATGTGACATTAATGGAAAATTTTGACAAGAAATATTTGTCTTAATGGTAACATTAAAAATCAGACACTAAAATATGTTATTCTAAAAATAAACCAAAAAGGTAATTTGGCCCTAAAATACTATTAATTAGCAACGTGCACATTAATTAGCCCATTAAATTATGAAGAATAAATGCTCTAGTATATATTTTTTTAACTGGAAGAGTTACATTAAATTAAGCAAAGTAAACTGAGTTAGATGCAACCAAGGATAATAATCAACGGGGCAAGTTATAAAACAAAGTTTGAGTGGGCCGCCCACTACAACTATTTAAACACCACCACCATCTCTCATTAGAGTGTGGTTATACGAGAAATAATTTCTACCATACAGGTGTGTTGTAAAGAATCAAATTATTCAATTTAAGTAAAAGCATATGACATTGAAAGGATTCGTTTTTGTAAGTCATGCACAAAGGTGCCTTTAAAGAACAAGATAGAGCTAAAGGTTATTAAGTCAAAACTCAGTGTTTTCTCAGTTTATCATCTTGGTTCTGCAGTCCTCTATTTTCCAGGTAGCATCTAATTGAGTGAGCAAAGTCTTAATGCTGTGTCATCCGTCAGTCAGGAGATGGATTAGAGTAACTCACATAGAGCAGCCGGCAACAGAAATCGCCCCCGGTTGCCATGACGTGAGGCGGGGGGCCGTGTCCACGCGGACAGAGCGAGTGGCCCTGGCCGCCCTCGCAGTTCGCCCTGACGCCCCAACAGCTGGTGCAGAGCCGCCCGGAGGCCGTTCGACAGCGGCCTCAGTGCCCGTCACCGCGACAGCCAAGCGATCAGCCTCGTCCCGATGCTCTTGGGAGACCCGCCAAGAGGCAGATGCTTCTTACAGAAACGTGCCTTCCTGTGAGCGCTTTCCAAACTCCGCTTGACAAGGAACTTCATTCGAAACAAAAACGCCCTGTACTCCTGTCTCATTCTGCATTTCTAAACGTAGAAGGGATGCCCAGTTGTGACAAAAGTTAGGAGAGAAATCGCAGAGGCGCAGCAACTGAGAGAGGAGAGTCCAACAAGCAGTGCACCCGCTTCCCCGGGTACACGCTACTCCCCCGGGTACACGCTGCTTCCCCGGGCACACGTTGCTTCCCCGGGCACACGCTGCTTCCCCGGGTACACGCCGCTCCCCCGGGTACACGCCGCTTCCCCGGGTACACGCTGTAAGATATTTACTCACTGTGAATCCCTTCAGTGTCTTATATCCATGTAGACATATAGAGATCCCCGAGCATTTAAAGAAAGCTAGGAGCGCATAGTGGGTGTGTATGCATGTATGTGAATTTATATAGATATCTATGTGTGTATGTATGTATATGTGTGTGTGTGTATATATATGTATATATAGGTATGTATGTGTGTATGTAAGTATGTGAATTTATATAGGTATCTATGTGTGTATGTATATATATGTGTGTGTATATATATGTATATGTGTATGTATGTATGTGAATTTATATAGGTATCCATGTGTGTATGTATATATATATATATGTATGTGTGCATCTATGTATATGTATATATAGGTATCTATGTGTGTATGTATGTATGTATATGTGTGTATATATATGTATATATAGGTATGTATGTGTGTATGTATGTATGTGAATTTATATAGGTATCCATGTGTGTATGTATATATATGTATGTGTGCATATATGTATATGTATATATAGGTATGTATGTGTGTATGTATGTATGGTAAGTTTACTATAGACTAAGAACCTGGGTTGAAATTGAGGTTCTGCCTTGTGATTTTGGGTAAATTACTCAATCCCTGTGTCTCAGTTTACACAGCATTGAAGTGGAATGATAAGAATAATGATCTTAGGACACTTGCAAAGTTTCTAACTTATTATATGTGCTCAGTGCTGTCAGTTATCGTTATTATTTCAGGTTGGTATTTATAATTCTTAAATGCATTGTGGTAAATAGATTCCATTTATTTCGCCTCTTTCCTATTGCTGAACTTTTATATATTGCCCTCAATTTTTGTTATTATAAAGTACAATAAACTAACTTGAGAATTATTATTTATATATGTCAGTGAATGCGTCTGTAAAACAATTTTTTAGAAGTAGAACTGCCAGATTAAATAATGTGCATATTTACAGTTTTGTAGATATTATTAAATCATGTTTCTGAAAGATACTGCATTAGAATACTACAAACCTTTAGAATGCCCATTTTCTTACACTTTCCATGGTATTAGTAATTATCAATAATTTTAATCTTCACAAGTTTGATTTAATGAAATAAAGAACAATTAGTCCAATATCTTTGTATTTAACTATTAGTTTTATCAAATATGTACTCATGAACTTAATAGATACCTATTTTCTTCTCTAATCTATTCAAATCCTTTGCACGCCTCCTCCCCCAAGGTTTTCCTCTTTGTATTCTTATTTATTTGCCAAAGCTGTTTACCTGCTAAGAATGTTCACCATTTTAACCTTGGCAATAGGTCATTGATTTTTCTTGATAATATTTCATCAATACATATATATTTGAGGTCTTTAATTTTAAAATAATACATACACATGTTTGAGTGTGTATATATATATATATATATATATATATATATATATGTATTTAATTAAAACCACGTGGTTGATTTTTCTAAAACGTTTTCCCTAGAAATAATCAAACATTACTTGGTCACTTGGAATTGGTAAATCCCCCATCCCCCACCCCACGACACTCACTAATGACAGATGCCAGGCCTGCTTCGGTTCACCCTTGAGACCTCAGATCCTATCACAGTGCTTGACACATCCTGAGCCTGGAGTAAATGTTACTCGAAAGAATGTGCAAGAATGAATAAATAAATCCTCCCCCAAGTGTTTACTCACTAACGCGGGGTCAAGTGTAAACTCAATTGTCCCCTCCTCGGTGCAGTTTCCTCCTTTTCCTCCTCTTCTTCAGGACGCTGGCCGAGCCTGCTTCTCCATGCCCTTCTGCAATCCTGCCCTGACAGTTTGCTTTGGGGTATATTTTACGTGTGTCCTCTAACCCTAACTCTTGCTTTCCTGCTTCTCTTGGAGGGTAGAGACAGCCTCTGTCTCCTTACCTCCCCTCCATCCACTGCCCCCACCGCACCCCCGTGCCTCCCGCTCACTCACGCTTGGTGACTGGAGCGTTCCAGACCCCCAGCGAAAGCTTTGCGAATTCAATCAAGTCCATTTGGAGTCGGGCCTCGCCACCAGCTTGTGCCAGAACCCAGAGCCCCCCTCCCCTCCAGGCGTTTCCGTTTGCTTGCTGATGAAATGGAAACAAGCAGAAGGGCTTTCTGCATGGAGGTGCCCCCGGTACCATGGTGTGGCAGGTACCCAGCCACACCAGGTGGACAAGGCTCACCAGATGGGCACTTACACGAGCGAGTTGGGTTTGTGTGGCTATAAATAAAGGGATTCAGAGGGAAAATGAAGGCAGGCGACCAAACTATGAAGCCGTCATCCCACAGACAGTTTTGAGTTGGATTTCAGTGGGTTCTTAGTTTACTGTTCAATGCGTCTGAACGCCGTAAGCCCAGCACTCACGCTGCGGCTCACAGACCTGCCTCTGAGACTGCCTTCCGCCAGCGGCTTCTCATCGTCACTCACCTCCCGGGCCAGGAGGCTTTTCCCAGCTCTTGGGGACTGCATTTTTGTGATTCTGCCACAAACACTAGGTCACAATGGAAGGTCACTGGGGAATGCAGTGCCCCCCTGAGGACGCTGTAACTCCTAAATGGTCTCATTAAGGGGCTGCCCTCAGGATATTCGCCCCCCCCCCCCCCCGGGGAATGTGTCCTGTGGGTTCAGGAACTGCGGTTCAAATGCAACTTGAGATACGTTTATTTTCAAATTGATCACACTCATTTTCTACATTATAGAATGACCATCAAGGATTTTTGTGATGGTTAAAATAGAATATTCTGTCAGGCAAAGACTGTATGTAATTCAACATAATATGTAGTATACAAAATAATAATATATGTAACTCCACTACATAAGATATAGTATGCAAAATAATTGTAATTAACATAAATATTCATATACATATGTGTTTTAACACGCATGTTATATGATAGAATGCTATATATACACACACACATAGCGTTCCAAACACAAACTAATGTTATTTGAGTTCGTAGTCATCTTTTGCTACTAATATCATAAAGATCTTATTAAATGGTACCCTCGCCCTTTTTAATTTTATTTTTATTTTTTAAATAGCCTCCACACACAATCTGGGAACTCATGGGTGAAAATCTATTGCATAATTTAAAAAGTTAAAACCTAAGTCATTGGCTACTTAATGTTGCTTTCCTTCACAGAAGAGCCACATAGCAATTTTTATGGTTTACAATATAAAACATTCCTTTCGCATTAGAAGTAAATGATTTTTCAAATCCACTGAGGAAAACCGGATGCTGAGTTTATCGTCCACTTTAGGAAACACGTCGCTCATGAGGACATTGGTGTGAAAGAGAGAGGCACCTCCCCCCCTCCATGTGGAACATTCGAGAAGCGGCTCCAGCCCAGGCCACCCCAGGGACGGCCACGGCTGAGCTCCGGAGCACCTGTCTGGGGGGAGACGCCGGTCCCACGGTGTCCTCAGGTGCTATCTGCGGGGTGCAGCAGATGCTAAGGCCTCTGAAAGTTGTTCCAGGACGTGGCCGCGTGCGGGAGCCGCTGACAAGCTCCTAAGGAATGCGGGTTCCCGGGACCCTCCCGGCTCCCAGGAGCAGGAGCTCTGGGTTCGGTGACCGCTCTGCCACGCAGGGGTGAGTCAGACATCCTGAGAGCTCCCTGATGCGCTCCCACCCCTCCTGAGTCACACATCTGCCGGCAGATGTTTAAATGCTTTCAGAAAAAGGAGGAAAAGAGACGTGATGGCAATGAAACAGGTCTTTGTTTTCGTTTTTTTATTTTTTTCACCTTTATGAATATTTAGAGAGAGAGAGAGAGAGAGAGAGAGGGAGAGGGAGGGAGCTACCGGTGGCCTCCTGCAAGCCCCCGACCAGGAATCAGCCCGCAACCTGGGTCTGTGCCCTGACTGGGACCCGCCTCGGTCTGGTGCCCTGGACGACGCTCCAGCCAGCCACTGAGCCACACCAGCCAGGGCAGAGGGACCGTTCTTCTAAAAAATATGTTTTATTGGTTTTTTAGAGAGGAACGGAGAGGGATAGAGAGTCAGAAACATCGATGAGAGAGAAACATCCATCAGCTGCTTCCTGCACACCCCCCACTGGGAATCGAACCTGGGACCTTTCAGTCCGCAGGCCGACGCTCTATCCACGGAGCCACCCCGGTTTTGGCAAAGGAACCATTCTTGAATGTTTGGGGAAAACAAGGCGGGAGCGAGCCAACCGCGCAAACACCAACGCAGCCTTCCCCAGCGAGCACAGCGTGGTGTTTGGATCTGTTGGCAGAAAAGGAAAAGCCGGCGGAGGACTGGGCTGGGGGGTGAAGGGGGTGCTGGAGGCGTTTGCCCGCAGGCCGGGCAGAAAGGCTGCTGCCCCCTGCCGGCCCGGCCTCACCCGGCCAGAGACCCCTGGGCACCCAGCCCGGACACACGCGTGTCTGCACACGTCTTCTGTAACGTGGGGAGCAGAGCCCCCTGCCAATCCGCCCCCTAAAGTGTGTCCCTTGCGTCACCCAAACTGGAGCAGGACGAGGGCTGCCTGCCCATGGCCAGCCTGGCCCGCACCGGCGACCGCAGGCCTTCCAGGCCGGGCAGAATCAGAACACAGTGCTGTGTTCTGAACGTTCAGTGTGCACAGTGGCACGGTCTCCCGTGGAAAGAAACCTGAATTGGAAACCGGCACCGTGTTCTCCGGCGTGTAAGACGCCTGGAGCGGATGACAGGAGGGAGGACTGGGGGAAAGAGGTAAAGGGATTAAGAAGTAAAAACTGGGAACAACTGGTGTGGCTCAGTGGCTGAGCACTGGTTTGATTCCAAGTCAGGCCACATGTCCAGTTTGTGGGCTACTGGGCGGGGGGTGCATGCAGGAGGCGGTCAATAGATGATTCTCTCTCCTCGTTGATATCTCTATCTCTCTGTCCCTCTCCCTGTCTTTCTGAAATAAAAATAACTTTTTCTTAAATAAAAGAGGAGCAAATTGGTAGGAATCGGTAGGTACAAAATAGTCATGACACTATAAAGCATGGAGAATATAATCAATAATATTGTCAAAATCATGTCTGTAGGGCAACACTATGCAAAGCATCTGACTTTCTAACCACCACGCTGGACTCTGGAGCCAATACAGGCTCGCACTGAGAGAGAACTGTGGCTGAGAAACAGAGATAAGAAGGAAGAAAGACGGGTCTCCGCAGCGAGGTTTGCACCTCCCCAAGATCCAAGGTGGTTCCCGCCTCCTCTCATTTCACACTTGCAGCCCTGACGTGCATGGTGAACGGAGGTGCTTTTACTGAATCCGGGCAGCCTTGCTCTCAGTGGCCTGGCCTACAGACCATGTGCAGTGGCTTGTTGTCTTCAACACAACAGGAAACTACACATATACTCCCCCCCCCCCCCCCCCAAAAAAGGAAAAAATGTCCAAAGCAAGATGTGGGATTTTAAGGTGCAGCTTTTGTAGGAACATTTGGAGCGATTTCTAGAAGTTGCGAGCGCTGGTAGGTCTCCTGGAGGGCTGTACTAAGGAAAACAAGACAGACATCCAAGCTCTAGGGTTCATGGAAACCTTTGTCAGGGCGAACAATAGCGAAACCCAGCATTGCCTGGAAGGGGAAATTCGAGTCTGCAATCTGTTAGACAGGCAGCCCTGATAAGCCCTAAGCTTCTGGCTGCCTTTGGGAGGAATACAGTAAACAGTTCTCTGCCCACTGCCTCAGGCCTCCGGGGCACCTCGGTGCTCTGTGAGAGGAAGAAAAGGCAGCTCTGGCCACATTACAGACCGCCTTTATTTCCCAGCGTGAGAGCCAAATGTCACGGAGTATCTCTTAGCAGGGGAAAAGTCCTCTTCACCGTGTTTCCACCACAATCTAGACACTTGGGTGTGTAGGGAGAAGGTAACTACTGTGTTCAGCAGGAATATGTGTGGATGTTTGCAAAGTCTGTTGATCACAGAGGGACTTCGGTGGTTGAATAGACTACGACTCCACACAAACCAAATGCAGTTGTGGTAGGATGAGTAAATACTTACAAGTTAATCTAAATGGAAATTAATGTTCTACAATGAAAAAATAGTAATTAATAACTATGCAACTGTTAGCTACAAAAATCATATTTCTTTACTATAAAGCTTCATTGTAGGAACTTCCAAACCTCAGGCAGCAACACCGGTATCTTTTTTTATGTCGGGTCAAACATTTGGTGACCTAAGACAGGAATGATCTGGATTTCTACAAATAAAGCGTTTGGCCAGGGCCTTGAAACCAGGGCAATCTGTGGGACTGTACGCAGTGCCATCTTTAAATGCACCCCCTCCCCGATTTAGAAATTATAAAGGAAACAATGAAATGCTTCTGAAAAGTGGCCAAAGGACAGTATCTGTCACCATTAGAGCATATTAATTTCCAAGAAGCGGAATATGATACAAGAGTCATATGGCCTTCGTTTTAAAATTATGGAGGGGTTTCTGGTTGGAGAACAAAATTCGTTTTCTACAGTTTGGTCCTGAGACAAAGTTTCCTTCCTGCTAATAATCCTGAATGGAATTATCCATGTATTTAGAATTCCATGCACAATGTAAATATGATGAGCAAGAGACAGACAGCTCTATAGGTTGGACTGAAAAACAGAATTATAGTTTCTCTCTTATCATCTCAAATCATCTAAGTTTCAGCTCACATTTTCTGCTCTGGATTAGCAGTAAAGGCATGTTTTCTAATTAGGAAGGCCTTGCATTTTGTTCTCTGACATCTTTCAATGTAAGACTGACAAATCTGTAACCCAATTTTTATTATAATATATTAAACATTATTTCTGGAGTTACTTTTTTTTATGCAAAAACACTTGTTATGTAATTTCCAAGTTCTTCTTATGCACAATTGATTAAATCGGCAATTTTCAACCTGGGTGCCTGAGTTTTTAAACCATGCGATACCTGACTATTTAGTTAGGGGCGCTGGCCTCTTTTTCCTGAGGTTTTCCCATTAAAAAAACGACGCCAGCCAATGCAACATAACCACCCAGTGTGAATGACTCAAAATTGCCCCAATTTTTCTTGTGCCGCCAGGTTTTAGAAGTGAGTTTGTGTGCCACGAGATGAAAATCGCCAGAATCAATGATTAGCAAGACAGACAGGTATCGTTTTTCTGAAAGCAAAGCCAGAATCAAGAGGAAAGCGTAGGGGAAGGCCGACACTAATGGGCACAGGTATTATTAGGGCTCCTAAGTCGCACAAAGCTTTCCTAAGGACAGGCTGTGCCAACATCGCTGCTCATTTTCCTATGAAAGCTTAGAGCAGTGACTTTTCTTTATCCTATGCTAGTCCAAATTGGGTGCTAGATTTAAAAGAGTAACAGAGACTTGGGAATGAATCTTAGTTCTACTACCAGAGCTTTTTGGCTCTAGAAAATTAACTTATATTTAATGAATGAGAAAGTAAATTAATATCATACCCAAATGTGGAATGGAAATTATAAAAAGAAGACTAGCAACAACTTTAAAAAATTTCTGTAAGACTCAGAGAGATGATGCCTATAAAGAAATTGTCATGGCAGTGAGCACACAGTGGGATTGTAAAAAAAAAAAAAAATGACAGAAGTTCTAGGGTCGACATAACTGTCATTAGTAAAAGTGTGTCATCTCCACCACTACAGGTGAATGTGAAATCATGATGGTTAATATTTCATGTTAGTAGCATTAGCTTAACAGGGAAGACTTATTTTAAAACAAATATCTCTAGAATTATTTTATACTATTCGTAACTCAATTTTGGCAGTATTTCCTCTAAGACAGTTTATCCTCACTGAAGACAATGTTATGCCAATGCATTCATAATAAAATACAGGTGCCAGACACCATGTAAAGTGATGGAGAGGCAAGAGTGGTAGCATCCTATATAATAAAAGCCTAATATGCTACGTGTCTGGATATCTGGTTGGCCATTCAATCAGTCAAAGCATAATATGCAAATGATATGCTAAGGCCAATCAACTGCTCGCTCTGACATGCACTGAACCCTGGAGGCAGACGCTCGACACAGGAGCTGCCCCCTGGTGGTCAGTGTGCTCCCATAGGGGGAGCCCTGCTCAGCCAGAAGCCCTGAGCCTGGATCTTGGCTGGCGATGCAGTGGCAGTGGTGGGGGCCTCTCTTGCCTCAGAGGCAGTCGGACATCCCCCAAGGGCTCCTGGACCGTGAGAGGGCATGGGCCAGGCTGAGCTGACCCTTCCCTCCCCCCACCCCCTGAGGGCATGAATTTCATGCACCAGGCCTCTAATCTGTACTATAAATAAGGAAGCCGTAGTTAGAAAGCAATTGGCTTACAAGTATGAAATAAATGAACTTACTATAGAACATGTCTTTAATTTGTAAGTTAAATGAAAAAAAATAGAAATTCTTAATAGTCTAGTCATAGAAATAATCTCTTACTAATTTGTCATATTTCAACATATACAGGATGGGACAAAAGTAGGTGTACAGTTGTTCCTATGGGAAATAATACAAGAATAAACTCTGTGTTTTGTGTACTCACAACTGTAAACCCACTTTTGCCCCACTCTGCATTTGGTACATAGCTGCAAAAGGCATTACATTGCTGGACCATAAAGCATTTACCCAATTCTAAGTCCTGTGCACTGAAATGGATTTTTATATTTTGAAATGATTCACAATAATAATAAGCATCAATGGAAACATCTCTGATCATTTCTGTAGGGTAAGAAATGGGTAAAAACATTATTACGTTTCCTAATACATACAAAGCTTTCCTAAGGACAGGCTGTGCCAATGTCATTGCTCATTTTTATCCACTTGTGTTGAGTGTTATCATGTTTAAACATTTTAAGATTTCATTGTAAACAAACATGTCACTATTTAAATGTTCATTCCTTTTATTACCAATGATGTAATGGTAGCAATGTTTCCCCTCAGAATTTGGAGAGACCAGAATTATTTGTTAATTTTTAAAAACTTGAAAATAAGAAATAGGATAATTCTTTCCATCCCCACAAAGCATTCAAAACACTATCAATATGACTACAAGACCACGAGGCACAACTTAATTCTTATCACTTACATTAAAATATTCTTTTTTTGCATTAAAATCCCAACAAATATAAATTTAAATATGTTCCATTTTTCTTAAACAAAGAATCAAAAGTATGAGGTAAATTAACCAAGTCTAGTCACCATGTATTGAAACAAGATGAGAGAGATTTGTTTGGAATAAGAAGAGATCAACAGAACAGTTTTAGATTCCCTTGCTTTTGATCGTAACAAACAAGATTATTACCTTGCAGGTAACTTCCTGTATAATAAGAGCCTAATATGCAAATTAGCAGAAAGACCAGTGGAACGACTGGTTGCTATGACGTGCACTGACCACCAGGGGGCAGACGTTCAATGCAGGAGCCGCCCCCAGTCCACAGGCCCCAAGCCAGCCAAGGCAGGTGCCAACAGGGGCTCCCCCTGCCTCCTGATTGTCCCACTGGTTGCCCTGCAGAGGGAGGAGACCTGCAGCTGTGGCAGGGTGATCAGGGGGGTGGGGCTGGCTGGTGAGTGGGCAGTGCCAGGCCAACCAGGGTGGGTGCCAGTGGGTGCCTCCTGATTGTCCCGCCAGTTACCCCACAGATCAGCCCTGATTACCGGCCAGGCCTAGAGACTCTACCTGTGCATGAATTTTGTGAACTAGGCCTCTCATCTATCATAAATGCTATTAAGAAAGAACCATCTGCTGGTGTACTAAAGACAGATCTAGAATGAAGGTTGATAGCCCCAGATTTGGAAAGAGAGATGGAAGGGACTGGGCTTTACTCAATCAAATACCTATCCCACCAGGCCTAAATACCAAGTTTCACAACACAGACCGTGTGTCATCAGCTGGAGTTAGTCCCACACTATAAAGCAACCCTCCAGCTGGGTCCAGCATGGACATGCACAGGGCCTGCACACAGCTCCGCTCATCACATGATGTCTGCTGATTGGGTGCGGAGCTACGAAATAGAGTCGAAAGGAGAGAAGAGCTCATCGTAGGAATCTGTTGTCATGAAAATGCAATTATCATTTTTCCCAAATGTTTATGTCCGGAAGCAAACTCCTAGGACTGAAAAAACAAAAGTAGTACTAATAAGAAAGGACACTATTCTCAGCATGTTTTAGATTTTTATAAATGTAAGAACTGGGATTAGATCAAACTTCTACAGACTGTTCAAAATACATGGGCTGGCTTGAAAATAGAACTTCAGTTTTAGAAACTGTGTTTAAAAGTCAGCACAATAACCTGTACTTGGTCAATGACGTTGTGGGAAATGGCTAATAACATTAAAATTCCAAAGATGGAGGAGAGAGATCGAAAGTTAAGTGGGAGGGAACTTGTTGACCAAATCAGTGTCATGAGAGCTACTATTTGAAGATAAGGCCTGAAGATACTACAGTAACTTGGAAACACTGGATGTGCCTCTTCCTAATAGCAAGTATGAACCTTCTGAAGTTAGGCACATAGTTAATTTGTATTTATCAGCAGAGCAAAAGACCATTCCCTGGTGGTCGCTGCCATCAAACACTGAGTTGGTAGAATTAAGAATTTTTTAATACTTTCTGCTTCTGAATAAGGCCAGAATGAAACACTGTCTCGTTGAATAGTAAGTTGATCAGTAAGTGCTCTTTGAGCTGAACTAAATTTAAAGGTGTGTTATTTCATCCTGAAGTCTAAGCTTGAATTTTCTGCTGTGCAACAAGGGAAATTCGGGTCTGGCCTGGTAGCATACTTCCAACATTCAGATGAACGTCTAGGGCATCCCACGGGTGTTACAGAGATGATAGGATGGTTCTGCTCTATTTATATAAAGCATAACTTTTTAAAAATCCAACCAAACAAGAATTGCCACCATCTGTGTGTTCACCTTAACAGAAGTATCCTTGAACAAAAATGAAGTATCTACTAATTGACCAGCAAACTGGGTGCGATGCTTACTTTAGCACAGCCTTAATGCAGGCGCTTAGGTTTAGCAGGCAAACACCCTGGAAGAATCTGGAATGTCCAGGCTGCCTTGTTATCAGCGCATCCTTGTAAACTGGCTTATCTTATCAACGGCAGGCATCACTTTTGCTTCCTTCTGTCAATAGGGGCTGGGGCAGAGCTTCCTCAGGCAGCGCGTTAATTCCTTCTGCAGACAGAAGTGTTCAGGCTGTTGGTTCTCCCCTTGCTTATCTCTCTTAAGTTGTTTTGTTTTGCTATTTTTTTTTCTTAAGGATAACTAGAGACCTGAGTCTACTCTCCCCACTGCAGGCATCTTGAGATGATAAAGAATACAGAGCACCTTTTTATCCTCAAAACCTCAGTTCTAAGTAGCTTTTGGCTTTCTGCATGTGTAAATAATTGCACAGGGGTGTAGAAATCTGGGGTGAGTCATGCTTACGTTGAGCATTATCAGACTTCCAGAACTTTTGTGCCGGGCAGCGGCAAAATTATTTAAATCTCAGTACCTTAGTTCCTGGTTACGTGACCCAGTGACAAAAACCAGTCATTCACAGAAGCTTGCAAAGGGACGCGAATTAATATGATCACTACCCAACGGCATGTTTCATCAGGACGACTACTGCTATTAATATTACTATTCTGTGAGAGCATTTATATAAAACATCTGGCCCAATGGTTCCATTTTTGCTTTTATTCTCTAGTAGTCCATCACCCCAGTTAAAGAGGCACCATCGCCAGTTTCCAAGCGGCAGCTTGGAAAGTCAGATGTCCAACTGGATGTTACCTCGGGGAATTGGAAAGACAGCCAGACACAAACAGATTGCAGCTTCATCCAGACCACGCTACAGGGGAACAGCTGAGGAGGATGGGAGGGAAGGGAGGAGGAGGAAGGATTGATGGTTTTAGGAGCCATGGGAAACCATCAGGGTATGGACAGGAAACCAGGGACAGTCAGTCCTCGGTGGGCGTGAGGGCTGAGTGGGAGTGGGAGACACAGCGCGTGGGGCCGTGAGGGTCACCTTCCTGGCAGAGGGCCACTCGCCAGCCCCTCCCCGGAATTCCACCGGCCATAGAAGAAGGAATGGGGAAACTCAGGGAGAGCCCGGAGGACAGCCACAAAGATAATGAATTGGTTGTAAACGAAGACCTACAAGGAAAGGTTAAAAGAGCTGGAATTATTCAACTCGGAGGCAAGAACTTGGAAGCTATCTAAATCCTCCAGTTAAAAATATACGGCGCCCATCTCAAGCTTCTCCATGAATTAAAAGGAAGGAAAGAGGGTTACATCTCGGGGATGGGAGATTGATGGCCCCGAAACAATAGTTTAGCAAACAGATTCATCGCGTGTCACAAAGGGCTCCTGGAAGAGCTGTGCACAGTGCACACGGCCTACGAGGGGGATAATTGATGCACATATTTATTTTCGTGAGCTGGGAAGGTGCAGTCTTTGATGAGGAAGAGGAATGGCTTGGGTGACCCAGCAGGGGTCTTGGCAACCTTAAATTTCCCTGGAAGCCCGCCTTAAGTATTAATAGTCCACTAAATCACTGCCGCAGCCCCGGCCTGTCTCTCCCTCGCTGGTCTGAGGGCTGCGGGAGCGACAGGGAATGAAGGTGACTCCTACAAGGTGAGCCTGGGAGAAGAGGGCAGGGATGGGGCTGAGAGGAGGGAGGGTGGGACCATGGGAAGCAAGGCATCAGGCACAGGAAACGGCAGTGAAAGGCACACACAGAGCAAGGAGAGAGGGGGGCACACGGGCCCCGGCGTGTCATTGGTGTGTGGTTGACAAATGGACATGCAGGGAGTGGAGGAGACGTTCTGTCCTCTCTGAGGACTGAAGACGGTAAAAGCAGTGGCGCATCGGGGTTACAGAGATCCTTAATCACCTTTCCGGTGAAGTGAGCGCCCCGTCATCAGACACAGAGTCTCCCCCACACGGCAATGTCAAGGCCAGCTCCTCCTGGCTTCTGTCAGAGCACTTGTTTCCGTGTTGAGAGAATCTGGAGGGAAGGAAGAAGGGGCATGACAATGCTTCCAGCCAATCAGAAACGAGCAGACAACCTTAGGAACATGTTTGTGATCACATGGGCAAGGCATAAAATAAACGTTGGCAGGTATCAGACAGAGCTAACATGTTAGCTAACGTTCTGATCCCGCTTCTCAATGTCCTTAGAATTGTGGGCTGGAACAAGGAAAAACAAAAACATCAGCATTTGGTCACTGTCCTTGAAGGTTTAACCACAAAGCCCGTTTGGGATGCTCATGCTTTCTACCCACGGGGTTTCCGACACAAAACCCTTCTGACAGCCTCTGCCTCAGTCTCTGGGCAGGCGGTCCAGGGGCCGCGGGAAATACCGAGTGGAACAAAATCTAATTTCCACATCACCTTTCCCCTTCACCCCCAGTGGCAGACCTCTGTCTGACACTGCCACGGAATCCAGGCCCAATGACAGCAATGAGGGTGGAGTCTGGGCTTTGCTTTGTGAATTTGTGGGATCCAGGTTTCCAGCAGCTTCATTAGCGCTGCAAGCTCCTCAAGCACTGCCTGTTCCGGTGACTCTGCTTCTCCGGTTTTGCTTCACTCAACGAGAACCTCTTCCTCTGAAGAGGGGAGACAGTCAGTCCGCTGGGCTGGGTGCAGCGGCCACAGTTGGTTGTCATTCTGCATCCAGATAAGAGCCCTTGTTGCTTCCAAGGCACTGAGATCATTAAGGACGCCCGAAATGAGGCCACCTGTATTTCAACTCCCATTGAGGTTCTCCACAGGGTAACCCCAAGTCAACCAGAAACCAACTGTTCTCTTCTGGCTTTCTTGTGCGAATGTCCCCCTATTTCCTTTAGGGGGATTTTGGTCAAACAGGAGGCATCATTAGGTCAGACAAAGTTTGTCCTTTATCTTCTTAGATTTTATCTTTGAAGATAAGGCGGGTCAATTATTTTTTTCAATGGCCCCGGCCTTCCTGTACTGACAGGTACCTGAGGCTTGTGGCTGTTGCTAATTGGTATTATTATTATTATTATTATTATTATTATTATTATTATTTTGTAAGAGAAGTCCCCGAACGGTCTTTATTCTTAGGTTCGCCTCACTGTTAAATTTGCAAGTTATTAGGCTGGTTTACAATTTTTTGAGTGGAAGTATCTTCCACGTGCTCTGTGAGGTCTTACACGAGTGGATCAGAGACTGGAAGTCTCATAGATGCCATCCTCTTGTCGTCTTTCTCACCAAATCGGACACCTGGTTTAAGACCATCAACAGCAGAGGTGGCTAGGACAGTGGTCCTATCTTGTCCCCGAGCGGAACTTCACCTCCCTCTATTGTCTGGGATGGACTTACTGATTTGTATACGGTCTGGATTCTTGACCAAATTTTAGAGGAAAGAGCTCAGGAATTGCTTGGAACCGATGGTGTTCTATTGCTATGCTCTGTTTCCAGTCTTCCCTGGCCAAGTTCTGGTTCCTATATCGGGGATCCCTTTAGACATCACTGCCCTCCAAAGTTCCCAGCCAAGTGTTAACGTTCTCCAGGTCCAAGAAGATGCTCCTGGACGAAAGGTCCCGAGGGCAGGGCTACATTCTTCTGAGAATTTTATCTTTATTTGCGAGGGCCAGGGAAGTCTTTAACTGGATAGTGCAAATCTAATCTTGACTGAAGCTTAAAACCTTAAAGCCAGCCAGGCTGCTCATCCTCCGGAACCCCCCGAGAAGGCATTGTAGGGGTACCCGTGTGTGGGAAAGGCTGGCCGAGGAAAAGGAGGAGGGGAGGGGGCAGAAGGAGGAGGAGTGAAACAAGGGGGGGAGGGGGGGACGGATCACAGTGAAGGAGAAAGCCAGGGAAGAGTCTACTCTGGGATTGTATCTGGAAGAAGGGGCAGCACAAGTTTACATTTTGGATTTCCCATGAAGATGTTCCTTTCCTCAGGTTTTTAAGAGCCTCTTGCTGTCAATCGCTTAGCCAGCCCCCAAACAGTCTGTGAATGAGGATTCTTTGATTTCCAGGGTAAATTCTTTTACTCATATCCCAAGTTCCCCAAATAGGCCACTGACACTTCCGAAGGTCCTTTTTCGTCTTTTTAGATTTCATCTTTTAAGACAAGACAGACAGCCAAGACAGGTTTGGCTCACTGGATAGAGCGTCGGCCTGCGGACTGAAGGGTCCCGGGTTCGATTCCGGCAAGGGCATGTACCTTGGCTGCAGGCACATCCCCAGAGGGGGGCGTGCAAGAGGCAGCTGATCGATGTCTCTCTCTCATCCATGTTTCTGACTTTCTATCCCTCTCCCTTCCTCTCTGTAAAAAATCAATAAAAATATATTAAAAAAAAAAAAAGACAAGACAGACAATGGTCTTTTCAGCGACCCTCGCCTTTTTTAGTAAAATCCAGCAAAAGCTTCAACTGTTAACTGCTTTCGTCACTCTAACGTCTCTGCGCAAGACGGGACAGTGACTCGGGCACATTAAACACAGAGGGTTATCTATATGCGATGATGAAAATAAATAGAAGACAACTAGATACCAAGAGCCATTTTGTCTGGGAGAGCCCCGAGTAGTGAAGCAAATGAGTAAATTTTTCAGCAAAGGAAACTAGAAGCGTGAGTGAGGGCTTGGCTGATGCTCAGTATGAGGAGAGAGGGAGCTGGTTAGGTGTCCAGGGCCGGGGACTCCGAGGAAAGATGCCAAGGTCTCCTGCGTGCTCTGTGCTCACAGTGGCCCCACTGAGAAGCATGAGGACCTACGCACAGCAGTTATGATTTAGCAAGGTTAATTTCTTTTAAAAAATATATTTTTATTGGTGTCAGAGAGGAAGGGAGAAAGAGAGAGGTAGAAACACCAATGATGAGAGAGAATCATGGATTGGCTGCCTTCTACATGCCCCCTACTGGGGATTGAGCCTGCAACCCGGGCATGTGCCCTTGACCAGAATCAAACCTGAGACGCTTCAGTCCACAGGCTGACGCTCTATCCACTGAGTCAAACTGGCTAGGACAAAGTTAATTATTTTTTTAATATAGTTTCATTGATTTTTTTTACAGAGAGGAAGGGAGAGGGACAAAGAGTTAGAAACATCGATGAGAGAGAGACATCAATCAGCCACCTCCTTCACACCCCCTACTGGGAATGTGCCTGCAGCCAAGGTACATGCCCTGGACTGAAATTGAACCCAGGACCTTTAGGTCGGCAGGCCTACATTCTATCCACTGAGCCACACCGGTCAGGGCGCAAGGGTAATTCTTTAAAAAAATTTTTTTTTATTGATTAAGGTATTACATATGTGTCCCCATCCCTCCATTACCCTCCCTATACCTCCTCATGCCCTCAACCCCCCCCCCCCCCTCAGTGTTTATGTCCATTAGTTAGGCTTAAATTCATGCGCAAGGTTAATTCTTAATAGAGGCTTTACATTCTTTTCAACAGGGAACTAAGTGCATGTTATCAGTTCGGCAAACGTAAAACATGCATTTAAGGTGAGCTAACCTTGGCTGTCACTGGTTTATAAGTGACCAGTCCAGAGTTGCCTAAATGAAAGCAAGCAGATCCTAACCACAGAGTTGTGTAGGCGGCGGTGCCAGGCAAGTATGGAGCCACCAGAGCCTGTGTTAGCTGTTGGCCGTGTTCTCTGTCCCAGACGCCAGCAGGAAAACAATCACTTGGGAAAGGAAAGTTAAGCCTCGCTTAAGATACATATTTTTAAGGATGTGTTTTCTCAAAAAAAAAAAAATAATTTAGAGATTATTACTTTACCTATAAACTATTAAAATATCAATTTTATATTAATTTGTTTTATCTATCATAGTAATTTCACACTATGGGTTAAAAAGCAAAACTATTAATGCATTAAATAATTGAATGCACATTTTAACACTTTAAGACAACTTCATAAGCAAACATACGATTATGGTAAAATTTTAAGAGCGAAAATTTGATTTTTTTTTTTTGGCAAAAATATTTCATTGACCATCTGAAAAAAAAAAGTGTTCTATGATACAAAAAGGAAATAAAAATATCATCCTTTAAAGCCATCTATATTCAGTATACAAACCTCCCCAAGTCTGAAAGAAAGCAACTGAATAATTTTCTTGAATGGGGGGAGAACTCTTCTTAAATATGAAAGAAAAAGAAAAAGAATGTCATAGTCATTGAGGTCACTACCCTAATATAAAACAGGGTCCTCTTGCTTTGTATAGAAATCTTTCAACTTCACATGCACCGAAGAACACATCACCAAGAGGGGAAAAATGCAATGGCAACACCATCTAGACCAATGTCATTGTCACTAGTAGCCAATAGCTGTGAACTGAACACAAGTCATCATTTTCTACGTGAAATGGCCATCCCCTAGGGGAGACCTCTCTCTCCTGCTTCCTTTACCAGAGACGGGACTTTTTTTCTAAGGGGAAATTTGACAACACACCCAGAAGCCTAAAAACCATCTCTTGTACCTAAAAATCGGATAAGTTCACTTTAAGAATGTATCCAACGAAAATTATCAGATGCAGGAAAATCACAGTTAAACTATTCATTCTTGAATGTTCAAAGAAAATTGTTTTTAAACGTATATAAATACCTATGACGATAAAAACTAAGTTAAAAATCAGGACATGAAACTGTGTACTATAGTATCTCAAACTTGCAAAATTACTAGATATGGTTTTAAAACAGACTCTAAGACAAGACACTAGAATGTAGGAAATGGTGACATTGGCCTTTTTTTTTTTTTTTTTTGGATTATTGGTGATTTAAATTTTTACTCACACTTTTTTGGATTTTTAAAATTTCCAGCATGTCATGTATCACTTCTCTAATTGTAAAAATGAACATATATATGAAATGCCATCTCCCTATACATATTAATTAGATATTATTTAGTATAGGCAATATTGCAAAAGACCCTTGTCTCAATTACTCACAGCAATTGTGAGCCTGACTTCACAATTTAAAATATATAGTTACGTATATTACATAGATGCACAATTAAATGTGGGTGTATGCATATATAATACACACACACATATATGTGTGTATATATAAACATAAGTATATATGTACTTATATTGGAGGCAAATGCCAAATACTGTGGCAGCAGCATCTTCATGATGGAAAATGTCCACGCTATCACCCATATTTCAGCTATCACCCATATTTCAGAAGGTCCTTTAATGAGATCTGAAATTTCAAAACTCACTGACGTGTCTAGTGCTTGTAAATTCCAGCAAGATAAAAACGTAAACAAAACAAAATAAAGCAAAAAAACAAAACAAAACAAAACACCAATGTGTAAAAAGACAACAGATAAAATGGAAGCTCTATTTCCGGAACATCCTTTGTTGTTCTGAACTTGGCTATTGCGATGATGTACGAAGGTTCCGGACCCGAGGTCCACCCCAGACAGACGGCGTCCTGGGCTCCACGGGTGAGTGTGAAGCTCCACGCCAGCTACCTGGCACTCCGACAGCTTGGTCTCTGACCAGGGAAACACTTAAAGGTGGTTTATGAGCAGCAAATAACTCTGCCAGTGTTCTTCCTGTGGCAGTGCCTGAAGGAACCCAGCTCTGCCCATCCCTCATGACTGCCCTTCTCTTGGTAGGATGGGCTGCTTGTCCAGGTGCCAAGAGCCAATTCCAGCATGTAATAACTACAAGCGTTTTACCAAAAGCTTGGTGAAGCTTGGGGGACTCAACAGGGTTGGGTCACATGGAGTTTACCTGTTGGAAACGGCTAAAAGGCACTTCCCCCAAACCTGAATAGGATTATTAGCTGCAGACAGCTCAGGGCATTTTATTGCCTCCGGCTGGCCAAACACCTGCACAGCTGTAGGCTATTCCCCAAACTGACAATGTTTCTGTTTGATACCGTACCTTTTGGAGTGTATATTTCCACCTTGCCTTGGGACAAATAGTGTTTAATGAAAGCACAGGTCCTTGGTCAAGGTGAGAACCTTCTAGCTCCTTCAGCTGGAAGCTCCTCTGACCCCCAATGCCTTTCAAAAATATCTTTCGTCCACGGACTCCTTCTTCATCATCTATGCGAAGTCCTTTCTCCAGAGTGCTGAACCCTTTGTAAGGCTGGGGTGAAAAAGAACCCCGGCGATTGACACCTGAATGAGGGACACCAACACGCAGGTCCCGCTGTGGCAGAGAAGTGTGAACGTGTGTCATACACACAGCAGCACCGTCTCTAACGGGCTGCTTTCTCATCAGCCGCAGGACAACACACGGAATTGGGTGGTATAGGAAGGCAAGAGGGAGAAAGACACAAATCAAAGCTTCCTGACAATAATAAACATTAAATGTGCCTTGCTGAAGCACAGTCTCTATTTTAACATTAAAACCAGGTTATTTTCCTCATGTTCACTATTTAGGAAGGGAGAAATTTTTATTTGTTTTGTTTTCAGGTGCTTTGAGAGTGACAACTAAACCCATTTCCATTCTTTTTCTCAGTATGTATATTGAAAGTGAAAAGGAAGTCTTACGGTATCTCTTTGGATATATGTGTGTGTGTGTGTGTGTGTATATTATAAGTATATATTTTATAAAATATATGTATATAAAATCTAGATTTTTCAATGTGTATGGTAATTAATACTTAGGAATCATCCAAAAAAATGAATAATTTAGGACTCTATAAGATTTCTGACCCTCAAAACTATTTGTCTGATGAGTAGGAAGCATTTACTCCCTTGTGTTGCCAGCAGTGTGTTTGTGTTAAGTGGAACTGAAGAGCAAATTTTTAAATCATTCTTATTCCAGTTTCAAATGTCGGAAAAGAGCCCATTTTCGGTTTCAGTAAAAAAGTTTAGAAATTATCATATTCCAAATACACATAAAATAAAACCCATTCTCATAGTGTACATTATTCTTTACTTATACTAAAAATTCAGCTGGGAAAAAAAAAAACACTATTTTTCTAATGAAGAAAATGTTGCAATTTTGGTGAATTGTGGACTAAAAAAAAATGAACGATGGTACATATATGGATCAACTGCATTTTCTAACGTGGGTAAACTGTTCAAAAATAAAAACTACTTTATTAAATCAATGATCTGAAGCTGGTTGAAGCTCATGAAACTCATTCATATCACATAAAAGACACGGTTATTGTGTGATATGCGAAACTCTTAAAGCTTCAGTTGTAGTTGTGTGCTTTCAGTTGCTACTCCCTCGTTTCCTTAGACCAATGCTATAGAAAAAGAATTCCTTAAAATGATGCCAGAGAACTGGGGTTTGGTGAAAGGCCACTCCCAGCACGAAACAGGGTGAGCGGCGGCCCACAGCACCCGGCGCGGGTCCCACAGCTGAGCAGCTCCGAGACACCAGGAAAGGATGCAGGATCACAGTGCTCAGCACAGATTTAGAGTGATCCCTCCTCGCATCCATGAGCCAGTTGGCACCGGGAGGCAGAGGCAGGGGAATCCACAGGAGGGAACCCCCTTGGCGGCAGGCCTATGCTGGATGGCCGGGCTGGGCCCAGGATGAGGCTAACGGGCCCGCAGCTGGAGGCTGGAGGACGTGGCATGGGGTCAGGGCCAAGTGTTCCCTGGGCTCACAGTGACCGTCGTTGCTGAAAGGGAGTCACCAGCTGGATCCAGATTTGCAACCACATCAGAAGCGAGCTCCCTAGTTGTTAGCACTTGGGGCAAAGGATGGTCAGAGGGGCCAGCTGTCCCCCGGAGGGAAGAGGCGGTTTTCGGCGGGGGGGGTGGGGCTGGGGGGGGTCTGTGCCTGGTCTATCACCAGCAGGGGGGTAGGGGTGACACCAGGGAAGATCTTGAAATGGGGCTTCAAGGTCAAAAGGAAGAAGGAAAGTACATTTTGAATGTAGGTAAGATGGTTAGGTTACAGGAAACTAACGAAGAAGCAATTCTTGCAGCATGTGTTTGCAGAAAGGCCACGCAGGCAGTGTGCTGGGCTGCGCTCTGACAGCGGGAAGAGGCTGAGGAGGGGGGTCTGTTTCAGGGTGCGCAGTCAGCATTCTGAGCCACGCATGCTCGCTCAGGCCTACGACGCAGCCAGAGGTTCTCTGTGCTATGGCAGAAGCACTCACAGCTCTGCACAACACAGGGAACACTGGTAGAAGAACATGGATTCCTAACAGTGGGAATTATAAACACTGCAACTCTTCAGGGTCCTCTCTGCTGCACAGTCACTTGAAAGGGAAGCATGAACCTGCAATTGGACCAGTGGAGAGACATATTCTGGGGGCTAACCCTTATTAATTGCATCTCCCCCACCCCCGCCCCGTATTGCCAAATTTGAGACCTCAAAGAAGAACACGAGAAAAGTAAATGTAGGTGAGAATAGGTTTAAGAGTTCCCTGGGAGCAAGTCAGAAATAATGCAGGAAAGCCAGAGGGATGGGGAGAGGAAGAAGAGGAAGAGGAAAAAGAAGAGGAAGGGGAAGAAGAAGAGAAAGAGGGGGGAGGGGAGGGACAAGGAGAGAGGGAGGGGGAGAGAGAGGGGGAGAGCCTGAGTACATACACATCCAAGAGAAGAACTGAACAAAGGAACTGAGAGACACTGAGAAAGCAGGCAGCAGGGAAAACGCAGCCATCGATGTGTTTTCCCGGTGCCCACCAGCCCCATTTGTCCTGCCAGGTGCGCAGCGGCACTGCCTGTGCCAGGAGGGTCTGGAGCGCCCTTCCCGGTCCAGCAGGCGGCTGTACACCGCCTGCATCAGGCAGGGGTTATTTTTCATAACAACATGCTCCCATCAGCACTGATGAGATGCTCTGGGTACCGTGTGGCTGGCATTTATAAATGCCTCAGCGTAGTAATGACCACCGATAACATGTCGTTGAAGGAATAAAATTGGCCTTCACGTAGTTGTCTCTTCCCCGAAGAATGAAATGTCTTCCTGGCCTTTCTCATCTAGTGTGTGTGGCGTGGGCATTCCCCCGCTAACGCGAGGGTAGCTGCACTCCGCTGGCTGATGTGTGGCTCTCGGGAAGATGGAAAGTAGGCCGGCTCATCATCGCCCGCGTCATGCCTGTGGAAAAGAACGCCATCGGTTCTGCAACATGTTACTGCTCATCCGGTCTAATGGGGCTGATTTAGACTCACTGCCTTTCTCTACACTCCTCCGTGCTAGGTGGGCTATCTGACACACGGAATCATGGGGCTAATTTTGGACGGGGAGAGACAGAGTGGAACAAATTGGATAAAGTAGGATTACTAACCAAATGAACGTATATTATATTTAACTAGAGGCCCGGTGCACAAAATTCGTGCAGGGGGTGTGGGGTGGGGAGGAGTCCCTCGAGGGGTCCCAGCATGCACCCTCTCCAATCTGGAACCCCTCGAGGGATGTCTGACTGCCCCATTTAGGCCCCACCCAGGTAGGAATGGGCCTAAATGGGCAGTCGGACATCCTTCTCACAATTCACGACTGCTAGCTCCAAACTGCTCGCCTGGCTGTCTTCCTGATTGCCCCTAACTGCTTCTGCCTGCCAGCCTGATTACCCCCTAACCACTACCCTGCCAGCCTAATTGATGTCTAACTGCTCCTCTGCCAGCCTGTTTGCCCCCAACTTCCCTCCTCTGCCAGCCTGGTCACCCCTAACTGCCCTCCCTTCCAGGCTTGATCGCCCCTAAGTACCCTCTCTTGCAGTCCTGGTCCCTCCCAACTGCCCTCCCCTACTGGCCTGATGGTCCACAACTGCCCTCCCTTGCAGGCCTGGAACCTCCTAACTGTTCTACCCTGCTGGCCATCTTGTGGTGGCCATCATGTGTCCACATGGGGGCAGGATTTTTGACCACATAGGGGCAGCCCTCTTGTATGTTGGAGTGATGGTCAATTTGCATATTACTCTTTTATTAGATAAGATAGAGGCCGAGTGCATGGGTGGGAGCGAGCTGGTTTGCCCTGAAGGGTGTCCTGGATCAGGGTTAGGGTTCCCTTGAGGTGAGGGGAGGCCTGGGTGAGGGGCCTATGGTGGTTTACAGACTGGCCATGCCCACCAGCCACCCAAGTGGAGGCCCTGGGATCTGGGATTAATTTATGTTCTACAATTGAAACTTTGCAGCCTGGAGCGGAGGCAAGCCTTCTGTTCACTCCAAGATAGCCATTTCTGTTTGAAACTTTGTAGCCTAGTGTGTAGGCCTAGGCTAAGGCTACAGAAGTTTGGCTCCCTCCATCACCCTGGCAATCCTAGCCTCTTCTCTCTCCAGCTCCATGGCTGCTGCCATTTCTGTTGGGATTATGTATCTTCTATAATTGAAACTGTGTAGCATTGAGTGGAGGCCTAGGCTGGCAATGGTAGGTGGAAAGCTTGGCTTCCTCCATTGCTGGGGAAACCCAAGCCTCCCTCCTGTTCTCACTTGTGGCAGCCATCTTGGTTGGCATTTATTTGCATAATCTGCTTCGGATTGGCTGGTGTGCATGGCTGTGGGCATGGCTTGATTGGAGGTATGGTCAATTTGCTTATTACTCTTTTATTAGATAGGATAATTTTAATTTGACCTGGTTCATATGACAGTAATTTGCAAGAGTGTAGTTTGATGCTTGCTGAGTAGATATCTAAGAAGCTGAATACTATATATTGATTGTATGTAAAGAAGGAGTGGACCAACTAACTGATGAGTAGAAGGAATACAAGAGTAAGTTTATGCTTTGCCAAATACATTTGTAGGTTACATACATGCAAACAAATCATTTATATAATAAATATATAATCATGATCAGATATTCAAGAGTTTGCTAAATTGTATGTATAATTATTGAATCAAATTATCTGGATGTTGAGTGATGCTCTGTCAGATTCTTTCACAATCTTGTAAGATACGTAATCTAATTAAACTGCCATTAAATACACAACTAAACTCTAATGCATTATAGAAGAGGATCATGGAGTAGGCCTGACATTTTTTTCAAGGATCTGATAAGCAGATCTACTTGTCTCTGATTTTATTCTCATGTTTCCTGTCACTTTGATGACTTGCTTGGTTCTTCTACCTGAAATGCCCAAGGACTCCTGCTGACACTCAAAACACCACAGTGGACAGTGGTCAGAGGAGGAGCTCAAGCCTGAGAACAAGGATCTCCCCTCTGCTGGGACAGTAACCCACAGCCTGCAGGGCCAAACTCACACGCTCTTATTTCTGCACATAAAGTTTTATGGAAGGACAGCCACGTGCGTTCATTTACATATTACCCAGGACAGCATGCTCACTCTAAAGGCAGACTTGTGTCCTTGGGAATGAGAATGAGGTATCCTGGTCTAAAATATTTACTCTCGGGCCCTTACTAGGAAAGTCTCCTGACCTCTGATTCATTATGACAAAGTAGCTAAACTGCCGTAACTTGTGCTCTATTCTACTCCACTCCCCTGTCTCATTTCGTCTCTCCCTCTTCATTTGAAAATGCCTGGGTTTTACTCCCTCCTACCATCCACTGACTGACTCTGTGGGCTTAAAGTTTTCACTTGAGAAAGGTTTAAAAGCAAAAACAAAAAGCCCCAAATAATAGTTCAGTTGGAATGACTTTCAGAGATACGCAACCAATTCAAGACCGATTCGTTGTAAATAATATTTTAAAATACTAACAGCAAACATGTGTATAGTACTTACTACGTGGGAACAATCACGGTTCTGACTATATTGCTCACGTGGACGTATTGAATCCTTACCACACCCCTTGGAGAGAGGTGCCGCCATCATCTGTTGAGGGTGAGATGGTGATGAGGGTCTGGGCACAAGAGCTGAAGTGATTGACCTGAGGTAACTCAGCTGCACGGAGGAAGGGATGGAGCTGGGACCCGGGCTGGCTGGGTGCTCACTAGTCTCTACAGCCTCAATGACAATGTGCTTTACTTCTTAATGGTCATTCTAACGGCCCTGCTAGCATCACCCTGTCTTGTTCTCTGATAGGATCGCAGAGCTCTAATGTCAGCCAGGCGATGCATTCACACCCCGAGGTTCCCATCTCCTCCATGGAGACATCCTAACCTATTTCCCGGAAAGTAAGACATCCCCCCAAAATAAGACCTACTCACTGTAATATAAGGCACCCCCCACCCCGCGAAAATAAGATCTAGCGCATCTTTGGGAGCAAAAATTAATATAAGACACTGTCTTATTTTCGGGGAAACAGGGTATGCTCTAACTTTCTAGCACTTAGTGATTCTGAGGAAACAGTAAAAGAGCTCTTACGCCCAGCGGGTGTAGCTCAGTGGTGGAATGTTGACCTGTAAACCAGGAGGTCACGGTTCAATTCCCTGTCAGGGCACATGCCCAGGTTGCAGGCTCGATCCCTAATAGGGGGCATGTAGGAGGCAGCCCACCTCTTTCATCATTGATATTTCTATCTCTCCCTTTCCCTTCCTCTCTGTAATCAAAAGAAATATTTTTTTAAAGTAGTAAATAAAAGAGCACTTAACAGTGACTGAGAAGAGGAGATAAACTTGAGCTTTCTATGACATTAAACTGGAATTTGAAAGTAAATTAAATATATCCCAGGTATATAGAATTTCTTTGTGAGAGAGAGACAAGGCATTTCTAGTTCTTTCCTCACAAGCCTTACTAGAAAATATCAGGAATAAATTAATCCTAGAAGACCATGTAGGTTTCTGATGAGGCCGACACCTGTAAAGCACAGAAAAGGAAGTGAGCCTAGAGATCCGGGTAACAGACACACTGGCCTGGAGGGATGTCAGCCATCAGAACCCAATGACAAAGAGCAGACTTGCCCCCCTACAGAAATACACCGTTACTGAAAAAATACCCGTAACAGTTAAAGAAACACACATCTAGACATCGTTATCTTTAGTCAGAGAAATAACTAGGAAAAAAAAAAAGGTACGTTTAGGAAAATGACTATTCTAAAACTAAGCCACATTAATGACTCCAATTATAGGTAAAATTGCTGGAGAAAAAAATTGTAAGACTTGAATGTCAGTAAGATGCTTTGAGAATTCTCTAGTTTGTAATGTTTTTCTTTCTTTTCTCATGACTACACCTAAACTATTCAAACGCAGAAAAATTATCTCACCTTTACACTCACATAACTGCTTTTGATTTATTAGCCTCTCTTTGTATTTTGTGGATTTTATTGGGGTGACATTGGCTAATAAATTTACATAGTTTTCATAATACGTCAATTGTGCACTGTATTGTGTGCTCACCCCAAGTCCAGTCTCCTTCTGCCGTCATCTACCCCCTTTACCCTTTCCTAACTCCACCCCCTTTTGGTCTGGGAATCACCACATGGTTGTCTGTGTCTATGAGTTTACTTTCCTTCATTCAATCCCTTCATCTTTTCCACCCAGTGCCCAGGCCCCTGTCTCTCTCTGTCACCATTGTCTGAGAATCCCCATCTGCCTCCGTCTTCGATTCACAAAAATAAAATAATATACCTACGTATTCTATGAAATTGTCTTAGTGAACTGAATGAAGATGAAAATAAATGTTTCTTTTTAAAAAAAAAAACCCACAAAACAAAACAAAATACAAAGCTCTGAAAGAAACTGAACTGCTATTGTGTAATGTACATTGTACTCGAAGTTAATTTCATTCTGTATCATTACAAAGTCATCATGAAAATGAGAACCGCTATTGATTCCAAATAGTATGCTTTCACATTAAATAAAAAAATATATAGCCGCCCTGAAAGAAATAAATTTCACTGGATTAAAAAATGTTCACAATAGCTGTTTTTATAACACTCGCTCAAAAACACTTAAACATTCACATTGGATGGAGGAAGAAATCTGTTTAAAGGGGCTTGAAGCACAACCACTCACCACTAAGCTGGCCTTTGTCAGCGTGCACTTGACATGTGAATTAGTCTATTCTCGGGGTGGCCAGGGGTCAACACAAAAAAACGGCTGTCGTGGACTCATCAAGTGGTTTTGGAGAGCAAGACCAAGACGCTGTCGAGGCTCCGACACTGATCTGTGTCCAGGTCACTTTCACCTGAGTGACCTATGGAGCCTGCTGGTCAAGGAGACACAAGGAGGGTTAACCAACCCCCGGCAGCAAGGATGACCCCGCTCTTCCGGCCGAAGCTGTGGACTTCTCAGGAGGACGGCGGAGATCTGCTTTAGGAACACGGAGGGCATGGGAACTTGACACCTCTGGGTGGATGGGGATTATCTGTCCCCAGTTATACCCTGATTCAGCCACAGGAACTTTATGATGCTCATCACTTTCATTATTTGGCTTAAAATGTCAGAGTTCCCCTGAAGAATAGGACCTGTCACTATCTCAACATTTAACATAGTCATAGACTCATGAGTTTCTTAAATTATAAGGCGGTTTGGCACAAGATGACTTTGTAAACAGACTGTCTTTGAAGGGCTGTTTTAAAAATTAGGCAGCGTAAAGAACAGACTACATGTCATTTCAGGAATAGTTGTTTTGTTTTAAAGTAATGTAATTATTTAGTTTTTGGATTTTTGTAAAATACCTCAATTAATTATTACTCTGGATAAGAATAAAAGTGTGCATTATACATCTAAAAGACTATCTTTATAGAATCCTACAGAATAGCTTTAATAAAAAAATATGTAGGTAGCAGATATTGCCCTGTTTTATCTCAAAGGTAATGAGATGGATTGGAAGACTTATAAAGACTGGCTTGCAATTAAGCTCCAATAAAATTCTCGAATTCCTAGAGCTTATACATTAAATGAACAATCTAGAAGCCACACAGATTTCAAAGAATAGGTGCCCCCTTTTCCAGCCAGCCTTGATACAGCTTCTTCAAGCACAAACAGCCCTCACATGGCCCTCAGATGTTTAAACCTACTCCTGACTTCTTCTTCAGTTTGGTTTCATCCTCTGGCTTCCTACTCATCTGGACTCGGTTCATTCTTGGCTCAGTGTTACAGGAATGATGAAAGAGACTCTGTTCACCATTTTGGTTCATCAAAACCTTCACCGGCTAGGCCCGTGGTCGGCACACTGTAGCTCTCGAGCCACATGCGGCTCTTTGGCCCCTTGAGTGTGGCTCTTCCACAAAATACCACGGCCTGGGCGAGTCTATGTTGAAGAAGTGGCATTAGAAGAAGTTTACGTTTTAAAAAATGTGGCTCTCGAAAGAAATTTCAATCGTTGTACTGTTGCTATCTGGCTCTGCTGACTAGTGAGTTTGCCGGCCACTGGGCTAGGCTCTAAGAGAAGGCTATTTGGGTGATATTTAAAAAGCTAAATTTTTATTTTTAATAGGTAATCTAAACTTGGAGTCTGTTTTACAGTGTTTTAGACACAGTATATCCTGAGTTTACCAGGGAGCTTACTTTTCCGGTGAGTCTTTGGGCTGAGATGCGCTTGGCTAGAAATGTTCAATTAAATTGTATTAAATGTAGAGGAAGGCTACCGCCTTGCCAGCGGTAGCCTTGGTAATTATTTTTGATAAAAATAAAACTGACATTTGTCACAATTCAACTTAGTGGTTTATATCCTTGCTTCCTTTCCAATATCCACTGGTTAACTCACGGGCCATCATACACTTGACACGGGTACAATGTGCCAGACACAACGGTGAGCGTCAAAGTGGTGAATTGGCCAGACACGGCCCTTACCATAGAGTTTACAATCTTACAAAGTCCCGATCGCAGCAAAACACGAGCCCTAGACATTGAATTGGATTATAATAGGTGCTTATACACTATTTATGAATCCCATTGAAAGTAGATAAGGTAGACATATCACATTTTCAACATGTTGAGGGCTACCAGAGGTATGTACGCAATATGTTGAATAAGTGTCTACACGTTCAAACTGTTTTACAACCTGGATTTTAAAAGCTAGGGTCACCATGACTGAGGTTAAATGTGTAGAGATGCGTTTAACAAAACTCGAGGTCCCTGTAAAGCTACACAGTGAAGTAGACGTCACCATAATGGGAGCGTCTCTGGAAACAGCTTCATGATTTCATACACTGTCAGTGTCTGGGTGTCAGGTGACATCTGACACAGTCAACGCGATGCTCGGGGGAACAATGGCACTCAGGCCAACGGAAGAGCAGTCTCCTTTGCCGGCGAAGGACCAAGGTGAAGGTCCTGCCTGGGCTTCACCCTGTGGGAGAAACGCCAGGCAAGGCTGGCTCTCCTGGCGAGGACCCAAGGGCAATGGCTACCTGGGCCCCTCAGGACTGTCAGTGCAGGGGGGTTCAGATAGTTTGTGTGGTTCCAACCAGAAGAAAATGACAAAGAAAGAAGCCTGGCTCCCAACATCAGAACCAGGAAGAAGCAGCTTTAGCAAAGAAAGGTCAGGTCTCACTTTGTGGAGGAGCCTGTGGGGAAGAGAGGGCTGAGACCAGTAGGGGGCGGCCCAGGCAAGACACCTTGAGCATTTCTTAACTGTCTGTGCCCTAAATCCAAGGCTCCTGGCTGTCCTTTTTGTTAAGAAGATCTGCTCATCTTAGCCAGGAGATTCCAATGGCAGAAATATACAAAAAACCAAACAGAGGTGGAAGCTGCTTTAATTATCAGTGTTTCAGTTCTGACCTTTCAGAGCAATTAAGGTTGTTTACCAGCCTTCTGGGCTTCCTGTCCACATCTTTCTATTAGCTAGATGGGGATTGGTTTCTGGCACCTTTGTATTTTGGAATATAAATAAACTGCTGCTGTTTGGGTGTGAGATGCTGCCTCTCCATCAGAGAGAACAGATATCCCACCTGGCCCCAGCTATGTTTCCTATTACTGCGTCTTCGTCTTCTATACTTTTATTTCTTAATCCCCAGCTCCTCTCCTCAGAAACTGGACCCAATTTCTCTCTCCACGCTGGATATGGGAAAGAGAGAAAAACACCCACAGAGACCCTCCGAGAGCCCCCGCCCCCCCCCACCCCCCGGGAATGGGGAGTCTATCCCTTCTCCAACAGAAAGGAGCAGGTCAACAGCAGGATCAGAAGCTATAGACTAGAGTCCTGAAAGCAAGCCACCGAGGGGCTACTGTGGGCTCGGTTGCGGATAATTGAGAATGCTCCCAGAACCGGGAAAATGTCAGATGTGGAGTGGCAGGACACAGCAGCAAGTCCTGAGTGAGGGAAGCTAGCTCTGGGAAGCCCGTGGCTGCCGCTTTCTAACCACTCACATCCTCTGGGTCATTGACCTGGGATTCCAGAAGAACATACTTCCACTAAATATATGGGTTCTGATAAGAGCAGTGGGTTACAAGTACAAGGAGAACCCCTATTTCTTATTGCGGGAAGAATTGTGGGGTGGGATGTAGCTCTGAATCTTTTCAGGTGTGAGACATTTCCTTAGTGATTATCTTTCAGGGGTTTTAGTCCACACACTACAATTTATTTTTTTAAAAAAATATTTTTATTGATTTCAGAGAGGTAGTTGAGGGAGAGATGAAACATCAATGATGAGAGACAATCATTGGCCAGCTGCCTCCTGCATGTCCCCCACTGGGGATCAAGCATGCAACCCAAGCCTGTGCCCTTGACTGAGAGCGAACCTGGGACCTTTCAGTCTGCAGGCAGATGCTGTACACACTGAGCCAAACTAGCTAGGGCCAGACACTACGCTTTCAATCTGGGGTTTGGTGAGAAGCACACAGAGTGAAATGAGTTTTGCTTCGTGTGTTTGAAGGTGAAAGGCCAATAGCCAGCCCACCAAGGTATATGTTGCATGCAGATTTTCTTGACCCCTGAACTTCTGATTGCTTGGATCAAGAAACTAATCACTTAATTAATATGATGGCTGAAGTGCCCCTTATGTATTTCATAATATTATAAAATAGCAATCAGGGAAATCTTGGGAGTCAAGAATTTCTTAAGCCAAATGTAGAATTAAGTATCGAGGCACAGTTGATGGCTTTGACAACTTTGAGACAATCCTTTGAAACAGAGTTAACACCAATATTAAGGAACAATACTGACAGCCAACACCCTTCATGAATCTGAAGATGAATATTACTCCTTTTTTTAAAAAAAAATCCTCACTTTAGGGTATTTTTCCCCTTAATTTTTAGAGAGAGTGTAAGGGAGAGAGAGAGAGACAGAGAAACATCAATGTGATAGAGACACTATGGAGGGTGTTTTTTTTCCTCTCTCTCCCCCACTTCCAGTGTGGCGAGAGACAGGGTTCATTTTCTGAGTGGAGGAGCTGAGGATTAAGAAAAATGAAGAATAAAAGAGAAAGACACAAAAGTCGGATTAAAAAGCTGGGGCCAGGTGGGCATCTGTTCTCCCTCTCATGGAGACACAGCCACACTGAGTCCATGAAGCTGCATCTATATTCCACAATACAAAGGGGTCTCTCCAACATTAGGATCAAAGGAGTTTCGGTGAGCCCAGGCCCTATTCATCCCCCCATTCCCGGGGCAAGCCTGCATTTACATAGCAAGACCCTCTCCCTGACACCTGAGGCAAAGTTAAGCCAAGCTGATAACATATCCAACCTCACTGGAGAATGTGTTTTTCTAAGACCTGGTTTTCCAGGCACCTTGAATTCAGCTGCCACAAAGATTTAAAGCATGCTCAAGGTGTCTTGCCTGAAGCTGCCCCCCTTCCCCAAGACACACCCATTGGTTGCCTCTCGTATACCCCGAAATTGAGCCTGCCCCTGAGGTGCATACCCTTGACTGGAATCGAACCTACGACACCTCTGTCTGCAGGTGACACTCTATCTACTGAGCACAACCGGGTAGGACGATGCAAATCATCCCTTAGTCACTATCCAAACGTATGGCCAGTGCACGAGTCTGAACAACCCCTTTGCAGCCAACCCCAAACCAGTTACAACCGAAGGACAAACCCCAAGACCGCAGCAGTGGCCTTCAACACATTTCTGGGGAACGGCTGGTGTTTTTCGCTTTCGGCTATATTTTTTTGTTTTGTTTGGATCTCTCCCCCGCCCCCCTCCCCAGAGAAGGTGGCAGCTCTCCTGCCCGCTCTGCTGCATTCAGCAGCCACCACTCTGCAGAGCGATGCTCGGTCCTCACCCTCCAGTCCTTTATGGAATAGAATCTCTCTTTTTGAAATGGCTTGTAATTTTTTTGAAGCACTTCGGGGGCTGCCGCTGGCCTGCTTTCAGGCTAAATAGACCAACTGCTGCTGCTCAGAGCGTCTCTTCGACCACCCACCCTGGAGGCGGACTCCTTCTCCTGGGTGGGTCCCCAGAAGCAGCGGCCGGCCAGGTCTGTGGGGTGGAGGTGCCTGCGAGCAGCCTCTGGGCTCCGGAAAATGCCACAGCTGGATCCCCAGAGCCCCCTCCCCGCGCCCCGTTCAATCAGTGCTGGGCCGCATGATGCACCCTGAAACTTCACATGACAGCCCTGGATTCATGGCCCAAAATACAGCCTCCCTCCCCTACCCGGTGGGGTTGGGGGAACCTGCCTCCCCTCTGTCGGGGGAGGCGGGGAAAAGGCACCCCTGCAACCATTTCTGCACAGAGGCCTCACCTGGGCTGCAGAGAGAGACTCAGGAGCAGCAGGCAGGCGCTTTTGCAAACAACGTTTTGACAGATAAAGTCAAGGGATAAAAATACAGTGCACTTCTAATTACTTCCGCTGCTGGAGGCCAGCAAAGGCAGGGCAGCCCAGAACGGGGTGTGCCAACCAGCAGATTCCATTTCGCTTTGCTCTGGCACCACAGGATTTGGCAGGGTGTGTGTCCAAATGATGGGAAGGGGACCCAGATAAACACAGAAGAATGGGGGAAATAACTGCTGGTTTCAGTGCCCTGAAAAGCATTTATAGGACACTCCAAGGCCAAGGGCATGGGGGGTGTCCAGCAAGATCACATACAAAATAGCCAGGGGCCCACCTGTATCTACATCACAGAGGCCGTTATAGAGTATGCCCAGAGGTTGTGGTGTCAGGGAGACATGGCAATAAACACATGTAAGCATCTACATCCATGTAAATAATCATTACTATCCGTGGTCTTTCTGATGATTAGATGATCTTCTGACCCCTTACACCCTAGGGAACTCCCATGGCCTGAGTTTGTTTTTCCAGGAAAATCTCATTTGCTAAGCTTTCAAACTCTGCTGCTACTCCGGCAGAAGAGATCAGAAAGGGGCAAACCAGTTCCTTTACTCACTGCCATGTTTTTTAATTGTCTATTGTCCCCCGTAGTATGAAACAATGAATTTGTACAAGTGGCATAGAAGCAGAGATACATAGTCTATGTTGTCATGTATGCCAAATCTTGGTCCAGAATTATTTTGGTTAAGAATGAAATTAACCCTTATAGAACCTCAAAGATGATGCCTGCTCTCTATTCCATAAAGTATAAAATCCAGTTATGCAAGCAAGTTGCAGATCCTATTAATTTTACAATCAGACTCAGAGCTTGCTTTTGTATATGAAACCTTCTCCAGTACTTCAGATCCATAATACCTGAGTTAATTTTCACCTTTTAAAATTTTCTGCTCTACTACTCTTTTGTAAAGCATGGTGTGTTTCTTGACGAGGGAGACTTTGATTCACAGTTCAATGAATCCAAAGATCCATTAGATATGATTGTTCATCATGGTTAAGAAACCAGCACATTGGAAATTTAGTTGGCAAGTTTCCTCAGGCTAAAGAATCTTTATTCAAGTAATTGAGCACTAATGAACATATAAAGGAATCCTAATTCAATAAATGAATAATTTTTTTCTCAAAATTTTACTCAAGCAAAATAATAAATTCCTAAAATTAAATAATATGATTGATCATATAAATTTACATAAAGTCATGCTTCTTACTGGGCAGAAAATTTTATTTATGATGTTTAACTCTCTTAATCTTATACAAGTGGGGGGAAATTCTATCTCATTTCTTTGTTATACATTGACAAAGTATTGTATGAAGAAAAATCAACAAGAAAGCTTAAAGGCCAATGCCCCAATTTTTAATGAGGCTTTGAAGTTATTGGATTTGATAGGGCTTCTATTTTAACGATCCCCTTTCCTATGGATGTCATGAACCAGTGTTTGTGTGCATTCAAAAATAGTGAGGAGGAGCAGCATGGAAAAAAAGATTGTAGGGCCCAGATGGTCTTCTTTTAACAAAATTTTATAACATATTACTACTTTTCCCCCCAGGGTTTTGAAAAGTGAGTGATATATTTGGAGTACAGGACTATGGACTATATATAAAGTGAGAGAGAGAATCATGTTTATACAGTAGATCAGAGGTTGGTGAAAATTTCTATAAAGGGGCTACCTCGCGTACATTTTAGGAGTTTTAGGGCCGAAAGGTCTCTGTTGCGATTACTCAGCCCTGTCCATGCAGAGGTAAAGCAAATCTAGGAGACGGGTGAAGCGATGAGAATGGCTGTGCTCCAACACAACTCGGTGTGGAAAAGCATTCCGGGAGCAGGATGTCAGAGAATGTTAGGGCACAGAACCCTGGACACGTTCTCCTCTACCAAAACAATGCAAACTAGCAAAATGGTCAGAGTCGACTCTTTCCGAAAATGGATCAAAGGCTTTCATTTGATCAGGAATTAGCTATTTTTAGAAATGGCCGAAGGTCAATAAGAACAGTGAGTTTCGTAGCATTTTAACCTGACCCATTCCCGTTCCCCACTCCCGCTTGGAGAGGGAAGGGGGAGCCTGAACAATTAACAGCCTGGGACCATGTGACCCCTAGCAGCACGGCAGCCCCGAGGGGCCAGGAAAGGCTGGAGCTCCTGCACACCGCATTCCCGAAAATCCTCCCTATTTGATCTGTCTAGGATGTGCAGTAGAGAATTTGACCTTGTGCCCATAGAGGTCCTACCTTGGCCCTAATGACTGGGAGGTTGTTAATGTCATGCCCACTAGGAGTGTTTTTGTTTGGTGCAGAGGCTGGGCCCACCAGAGTTTAGGGTGAGGCCGGTGGCACCTGAAACCCAATCACATGACTAAGAGAGAAAGGATTGTGTCACATGGCATCAGCTGACCTGGAGGTGGAGTTGAAGCAAGTGGACAATCTCACTCCATCAGTCATGGGTATGGAATGAAGCGTAAATAAAAATTCTGGATAATGAATCTCCGGTAATCCTTCTGGGCTGTCAGTTTTTCACATGTATTGTCACACAGCAATGCCAGGATGGAAATGTGTCTGGGCAACCACAGAACTTCATGTCTGAAACTCTCCCGACTCGGCTCTCTATATCTTTCTTTTTCATTGACTTTAATTGGTATTATCTCCTTCAAATAAAAGATAATTTTGAGTGCAATAGGTTTTAGTGAGCCTTTCTAGGGAATTATTAAAACTTAGGGTGATTTGGGAAAGCCCCCAAATCTGAAATCGGTGTTGGAAATCTTGGGAACTTGGTGGCCTGGATAACTAGACCTTTGAACTTAGCAGTTTGACTAAGTCTGAGTAGTTGGTAGACTGTTAGGTCCCTACAATGGTTGTGATGCACTGAAACCTGCTTTAGAGAGAGGAAGTATAATTGGCTAGGCCCGTGGTCGGCAAACTCATCAGTCAACAAAGCCAAATATCAATAGCACAACGATCGAAATTCTTTTTGAGAGCCAAGTTTTTTAAACGTAAACTTCTTCCAACTCCACTTCTTCAAAATAGACTCATCCAGGCCGTGGTATTTTGTGGAAGAGCCACACTCAAGGGGCCGAAGAGCCGCACGTGGCTCGCGAGCCGCAGTTTGCCGACCATTGGGCTAAGTGATGAGGAACCTTTGAGTGTCACAGAGTCACCCGTGGTATGACACTGTAGCTGTGCTTTGAGGGTTAATGGAAGTAGGAGTTACCCGTGGAATTTAGAGTTCCTGAGGAGCAGGTTCACTGGACACGTAAATAAGTGCAAAGTAAGGAGAAACGAACTAAATATACAATTCCAAGGTTATTAATACATTTAGTACCTACAATGAAAACAAGGGCGAATATTAGGCCAAATTTGGATTCTGGCTGGTTTCTCTTATGGCCACTCACCTCAGGTTCCTCATGAATAAACTGAAATGAAAAGTTGAAAACTGGGCCAAGATGGGACCCTGACTATCCCCAGCCCCCATACCAAAGAAGAAGTTAGAGTAAAAGCAAACAAAATATTGTGGTGGATCTTCGCCATAGGTATCTGAGCCACTCCAACGGGAAAACTTAGGCAGAAACAAAGGACAGTAAAAGGGTTATAATTATTCCCATGAGAATGGACAAATCAGAGAGGAAAGAAAAAGGAGAGAGTCAAAGAACTGATGCCAGCAAGGAGAAAACCTTTAAACGGCCATGAAGATACTAGAGGCCTAGAGCACAAAATTCATGCACAGGTAAGGTCCCTAGCGACTGCCAGCTGACTGCCAGGTACTCCTTCCCTTCCCACAGCTGGCCCCACCCCTCCTGGTCGAACTCCCAGACAACTCAGTCGAGGGGACAATTTGCATCCTACACTTTTATTATATAGGATGGGATGAATAAAGCAGACATTGATGAGGTCGAAACAAAGGTCTTAGTTCAACACTCTTGGCAGTTGTGCGGACTGATGGACGTCCTGCTGTGCTGCCAACGTGAAGGGGCCTCAAACAAGTCAAACAGATCTAGTCTATTCCTCTTCGTTTGGGAACGGAAAAGATGGCAAGGCAAAGATGGTAACGAGAGGCATGGCTCACACGCACTCTGGATAAGGGTCTCATGATGTTTTTGTTGTTAATCTTCACCTGAGGGCATTTTCCCGGTGATTTATTTTTAGAGAGATTGAAAGGGAGTGGGGCAGACAGAGCAAGAGAAACAGCAATGTGAGAAAGACACATTAGGTGGTTGCCTCCCACACATGTCCTGACCAGGGCCAGAGATGGAGTCTGCAACGGAAGCACGTGCCCTTGGCCAGAATCAAACCCAGGACCCTTCAGCCTGTGGGCTGACACTCTCACCCCTGAGCCAAACTGGCTAGGGATCAAACACGTTTTTAGGGCAAGAACTGCTTAGAGGTTTTGGATCCTTTGGCCTCACTCCCAGCTGAGGACCAAGGGCTATGTACATAAGGGTGAATAAGATGGTCAGAAGATGGGGAAAAAATAAAACATTTCAGGGACTCCTTGATATGGGAACCCATGTACCGTGTTTCCAAAAGAAAAGAAAATGAACGTTTTCCCAGACACCTCAGAGGCACTAGCCAGCGTACCAGCAAGATCATAACGTGAGTCCCAAAGGGTACCAGAAGAAGGATGGGAAGAGAAAGATTTAAGAAATTATTGCTCAATCTTCCTAAATTTGATGACAAACATTAATCTACACATCTAAGAATGTCAATGAATTCCAAGTCTAGTAAACTAAAAAAGATCCACACCTAGACACATTGTAATTAAATCACTAAAAGCCAAAGACAGAATCTTAAAAGCTGTAATTGAAAAGAAACTCATAACTTAGAAGGAATACTCAATGAAATTAACAGTAATTTCTCATCAGAAACTATTGAGGTCAGAAGGCCGGGGAACACATATTGAAAGCATTGTACAATAAAAACTGTCAACCAAGAATTTTATACCAGCAATACTCTACTCCAGAAACGAAGAAAAAAAATATGACATTGAGATATTCAAAAAACAAAACCAATATATAGAGAATTTTTTTGCTAGCACATCCTCCCCTCTCCCCGAAATACTGAAGTATGTTGTGTAGGCTAAAATGAAAGAATATAATAACTTGAATTTACATGAATAAATAAAGAGCACTGATAAAGGTAACTACATAGCTAAATAAAAGAATATAAATATATTTATTTTTCTGTAACCCTTTTTTCCCCTTCTGATTTAAAAGATAACTATATGAAGCAATAATTAAAAATATGTATTTCTGGGAATGAATATATAAACTTGCAATTGGTAGGACAATATAGGAAGAGGGAGGGAATGAGATTCTATAGGATCAATTTCTTTGTATACTGTTGACAGTTAAGCTGGTAATAATTAAAACTACATTATTATCAGTTTATGAGGGTAAATCACCAGGAAAACCACTAAAAATAACTAGAAAATACGTAAGGAAAAAAGTGATAGGTCATGGGAGTGTCTGTTTCTCACACAGTAAGGCAGCGACCTGGAACAGAGGGGAAAAAACACCTAAGACACAGAAAACATCAAAATAACACACATAAATCCAATCTTATCAGCAATACTATTAATTTAAAGCATATCGAAGTTCTGTATTTATCTTCAATGGCCTTGGGAAAAACTCCTTGCATTAGAAAATGCCGTTGGTACAGAGTACGTGTGTAAGTTTGCTTGGGCATCAACAGTAATATTTCCCCACCCGTGCTCTTTTATAGACCTTTGCAAAGGAAACACTTCGGGAAAATTTTTATTTCTTCTTGTGAGGAATGTATTTCCTTCGTCTTTCTCAGGCACTGTCTTTTATTTTCTCAACCTTTTTGTGAGTTGTTTTATGGTTCTGCCCTTTCTAATAAGATTTAATTTTAACACTCACTATAATAATCAATTACATTCTGCTTTTATTTTAGTGGATTTCAAAAAGGCCCAAACCCAACATGTTCCATTTCTCTTCCTCACAATACTTAGTCACGGCAAATAAAATTCCAAGCTACTGATGAGGAAATGGGAGAAAAGGACTCTGTACTTTCCAATGACTACCATGAACTTCCAAGTTGGTGAGAGGAGAGACTTCGTAGATTGCAAGTTTGCTTCTACTAGGCCATGCTACGCAGTATACATATTGGTTTCCATTCTCCTTAGGGTTTCGAGCGGAAGTCTAACTGGTAGAACTTCATCTGCAGCAATGATCTACCGCGTTACCCTCAGGCTAACACACGATGTCTGGGATCGAATTTTAGTTCTGCCTTGCATGGTCATATTTTTTTCATGATTGCGATTATTTATATTTACTACCCCACAATGATGAATTCTAAAGATGAAGGAATGACTTTCCTTCAGTATTACAGGCTGTAAGACATGGAAATGAGTCAAACTTCCATTCCATGTTATGCCTTTCTTCCATTTTGTTGATCACTTCCCCCAATTCTTATGAAAACTCCCCTGAGCTTGGCGAAGAGGCCAACGACTCTGAGCACAGATGGGAATGCGGATCTCAGAGAAAGACCTCAGACCCTCCAGGACTGCACACTGAGTTCTGGCTGTGCTTTGGCAGCACGGCACTTAACCGGCACAGGGTTTTGACAGAGAGCCTGTCTGGGCAGAGAATGACAGTGTTAGGGACGTAGACGTGGATTCTAAGTGGCGTGCAATTAATCACCTGTAGAAAGTGGCTACAATTCTCTCAGGCATCCGCTTCTGGAATCTAAGCTTCCTGGAGGCAGGAGTGTTTTCATTTGCTCATTTGCATGCCTGTTTAAAATTGTTTAGGACATAACTAGAGGCCCGAGGCACGCAATACCTGCAAGAGCAGGCCTTCCTTCCCCCGGCTGCCAGCACTGCTTCCCTCTGGCACCCGGGACCGGGCTTCCCTCCAGCCCCAGCTTCTCCCAGAAGGACATCCAGTCTAATTAGCATATTATGATTTTATTATTACAGACCAGGGGCCCGGTGCATGAAATTCATGCACTGGGGGTGGGTGATCCCTCAACCCAACCTGCCCCCTTTCACATACTGGGAGCACTCAGGATGTCCAACTGATGGCTCACCCCCAGCCTGCCCAAGGCCTAAAGCCTCACTAGAAGCACCCAGCCATCACCCTGCTCAGCTCAGCCCCGGCTGCCTGTGACCACCCAGCCCTGGGCACTGGGCGCTCGCTGCCACTTCCACTCACAGCGCCCGGGGGCTAGGTGCTGGCCGCCACCACCATTTCATCTCCACCCCCAGGGCCCAGCACTCACGCCACTTGGGCCCGCCCCCGCTCCTGATTGGCTGGTAGCATAGCCAATCAGGAGCGAGGGTATGGTCAAATTTGCATGTTTCTCTTTTATCATATAGGATTCTCAACGGCTGAGAGAGGGGTGGCATCCAATAGGTGTCCACTGAACAAAGACTAAAGGACTGATAACTTCTTAGAGAATACCAAACTGGATGACAAGCATCACCTTTCAATGCTACATTTTCTAAGGTTTTATAACTGTAGTTTACTACCAGGAGAAGGGTACAATAGGTAATAAATACATGCTTCAATATTATGCAACTAAAATGATAAGAACGGATGAAATACACCGTTATTATCTGACTTCCATATACTTTGAATCAATTGATCCTGACAACCTTATCATGTTATTAGCTTACATCATCTGTATTTACAATTTCTTCCATCACCATGTTTCTGAAAAGGCTCCGAGCCTCTCCCAAATATGACTCTAGCAGAGTATCCTTTCTGCTAAAATGGAATAAGAGCTCAGTTTTTAACCCTGTTTCTCCATTTCTCTCAGAAGCTGTCAGAGGAAAACGACATTGGGCACATTTTACCAAAGAAGCTCAAACTCTGGCTTAGTGATCAGAAAATGAAGCAAATAGATGGGGATGGAAAATTGACTTCCTTACCCTGCTCTTAAAAAAAAAAAAAAAAAAGCAAACTAAAATTAAACCCCCGGAAACTTTATTTCTGAGGTGTCCCTTGTATGTGAACATTTTTTTTTCCACACTGCTCTACGTCATTCCGGTAGAAACTTTAAGATTCTTTAAAAATATCTACAAAATTAGGTGAAGGGTAAAATTATGAATTTCCCACTTGGAAGAAAGTGGCTTAAATTCTATCCAATTATTTGCCATGACAACCAGCTAAACACAAAAGGGCTCGAATGGATGTAGAGTACTGCCTCTGTAATCATCCCTCTACGTCCTTCACATCATGGATATGCAGTGCACCATCCCGGCTACTCCAGGACCATAAGCCTACACGGTAATTACATGCTTCGGAACACTCCACTTAAGTGCATCAATAATATAGTGAGAAAATGTGTTCTTTAATTCTGCACCTGTAAATGGAGGGGGAAAATAAAGAAAATGTTTCTGTCCAAAAAATGTAAAAGGAAAGAAAAAGAAATCCGCTGATTATTTTTAAGCTGCTTCGTGAGGTTCTTCTTGAAAATGCAGATGGTTGATAATTCAAAGTTTCCCATAAATATAATCAAATGGTAAGACAGCTCTGCTGACGTGACTAAAAAGGTGAGGACACAGGGGAAAAAATGATGAAAAACAGACACTTCTGATTAAGCTTCCTATTTTATCTGTACTCATATGGGCTGTGGGTAGCGGGTCCTGGGCTACTTCTTCTCTCCACGGCCCTGCCTCTGTATAACTGCTATTAATGGCATTCCGAAGGTAACACCTACGGCTCCATGACCTTGAGCACAAAGAATAGTTAACACATCAAGGCATTACAAAATTGTATGGGACCGCAGGCTCTTGATAATGCATTCGCTATATTTTTTTGACAATGAAGCATTTGTGTTTTATTTTATGGATTTGAAATACACCTTTTTTTCTCAGACATGGGAAGCTACAGAGTGAATTCAATAGAGAAGGTAGACATCAATAGAACCTAGCAAGAATAAGTGGTTGGCATAAAACTGTAAGATTTCTCCCACCTACACAGTCCAATAAAATGAAATTGCTGATTTCTTAGAATCAAAAATCTCTTCTGAAAGTAAAATATTTTTTAGTGACTTATTTCCTAGAGACTTGTGGAATTTCAGAAATTCTAATGAAAATTATGCACATAAAATTTATAATTAAGTTAACATTCCTAGTATTGGAAACAAACCAACTTCTTAAGTACGTCCATCCTAAACCACTTAAGAAAATAAAAAAAGATACAAAAATCTATATAAATAGATACCAATATTTCTTATGCAAATTAGCCAACATTTTAAAATAAAGATGCTCAATATGAAAGGTCTCTGTTTATTGATTTCAAAGTGAGTGCTTTTTAATAAGAAAACCTTGCTCTAACTTCAGAAAACCCTCTGCTGTTTGGGCTATTTGCATATTAGGGTTTTATATATATAGGTGTTCTAACCACTAAAAAGGCTTCTACTATACTACATTAATCTAATGACTCAATGAAGGCCTTAACTCATATTTTTTAAAACATTGATGTAGGCATGCTTACTTAACTGCCCTCCAGATTACTCTAAAAATTGTGTTTGGGCAATATTACTTGGGTTGCAGTTGAAGTTCTATGAGTTCTCCTTGCATACTTAAAAATATAATAAATTTAGTTGTGGGTAGAGTAAACATCAATGGTTCTATAATTGTTCCTTTTTTTCAGTTTTCATTTTCACATCTTTCCATATACATTTAACTCTATCGCATACTTTTCATCTTCAGATGATGTAAAATAACTTTAGTCGCTTTGCATAGGATAATTCTAGGAATCTCTTTTGATAATAATGATAAGCATTGAATAAAAGTTATTTTGGTTTTGATATATATTCTTTTTTTATTTATCCAATCCTTCTAAAAAGTGTTTTAAATTTTTTGATCTGTTTTAATAGTCATATACATCATATATTGTATATATGTATATATTTGTATTATATATCTCAAAATAAAAATTTAATGGCTTAACAAGTAAAAAAAAGTGGGGAAAGTTAAATATGCAGTGGTCCAAAATGTACAATGGTGACATAAAGAATTTACTGACTTATTAAAATAATGTCTTGTTTCTTTTGTTTTTTTAAAGCTATTCAGAGTGAGGTTGTATTTGTTTTTCCTTGTCATATAAATTGATGTTTTTGCATTTGTTTTACTAAATTAGTGATCAACACAGGATTGTGACCTTGTGGTCCATTAATTCCCACGTGTCTCAAATTTTGCTTTTAGGATCAAGAACATTTATTTTCTCCATTATATAGCCAATATACAGTCTTTTCCTGATAAGAAATATCTTCTGTGAAAATATGGAACTTGATTTGCTAGGAGGCAGTGCTAACAGTAACAAAGCCATCATTATATTTTCAAAGTTATAGTTTTAAGCAACTATACTGAGTAGAGTTATCTACTTAGTAATAACTATTCTTTATTATCTTAGAGTTCAGGAGATTTTTTTTTACTGATTCACACAGTATGGTTTGAAATTTGTATACAACAAAACAGTATTCTATATAGAGAAATTACTGTTTTAAAATTTAAGACTGTTCCCAGGATGCAAATTGCACTAATCAGGCAATGAACCAGCAGCACACTAAATCCAAGATGAAACGTCAATTGTTCCGTGAAGGAAGACACACAAATAATCACCTGAGAGTTGCAGCCTATCAGGTATTTACAGTTTCTCTCTCGCTGACATGAGTGTAGCTGTGCGCAAGCCAATTGTTTACAATTATGTAAAGATGCACGTCGCTGGAACTCAGATGACAAAACACAGATCAGAGAGAAGTGTTTCGGGTAAATTTCAAGACCCTGCGGGGTTCTGCGACAGAAGTATTAGTAGAAACTTTCCGACATCCCAGGAATGACTCCTTTGGAGACCTTCTTTACGGTGCGGTGCCCACAGCAGGACAGCGAGGTTGGGTGTCCAAATGACCTCACAGCCGGGAGTGTTTGGTTTGTTTGCTCGGCTGGATGGTTGGATGGTGGGACGGTAGGCTGGTTGGTTTTGTCTTCCTGATTAGCCGGGAAGCAGTACTACTGAAGCCAGGTGAGTCCAACAGCGAAGGCCACCTCTCCGGCCTGTGCCTCTGTCATCTCCATGACAATCTGAGCAAGAATGTCACCTTTGAGCAGGCGAGTGAGGGGGCCATTCCTCAGACACAGGCAGGGAGGAACTATCTCTTGGTGTCATCTAGTGGCTGTAAGTCATCACTGCATAGCAGCACGCCCTCGGTGGTGCTCTGCGCCCAGGTTGTGCTGCTGCATTGCTTTCTGACCTCCTGCAGGCAGAGAAGCTGCCCTTTCTGACACCCCGGGAAGGCCAGCCACCATGGCGTGTTTCTGGACTCTTCGCCCTGGCCCTGCGCTGTGCCTGCCCCTCAGGTCACGGCTCATCGATGGGATGCTTGGTCAGGCGCCCCGGTGAACAGGTGCTGTCCGCTGTCCCATTTGGGCTGCAAGGCTGAGTGACTGGGTGCTTTGCAGGGACGCCCAAAGCCCACCCTGAGGTGTTTCCTGCGAGCACTGTGACAGACGGGGCTGACAGGCCGAAGCATCTGATTGCAGATGGCAACGTAGGCACGCCCCAGGGTGAGGGGCCAGTCCCCTAACCCTCCTGTCACCCACTCTCTGTCTCCATCCCAGACCTGAAGGCTGCACAGCCATCCCCGGGAAGTGTGAGTGGCAGCCACTTCTGCACAGCGCTGACATGTCGTCTCCCGTGCTCAGGTTCCTTTAAGACGAACTCTAATTTCTAGCAGAACTTTTCAGCTCTGAAAGTTACGGGCCGCCGGGCTGGGATGACAGAAATAAATTATCCAGGTAATTAGGGCTAACAACTCCCTTTCTCTTCCTCCCACGCGCATGCAAGAATAGGGCTCAATTATTTCCAAAACTCAGGTAATTTTTTTCTTAAAAAAAAAAAAAAGGACTTTCTGCAAAACTGCTGTTTGAATGGCTTAAACGTATCATCAGTAAGGAATGAAATGATTACCAAATTACGGCCATGAAATTTACAAATGTCAAATGGTTAGTTTCTGTCACCGTGTCCGATGTAATGAAGGTTAGGCATGATAGAAAACATAAAAAATGAGTATGACACTCATCCTCAATTTCCAATAATTACTTGATATTTTCAGGCACATTTTTAAAAATATCAGTGGAATTACCAATGTCACCTATTTATAGCTGCTTTATGTTATAAGATGGACGTTCCTCTTGTTGTTGAATTTACCATTATTTTTATTGATGTCTGTTTATTCCTGTCCACAGGTCTTGGATTTCCAGATGTCTTACAAGCACACATTGACAATAATAATTGAATGGAAATATCAATAGATAGAAATTTCTCCTTGCCTTGGCTACAAATAAATTGCTACTGGTAGTATTTTTGAAATGTAAATGAATGTACTACACATGTAGGTATACAGAAATCTATAAAGCATGTGTGTGCTATATGTAAGCACATATGCATTATCTATGTACACACATATACAATGAGTGGTCAGATTATTATGATCTCTGAACACATAATAATCTGGCCACTCAGTGTATGTGTGTGTGTGTGTGTGTGTGTGTATCAGAGGCCTGGTGCATGAATGTACACTGAGTGGCCAGATTATTATGTGTTCAGTGATCATAATAATCAGACCACTCAGTATATATGTACATATAGATATACATAGATATGTTTTTTGTTGAAGATATACACTGAGTGGCCAGATTATTATGATCTCTGAATGCATAATAATTGGGCCTCTCAGTGTATATCCTATATAATATATATATATATATATATACACACACACACACACACACGTATATATGTATACATATGTGTATGTGTGCGTGTGCGCGCGCGTGTGTGTGTGTATATATATATATATATATATGTATATATGAGGTCTAATGCATGAATTCGTGTGCATGGGCAGTTGGATGGCCTGCCTGCTAGTTGAACTCCTGGTTGAGGGAACAATTTGGACATTAGCCTTTTATTATCTAGGATATACACTGAGTGCCACATTATTATGCATTCAGAGATCATAATAATCTGGCCACTCAGTGTGTGTGTGTGTGTGTGTGTGTGTGTGTGTGGGTGTGTGTATTAGAGGCCCAGTTCATGAATTCGTGCATGGGTGGGGTCCAGCCAGCCTGGCCAGAGGGAAGGGACCTGGGTGGTCGGCCGGCCTGCCTGCTGGTCAAACTCCTGGTCGAGGGGACAATTTGCATATTAGCCTTTTATTATATAGGATATACATACCCTGAGAGGCCAGATTATTATGCGTTCAGAGATCATCATCATCTGGCCAATCTGTGTATATCTCCAACAGAAACACTCTCAGTTCACACACATGTTAACCCAAAATACATAGGAGGGATTCATGTTCTGCCTGTCCCCTCAAAACATACCACCTTCTTCCCAATTCTGATCACGTGCTTATGTTATTCTGTCGTGTAGAGTGAGTGAGTGAGAGAGTAATGAAAGTGTTCTTTGGGACTGTATGTGTTTGTACCATTCATAAACCTCTCAGCAGATTGATTCCACCTACAGGAACTATTCCAAGTCTGAATCATAGCACCTATCCTAATTTCATCCATTTTCAACATCTATCCTATCTAATAAAAGAGTAATTTGCAGATTGACCATCACTCCAACACACAAGAGGGCTGCCTCCATGTGGTCAAAGATCCTGCCCCCTATGTGGACACAAGATGGCCACCACAAGATGACCAGCAGGGGAGGACAGTTGGGAGGTTCCCGGCCTGCAAGGGAGAGCAGTTGTGGGCAATCATGCCAGCAGGGGAGGGCAGTTTGAAGGGACCAGCCTGCAAGGGAGGGCAGTTGGGGGTGATCAAGCCTGCAGGGGAGACAGTTAGGGGTGACCAGGCTGGCAGAGGAGGAAAGTTAGGGGCAAACAGGCTGGCAGGAGAGCAGTTAGACATCAATTAGGCTGGCAAGGTAGTGTTTAGCGGGTGATCAGGCTGGCAGGCAGTTGTTAGGGGCAATCAGGGAGGCAAGTAGGTGAGCAGTTTGGAACCAGCAGTCCTGGGTTGTGAGAAGGATGTCCGACTACTCATTTAGGCCCGATCTTAGGATCGGGCCTAAACAGGCAGTCGGACATCCCTCAAGGGGTCCCAGATTGGAGAGGGTGCAGGCTGGGCTGAGGGACATCCCCTGCCCTGGGTGCATGAATTTCGTGCACTGGGCCTCTAGTTTCTCATAACCACAAGCTTGCTGCAGTCCAGATCCTTAAGACAGTTTTCCTTTAAAAGGGACACTCCAGGGACAACTAACCTTCCTGCTTCTCTAGAATCCTTTTTGGCTCAGCCACACATGCAGCTAAATACTGTGCAGCTCGATAAAGGCCCAGAAGATAGAACCACACGTGGGGTGGACTCCTGGGCTTCTTACAGAGGAACCGACACACCCTCTCTTCCTCCTCTCACTCACCAGCAGCTGGGATTGCTGGATTTCAGCCACCATCATGGCATGACAACGTGGCAAGGCACTGAGGAAGAGATGCCTGGATGGATGCCTCAGACAACATATTGGTTGTGTACTGCTCATCTCTGAGTGACTTTAGCTTGAAAGGGAAATGACATTTTATCTTTTTGTATTAGTTTTCCGCAGCACCGCAATCATTTACCACAAATGTAGTGACTTGGAATAGCGCCCACTTGTTCTCTTTAGAGGCCCTGAGTCAGGAGGCAGGTGCGGTTTAGCTGTGTCCTCTTCTCAGTCTCACTAGATTGAGATCAAGGCACTGGCTGAGATCGCAGTTTTGTGTGATGCTTTGAAGCCTCTTCTGAGCTCATTGGGATTGAGATTTCGGTTCATGGTGGTTGTAAGACCGAAGTGCACATTTCCCAGGTCTTGGAAAATGCCCGAAGTCTTTGTCACAGCATCTTCTCCACGGCCCCCTTATGACAAAGCTGAGCACTGATGAACTTGGCTCTGATGTTATTTTGATGAAGGAACTTTACACCAAAGTTGACCCAGGAAGCTAACTGTGCTGAACTTGGGAGGGGAATCCGTGCACTCACCCAACTCTGACACTACAGCCCAGTTGTATTTTTATGTGTATACTTTTTGTCCTCGGTCCTAAAACCCACATTCAGGCTCACTGGCTCATTGCAGTAAACTCACAGGGATGCCATAAGCTATTTAAAATTTTTAACGTCTGAGAAACACAGTCATACTCAACACCTGTTGGAAGTATGTGAAGTCTAGGCCTACGAGTGTTCACAGTTTTGATGAGATGGGGCTGGTAGATATGATGTCATCATACCCTCACAAAGTCGAGTTTTCAGTGGTTACTGTAATGAATAGAAAGTACTATGTATGACTCAATGTAAAACAGGAAGTGAAGGCGGCCATGTCCCACCTGATTCCAACGCTTAGGAACTTGTGCAGAGTCTAACAGTTCTATGTGTCTCATTAGTGAGTAACCTTGGTTATTTAAGAAGGAAGTAGCAGGAATGACTGAAGAGGAGAACTAAGATGGCGGCATAGGTGAGCACCTATCTTGCTGTCCACGCAACAATTCTGAAACTACAACTTAACAACGGAACAAACATCGTCCAGAATCACCGGAGAGCTGGCTGAGGGAAAATTCCGCACATAAAAGTAAAGGTCGGACGCAGCGATGACTCAGGAGCAGCGGTGCGCAGCTTTGAGGTTCGGAGCGCAAGCAAGCGGAGAGGGATGGGCGACAGACAGCAAGCCCGGCTGGTATTCTCCAGCGGGGAGGGCAGAGGCCTCCCACAGCACCGACCCTCCAGTTCCAGGCAAGCTCCCAGGTCGGGGTAAGGAGGATCCTGGGAGTGGCTGAGGTCTGTGAGTTTGGGGAGAGTACACGAGTAAATTGGAACAGTAGTTCCTGGAGTCCGTGACCAGGCAGAGAACACGTGACTCGCTCACTTGCTTGGAGACCACTGGACTGCTTTGTTTTACAACCCTGAGTGAGACTTTGGCTGTGCAGACTCATTTGGGGAGAGGCAGAGTTGTCTGGCAACGGGAAGGCCAGTGGTGGATTTACATTGCCACCCAACACTGAGACCCGTGAGCCGCACAGATAAGCTGACACGGAGAGCCCCATTGATGTTGAAGCTGTGTGCCACATAGGGCGGACCTAAGGCTGATGCCTCACACCCCTTAGACACTGTAGGGCGGAGCTAAGGCTGAGGAGCGGTGGATAAGGAAGCTGAGCCACTATTCCTTAGAGGATACTTATCACACACTGATAATGGACCAACTCAGGAAAGCAACCAAAATGCAGAGAAAAGGAAAGAACTCAGCTGTGAAAGAAATGGAGGAAAAAAGACGACTAGACATAGAGTTCAAAACCACAGTAATTAGGTTTATGAAGATGCTACTAGAAAAGGCCGAGAAACTAAATGAGAACTATGACAAAATAAATAACACCTACAAAGAAATGAACAACGCCTACAAGGATATGAAAAAAGACCAACTAGAAATTAAGCATACACTGACTGAAACAAAAAATATTTTACAAAGACCTAAAAGCCATCCAGATGACCACAAAAACCAAGTCAAAGATTTGAAATACAAAAAAGCAAAATCCACTCAGCTGGAAAAGCAAGAAGCCAAAAGAGTCAAAAAAAATTGAAGATAGTATAAGGGGCCTCTGGGACAATCTCAAGCATGCCAACATCCGAATTATAGGGGTGCCAGAAAAAGAGAGAGAGAGCAAGATAAGGAAAACCTACTAGAAGAAATAGTGACTGAAAACTTCCCCCAGCTGGTGAAAGAAATTGACTTGAAAACCCAAGAAGTGCACAGAACCCCAAAATATAGGAATCTAAAGAGGACCACACCAAGGCACATCATAATTAAAATGCCAGGAGCAAAAAGATAAAGAGAGAATATTAAAAGCAGCAAGAGAAAAACAGTTAGTTACCTATAAGGGAGCACCCATATGATTGTCAGTGGATTTCTCAACAGAAACGATGCAGGCCAGACGGGAGTGGCAAGAAATATTCAAAGTGATGAATAGCAAGAATCTACAACCAAGATTGCTCTATCCAGCAAAGCTATCATTCAGAATTGAAGGTCAGATAAAGTGCTTCCAGATAAGAAAAAGCTAAAGGAGTTCATCACCACCAAACCAATGCTATATGAAATGCTGAAAGGTATTGTTTAAGAAGAGGAAGAAGAAAAAAGGTAAAAATATACATTATGAACAACAAATACACATCTATCAACAAATGAATCTAAAAATCAAGTGAATTAACAACCTGATGATCAGGATAAAATGAGGAATAGAACAGAATCATCGACACAGAGAGGGAATGGACTGATAATTCTTGGTGAGAAAAAGGGTGCGGGAAGTACAGCAAGAGGCTGGACAAAAATCATGCAACTATGGGAGAAAACGGGGGGAGGGGCGGGAGGGAGGTAAGGGTGGAGAGTGGGAAGGGTACTGGGTGGAGGGGAGCTATTGGGAGAAAATGTAATTAATAAACTGAACAATAAAGATTAAAAATTCTATATTATAAAAAAAAGAAGGAAGTAGCAGGTTGCTTTTTCTTTAAGTGTATGTGTGTTATTTATATATACTAAGTTATCAGAACAAAAATACTTATTAAGTTGTTTGGACCTCACTGCTTACCAACTAGAATGTTGGTTATTTCTCTCTAGAGTCCCCATGAAAAAACTTATTCAGAAAATAAGAGATCTACAAACAGAAAATTCGGAAGCCTTCTGTAATGGCATTTCCAGTCATCTGTAAGCTCACGTGATTAGGGACCAAGGCAGCCTTGTTTACTGTTCCATTCCCAGCACTTCCTGCAGGGCTCCCATATCATTACCACTCAAATACAGGTGTTGACTTCTTTTATTCAGTAATCAAATGACGTCAATGGGTCTGATAAGTAAGCCAGTCACAGCAGGCATGGAAAGTCAGAGGAGCTAAGCCTCCCAAGAAAGGTTTATTTCTCAGTGAAAATGGAAGGCGTGGATGGATTCTGAGTGGAAAATCAGTTCTGGCAGAGGCTGCATTTATTATGTGCATGACTCTGCATTTTGATCTTTTCAGAAATGAGAGAAAGCAATTTTTGAAATCATTTTTGTGTTTCTGCCAGTAATAAAATGCTCATCAAACAAGAAATACAGCAATTTGAAAGTCAAAAGGTAAAGGTAAGTTCTTGCTGATACCTGTGCACAAAAATGTTCCCTCTTAAAATTGTGATTCAAGTAAAAATCAACCCTGCATGCTTAACCTTTTCACAAAGTAACAGGTGGCAAAATATTCCAATAAAGGCAAAATATTCCAATTTTTCCAGTGGATAAATATTCCAGTTGTTATTGCCAGATGATAAAGTACCAGCACCCCCAAACTTGGTGGCAATTTACTCTTCTCTCTCAAAATTCCGTGGCTTCACTGGATTCAGCTAGTCAGTTCTTGAGGTCTCTCAGGAGATGACAGTCAAGTGCTGGCTGAAGCAGGTGGCTGGATCGTGAGATGTTTTCTTCACTCATATCTGGTACTTGAGCTCAGAGGCTTGGGAGAGTGAGGGTTGAGGGGCTGTATCTTCCCCACAAGGCCTCTCCTCACAGTCACCTTGTGTTTCCTCAGACCTGGGTGGCATCATGGTAGTCCAACATTACAGAGTCACTTGCTTCTGGAGCAAGAATCCCAAGATAGGAAAGCCCAAATGGCCAGGCTTTCTATCACAAAGACTTGACCTTCCCCAGCATCATCTCTGCTGCTCTGCAGGCGCTCTCAGCCAGGTTCAAGGAGAAGGGACAACACAAAGACACATGTGCTGGGAGGTATGGTTAATTGGGAGGACATTTTTGAAGATTAACTTCCAAATGAAACAGTTTTGCAGTTTTAAGAAGCTCCTAGAGTAGAGAGGTTATGTGTAGGAACATACTCCATGCATGTTCTACGTAATTGGCTCGCTGTGAAGAAAAAGTCGATACCCATCCATTAAAGAGAACTGACGCAGGGTCAGTTGCCGAAGACAAAAGAACCTCTTCGCTCTTGTAATATCGGATGAGGTGGACATCTTCCTGACTGAATGAGGTTGTTTTCCTATTTTGTACAAACAAAGGAGAAAAACTACCCTTCTTACACTGACCCTATTTGGGGATAATTGTTACTTTCATTGGTTCACCGCTTGCTTCAATCTGCTAAATTTGATGCAACTGATCCCTGAGTGATTATTACTAAAATCTGATACGTATTTCTGCTTTTCCAGTGGGGAATACAATCTCAGAGCTTACCTATATGCAATATGTATACAATCCCAGTTTTAATGGATCTGTAAAAATGACGAAGCCACGACTTTTAAAAAATATTTCAACTTATGTTTTGTAAAATGGCTGTTCTAGTGAATCTGTTCCTAAATCCTGATTTTCTGGTAGGACGAATTCCTGCATCGGAAATACTTGAATTAAGAGATCACAGTTTTTTCTTTCAGCTTTTAACACAGTTGCTTTCCTGCCTCTAGAAGACCTGTACCAAGTCATAGCCCAACTTCCTATGAATGCCAGCCCTCCTCCCAGGTGCCTCCAGTGGCCGCCATATGAGACCATGTACACGGATTTGGTATAAAAAGTTCATTTTAAAAATCTGCATTTTATTATGACAGCAATTAAATACCTTTTGTATGTTTATTTGTCAATTCTTGTTTCTTGCTAGTTATGCCGCTATATTATTGCCCACTTTCCCTAGGAGTGCTGGCTATTTTCGATTTTAACAGTGAAAGCTCTTTATATAGTACTGGGAAAACCCTGTACCTGTCAGTCCTTCCATAAATGGTTTGCACAGTTTGTATTTGCTTTTTAAAATCTATTCAGGGTGTGCTTGGCGATGCAGATGTTTAAAAATTATATAATCAAATCAATCTATATTTTATGTATTTTATGCAAAAATAGCTTTGCTACCTAATTACTTAAAATTTCATATTTCATTTTTAGGCCATTAGTGATTTTTGCCTCAATCTTTTTTGTTTATTTTTTCCCTTTTTTATTTTGAAATAGTTATAGTCTTATGGAAAGTTGCAAGCATAGTATGAGAGGACCGTGAAGCTTTCAAAAAACTTCCTTTCATGGCAACATCTTATGTAACTATAATACGATATTAAAACTTCAACGAAGGACTGGATAAAGAAGATGTGGTGCATATGTATACAATGGAATGCTAGTCAGCCATAAGGAAAGATGAAATACTGCCATTTGCAACAAGATTCATTTAAGTGGTCCATTCTTCTACAAATTTATGTAAAGAATGAGGGTGTTAGAGGTGGGAAAATAAATGTTTTTGAGGGACACATCCAACTGTGCTTATCCCTCACCTGCGTTCGGAACCAACTAAAAAATAAGGCTGGTGAGTCTCAGATTGGACGGTCAAAATTTCAAATTGCTGATAAATGTTGGAATGAGAACTGTGACTTAGAACAAATGTCAAATGTGTCTCTCTTTGTTCCCCAGGGGTCCAGAACTGACAACTGCCCTTGAGCGGTGCTGACCCCGGAAAGAATGAAGGAGTAAGAGATTGAATTCCTCAGGTTGGAGTTTTTGGTGGATTAGATCTACTCAGCTGAAACGTTTGAATCCCTGGCTGTCAGGACCAGCCAGGTCATCTGGATGGGCAGGAGGAAGAAAATCAGCTTTTAACACCGTTGCCTTCCTGCCTCTAGAAGACCTGTACCAAGTCATAGCCCAACTTCCTATGAATGCCAGCCCCCCTCCCAGGTGCCCTTTCCCTCCCGGAAAGTAACGGCAGAAATGGGAGAGAAGGATTCCCCCTTCTGACACTGGAGGAGGACATTCTGAAGGACACGTGGTCTGTGTATCTTACCACACTGACTCTACTTCCATTATGCCTCTCTGAGATGTTTAGGTCATTGTGCTGTGCTTCTCGCTGGCTGGGAGACTTGGTAAAAACAATTTTCCCTCTCTCGGTATCGATTTTTCAATATGCACAATGGTCATTATGGCAGGACCTATTGTAAGAGATTCTCGTAGGGATTGAAGGGTGTACTTCATGCCCAGTCCTCATCACAATGCCTGACACATGACAAGCGTTGACTATTTAGTAAAGCAAAGCAATGTCTACACACATGCTGGGTGACCTCACCTGGCCCAGAAACCAGGCGATGTGGGAGCACCCCGGGCCAAGTTAAACTCGTGGCCTAACTCTGTCTACAGTTACTATCTATTCTGATTGGTCTGGAAGGTTAAAGGATGGAGGAGAATTAGGTTAACTATATTGTAGACTCTTGGTATTTAGTTTCTAGCAAAAATAAATAAATAAATAAATAAATAGTAAAATCTGACCCTTGGCCAAAAGGAAAATTACTGCAAAAAGACAAAGTCCCTTAGAATAGAAAAAGAAATAAACAACAACAACAAAACAAAACAAACAACAACAAAACAACAGGCAATTGCTGAGGCTCAGAGGCCAGAACTGATCTCCACTTGAACTGAGGGAACAAAGGGCAGCCTTTTTGTTTGTTTGTTTTCTAGTCTTCACCCAAGGATCTGCCTATTGATTTTAGAGAAAGAAAGGGGGCGGGGGGAGCGGAAAAAGGAAAGCACCAATGTGAGAAACAGCGAAGTTGCCTCCTGTATACATGCCATCAGGGACCCAACCAGCAACCTGGGCCTATGCCTTGAACAGCAATTGAACCCGCAGTCTTCTGGTGTACGGGACGGTGCTCCAGCCAACCGAGGTCCGGGCCAGGCAGCCTGTCCTTCCCCTCAGCCCCTCCGAGAGACAACCCCATTGGGGTGTGTTTCCATCATCTTCTCACCTCGTGGCGCACGGCTGGACAGAGAGTGGCTCTGAAAGAACTTTTCAGTCAGGACCGGCCTGGGCAGTGGAGCCTGCAATTGAATCGAGCAACCTCTCCAGACGGCACACAGCAGAGAGGTGATCTCCATGGGCAGTTGTTGGGGGTGACGGCACACAGCAGAGAGGTGATCTCCATGGGCAGTTGTTGGGGGTGACGGCACACAGCAGAGAGGTGATCTCCATGGGCAGTTGTTGGGGGTGACGGCACACAGCAGAGAGGTGATCTCCATGGGCAGTTGTTGGGGGTGACGGCACACAGCAGAGAGGTGATCTCCATGGGCAGTTGTTGGGGGTGACGGCACACAGCAGAGGAGAAGTGATCTCCATGGGCAGTTGTTGGGGGTGATGGCACACAGCAGAGAGGTGATCTCCATGGGCAGTTGTTGGGGGTGAGAAAGGGCTCCTTCGTTCCAGGAAGCCTAAGAGCCACATGCAGATCGGGGGGGGGGGGTGGTCTGCTAGTCAAAGACCATTGAAGACCCCAGACCAGATGGGCTAGTGGAGAGATTCTCTCTGAACTTCAACCAATGCAGTGCTGTCAGCATAAACAACATGGTCAATAGAAGAATTCAGTATATTTTTTTCCAAGATAAAATCTTCCACTGGAAAACTCATGGACTCTTAATATTCATGGACTGAAATCAGCGCTGCTCTCCCGACAGCACAGACTTGGCCAGCCTCTACGGACCTCCACGGAAGGGATTAATGTACATTTCTGGAACAATGGTGCTAACTTAATTTTATGCCTATTTCTACACTGTTACCTGGCCCATCCTAGATTTATTTGGTTGCTAGCTCGTTAAATAGCTGGTTACTTATCTATCAGCAGTATTGCATCCATTAGAGTAACAAGGAGTTCTCTGTGGATTCAGGACCTCAGGCGACGGAGAACTATTCAGTATTGCTCAGCGACAGGAATGCGTCCCGAGAAAGGCATCCTTGAGTGAGTTTGTCATTGTGCGAACATCACAGTGTACACGGAACACACCTCCATCGTCTAGCCTACTCCACACCTAGGCTATGAGGTCTAGCCCATTGCTCCTGCTCTGCACCCCTGAACAGTATTTTCACGGTGCAAAACAACGGGAGAGTAAAGCAAGCGTGAGAGAAAATGATGTCAGCAAGAGACGCCGTGAGCGGGAGACCTCGAGGCTTCTGCCAGCCTAACATGCCTACATGGTGTTTTACAAAAATCCCTTTTTCACATAAGAAAGTGCACTCTAAAACAACACTAAAAATATAGTATTGTCAATGCATAAGCCAATGAACTAGCAGTTTATCATCATGAAGTATTAAGTACTGGATGTAATTTATGGCAGCACAGTAGGTCTGCTCACAGCAGCATATCCACAAACACCTGAGTCATGCATTGAGCTACGTCATTAGGACAGCTATGATGTCACTAGCTGCATTGAGCTATGACGTTAGGGCAGCTATGATGTCACTAGCTGCATTGAACTATGACATTATGACAGCTATGATGTCACTAGCTGCATTGAGCTACATCATTATGACAGCTATGATGTCACTAGCTGCACTGAGCTATGACATTAGGGCAGCTATGATGCCACTAGCTGCATTGAGCTACATCATTATGACAGCTATGATGTCACTAGCTGCATTGAGCTACATCGTTATGACAGCTATGATGTCACTAGCTGCATTGAGCTACATCGTTATGACAGCTATGATGTCACTAGCTGCATTGAGCTATGACGTTAGGGCAGCTATGATGTCACTAGCTGCATTGAACTATGACATTATGACAGCTATGATGTCACTAGCTGCATTGAGCTACATCGTTATGACAGCTATGATGTCACTAGCTGCATTGAGCTACATCGTTACGACAGCTATGATGTCACTAGCTGCATTGAGCTACATCGTTATGACAGCTATGATGTCACTAGCTGCATTGAGCTACATCATTATGACAGCTATGATGTCACTAGCTGCACTGAGCTATGACATTAGGACAGGTATGATATCACTAGTTGTGCTGAGCTATGTCATTAGAACAACTGCAAAGTCATTAGCTGACAGGCATTTTTCAGCTCCATTATAATTTAATGGGACCCCCATTGTGTATGTGGTTCTTTGATGACCATGATTTTGTGAAGCAGGGATCACTGTACTTTATTATTCTAAATTCAGAATCTCTCTGGCTGTTATTTCTTTGAGTATGTTTAGCTTCCATATAATTCCTCATTTTACTGTATTGGTCTTTTTTAATTCATAAAGTACCCCAAGCAATAGTGCATTTTACACTTTCCCACAGTGTTTTGAATGGAGTCACAGGCTGACACAACTAGAGTCCCATTGAGGACACACGATGGGCATGTTCTAACATCAAACAGGAGAGCGGCACGTTCTAGTTTTTACTGCGGGCCCTTTCAGTCAGTGCGATTGGAACCACACTGCAGCATTATTTTTCAAAATGTTCCTTTAGGAAGACATTCCTGCACGAAGAGAAGAATAAACAATATATAAAAATAGTACACAGTTTTAGTTAGGTTGCTCCAGGTATTTTGTGTCCAAGGATGCATTCTGGTCTTGCGATGACATGCCCCCGAATTAATATTTTTATGTTCAGTAAACATTTAGGGCACTTTAAAACCTCTTTACCATACTCCACTAAAAACTTACCTCTAGAACGTCACCATCCTTATCACCTGCTAAGTAGTGTGCAGGGAAAGGAGTGTTTGAGTATCTATCTAAAAGCCAGGCAAGAATGAAATTGCTCGTAAGGATCGATTAATACACACACACACACACACACACACACACACATATATATATATACATATATATATATATATATATATATATACATATATATATATATATATATATGTATATATATATTAAAAAAACAAAACACTTTTCTCACGATTCTTTTTTCTTTCTATTTCAGTTTTTACAAGTTGGTTTGCCTTCCCACTCACTTTGGCTATTTTTGTTTGAATTGCCCATGAAATAAAAACATTTCTTGAAATAAATGTTTGCCTTCAGAATGTTTTGTCTTTACATTACCTCAGGTCCAGGCAAAATTGCCATATTCCAAAAGGCCGCTGAAAAGCTTAAAAATGCACTGGATCGAAATGTAAATATTTTCTTTGGTCCTTGTGATGCAAAACTCTGAGAGTCTTTGAATTGCCCCACTGTTTGGGGCACAGCGAAGTCTGCCCCACGTCCAACATGACCTCACGCGTTCTAGAAACTGGAGAGGTTAAAAGCTGTCTATTCCCCCCCCCCTTCCCATCATGCCTCCTCCCCCCCACCCCCCCGTGAGTGGGGCCACACTCTCCCGTGCCAGGCCCGGGCCTGTGCCAGCATGCACGGTCCCAGCAGCACATCCGATCACCCGGAGCCGGTGCTGACTGAGGCGCACTGCGAGGGGACCCACTGGGAACCCACGGGACAGAGTGAATGCACACGGGCTCCCGGCCTCGTCTGTTGCTCAGACTTTTGGTGGTTGGTTCAGGAACACACAGCAACCCCGATCACACAGACTTGAGAATGTAACGAGTAAGGCTCTCTGTCACATCACAAACGAAGTCCACCTCATTGGGTTTGAAATGAGCCAGAAGCCCTAGCTGGTGGGGCTCAGTGGATAGAGCATTGGGCTGATGACTGAAGGGCCCCAGGTTCGATTCCGGTCAAGGGCACATACCTACTGTATACATGTAGGTATGAAGTCCTGCCCCTTCCTGGCCTCCAGGAACAAAGCAGAAAACACACAGTGAGCCCAGGTCAGTGCAGCAGCTCCCATGGAGGATGTGAGGTCACACGGAGCATCCCATCCCCCCAACACACACCTTTCAGTCTCACACGAGACGTTTCTGTTCGTGACAGCCATGGGCGGCCCTGCCCACAGCCGTTTTTCATCCATCCACCCACACCCAGCGGTCCCTCAGGCTGCCCTAACAAGATACCACAGACCAGGTGTTGGGTAGTATAAAGAAAGGACATTTTTCTCCTAACAGCCCAAGACCATGGTGCCAACAGGGTTGGTTTCGGATGCAGACAACCACTTTCTTGTGTTCTTATACAGCTTTTCCTCTGGGCATGGAGAGAGGGGGAGAGAGAGTGCATGGGGTTGAGCTGGCTGGTGTTCCTTCTTCTTATAAGGACACTGATCCTGTTGAATTAGGGCCCCACCCTTATGACCTCCCTTAACCTTTGTGAGCTCTTTAAAGGCCCTGTCACATTAGAAGCTAAGGAATGAACATATGAATTTGACAGGGGAGCAGGGTGGCCAGGGCAGGTGGCACAAGTCAGCTAGCAAAGTCCCAATTATTCGACTTCTCTCTCCACTTCCTTCTCTTTTCCTTTCCTTGCTCTCGCACTCACTCTGCAAGCGACCTGAGACACCCAAACTCTCCTTTCCCAGGGCCCTGAGTCCTGATGCTGACCTTGCATCCCAAGTAGGCAACTGATGGGGGAGCAAAGAGGCGAAGAGGGAAAGGAAAGAAAGCCCCCATTGTTCCATTGTTTGGCTCCCCTTCTTCAAACATTAGCCACAGAAAGAGCATTTTACCCTGTTGACTGGCTTTGTGAAGTAAAAGAAAGCAATAGAATTAAATTTCCCAACTTAAATAAACAAATATTATTGGCAGAACCTCCTCGTTTTAGAAGGGTTTCATGACACAATGACAGGGGAATAGAAAACATTGTGAATTCTCAGGAAAATACTGTAAATATACAAAGCATGAAAGTCCAGTCTTTATTGATACACAGTGACCAAAGAATCTGCTTTCAAACTTGGCCGAAATATCAAAACTCCCGTTTCTGTTAACCAGACCGAAGTTCTGCAACTTGGAATACAAGTAATTTTGCAACGATCCAGTCCCTGGCACAGGGCGAGGCACATGGAAGGTATTTCTTCACCAAGGCTTGTGAAGTGCATGAGCTCACCAGGGAAAGGGAATTATTATGGAAAACCAAATTTAGAAAGATTGAGGGTGCCTGGCCGGCGTGGCTCAGTGGCTGAGCGATGACCTATGAACCAGGAGGTCAGAGTTCAATCGCCATCAGGGCTCATGCCCAGTTGTGGGCTCGGTCCCCAGGGCGGGGTGAGCAGGGGGCAGCTGATCAGTGATGGTCTCTTGTAGGCCTCCTGGGAAAATACATGCTCATGCTTTGTAGAGCAGCTGAGGTGTAAGTTCTAGGCGTTAGGGTTCAGAGGAGAGGAGGACCCCGCACCTTCCTGCGCAGAGCCCCGAGCCCCCGCCTGGGCCCACTTCACACACGTGCTGCTGCTGTTCTCCCCAGTCGCGTCCAGGCTGAGCAGACGATGGGCTCTGGGTTGTCTCTTGAGTAAGTCAGGACTCAGGGGGGCAGCTGGCACCCCTCCTGGAACTGAGAGCAGCCACACAGCTGGAGGAGGCTGGGGGGCAGATGCGCAGGCACTGCCAACAAGGGGGTCTCCCAGCGGAGCCAGGGAAGAGGCTTGGAAAGAGCCAGGTTTGTTGACTCTTGACCTGACTTTGCTGGTTCCACAACCATCTCTAAAGACCAATGTTAAAGTTTCAAAAGCTTCTGGAACACCTCACTGTTCTTACTAAAAGGGGATGGTGTGGTTTTAATTATAAATCATTCAGAATGTTTTGAAATAGTTTCCTTCGCAACAAATCTATTTCGATGAATGTGAATGTAATCGGTACCTTCCCTGGCCACAGGAACTCCTACTGAAAGATGTGCTTCTATGTGAACGAGTTTTTATCTATCTCTACGGTGTGAGGTTAGCAGCGGCCGGCAAACTCATTAGTCCACAGAGCCAAATATCAACAGTTCAACGATTGAAATTTCTTTTGAGAGCCAAATTTTTTAAGCTTAAACTTCTTCTACTGTCACTTCAAAATAGACTTGCCCAGGCTGTGGTATTTTTGTGGAAGAGCCACACTCAAGGGGCCAAAGAGCCACAGTTTTCCGACCATGGGAAGAGGCTGAATCTCATGAGGCATGAGGAAGAGGTGCTTGGTGTGTATGATCAGTTCTGATCTGCTCTGACTCTTCTCCTTCGAATGAGAAGTGTCAGCTTCTGTCTGTCCTTGGAGAGCTGCTCGAATCAGTATTCGTGTCACTAGGAGTCCTCGGCCCTGTAACCGGCAACAGGGCAGCCCCTGCCCAGGGCAGTGCCTTCATCCTGGAGTTTTCATCCAATAAGACAGTCTTGCTCTCGCCCAATGGAGGGCTGCTATTGAAGGTTGGGGGCTGACATTGAGGATGGAGGCTGTATGGGGAGGCATCAGCACAGACAGATGTTGCAGACCAGGCATGGGCATTGGTACTTCCCGCTGGAAATTGCAACTGAAATACTGACTGACACAGAGAAGGTAGAGCTGCTCCTGGGCTGGGAGGTACCAGGGTTAGGGGCACAGACTCTGGCGTCCAAATCAGGCTCAAGCCCTGCAGGCTCTACTCCCATCTCGCTGGGTGTCCTTGACGAATTTACTTCACCCATATTTACCTCAGTTTCCTCATCTGTAAAATGGGGGAATGTAGAGCTAATACCCTATCCATAGCAGGCTGCAATGCCAGCAGAGTGTAGACAGTTGATGATAAGCACGGGGCCTGTCCTCAGGGCTCCTTAAATGCAAGTGGTGTTGTAATTAGGGGAATGGACTGGACTTGGCGACATCATAGCGGCGTGGGGCACAATCCTACCTGCGCCTTGTAATCACCGAGAGCACTTCTAAGGCACACCCATGCCCAGGTCCACCCCGGAGACTGGCTCAATGGAAAGCTCCCCAGGAGAGTTCAATGTGCAGCCAGGGTTTAGACGCTCCAGTGTTCCAATCTAAAATGCCCTTGCTTTATAGGTGGTGATTCTTCTCAGATCATTCTCACTAAGTGGCAGAAAATACTGGTTTTCTCCTCCACAGAATATGGCAGAACTTGCTTTAGAAATTTTGTAATTTATTAAGTTACCTAATAGTGAGATCAGATAGCAAGGTGGTTCAAAGAATATGGTTAGTACACCAGGCTCCTTTCATGGGGTAGGGTTGGCACAGCTAGGCTGTGGGGTGCTTCTTACTGGGAAGCTGACACAAATAGGGAAAACAGTTATATTTATTAGAAAAAACACACATGTATATGGTGGCTATTTGTATGTCTTCACTGGGAAAACATTAAGTTTTTCTACTTATTTTTAAAATATATTTTTATTGATTTTAGAAAGGAAAGGAGAGGGAGCGAGAGATGAAAATATCAATGATGAGAAAGAATCATTGATCGGCTGCCTCCTGCATGACCCTCACTGGGGATGGAGCCCTCAAGCCAGGCGTATGTCCTGACCAGGAACTGAACTGTGACCTCCTGGGTCACAGTCAAAGGCTTCGCCCCTGAGCCCCACCTCCTGGGCTGCTTATTTTGCTATCAGACTTTTGAAATGCTTTGAGCCGTATGAGCTCATTATTTTGGATATTAATCTATCAGATTTATGATTTTCAAATATTTTGTCCCATTTTTGAGAACATGGATGAAATTGGAGGGAATTATGCTAAGTAAGAGAAAAAGATATACTGTGATATCACTTATGTGTGGAATCTAAAAAACACACTTAACTCGGAGACGCAGAGAGTAGACGGTAGTTACTAGGGGCTGAGGTGAAGGGAGGGAGGAGTTTTCTGGTCAAAGGGTACAGGCTCCCCCTTCCATTTCCATAAGATGAATATATCCTGGGGACCTAGCGAACAGCTGGAGACTCTAGTTACAAATGTGCTATCTACTTGAAACTTAAGGGAGCAATCCTTAAAAGTTCTCACCACAGAAGAGAAAGGGAGACCTGAACAGGGCTCGCTGGGGTAACCTCTGGCACGTGAACAGTGTATCGAATCCCCACACTGTCCATCTTACACTTACAGTTGTGCCCTGTCAATTCCATCTCACAGTGGACAGAAAAGGTGCTGTGTCTATGATCCCCAAAATCCTGTTATTGCTTTGGGTTCATCCCCAGGTCAAGGAAGCAAACGCATGCCTGTGATGTGCCAGTCTCCTAGGAACGAATACTCGACTTGGTACAAGTAGGGGACGGGCACAAACCCATCCTCATGGGAGGGCTGGAGAGCTGCTCCCCACCTGCTCCAGGCTGCCTGCCCCTCCACGGGCCCAGCCACACAGCTGCCCGCACAATGCCACTCAGAGGTGGTGTGCCCGGCCCCCCCCCCCACCATCTGCACCACCCCGCCCAGCCCAGCCCAGCTTCCTGGGGGGGCTCCCTGTACTCCATCCTGGTGGTGGCAGTTGGGGGACAGGGACTCACAGGAAGGAGCCAGGTTGGCCCAAGCCAAGGACCCTGAAGGGTGAAGTAACCAAGGAAGGAATGGGAGAGTCCTAGTGAGTCTTGGAGGACTGAACTGGGGTATCTTCTCAGGAAGCAGCAGCAATTCAATAATGATGCCATCCTCTCCAATCAAGAGGGGTGCAGCTCGCAAACATGCCTTCGAAATAGAGAATTTTACACGTTAGGACATACCCTCACTGAACATGCCAGACACTCCTCTCTGTTTTCTTTATCTTTTCTATGACACAGAATTGGCAGCATTTAGGGCTACGTAAAAGGAAAGAGACCTCGGCAAATCCGTCGGAGGGTCATTTTCAAGCATTTCTGAATCTTTCCTTTTTAAACCCAAAGTTTATAATTTTTTAATAAAGAGTCCTCAATAAAAGAAAATAATTCCGAGATTAGTTTGTCTATCTATTCTTGATATATTTCTATGTATCTATATCTCTATATACTTCTAGTTCTATCTATATATCTCTCTATATATATACACATACACATATATACACGCATATATACACACATATATACACATATATACACACACACACACATATACACATATGTACACATTCATACACACAAAATGTATTCTAACCTTTATTATTTCAAGAAACTCACAGTTAGACAGGAGTGCCTGGTAGGAGTTGGACAGATGTTGCATTTCTGTATGTGACACCAAGTTGTGGTTTGTCTGGTAGTTTGTACAAACCATTTCTCTTAACGAAATTGAACGGCACCCAGACCGAAATCCCCAGACCCGCCCTCCTTCTGCCAGATGTTATTAGCAGCGAGTTAAAAGTGGGCCTGCTGTCACTGTGACCCCAGCTGACCTCTTAATTTCTTGAGTTCAAGTCCAATTAACCTCTAGGAAGAGGCACAACTGTTGTAACCAGACAAGTCAATAGAATCCAATAGTAATCATTTCATTTTCTGCCTTGTCAGAGGGTGGCCCCCCCCAGCTCACCCATTTCACACAAAGGTGGTCATTTATCACCGGCCAGAGAACTGTACCGAGCATGGCCTGGCCTGTCTGAAGTACATCCATCAGGGCACAGACAGGGGCAGGGGGAGCTGGGCCGCGGGCCTGAAATCCCGCCTCATGTGGGCAGCCTGCCGGTGGGCCTGCAGCGCGGGGCAGGCCCCATGGAGAGCGACTCCCATGAAGAAGGCTGTCCCTTCACTGGAAATAGAGAGCACCTCCTCTCCAGGCAGCCAGCCGCCATGATGGGTCTTGGCAGACACACTTCTGCCAAAACCAGTTCGGCTCAGTGGATAGAGCGTCGGCCTGCAGAGTGAAGGGTCCCAGGTTCGATTCCGGTTAAGGGCATGTACCATGATTGCGGGCACATTCCCAGTGGGGGGTGTGCAGGAGGTAGCTGATTGATGTTTCCCTCTCATCGATGTTTCTAACTCTCTATCCCCCTCCCTCCCTCTCTGTAAAAAATAGATAAAATATATTTAAAAAGCAAAGACACACTTCAAATGTAAATGGTGGAAAGAACTTGAAAAAGGAATAGATTCGTACAACCAAACCCAGGTCCCATCTCAGCTGCTCCTGGCCAAGATGTGAGAGGCAGAGTACACCTGTGTAGTTCACGTAACGTATGGCTGACTTTGAACCAATTTCCTAGACAGTTATTCACAAGTAATTTAAGATTTCATTGCGATATATATATGTGTGTGTGTGTGTGTGTGTGTGTGTGTGTGTGTATTAAAAGGCCAGTGCCTGGAACGACCAAAAGACTGGTCACCAGGAGCTACATTGACGGGTCCCATGGCGGCAGTGGCAGGACTATGTGCCCCACACATACATACACCCACCCACATACACACACACTCACACACATACACACACACACACACACACACACACATACACACACACACACAGACATACACACACACACCCCAAAACACCACACACACACATACACACACACTCACACACATACACACACCCACACAGACATACACACACACATACACAGACATACACACACACACCCCAAAACACCACACACACATACACACACACACCCCTACACACACCACACACACACACACACCCCTACACACAGCACACACACATACACACATCCCCACACACACCCCGACACACACACCATACACACACACACCACACACACACATACATACATCCCCCCACACACCACACACACACACACACACACACTCACACACATACACACACATACCCCCCACATACATACATATACACACCCCACACCCACACCCCCCCACACACACACCACACACATACACACACATGCAACCCCACACACAGCACCCACATACACACACACTCACACACATACACACACCCACACCACACACACACACACACACACACCACACACGCACACACAACCACACACACACACATACACACATACACACATTTTCAAATGTAGTTTTTCTGAAATAAGAATTTTTTTTTCTGGAAATGACATGTGTTACTCCAATATGAACATGTTTATGAAATGGCTGATTAAAAATTAAATTCTAGGAAGGATCTAAAAGCAAACTGTTCAAATATTTTTCCGGTGCTTCCAATTAAATAAGAGATCAGTATGAAAATCTGATAGCATATTATTTATATTCCTAGGACAGGGATATGGAGATTATAGATCTATATCTATAATTTTCTTATGCTTTCATTTTTATCATTTCAGTCAATGTGAAAAATTACAAAGCAGAAACTGCTCTGGCAGCCCATTAAAACTAACAGGCAAAATTTCCCCCCAACATAGTTTTTACTGCCATTTGGGTCTTTGGGGACTCTGTGGATTTAATTTATCTTCTCTTTTACAAAAAGAACTTCTGAACTAAGCCTCACGGGGATCACTAATGCACTGGACCCCCACGCCCTGCCCTTCATTTGTGTCCCTTTATTATTATTTTTTACATTTCGTTTCTACTCTTCTCACCAAAGACCAGTACCTGCAAGGTGCAGAGGAGGATAAAACATTGTCAGGATCAGCACCTCCAGTCCCGGAGGGGCCTGGCCTCACAGGTCACCACTGACAATGTCGCGGACCCCAAAGTGAAGGGCATTTTCGTGCTCTCCACAACACACTGTCCATGGAGCTGGCGCTGCAGACGGACATGGCCCTTGGCGATGCTGTCTAGTCCAGCACCTGGTGCAGCCACGCATGGCCATCGCACACCTGCCACAGGGACTCGGTGGCGGAGGGACTGTGAGCCTAGCACTTAGCATTTCCGGTCCCCTCTGGCTGGGGCTTACTCAGCAGGATGACTCTGTCCTGGCGAGTTAGCGAATTAGCTCAGACTCTCAAATAGACAACTCACCTTCCCCCTGGCTGCTGCCTTTACATTTTCACTGAGTTTGTGGCTCCAAGGGGTGTAGACAATACCCCAGACAGGGGCAGAATATGCTGATCTGAATCTCACATAAATAGGCGCGAGGCTCAGCATGGAGTGGAACATACCTGTGTGTGAACATATAGTATACATGTTCACATTACTTATAATATATTAAAGTATATTATAAATATATTTTTAAAAGAAAGATATTTAAAGAGGTATTTCCTTTTAAAAATATATTTATATTTTTATTGATATCAGAAAGGAAGGGAGAGGGAGAGATAGAAACATTGATGATGAGAGAGAATGATGGATCAGTTGCTTCCTGCGCGCCCCACCCTGGGGATTAAGCCCGCAATCCGGGCACGTGCCCTTGACCAGAATTGAACCCTGACCTCCTGGTTCATAGGTCGACACAACCACTGAGCCCCGCCCTCCACACTGAATGAGAGGTATTTTCGATAAGAGCTAGAATGTGAAACTTAGTGATCTCAAAGACACCTCCAGGAGCAGAGTCTCAAGGTGATCTGAATTGGGGGCACAGGGATGAAGTGGTAAACGTGAAGGATTTAGATTATTTTTGGCAGAAGAAACAATCGATTCTTATATTTCATGCATGCATCCCTCAGAGTTAAGAGAACGTCTTATGCCAATAGGTTGACATCGGATATAAATATTTAAGAAGCATAACAAGATTGACATAAGTAAAAACCTAGAAAGCTTTGGATCTGTTGTTACAGACACATAACATCTTGTTTCTGTGAATTAGTGAGTTGTCCTCCCGTGACTGCTCACGTGCAGGAGACACAAAGCAGCGGTGGGAAAGTCTCTCTGATTTAGATATTCGGTTTCCTACTGTCTTGGATGAAAAGCTGCCTAATAGGATTTATAGTTGGAGAAACCTTTTAGGCAGCACTCTTTGTATTTTTTATTAAGTCTAAACTCAGAGAATCTACTTACTGTCAATTTTGCACAATGGTTATGCTGCACAGCATATTTTATTTTAAATCTGCAGGACACGATGATAAATTGATAATTGACCCCGAGGCTGTGATAAGGACAGAGGCCCTGTTTTTCATTAGTACCGTCTTACCCCGTCATGAGGGAAAGGAGAGCAATGCTAATTCAGCCCTGAGAAGGGAGCGAGCGATCAAGGACTTGGGTTTTAAAAACACACAAAGAAAGCCAACGTTTAGTTGTGAATATTTTTTAAAAATGCAATTATAGGAATACATGATGCCCAAACCGGTTTGGGTCCTATGCTCATAAAGACAACCTTGCTAACTGTGTTTACTTAAACAATTCCTAGCTAAGAAATAAACCAAACGATGTCAGATACTACAACCTCTTTTGGTGTTTTTGCTCAGGGGTACCTAAGTGATTGTCTCACCTTGACCTTCCCATCCTGAGAGAGAGAGAGCGGTTCCCACCCAAGTTCACTCCTGTGGAGAGGTCATTTTAACATGCTTCCGGAATCACCGGCACTCACACCCCACGTGGAGTGCACCCGGCCTGCCGCCACTGGTTCTGCCTCTTTAATACATGAGCAGATGGCTCAGCGGTCTCTGCTGCAAGCAGATCGACCACAGAGAAGGCGAAGCCTGCAGAGGCACAGCCATGGATCCTGAGACCCAAATGCAGAATGAGCACTTCCGGAACATGACAGTCTATAAATGTGATAGCCGATATTAACCAATTGCTCTGTCCTTCCTCCCCACGCTGCAAAAAAAAAAATTAAAGAGATGACATGAAGTGCAGCCAGTGTTGCTCAGTGGTTGAGCATTGACCTGACAAGCAGGAGGTCACAGTTCAATTCCTGAACAGGACTTGCGGGCTGGATCCCCAGTAGTGGGTGTGCAGATGGCAGCCAATCTCTGATCTTCTCTCATCATTGATGTTTCTCTCTCTCTCTCTCTCTCTCTCTCTCTCTCTCTCTCTCTCTCTCTCCTTCTTCTTCTTCTTCCTCTCTGAAATTAATAACAATATATATTTAAAATAAGAGAGCACGAATTTGAAAATGTTAAAAAGACTATCAAGAAACATAAGGCATTTAAAAATGGTCTGGAAGGATGAGCAGAATTTTAATTGATAAATAGGGGGGGTTGTGTTTCAAAAACACCATCAAGAAAATGAAAACAGAACCCGTAGAAAGGGACAAGATATTTCCATGCACATATCCAATAAGGGACTAGTATTGCTAATGAAGATATACAAAGGGCCAGGCTCAGCATCTTAGTCATCTGAGAAATGCAAATCAAACCACAATGAGATTCCACTCATTCGCTACTCAGAGAGCTACGATAAAAAAGGCCAACACTAAACAGAACTGGCAAGAATGTGGAGCAATTGCCCGTAGACTATAAAATAAGCTGGCCACTTTGAAAAACAGCTTGTAAGCTAATTGAAAAGTTAAAAACAGAGTTACTATGTGAACCAGCATTCTACTCCTAAGTAATATCCAAGAGAATTTTAGAAGGTCTACACAAATCTTGTGTACAAATTTTATACTAGCATTGTTCCCTATACCCTAAAAGCAGAAACAACACAAGTGTCAATTAAGTGATGAATAGATAAGTAAATGTGGTATAGCCATGCAATGGAATAGTATCCAGCCATAAACAAGGATGAAGTATTTTATATACTACAATGCAGATGAACTTTGAGAACAATCAAAGTGAAAGAAACTGGAAATAGGCCATGTACTGTATGATCCCATTTATATAAAACTAGAGGCCCAGTGCATGAAATTTATGCACCGGGTGTCCCCTCAGCTCAGCCCGTATCCTCCCCAATCCAGGGCCCTTTGGGGGATGTCCAACCACCAGTTTAGGCCCGATCAGACTGCCTCTGCCTGCTGGCCTGATCACCCGTAACTGCCCCCCCCCCCCCGCCGGCCTGATTGCCCCCAACTGGCCCCTTCTGCCAGCTTGATTGCCCCCAACTGCCCCCCTCTGCCAGCTTGATTACCCCCAACTGCTCCCCTCTAGTTGCCCCTAACTGTCCATCCCCACTGGCCGGTGTGGTTGCGCCTCACTGCCCCCTCTGCTGGCCTGATCACCCCCAAGTACCCCCTCTCTAGCCTGGTCACCCACACAACCTACTGTTCAGTCACCAGTCCTGTTGTTTTTGGTCATGATGGTCCCTGGCTTTTTATATATTAGGATTTCCAAAATAGGCAAATCCATACACACAGAACTGTGGTTTCCAGTGACTAGAAGAAGGAAGTAGGGAGTTGCTGCTATTGGGCCCAGCATTTATTTTTGGGGTGATAGAAATATTCTGGAATTAGGTAATAGTGATGATTGCTTAGCATTGTGAATATTCAAAGAACCACTGAATTGAACATTTAAAATAATGGATTTTATGTTATATACATTATTTCTCAACTTAAAAAAAAGACACAGGAAACCCTCTGGCTAAAGCAAGTGGATGGTGCCAACAAAAGAGGAGATAGGTGAGAAGAGACCAGATATGTTTGACAAAGGATAAGTGATTATGTTGATTGTAGTCTAGGATGGAGATCAATATCAGTATATGTATACATACTAGAGGCCCCGTGCACAAGGTTGGTGCATTCAGGAGGTTTCGAGGGGTGGGTCCCTCAGCCTGACCTGCACCCTCTTGCAGTCCAGAAGCCCTGGGGGTTGTACGGTTGCCCGGTTAGGCCTAACCTGGCAATCAGACATCCTTAGTGCTGCTGCGGAGGCAGGAGAGGCTACCACCACCGCCGATGTGCTCGTCAGCTGTGAGCCCAGCTTCTGGCTACACCAGCCACCAGGGTTCAGCTCCTGTATTGATCGTGTGCCCCTTGGTGGTCAGTCAGTGGACGTCATGTGACCAGTTGTTCCACCGTTTGGTCAATTTGCATATTACCCTTTCATTAGATAGGATGATGAGTAGAAGGTAGGAGGCAAAGATGAAGTGGTGGACAAAGGACACATCAAGGAGGGCTTTGAAGGGCTGGCTTTTAGCATTTATTTGTTGCTATTAAGGAGTCAGGTGGATTTGGAAGTCGCGATATTTCTCTAATTCAGAAGAGGAAAATGCAGGAAGGGGACATCAGCTGCCCACGCTGAGCATGAAGTTTCCCTGGAAGGTACCTGTGGCTGAGATGACGGGGGTGGAGTCACGGGTGTGGCTGAAGGTAGGGAGTGACCGAGAGAAGCTGTGTCCTGGGATCAAGAGCTTCCCTCTGACCAAGAGGAAATGGCTTTTTTCAGATGCACCAATAAAACCAAACACATACATTTAAAAGTATAGGAAAAGACATTTTAGATTTTTTGCTTGAAATAGTATTAAACATCAATTACGATCTGTTCTCGAGGGATTGCTAGTACCGTTAACAAAGCCTCTATTCTCTGTGGAGAAGCAAGGTGACTCATCAACAGCGAGAAGGGTCAGCTTAGTGAGGACGGGTAGTTTAGCTGAACATGTGAGGAACCGGAAGCCACCATGCAGTCTTCGGTCACTGGAAAACACTCACAAGAGACACTGCTGTCACGGACTTGCTGGTTTCTGTCTGGACCTCTTGCAGTTAGGCCACGGACTAGGTCAGTGGTCGGCAAACTCACTCGTCCACAGAGCCAAATGTCAACAGCACAATGATTGAAATTTCTTCTGAGAGCCAAACTTTTTACAACGTAAACTTCTTCTAACGCCACTTCTTCAACATAGACTCCTCCAGGCCATGGTAGTTTGTGGAAGACCCACCCTCCAGGAGCCAAAGAGCCCCATGTGGCTCGCGAGCCGCAGTTTGCCGACCACCGGACTAGGTGGTTAACGTCCCCTCGCAGAGGAAGCACGTTCATGTTCTCTGTGGAAGATCTGAGAGAAGAAATGCACAGGAGACACTCAAGAAAAACCGATGAAATGGCTCTGTTTCCTCTTTGGCCTGCAAAGCACATCCTTCCCTGATATCCGAAGCTGTCTACTGCATCTTCCAGAATTTCACTGGTTCTGGACATATTGGTGTTTATAATGATTTATTTACATGCAGAACAGTAGAAAATTAGGTTCTAAATTATTTCTGCTCGTATTTCAGGGAAGACAAAGAACAAGTAGGAAATGCTGCCTGGAGATGCTAACTTCTCCTTACAGAGAAGATGGGTAAGTAAGGCTAGAGAGAGCCTTTTCGCTCCATACATCCCAGGCGGGGCAAAGGGGCAGGCGCAGGAAACACTCCAGGACAGGAACAATATAAGAACAGTCAAGTGTATGATATTTAGCCCATCGAGGGAGGAAGTCAGGCGGGAGGAGAGAATCTGTGTGAACCTCAGCACCAGTGAGCGTCCAGGACCTGCGATGGCTGGTTCCATGTGGCTGACTTCCAGGTGAACCTTCCCCCAAATTGGCATGGAATGGAGAAAAAAGGCCAGACTTGAGTGGCAATTGGAGGAAGTCACTAAATGCGTCTGCCTCAGAAGGTGGCCATCGCTTACAGACAGCCATGGCATCGGGAAGAAGATCTGATGGGATAGAGAGAGAGAACCCTGGAGAGGAGCACGGGAGCGTGCTTGTCCCCACGGCAACACTCGGTCTCCTGCCTGGGGACTGGTCCAATGATGGCAACATTCAGGAAGAAGGGAAGGTTAGAAAGGAGACACTGGGCGCACACACCTGCTGCTTTTTGTCTGGGCCCCATGCAGTCAGGCACCGAGACTTCAGGGAAGGAAACAGCATGGACTGCGCTGCGAGGCGCTCTGTCCCTGCGAACCAGGGAAATAAAATGTGCTGAGCACAACCTGGGAGCGAGGACACGCTGGTGGAACATGAGCTGGAAGGACAAGGAGCAAATCTGTCAAGGAAGGTCTGAGAGCAGCGTTTGTAATGGGGGTGGGGGGAACCTAAGAAGAGGAAGCACCCTAGGAACTGATGAGAAATGTGGTCAAGGTAGACTCGAGGGTGCTGGGGAGGGAGAAGATGCAAGAAGATAATGAGATATTGGTGCTCATCACGTCTGCAGATCTCAGTTTCACAGGAGCTGGGAGTTCAGCTGAGTGTGCAAAGGAACTAGAGGCCGCCGGAAATCTCCGAGTGGAAAAACCACGGAGAGAAAGAAGTATTTCAGGCCAAGTGTTAGGCGACTGGCTCCTCCTCACAATAGAAGGCAGGGGATCGCTTTTATCTGTGGAAGATGTGAGAGGGGAGATACACAGGACACTCCTGCCCCACTGGGAGCAGGGAGCCGGGGAAGGCTGTGAAGCAGAACCTCCTCTCCCCGCCACCCCCTCCGCCACAGGACTACAGCTGTACTCCAGAAAGATGCATCTGGTGGAGGAGGGGGAGGGGGCTGGCCAGGATGTCTCTCCAGATGGGAGCCCGCGAGGACCCTCTGTGGGCGGGGAGCGGGTCTGGAGAGGAAGGAACAGACGGGCTCCGTGGGAGGCTGTGCCCTGGGGAATAATTGATGTGATGGAGGGAGAAAGTGAGAGGGAGTGGAAGCGGTCCAGGAGGACTGCAAGGTTTCTGGTGTGTGTGACATAAATGGATGTGTCGTCTGCTGAGATAGGGGAGACTGGAGGAGAAGCAGGGCTCGGAGGAGGAGGGGCCAGCTCCAAACCCACGTTGGTGGATCTTGAGATATACTCTTGGGCTGAAGAAAAGCATCAGAGACGTGGCCTCCCTTCCCCTCCCGCTCGATGGGGAGAAGGCCATGAGCCTCGACTGCCGGGCATCCACGGTGGGAAGATGAGCCGGTTCGTTCTCACCAGGGTATCAGCTCGAGGTGACTGTTTTCCGGCCGCTCGTTTTTGGTTCAGATACGAGCATTTGGGCTCCCGAATCGGCCTCCCTCCCTTTTGTACCGAGGGTGGTGTTTTCTTGGCCCTTGTGGAAACTGAGCCCACTACTTACCAACGCTCTATGAGCACAGCCCCGAGGAGAGGCGAGAGGAACATGGGAAATTCAGTGTCTGTGAATGATGGCTGCTCAGGGAGACCAGGGCATGTGCACAGAAGAACCTCCAGGGAAGAAGACTCGGGTTACAGGCCCGGAGGGGGGGTGCGGAATCAGGAGAGAAGGCTCCCCTTCTATCCAACAGCCACATTGCAATGCAAGATCTGGCTTCCCCATGTGTGCTCCCCATATCATGTGCTTCCTTGTGTGTGCCCTCCAATATCATGTGCTTCCCTGTGTGTACTCCCCAATGTCATGTGATTCCCCGTGTGTGGTCCCCGATATCATGTGCCTTTTCTTTGTAAGCACATCAAATGTTCACTATCTGTGTGGCGAGGTTCCAGCCAGGTTTTCTTCCTTTCCTTCCTGTAGCCTTCACACATGACTGCTTTTATGGAGAACATGGAGTCATTCTGAGTGATAGACTTTTCCCATGTGGCACCAGGTGCAGTCCGCACTTTCCTACCTGTAAGGACAGCGGCTCACATTTTCATCAGGTTGCATCCGAAGGGGAAGGCAGAGGGAGAATGTCCTCGGGAAGGAAGGAGTCAAGGAGAGGTAATAGGGATAGGAATAGAAGTGTGACCTCTCGCATATAAGCTTTTATCTACCTCCCTATTTCCAGTATCTCTTAGTCTAGGTCCCCAGACTGTGTGTGTGTGTGTGTGTGTGTGTGTGTGTGTGTGTGAAGAGTTGAAGAGTTTAGGAAAAATAAGGCAGCTGCCAAGTTAAAGGGAAAAGGTCAAGACTGAGACTTTGAAAATCCTCCTTTTGAAACTGCAGAAATGGCATCAGCTTGACTTGATTCTCGGAGGGAACAGAGGGAACAAATGATGCCCAAGGCAATGCCACCCCTGACCACGATGGCGTGTGTAAGAGACACAGGTCTGCAGGCATGCCTTGTTGTTTGTTTGTTTGTTTGTTCATTTGCTATTTGACTCTTATTTTCCCATCAGCTGCTACTTATCTGGCCACACTTGTCAATTCTAGTTTACTCTTCCTATAGCAACACTGTGTTGCTGAAAGGCTGAGAGAGAAACTGCAAATGAGTAGGAAAGCAACCTTCCTAGACGTATAAGGAATCGAGTGTTTTCTGAAATTATTTCTGCTTCTATACAGTAAGCAGATTCTCTTTCCACTCATTGTGCCCCCATCAGGCACGCTTTAGAACGTGTGTGTGTGTGTGTGTGTGTTGTGAGGAATCTATGTGAGCAGAGAATAGGGTGGCTCTCTTGGTATGACATTACAAAATAGATCATCTAATTGGACCTTAAAAATAATGTGAATGATAGACCCTGATTCTTTACCAGTAATCTTAGAACAAACAAACAAGAATGACAGAAAACAGGGCAGGAAGGGAGGGAGGAAAGATAAAGGAAAACGTGACTTTTGAAAGGAAAAGTTGTATTCTTTGGGGTCAAAGAGCCCGCAAGCAAGGCCTCGCATAGGTGATGTGCCCGAGCAATTGGATTAGAATTATTGATTTGTAGTAAGCAGCTTTTTAGGGAGGCTCGCTGCCATGTTCATTTCTCTGTTGCGTCTGCTGAGCTGTTGTCACCGAAATAAGTGTGAAATAAGCAAATCCACGCACTTTGAGGACAGGGCCCCGCCGCCCGAATCCAATTACACAAACCCCGGGCCATCTGCCTGCTTGCCCGGGGCTCCTGCTCCAGCCCTGAAAGGAGGGGGGGATGCAAATTGAATTGAACTGGACTTCCTCTCAGACAGAGGCAGGGCCACGAAGTCAGACCCTTGCTGTGCACTCAACAAAGCACCCCTGGGAACAAGGGGGGCAGGGAGGGGAGCGCCTTTTCAGAGGCCACATGGCTGGTACTTAGCAGAGGCCATAAGGGAGTGTTCATCCCTTTGTTCCCTGCGAGGCAACACGAATCGCCACAATATAAACCTTGTTCGCTATGCAAATTGTTGATTTTGGAGCTCTGTCCCCCGTGGCAGATGCCCCTTTATTAGCTGGATGTCACGGCATGTCCCCTTGCAGGGAACATGCAGGAGACAAAACCGGGCGGCAGGGCGTGAGCGTGTGTTTCAGAAGGTTAGTAATTGGCATTTAGTACCCAGATTCGCACGGAGATTAATTAAAAGGCACCCGCGGAACTGGTGCTCTGTGTAGGGCCTGGGATGCAACAATTTGCAAAGGCCCCTTTTGGGGGAGGTCCCTGCCCAGGCGGTTTCAAAGGAGTTTTGACAATTTCTCTATTAATAGGGGTAATTACTTGCTGATATTCTAAAAAAAAAAAAAAAACTTTTTTGAAAAAAAAAAATGAAACACCCACTCCCTGGCTTTAAAAAGTTGTAGATGGGGAGTAGCTAGAAAGCTAATATGTTGTGTTAAAAAAACTCGACATTTTTTATGTGGAAAGAGGCTTTGAAACGACACTTTTCTCCCCATGATGAATTTGTGCTGTTTTCTTCGGTAAAAAGCTATTTTCCTGCACAAATGGATGCATTTTGTCCTGGATTCCATTCATGCTAATTTTTTTTAAATGTTTGTCTCTTTGTAGAGATTCACTCTAATAAGGATCCAGTCTTCCAAGCTTCAATAGGAGCAAAAGAATTAGGGTTTTTTGTTCAATTTAAAGGTTTTCCCGTATTTTCCCCCAATGAAAGGTTACGCTACATCAAAAGAGAAGTACATACAACTGGTAAAATCTTGAAAACTGGAGACCTATAGTGACAGATTCCAGGTTTCTTCTTGTACTTAGCGGGGCAGGTGCAAGGCCGGGTGAGGGGGCAGTTCTGTGCCCCGGTCCCTCCCTGCCTGTCCCATTGTCCATCACAGAGTTCATTCCCCGGTGTCCTCCAGGTGCTCAGACCTTCTTGGGAGTAACACCCATTCTTAGGCTCCAAGGGAAGAACCAGATAATGCAGTGCTGCTTTGTCACACTTCTAAAAGACTAGAAATTGGCTTCCCATAAACTGGAGTTATCTTTGTGAACATGGGAAGAATATGACTTTCAGTGGTCCAGTAGATACATGTCTCCTAGACACCGTCCAACATGCATGACAGCCAGCAGCGACTGCCCACCTAGTACCTTGCGCCTGTCAACCTAGTACTGCACAAAGTGTCCATTGCTGGGATGACCTTCTAATGGGGGGGGGGGGGGGGGCGCGGGGAGACTTCGCTGTCTTTGCTCTGGTATCTGGAAGACTCACCATGAACCTCAGGTGGAAGTGAAGCCTTGAGTTCTGGAAAGAAAATCCATTGGGTCGGCCTGGAAATCCAGGACAGGAACTTTTCGGTACTTTTTCTGTTTAGTTGGACTGAGGAAAGCACACACCAAAGAGTGTGGGGTCCAACAATCCCTTTTGTTTTACAGCTTCCTTAGGCCCACCCCCACCTTTCACACATCTGTGCGTCATGTTCCCGGTGACCTGAACACTGGGGTCAGGGGTCCTCTGGGATATCCCATGTGGCTGTTCCTGGCCATTCACACAGGGATGGTCAGTCTGGACTCCACGCCTTGACCTGGCCCTCCAATGGCTTCCCTCACGGTTCCCCCCCCGGCCCCCCTTTTTTTTTGCTGTCACTAGTGTGAACCACTCTCCTGGCTTGTCATAACATCCTGTTTTGTTGTCCCGGTGGGCTGTTGTGGGCCTGTTTTTCTTTGCTTTTGAGCATATGAACCAGTACCTGGCTGTGGGGGCGGCCTCAGACAAGACACCTTGAGAATTCTCTAAATCTTTGTTGGGCTGATTCCAAGGTGCCTGGAAAAACCAGGTCTTGGAAAAACATATTCACCAATGAGGCTAGATATGTTATCAGCTTGGCTTAACTTTGCCTCAGGTGTCGGGGAGAGGGCCTTGCTATGTAAATACAGGCTTGCCCCAAGAATGGGGGGATGAGTAGGCCCTGGGGCCACCCAAACTCCTTTGATCCTAATGTTGGAGAGACCCCTTTGTGTGGTGGAATATAAATAAACTCAGCTTCCTTGGCGCAGTGTCACGGTGTCTCCATGAGAGGGAAAACAGATGCCCACCTGGACCTAGCTTTTTGTTCCTATTTCTGTGTTCTGTCTTCTCTATTTCATTTTTCTTCATCCCCAGCTCCTCCACTCAGAAACTGAACCCTGTCTCTCTCCACGCTGGATGTGGGAAAGAGAGAGAGAGGAAAAAACACCCTCAATACCTAGCCATTTGCTTATACATGGCTCTGCCTGCTTAGCTGACCAGCTTTGTCTGCACACAGACTTCTGTGTTTCTAGCGGTTGTGCTGATAACTGTGTCCAGAACACAGTCCACTTTCTGAGTCTTGCTGCTGACTGTCTCTGGTTGATTGCAGTCATTCTAACAACCTATTATACATCTAACTTTTGGCAGAGAAAAAGCCATGATTGAGGTAAGCCCTGGAAATGAAGTCTTATTTGTAGAGATTTAGGTAGAAGAAAATGATGCTGTGGAGAGCAGGTTGGGGAGAATCGCACCTTCCCACTGTCCTTGACATTGTCCCATGGGAGCAGCCGCCTGCACTCCTGTCCTCAGCCCCTGGCACAGGAAGGAAAGACAGCAGCAGTGCATTTCTAGAGAGAAATGCCAAACAACTTAACCTGATCCAGAGACTCTGCCTAGTTAATGCCATACCTTCTACCCAAAGAACATGGAGGCGAAGTGATGAACACTAATTAAATGGTCGGTTAGGAAAGCAGTTTGGATTACCCACGTGTTAATTTCATTGCTAGCATGAATAATACTTGCAACTCATTTTCATTATAAAATAAGATGTGATCACACTTTTGACCACTTTGTTAGCAGATATAGTGCTTCTTCAGACCTGGGGATATTTGAATAAATTAGGATAGAAGAGAAAGAAAAAGTAAATGACGGAGAGGGAGACAAAAACCCAGAGACATGCATCATTCATTCCACCGTTTGTGGAAGATTCTGTGGAAGACAAGAATCTAAAACTCAAGTATTCGGGGAGGGGGGGGGCAGGCCTGGGATAAACATGAGTGCAATCATTTTGGTTTGTTGGCAAATACCGAAAGTTATTGAAAACTGCAGAGCACATGGTCAGTTCCCTGTCTTTATGGCTGTCTTTAGCATTTCCAAAAAGAAGCCAGAAAGTCAAATTATTGTGTAAAATTTATCAATCTTCAAATGTCAATGCAAATATTTTAAAACCTTGTGAGCCCCCAAGGCGGCCATCCTCCTTGTAGCATGCAGGCTGCCAGCTTACAATCTCAGATACATGCTTATTAAACTCTCTTCTTATCTACTCTAATTCTTGTGAAGCAAACCTCTCTCCAATAGGGAATTGGTAGATGTTAATTTACTTCTATTGAGATTGGTATACAACAATGACTCAGTATATACTATTGAATGACTGCTAAGAATTGCCTATTAAAGTAAAATTTCACTGTCCTTATTAGACTCTTAGAGTTCAGCAGGCTAATGTAGCAGCTGTTATGCTGGGATTAAAAATATACCCATTCTATAGACCTAGGCTTGATTCTTAAATATCAGCAGAAATTGTATTTGCCATAGCAGTATGTTGATAGTTGAAAATTCTCAACTTCATGGCATTGATTATTTTTGTTTTATCAAATTTTAATGATGAGGAAGTGTTCTAAGATTAGTGATTCTTATGGATAATCTATGTCATTCTTTTTACACAAAGAAACCAGTTCAATCATTGATTTTATACCAGGGGCTAGTTCTTTTGTTCGGCAGAGTGGAGTAATCTGAGAAAAGCATTTCCTTGGAGCAATATCACACACACTGCTTGCTACCCCAGGCCTATGTGTAGGAGTATCTTCGAGCTGATTTTAAAACAATTTTAATGAAGGATTTAAATGTGCAGTTATAAGCAATAAATGAAGTATTTGGGCATAATGATCATAATGCATTATACGATTTTTGTTGTTGTTTGTTTCGTATTTTACAGGGAGAGAGTCTGTGCAATAACTATCAGCATTGAATCTGCTAAGGAAGTGTAAATCTAAGGGAATGGCTTACGTATCAGGCCTTTGGTTTGTACCTGGAAGGTATGGTTTTTGGTCGAGCTGGATTGGATTGGTTCCCCGTTCAGATGCCTGCACACAAATGGACTCACATCATTCTTCAATGATTGATTGGGCACCACAAATACCCACCCAGCAGCGTCTAAAAATAGAGATACTGGCGCAAGCAAGAACTGCCGGTCATCCCAACAGACCTTTGAGCATGACTGTAAGTGCCTGTTCCCGAAGTGGAATGCCTTGTTGAGGCTTCTTGGAAGTGGGCAGAGGTAAATCTGGACTCTGGGAGCTCTTGATTGTTTGGGGAGCTCACGGCCAGAGAGAGCACACTTGAGGAACCTCTATGTCTTCCCAACGTAGCCCAGTACTTGGGCAGCCAAGGCTGGGATGACTACGCTGGGAGAATGCCACAGTTGCTGCACTTGGGGGTTGCTCACCCCTTGCTGCTAAGCCCTGCTTTATGGTGGAGGCAGTAGGTAGCCATGGCCTCTTTCATCCTCCCTCTTCTATGGACTATTTGTGCGGATGGTGAGATTTTGACCAGCATGTTAAAGTTGTGGTAGAACAACTTCAGTGATGATTTAATAAACGGTGAGGAGGGAACATCAGTGAAGGAAGGTGGACTTAAAAAACACGGTCAAAGTTCCGGCGAATATGGGGAATGCATTGCCTGTATGTGGTTTTATGTGGTTTTAGTGCTGTAAACTCAACTTAAGGACTTTGAATGAGAGAGGCAGGGAACTTAAATAAAAAAATGGCAAAAAAAAAAGTGGCTGAGTGGTTGAGTGTTGACCTATGAATTAGAGGTCACAGTTTGCTTGCCAGCTGTGAGCCCAGCTTCCGGCTGAGCGGTGCTGCCCACTGTGGGAGTGTACTGACCACCAGGGGGAAGCTCCTGCGTTGAACATCTGCCCCCTGGTGATCAGTGCATATCATAGTAACCAGTTGTCCCAAAGTTTGGTCTATGTGCACATTAGCCTTTTATTATAAAGGACTAGAGGCCCAGTACACAATATTCGTGCATGAGATGGGAGTTCCTCAGCCTGGCCTGTACCCGCTCCAATCCAGAACCCCTCGGGGGATGTCTGCCTGCCAGTTCAGGCCTAAACCGGCAGTCAGACCTATTTCTCGAAATCTGGGACCGCTGGCTCCTAACCGCTAACCTGCCTGCCTGATTGCCCCTAACCACTCTGCCTGCTGGCCTTATTGCCCCTGCTGACTGATCATCCCTAACCACCCTCCCTGCCATCCTGACTGCCCCTAATCGCTCTCTCCTGCCAGCCTGATTGCCTCTAACCACCTCTGCCTCAGCCCCCGGCACCGTGGCTTTGTCAGGAAGGAAGACCAGATGACTGGAAGATGTTCGGTCGACCAGGTCTGATTAGCATATTACCCTTTTATTAGTATAGATGATGACAATGCCAACGCCTCAGTCAGCAATTATGAGAGGACGTGTCAATTCAAATAATTACTTAAAATGAACTAATGGGTTCATTTTAAAACAAAACGAAGGTGATAAGAAAACTGAGGATTGCAGTTAGCCCATCTGGGGGTGGCTGGGAAGCCTGGCATCAAAATCCCAGAACGATGGCAGTAATAATTGTCTCATTGCATCACCAGAAAATTTTAAAACAAAAATATGTGATGGCATAGCAAACTATTCCTGTAAAGGTTCTCTCCAAGACAAGGCATTCAGATTGTTTTTGTCTTTCCTCATGAAGTCTGGTTTTTGTTGTTGTTGTTGTTTTGTTTTGTTTTGTTTTTTCAAGCTTCCCACTGAGAAATACCTTGGTGATTTTGCAGAAGCCACAACCTTACATTCCTTGATGGGCAGGATAGATATGGCAGAGAGTCAGAAGTCCACAAAATCACCAAGGGGCCTGTCTCAAAAACAGTGCGAGAGTAAGGACAATCCACAGGCGGGCATCTGCTCCATGGGAAGGGTGACAAACAGAAGGCAAGGAGCAGCTCCTACTCTACCCAGTGTGAGAAACTGGAGAAGAATGACGGATGTTATTCTAATGTAGCTATACTTCCATTCCTAATGACAAGAAAAAGTAATATAAGGGCCAAAGAATGCCTAATTGAGTTTAGGTAGCATTACTACATTTAGCCCGTGCACAGAGACCAGGAGGGAAAGTGTGCTCTTTTGTTGGAGATGTGAACTTTCAGGGCAGAGTCCTAGGTGCTCCTTTAGGTCAGCACATATCCCACCCTGAGCCAGGAGCTGGCTCCACACTTTCTGGGGGAAGATTGCCACCTGCTGGACCACCAGCACCACTCACTCTGGCCTCACGTGCCTGCACAGAGGGCTCCTTTACAATTCTGCACCTTAATGGTAAGACCTCAGTTTGTCTGCACAACCTTCCCACATTATGCAAAGACAAGTTGTGAGTGTGAGCCTGCTCTAGTCACCCGAGAACTCAACGTGAGCAGCTTCATCACTTGGTGCCACTGTTTTGTTTTGGAGTCCCTTTCACAAGCTGTTTGGGGTGCGAAAGAGGAGGTTCTGGTGTCTTAAAATGTCGAGTCATCCACTGGGCATCTTATATCAACTACATCCAACTCTCACGTTGGACTTGTAATAGATAATTATTGTTTATAAAGCATATTTTAAAAAATTGTCTGACTGCTTGAAACTGTTCTAATCTTTATGGACTGTGTTTCTTTAAACGATTATATAGACTACATGTGACAAGGGTGCGGATAAGAAGAATAAAAAGGCAATGGAGAAGGTCTGTATCTGAGCATAAGTGTTGGCGGGTGCTCCATGCCAATGGCGCCGCCCGAAATGCTGCCTATCCATGCTGCTGTCCCAGTGCGGCCTTTGTGACCTGCGGGAGAGGTCAGTCTTACATTCTGAGTCCTGGGGAAGGAGGGGTGGATGTCAGATGATTTTGCATGTCACTCTCAACTCCAAAGGTGAAAGTGTGTTAAACATTGATGAGTTAATAGAACCTGATGGTGTTGGGTAGATCAGTATGAGAAGAGACACAGGTAAGATTTAAACCCGCCAATGGGAGAATGAGGAAGGCAGCTGACGGGAAGAGTAGACCTAGGATAGAGGAATTCAGTGAAGGAGAAGAAAGATAAAACAGACGTTTGGGATTAATGATAATTACAAGGAATGAGGATAAAAAATAGTAGGGAGGTGTCTATGCAGGAGACAGTGTGATGTAGAAATAGCAAAAAAGCAAATCAAAACTTTGGAATTAGAGCTGGGCTCACTAGCAGTCTGGTTTGGGGCATGCTCTTTAACTTTGATGAGGATCAGTTTTCACTCCTACAAACTGGCAATAGCAATTTCTCCATAATTTCCAGTTCAATGCAAATCAAATGCTTAAGGTCCCAAAACAACAAATATTTTCTCATTTCACTCTTCCTTTGAAGAGAGTTAAAAATATAGAAATTAATGAAGAGCTTCGTCTGTGGCAGAGACATGCAACAGGAGAGGCCATAAAGACTAAAGTGGAAAGCTGAACGAAAAAGGATTGAAACAGTAGGAAAAACAAGATCTCAATGAGAAAACTGTTGGCCTAATAAATACAGCACTGACCCCATATGATGTCCACAGTCTCAAAACAAAATAGGCAGGCAAACAACACCTGAGTTGGCCAAACCACACCACATAACTGATTTAGCTACTTGCATGCCTTCTTCCCTGTAGGCATGACATTTCCAATTTTCATCTGTAACACTTCCCCTCACATCGGAGCTACGTTTTTCACTTTTTAACAACTTTCTGGACATTTCTGTTTGAGTACCTTACCTACTTATCCAAATCAAAATGCCCATCATGGAATCTTCTGTCTTTGTCACCCATCTCGATCCCCTCCCCATGACATTGTCACCTTGGTTCTCCAAAGAGGCATTTAGCTCAGTACCTCTGTCTGTCCCTGTTACCTCTCCATCCAATCTCAAGGAATGAGGATAAAAAAAATAGTAGGGAGGTGTCTAGTGGTAGTGATGGGGGTGATAAGGATGAAAACCAGAACTCATATAGTTACTTAGAATTTGTATAGTTCTTTCCCATACATAACATTACTAAATATTTACCTCAAGGTTCTTCTGCACACATTGGATTTTACTCTGACTTTCTTTGATATTTTCTCCAGTAGCCCTGCCCCGACCGCTTTTCCCCCAGAAGGTCTCTCTCCATGTCTTCTTGCCCATCAGTAGCCCTCTTACACCTCAAGGCCTGGCACAGGGAGAACTTCTCTATGATCCCTTGTACAATGGGAGGCCAGGCACAGTCTCTCAGAGCCCCAGAACCCCACCAGAAGCCACTGGCGCTGTCTCTGACAAAAGGATGCAGGCAGGAATTGAACAATTGCACACAGTGATTCAAACTGAGCATTGTTGAGAAGGTCCTTCATTTACTACTTTGAGATCAAATGATGCACAGCATAGCTCTGCTTATTTGAATTAGTGATCTATTTTATCGACCACATTTCAAACTTTTCTAAGTAGTTGTCTAATTCAGGACAGGAATTTGAAAACAACAACAACAAGAAATATAGAGGTAATAAGGCTCACAGATCATTGCTAAATTGTTTTCTTTCTTTCTTCCTTTATTTTATTTTTCCAGAATGAGGGACTCTTCATGGGTCAGTGGAAGAAATCAGTGAGTGAACTCATTTCTCTACATAATATTTTTAACAGAAAAAAAAGAGTTCTGCCCACACCCACTGTATAAATACTAAGCAAAGAACCCAAATTTGTTAGCTTGTGCAGGCTTTCCAATGCCTACATGCCTCCAAATTTATGTTCCTTGTGTGTATTGTCTTGTTTCATAGCACTGAGCACAGGTTTAGTTCCTTCTCCAGGACTCTGCAAGGCAGACTTCTTAGCTTGCACGACCTCGGGCTAGAACACAACTATAAACAGTTGAGTTGAAGGAGCTGGAACTCAAGAATCATTCTGTCTGTATTAGATCCCGGGCACAGAGCCCAGAACAAACTGGTATTGTCTCATGTTTTTATATAGAGATAGAGTGCAAATGAGTCATGTGGACTTGAAATAACTAATTTGAACATCAGGTTGCCCCATGATAACCAATGCATAAAACTGTTAGGGTTTCATGCACCCTCACACACAGCGCACCCCCCCCCCCACACACACACTAAATATCAGATTTAAAGGTAGAAATAACATGTTTACCCAATAAGGACTATTGTGTTCATCAGTGCAAATGTTAAAAAGCAAAGGTACCCTCAAAGCAGCTGTGTGAGTTTTCTAGTTGCCCGCCCCCACGCCCCTGAATTTTAGATTTATAAAAACCATGTCTCAGCTGCTACCTTTCAACAATTTTACTCTGAGGCAATAAATAATTCAATGTGCTAATTTGACAGATGACTTGCCAGGAGCCTGCTACCATTACTGGCATCATTAGGCCATAATATGCATGCCGAGGACGGGCCATTCAGCAAATGTCCTTCACTTGTTTACCCCTAAAGAGCTGTACTCTGCACAATTAACTAATGAAGCATTATGGGCCTTTCCCCCCTTCCCTCCAATTTCAATATATCAATGCGGAGAGTTGAAAAGAATATTCTGTTTCTTTTTACTAGATAAGTATTTATGGGATGGTTAAGACTCTGCTGTAGCTCCCCAAATGAAGAAGGAAAAAATAATAAGAGGAGCCAATGGCTCATCATCATCATTATTATTACTTTCTTTTTCTTCCATAATTTTTGAGGAAAATGGAGAAGCAATTTGGTGTTGAGATATCAAAAAAAAAAAAATCAGTGTGAAAGTCATTTGCTTAATAGTTCCTGGTCTCCATCAAAGGTGGAAATTTTATCCTCACCTGAAAACTTGAACATGTGAATGTCCTCCCTCTACTTTGAGTATTAAACTTAATTCCAATTTAAAAAAAAAATTGAACACAGCACCATGAATGTCCTAATAATTTGTGTATGTGCTTATGACTCTACCCTTAACTGTTCAAGTCAACAAAGCTTGCGCCTACAGATGTTCAAATGAGGTCACCGAGTCCGAGTCTAAATAGTTCCATCCCAGAGCATCGAGTTAAACAAAGGAACACCATCGGCCTCACCTGTTGTTATTGTGCCGCTAAGCACTTGGTTGATTTGGGTGGGGGAGGGAAGATGGCCTAAGATGGAAATGACTTTAGGGCTCTTTATCTTGCATTTGCAGAGAGCGTACCGCAAGTTCTTCCTAAGAAATCACTGCGCCCATTCCTGCCACTGCTTTCGGCTCAGGGTGTGGGACATGAACTCTATCCCCAGAGCAGGTCACTGGGAAGCGGGGTCCCCGGGTGAAAGCAGGTGCACTGATCTTTTTCCAACCTTCACCCAGGCCCACAGGGATGTCAATGTTATGTCCCAAGGGTAATAATAGTCACTGCCATTCTTCCTCAATGTAAAACTATTTTCCCAGCTGACAACACATGTCCAAAGACTAGTATGATAATGTACCTCTTTGCACAAATAAAACAATAGTAAATAACCATCCTCACTGTGGGGTTGATAATCAAAAGTGCTAGGATTGATGGAGTCCATTTAGCGACTGGGTTATCGCATGGTTGGGGACAACATGAAACAATGGTGTGAAGGGCTTCTCAGTTCCTCTGTGAACCTCGAGATTGCAGAACACACATGCAAAGAGAAAGGTAATATTTCCACTTCTGCAGAAAGTTCTGGTAAATTATCAATATCCTATTGCCTCTATAGGGTTTCAAAATTACCACTATAGGCCATTTACTTCCACACAGTCTCCCACTTGAACAATCTATTCATTTTTTCTTTCGTATTTACACACACTAACTTAATAATGAGGACATATCCCAGTGGCCTTATTATAGCTTTATGGTTAATTATAGATGCAGTGTGATTCTAATCATACTTATGATGTTTTGTATTTAATAAGTTGGATACTGTTTAGGAATTTTAAGTTTCTAAATATGGGATAAAATTCAATGGATCATGTAACACTTATTTTTTGAAATGCCGTTACAAATGGAAAAGACCACTCCATGCCAAAGGAAGCAATGGTTTCTTTGCTTTTATTGGGGAGAAAACTATGTATCATCTTTAGAAAACATAGCTCATCTATGAAAATCCAAGGAACATTAGTAAGAAGTAGGAGCATCTCTAACCCATAATAATGGGAGAATTTCATGACACTGAATATATTTGTTGCAAAATTTCTTTAGAAAACATTAAAAAAATGCTTTTAAAAAAATACAAATGCCCTTACTTTGCATATATAAAATACATACAAGGGTTACTTGAATTTGATAAATGAGATGGAAAATTGTTTCACTATTTGAAATATGTACTGAATATGGTCTATGATATGCAGAATCTATAATTCAACCCATATATGTTATTAAATGGTAAAGAGACCACAATATGGAGTACGTTGTAGAATAATTAAATGCTTCATAACATGGAATAAGAAAACTTCATTTTTAAATGGTTGGTCATTTTCCCACAAGAGCTATCTAGCAAAAGTAGCCTGGGTAATAACGTTACAGCTTATAATTAATAAAATTACCACTACAATGATTGGATTTCAGCATCTGAGAGCACTGAAAGTCACTAGAAAATACTGCACACAAATGTTTGTTTTAAAATATGGTTTCCATACACAAAAAGCTGAACATTAATAGTCAATTAGTCACTGAGACTAAAAATTTGCAAGTACTCAAATGCATATTGTTTCCATATAAATGTATCTATAGTCAATAGAATTTAACCAAAATTATCTCAAATCATATTTCAGACTTCTAATGAAGCAAGCATTCCTGCTCCTTTTGTAAGGAAAAAAAAATTAAAAGCTACAAGCGATGTTTTTCTAGATTGTTGCTCATTCTTATGCATTAATTCTTCCTTTTATGTGACTGCTAAAAATTCAGTAATGCGCCATTAAAAAATCACAGTTCTTCTCAATACATCCGGGAGAGCACACTCCCCCTGACATGCCACCTAACTGCAGGCTCACAGTTCATCGCAGACATTTCTGTTTATTTTGATATCTTTTGTTAAAGAAATCCCCGGGAACAATGATGACCAGACAAAGAGGGGAAAAAAGCCATTCATCCATTCATGGCTAATTGAATTCCCTCATATTTCATAAACAGACTGCCTATCTGTAGGGTTGTGTTTTATGTGAATAACTTTCTTTAAAACGCTTTTCCTATATAAGATGGGGAGTTACAATAGTGTTTAAGAACTCAAGGTCAAAACATTTTTAAGTTAGTTTATGTGATGGGCGCATCGCATGAAAGAGGCGCCCCACCCCCCTCGCCTGTCCCCCGCTCCTCCACAAATTGCCTTTCCACGGGATGCTCATTGTCCAGCGCAGAGAACAAAACCGAGCGGTAATTAAGCCTAGAATTGCCTGCTGGTGCTTCTGACAGTCCGGCCACGAGGCCCAAGACGAGGAGCCCTCCCAAACGGGCAGAGAAGGAGCCTTGGTTCTGCAACAAAGCTGAGCAGCAAGACATCATTACTGCTAATTACCCCATCAACAAAGGCGACTTGGTGTCGTGGCAAAACACGGAACTGGGGCGGCAGCTGATGCTGGAAAGACAGTGGCCCCACTTTGTCCTGGGGAGCATTGTGTGGCGAGGGGACCCACCTCCATAAAGAGCTCCAGCAATTAGACGCCAACCTCTGTTTCTATGCCCGCTGTGCTCTGCATGGTGCCCCGACACCAACAGGCAACCTGCCCTCCCGAGACAGGTGGCATCTGCTAACCGTCACCGAGAGAAAAAGGAAGAAAGAAATGGTTTCCAGTACGAGGTCATTCACATCGAAGCCCAAGGACAAAGTACGTGAGGGCAGGTGAGAAATACAGAGGTACACGGAAGCTGAGAGCTCACTGGCGGAGTTAATGTGAGTTAAATAAAATGGGAGATCTATTTCACAACATAATCATTGGTCTTTGGGAACTACCTGGGGATAGAATAGCAACAAGAAGTATTTTAGCAAAAATTGACACTGATAAAAGAGAAAGATGCAAATCGACCATACCTTCGTGACGCCCACCAGCCAATCAGGGGTATGCAAATTAACCCAACAAAGATGGCAGTTTAATTTGCATACACAGGCTCTGAGTGGCAGGGGGTGGAAAGGTGGGAAGGCAGCTCGGGGCCAGAGCAAAGGCGGTGCCGGCAACCAGGGGAGGGAAGGCCCATTCTTACAGGAATCTTCATGCGTCTGGCCCCACGACTGTCAGCGGATTTCTCAACAGAAACGATGCAGGCCAGACGGGAGTGGCAAGAAATATTCAAAGTGATGAATAGCAAGAACCTACAACCAAGATTACTCTACCCAGCAAAGTTATCATTCAGAATTGAAGGTCAGATAAAGTGCTTCGCAGATAAGAGAAAGCTAAAGGAATTCGTCACTGCCAAACCAATATTATATGAAATGCTGAAAGGTGTTCTTTAAGAAGAGGAAGAAGAAAAAGGTAAAAGTAAAAAAATTATGAACAGCAAATACACATCTATCAACAAATGAATCTAAAAATCAAGTGAATTAAAAATCTGATGAACAGAATAAACTGGTGAATATAACAGAATCATGGGCATAGAGAGGGAATGGACTGACAATTCTTGGGGAGAAAAGGGGTGTGGGAGGTGCAGCAAGAGACTGGACAAAAATCATGCACCTATGGGAGAGGACAGTGGCAGGGGGGAGGTGAGGGAGGAGGGTGGGATGTGTACCAGGTGGAGGGGAGCTATAGGGGGAAAAAAAGGAGAACAATGTAATTAATAAACTGAACAATAAAGATTAAAATATTTTTAAAAAGAAAAGAGAAAGCTTTAAAAATAACATATTTTATACCTCTGGGCACATTAGCTCATTTAGATCCTAAATTCAAGAGTAATAACAATTCAATTCTAGATTCTAAGTTCGGTCTACTTTGAAATCATCTTAGTCTTTTGCTGGAGAACTAGCATAAGCATTAAGTAAGTTGTTTAAATGAACTAAATTTCTTAGCAAAGCTCTTCTCCATTGTTCAAAGGAAGGCCTTTTGTGTGCAAATCAATCACTCTTTTATTATCATCATGCTGATTAAAATCTCCACCATAAAAGTTTTTGCAATGGTGTGTACTTATACTTGATATTGCAATTAAACACTCACTAAATAATATTGACAAGACCTTAGAAATAGAGAGAATGGTCATTATATTTGCATTTTTAAACATCTGTATGTCACACAAATGACCTAAATAAGTTGTCTTAAGATGATAAAAGTCAAGCTGTCCTTCAAGTCATATAAGTGCATTTTCAACTGGTATGAAACACAAATGTTAGTAAGGTGCCAAGACAGGTAAGATGTGTATTTGATATGTAATGGCATCCTGTAGCACTGCAGAGTCAGGCTATGGTCACCTGTTTCTGAGTCATTACAGTCAGCACACCAACCTACAGTCAACTGGAGACACACTCAGCAAGACAGAGATAATGAGTGCATATCCTTCCTTTCTGATGTCACCACCACAGTATTGTGGGTTTTTTTTTCACCAGTGAAATGGCAAAGTTATTGCCATTTTCGTCTTTTGTTTCCCTTGCTCTGCAGTTAACTATCATTCTTCAAAATCCAATATCTCTTTAAAGAAAGTTTTAGAGGACTTACAAAGAGCACTCTGAACTTGTGGAAAATGAACTGTATTCTTGTAAACATTGGTATTCCATCAGCCCTTTTCCAGAACCTTGGAATAGGGCTTTCAACAACCAAACCAAAACTGGAACTTACACTTAGTCATTTGTAGGGATTATCATTCAAAATAGAATGGTCCTACATGTCAACAATCTTAGTACTTTTATTAACCTAATGTATGTACTCAAGAAAGCAGACATTGGTGTGTTAACGAAGTTATTTATGCTGAGTCATCAAGTATTTCCTGCTGTTTTCGTCATGTGCCTCATTCTATTTGTGTTAAATGACCTTTGGTCTCTAGTTTGAAGCAATAAAGTGAATGCTTCCTGTCCTATCGATTAGGAAAGGCCTATTTTCACACTAATAAAATGAGAAGCCCAGTTTAATAAAATGGTTTTTTTCTACTGGTGACCATAGGTGAACCAGAAACTTGAAAATGTAGTCAGAGGTCAAACAAGAGGACGGAGGTCAGGTCCGCCATAAATCAACTTCCAGGAACAAATCACTGGACACTATAAAAATCAAAAGTGGTTCTTTAAGAGACCAGCTTGACCCTCCTTAACCAGAAAATAACATCTGACCCGGCAGTGAAATTTATCACAACATTTCAATTAAAACGTGGCAGGCACACCAGCAGCACGCTGTTCCTCTGCAGTTGGCCTTGTTAGAGGCAAACAAAGAAGAGAAAAATAGATCTTCTTCCCCGTATTCCTAACCAGGGTGATCTGGGCGATGACATTCCCTCAGCCGCATGAAGTTCTCTAAATACCGGATTGATACGCCATGTGTGCATACCATACCATTTTTCATCTATTATTTTCTGTTCAGCTCTCTGAGAGGTCTGCTTCTTCAGGGTAACATAAAGCAGCCTGTCAATTACCAGTTAAACAATCATCTGATTTCTTCAATCGTTCATGTATTCACATTCTGGATTGCGAGAAATTCAATTTGAACATGTGGTTTTGCTCCCACCTCTACCAAAGAGAAGTGCACCGGAGATCAAGAGAAAACATATTTGACACATGCGGATGTAAGGGTGACCTAGTAAAAAGTACCAGGTTTAAAGGGAAGTTTGCAATCTAAATGACATGCACTGTCTCAGCAGTTCTCACAATGGCAGTGTAGGACAATGTGCATAGCTTAACTCAAATAGCATCATCTGTTGTACAAGGGGTCTTTATAAAGGTTTAGAAAAACCTAAATTATATACAGTTTTTAATTTCCTTGGACTCTTTCATTGCCTATGTGATTTATTTGTGCAACCAATGAGTTATAGGGGACAAGGACATTGCCTTCTTCTGTAGCAGCAGCTAACTATTGACCCATCAATGGTAACTCATTGTAAAACAAGATGGCAGGAATGGATCATTGTAAAGCTTTCCTCTTTGCTATAGTTACAATCTTTAAACCTTTTAAATCTAGAACAATAATGTAATCCAACTATATTGTAGAGTCAGAACAGAGCTTAGGGCTTTCTGACTTCCCGGATTCAGGAACATTTGAATGCCTAGGTCTTGGCAATTCTTCAGAAAGAAGGTACTTTGTCCAAGTAGCCTTATCGTGGTAACATTTTTTATTTTTAATCAGATTAGAGCTAATGATGCTAATTTAATCATCACAGGCTCTTGAGTAAAGACCTGAGGGGGACAGCATGTCTGGACCAGGGCCAAACAACAGCTCCACTCTCTGCTCACAGGCAACTTTTGCAAGAAATCAAACAGAGGAAGTGATGGGGAGACTCAAACAGCAAACGGCTCCCTGGAAAGCAGTCTACCAAAGGGAAAAGAAACTTCAAGAATAACATGCTTTTTGCAAGGTGTGATCTGCCCTCAAGGAAACATCAATTATTGCATGTGTGCTACACCTCAGTCTCATTAGAATGCAGACCTTATTTTTAACTTCATTTTGTGTAACAAAAGCTGATTTCTGGTAGGACGGATGTCGATTTAGCGGGTCAGGCCAGGGATGGAAACGCTGCAGATGTGTATTTTCAAGTCAGATGGAGCTGTTCGGTGAAGGCTCAGGAAGGCTAGCACTTAGAAGAGTTCTTAAAGACCAAGTAGCCGGTCAGAGATGAGAAAGCTGCCTCTGCAGTGTGATGAAATTAGGTCATCAGTGATGTTGAAATGTCCTTTGCAACATGTGTTCCATACCTTTATTTTGGTTTCCAATTATTCCCAGACTTAAAATGGAATGTTAAATCAACTCCCGCCCTAGTTTTATTGAAATACAATTGATATAACGTTGTGTGAGTTTTGGGTGTACAGCACAATGCTCGCATGGCTACCCGCTCTTTTTCTTGTGATGAGGACTTTTAAGATCTATTCCGTTAGGAACGTTCACATATACAATACAGGATGATGAGCCATATTCGCTATGCTATGCTTTACACCCCAGAGCTTGTTCATTTTATAACTGCGAGTGTATACATTTTGATCGCCTTCTCCAGTTTTGCCCAGCCCCGCACCTGTTTGCCACTATTTCCCACTTCCAGGCTAACTCATCAGTGTTTGTGTTCTTAACTCAGCGCTTGAGGCAGGGAGAAAGCTGGTTGACGGTCTACAGCTTCCATGATGTTTTATGAATGAAGGGGGTCAACTGAGGCCACACTTGCCCTGTGCCACCCTTACCCCGTGACTAGGCCAGTAGAAAGTACCAGAACTGATCATTCTTGCTCTGCCTGGAATGCCTCCTGTGGGCAAGTGTGGACCATTGAGCTAAGCTGCTCAAGGTGCTGCTCCCTTGGGCACCATTTTCTCGGTCTGCGGTGACTTTAAACTCAGAGCGGCCCTCATGCAAGCACGTTCCATAAATAGTCCACAGAGTCAGAAGCAAATATAATATCCTGATATGACCTCCCCAATAGCCCTATAATCCGCATATTCCCCTGGCTCCATGGCCTTCTGCTGATGTGTCCCCCACTTAAAGCCCCCCGGAGCTTACCCAACAACCCCCAGTGTTTCTGATTGAATGGGCCTGTCCTGCCTCAGCCTGGGAACTCCACCCACAGACCCAACGTAAAGGCAAGCACCGAGCCCATGGCTGTATTTGCACTCTGCCTTGACCTCCCCAAGCAGCCCCTGAAGGGTAGTACTTTTTCCGGAACGCGTGAGAAATATACTTCTCTACTTCAATTTCTCAGGTGGCCTGTTGCTGAAATTGGTTCTCCGTCAGGCACCCTGTGCTCTCCCGAAGGAGGGCTAAGGTGACAAATTCATAACATGAGGCTTGATGGGTGCCCGGCCAGCCTTTCCCAGAACTGGGCATGGCCTGGGCCTTTCTCAACCAGCCCTTCCTTCCTGTGGTTTGTCTCCTTGAAGGGCTAGACTGGCACTCTTCCATCCTCTCCTCTCCTCTTGGTCCTTCCAGGCATTCCCTCCACACATCACTTGCAAGTCGAACCCCATCCCGGGCTCTGCTCAGAGGACAGGAACTGAGAGAGCGTGGTAGCCAGTTTCCAAGTTCTTTACTCCTCTATGTTTTCTACAGGCATGGAAGTCATACATTCATTTGTCATCAGGAGTCAAATGATTTTTATATTTTTATGCCATTTGTACTTATATTACTCCTTATATTTAACTCTCATAAAAATAAAAAAATAATTCACTTAACCACAAGTCACCATGCTAGAAGCCTTTTCTCTCTCTCTTTGCTTCCCTAACTCAATATGAATTAGAACAGATTCTAAGCAACTGGAAATCACATGCACATTTTTGCAAAACTTTTTAAAAAAGTTTAGAATTGTGAAGTTTGGACATAAGATAAAATCCTTTAATCTCTGAATATCAATGCGAATCTTAATAATGATGATTTTATTTGCTTAATATTACATACTCTGTACTTATTTCCATAATCTACCTGTTTTCATAGTTATAAAGTAATTACAGGCATAGTCTACAAAATGACTGTTCTTTATCACCATTGGATGGGAATTTCTTGCTTAGAAATGCTTCTGATTTTTTTCTTTATGATTGTTTATTGGGGAAATCTCTCTATACTTGTTGAATAAAGTCATTCAGACTGTCTGTGAAATTCTGCAGTGCCAAATGATGGCCAAATAAAATGCATTGTGGGTAAAATTTTAGACATAAAACAGAAATGATTGATTACTATTTCGGATATGCCATGCAAGCATTTGTTAATCCTCACCCAAGGATATTTTCCCATGGATTTTTAGGGAGAGTGGAAGAGAGAGGGAAAGACAGAGAGAAACATCGATGTGAGAGAAACACATCTATTAGTTGTCTCCTGAATGTACCTTTATCAGGGCCCGGGCTGGGGAGGAGCCTGCCATTGAGCTACATGCCCTTGACTGGAATTGAACCCAGAACACTTTCTCTGAAGGCCAACGCTCTATCCACCGAGCCACACCGGCTAGAGCTATAGGGGACTGAAAGACATTTTATTATTTGAGACAAATCCTTTCTTAATTAAACCGTGACTTGAGGTAGTCAACGACTGATGTCCATGAGCTGCGTTTTTTAAGGAACAAAGAGTAAAGAAACAGCAAAAAAGTATTTCAATAAATGATGGCTACAATTTTCTCAAGTTAGATGAGAGTAGTGACTTACAAATTCAAGATCTCAGCAAACCCCAAAAAGGTTATGACTATATGTAGGAATAAATGTTTACTTAAGTAATGTGTACAGAATATAGTTTAAAACAAGCTCTTCTAGCATCTAAAACAGATACTAGAAGCCCCACTGACTTGCTGGTGGACATTAAGCAGTGAGTTTACGTTAACAGTGATAATATCATCTTTCATGTCACCTTGTAGAAGTAAGGTTCATGAGGGCAGGGGCTTTGTCTGTACACTCAGTTCTGGAAGGAGACCTGGTATTTAGGCATGCGATAATATGTATTAAATTAATAAGCACATCAACTCGAGTGAACTTTCCCAAGTATCTCACAAAACACCACACATATTAATCAATGTAAGTACTTGAAACGTAATAAATTATCTAGAAGAGAGCAGAACATGTCAGTTGGTTGGATTGTTAAAGCAAAATGTCCTCAAGAAACGAGAGCATTTAGAAAAGTTCATTGTGCCCTAGTATCTGACCTATCCTCACTGCTCCCGAATTCTCCACTTCTCCCACTTGACCGCAGACCTTAGAGGCCAAGAAAGGAGTGACCTAGAGGACATTTAAGACCAGATAACAATCACTTTCCCTGTCATGTTTTTGAAAATTCCCTCTTTACATGTCAGACTAACCTGTTCGTGTACACAGACATGAATCTCAGAAAAATGAAATGACTCTTCCTAGAATGTGGGAGGGTTTCAAATCCTCCATGACTCTCCTCCATCTCCCGATGTCAGTTTCCCAGGAGACACGCATCCCCGCACTCTTCAGCACACGCCCAGCATCCACAGCGTCTCGATGTCTGTCACAGTCCGTCCCGATGGAGCCATTAATGTCTCGTGAATTCATGTTCCCTTTGTGGCTCAAGCAGGACATATATAAACGTGTTGGAGGAAAGAATGTGCACGATTTTAATATGCTACCTGTATTCCTGATCAGGGCCTCCATCAAACATATCCCCATTGGGTAAACCACCCGGAGAGAGGATCCGGAGTTCTTTTCAATGCAAAAATCTAAGCAATATTTTAAAATCATGAACACCCACTTCAGGATTGATACTGCCTAAGGGCACTCTAATTTTCCTGTGAAGTCCGAGTGTTGCAACAATTACGGCTCATTATGTTGTCAAAGAGAGACCTGTACGCGGTAACTCTTTCCAGCCCAAGGAAGATGGTGTTGTCGCCCACAGGCTGTTCGAGGTGGTGACAGCGCAGCCTGCAGCAGGGAGGATTTCTTCATTCAGTCTCCCTCCCCGAAGCACGGGCTGTCCACAGAGGTCACGCATAAAGCCCTCCTCCTGTTCATTCCGGAAGAGCTCTTCTACCTGTGGGTTCTCCGTGCCACCAACGTGATTTTCATGATTGTATTCTCCGTAGTCCGTGTGGCCCTCATCTCGCGCAGTGTATGAAGGGAAGGGGGAAGGCTGTGCAAATAGAACTTACCTCCTTCAGTGGGGTCTCTATGGAAGGGGTGAGAGGCCTCTCACTGGCGATACCCCAGACCCTTGGCCGTGGGCCTTGCCCTTGTCTGGCCATCCCAGGTGACCGTGTTTGCGCAGGGCGCCTCTGGGTCCTGCTCCTCTCCTAGACTCTGTCCAGGCAGACACCAGGAACTGTCTGCATGACAACCACCCACGCATGCGTTTCTCATAAAAGCACAACATGTATCCTGTTCTAGACATACAACCGGAATGACCGATGACCACGTCGGATAGGCCATGCAAGAACTGAAGACTGTACATTAAACGTCCAGGCAAAACCTGCTTTGTTAAGAACTGTATTCCTTCGGTCCAATTTCAAAATAAAACACCACAGACATTTAAGAGAAGTGAGCCAATTTTTTTTTAGGTAGAGAAGTGAAAATAAATAAGCGGATTAAAGAATCGAAAAGATGTTTCGATTCTTTGGAGTGAAATGCAGTCTGCTTGTCCCCAATCCTAACGGGGGTACTCCAGGAAGAAAGAAGAAGGATGAGTGGTTCCCTTCATTCACCCCTGCCCCCTGATACAAATGTTTTCTCTCTGGGCATCTACAAAGGACTCTCGAGTTGTGTTAATTGGGATGTAGGGAAATGTCTAAAAAGATAACTACAGCCCTTCAAATGCAATAAGCCGCCAAATCACCATCCTTATCCCCAGAACTGTAATCACAGCGCGTCCTCGCCGTCGGCGATGATAATGACGGGGAGGGGAAGAGAAGCCACCGCGCCGCGAACATGAAGATGTCATGTTGTATGAGCCCTTCGGCGGACATCCAGGAGGCGGACTTTTCCCTGGAATGCGTCTTGCCTGACTAGTGAGAGCAACCCCTTTGTGCACAATCCATATGCATGCGCATGTGTCTGGTTGGTGATATATGCTTACTTACAGGCACCCACACCAAATGCATATATAGATGCATATGCATGCATATATATATTTAGTCCCTTTTTACTTAGGCTTGAAGAGAACAGTGCTTTTGTTTTAAAATGGGGGCTAAGACCACTTTAGGGATAAAGGGGGAGTAAGTTCGGTCCATTGAGCAATACGTGCACACACACAGAGAAATACCCAGGGTGCAACCCAAGCATTCTGATGGCAAAGACTGACACTCTGGCCACACGGATGTCCTCTTCCTCGCTTGGAGAAGTTATACTGCTGCCCTCGCTGGTGTGGCTCAGGTCAGGCTGCAGATGGAGGGGTCCTGGGTTTGATTCTGGTCAAGGGCACATGGCTGAGTTGTGGGCTTGATCCCCAATGGGGGGCATGCAGGTGGCAGCCAATCAATGATTCTCTCTCATCATTGACATTTCTCCCTCTCTCTTTCTCTCTGAAATCAACAAAAATGTATTTTGAAAAATGAATGCATACTGTTGATGACCCATCAAGATGCAGAGGAACATTGGGGTGAATAAGCTAATTTGCGGGCTCGTAAACTTGAACGCATTTGATGATATACAGGGCCCTGCCTGCATAAAACCCCAAGAGTGCTTCCTTCCAGGCAGAAAGCACTTGGCACATCTGTGGGTGGCCATGCTGCCTAGATCCGTGAAGCCACGGCGTTTGCCACATGCGACTCAAATATGTTCCCTAGCTTCGCTTCCCCTGCTCCGAGGCATGTCCATCAGGCTGACGGCCATCTTCCGAATACAAACAGAGCCTGTTCTCACTTTGAACAGACTAGGAGGACACCTGACTTTGCACAAAATGATTCTTAACCACGCCAAGCCCCATGTCTGCCAGCTGAAGCGTCCCTGTAGTGACGCGCACTCTGGGCATTGCCCTTCCTCACTGGGAGTCGCTGTGCTTAGGAGAGGCTGCGTGTTCTACTGTACCCCCATCCGGATGCAGCAGGCATCAGCTCATCAACTCTGTCTTGAGGGTTGGGAAGCAGGAGGAAAGAGCTGGTAGGTCACAGGCCTGGTGCCTGGGAGCCCAGGGAAGGCCCCCGAGGAGAGGGGAGGGGAGAAGGAAGGGAAGGGAGAAGAAGGGGAAACTCATTTATTTCCCTCCTATTTGTCTGTGCTGCAGGGGAGGACTCCGACTTGCTCTTTAAACCACACAAACAGCCGCTGCTGACAAGGTCTGGGTGACATGTTAGCGCCTTCCTTTGACATTTGTCATTGTAGGCTGGAGCAAAGGTATCATTATCCTCAATGCTCTTCCCCACCCCCAGGCTTACCCCTGCACAGAGCTCGGGAAAATAAAAGGTCTTTGACTCATCTTTTCTGGACTCTGGTTTCTTTAAGGCTAACCCCTCAGAGCGAGAAGCCCGGCTCCTGTAAATGGCATTTATTTATTTCTTTATTTGCCAGATAACAGAGCAGGCACTGCTGTAGCTGAGGGCAAACGGACATGCGCGGAAGCTGTGTGATGTCAGAGCCACGGACTGTGCTGGCTGTCGCTGGCTGGGACCTGCCAGCCCTTCAAGCTCAGGAAGATGGAATGGGCGACCCCCTGCAGGGCATGTCAGCTCAGGGCAGAGGGCCGGCCAGTCTCTGTGCATGCTCATCGAGAGGGGGCTGGAAAACTGCTTTGCAGCCTCGGGTCCCAGTTTGAGAAAAGAATTGCTTGCACAACAGCAAGGCTTCAATGGAACATCTCTCTCCTCTTTTACTTTAGGCAGGAATTAAAACAAGAGGGACTTAAGAACACAGACATACAGAGCCCATGCAGAGTTGGACTAAATATGCACAATAAGACTATACCTAAGAGACATCTCCAGTCGAGAATTGAAGCTATCAAGAAAAAGAAAGAGAATCCAAAATTAAGCTCTGTAAGAACGAGCAATAAGCAACAGACGTGAGTAACGGCAAAGCCAAGGCGAATAAAACAAATGTAAAGAGACTCTTATTGCCCTTGCCCTTGCCCTTTAGACATGAAGGCACGTCTTTCTCTCAGAAGAGAAGTTAAAGATGTGAAAGCCATTGTTATTATTGAAATATTTTATTGTGACTTTCTTACAAGGAAACAGTGGCTCCTGAGAACTTTATGAGGCCACAGCAGCACAAAGTCACGTGCCGCATCCTCTGATAAGTTAGAGGTACGTGTCCAAAATGCAGGCAGAGGAAGAAGCCTCATCACATTGGGGAAGGGGGTTGGAAGGCAGGCTCAGTGATGCAAGACCACCCAGAAAACACTGGTGCCCATCCACCCCCCCCCCCACCCCGCCATTGGGGCAATGCTACTTATCCCGATGATCTGAACGGAAAGAATTAGGCAAACCAACCATATTTTTTTCACTTAACATCATACATTTTACTATCAATTCTCAGGAAACGAGTACAGCTCACTGTCTGCTGAGCACAATGACCTTTGCTAGGTCACTATTTCCCCCAGCACATTCATGATCTTTGCTGCATGATTCCCATGGATCTGACTTTGTAAGGAAATAGCCCACCGAGTTATTTTTTAATTACACATTTTGATTCTTGCATTCCCATCCAGGTCTTGGGCAACACACCCAGGGACTGTGATCAAAGCCTTTGGAAAATGGAATGGTTTAAGGACACATTTAATTTGATCACAGTTTGAAGTGGTAGCAAAGTGAGTTTGCCCTTTGTCGTCAGGTACCTAGGCATCCTGATCTATATTCCTGATTGCTATTGATTTCGCTAGATTTCATTATAAAATCAATCGCGCCTGCCCAGGGTAAAAGAGTTTACAAGCCTGCAACACACTGTGGACTCCTGCAAACACAGCGAGCAGGGGGGGCAAGCCACCCAGGCAGCCAATTAGGAGAAAACATCTATTAGGTAAAAACAGGGCGGGCCCATTGACCACTATTGATCGCCTCAGCCCTGCGAAAAGACAATCAATTAGCTAAAGGAGGCTAATGTTACAGCTGCAATTTAATAACCCCTAAAAAAGAAGGAGGGCCATTGATTCCTCACATGGAATGTGGAGGCTGATTGAAGTCGGCTGCACTTCACCTGTCGCCAGCCAGACCCGCAAAGGGAGCGAAGCCAGGCCACCTTGCCAGCCGTGGGCACGGCATCCCAATTAGTGAGGCGACCTGGGGGTGCCAGGCCCCCCCATGCGTGAATGGAGCCGGACTCGAGGGGGTCAGCGCAGACCCCGGCTGAATGTGAAACCGGGAGAGCCATGGACAGACCCCGCCTCCGCGAAGGTGGTGGTTGTTTGTGTCCCCGTCCCCAGCTCCCCAGAGTGCCACCTGTCATTTTCAAAAGCAGAGTCAGTTTTGCCAACCAGCCGTGAGCCACGAACACAGCTTTCGGGGAGACACAAGGCCGTATTGTGCGCCTTTGTGAGGCCCGCTAAGTGCTCATTCTCCCCGGAGAACACAGGCACAGACACGCCACATCATCCATCTAATTATTGAGCCATTTAGCCGGAAAACAAAGCAAGGTGTTTTTTTGTGTGTGTGTTGCAGAAGGTACGTGATACAAGAAAGGTTTGCACAAAACCTGATGCGGCCGATGAAAACAAATGGAATGCTGGGAGCTGTGGCTGTGTGCGAACAAATAAACTTTGCACAAATAGATGAGGAGTTTTATTCACTTTTCGATGGCCCCTAATTGGAAAGGGCTAATAGGCCTTGTGCCTTTCAAGTATAAAATCTGGCCTAAAATACCTCAGATAGATATGTCCTTTATGCCTTTCTTTCCCAGTGCCCGTGTTTGATCCCCTCTCTCTCCCTCATTATATATATGCCTTTTACCAGCAGACAGCTGCTGTTCACAATAATTACCGGGGCGGTCAATTATACTTTAAATAGGCCTACTTGAGGACAAATGGCAGTCTCAACGTCCTGATAGCACACCGCCGACAAAGGCTGTGTCCTTCCCAGTATCCGGAATATTCTAACCGCTCCTGAGCGGTGGGCTGTGGTCGCCTCCTGCTCTTGCCTGTCAGAGGCCTTCGGCAGCCCATTTCCAGGACCCGGGTGGCCTAGTCTCCGTGCCATGACTTGATGGCTTCACCGTCTATTGATAAGCAGGAGGGTGCCTTGTGCTCCCCCCCACGCGTGTCTAGATGGCGACGATCGCATCGCAGGGGCCCCCTCTCTGCCTGACAGGCCTCTGCTTGCCCTGCGGAGCCAGGGGCTCCGGTGCACGCAGTGTGCTTCTCATGGTTGCCGTGCGCGTGTAAACGCCGTGTGCTCCAAAGGGTGCGTGTGGCCCAGGGCGCACACATTTGTGAAAACGACCTCCCCAATGTGGACGCAGGATTTGATTTCAGGATTGAACATCTCGGCCCGCAGTGGCTCCGTCTGAGCCTTAATGCAGACTTGCCTTGCACAGAGAGCGTCCGTGTTGCCCTGTTTCTCTGAAAATAAGACAGTGTCTTATATTCATTTTTGCTCCCAAAGATGCGCTGGATCTTATTTTCGGGGGGATGCCTTATATTACAGCGAGTAGGTCTTATTTTCGGGGGGGAGGTGTCTTACTTTCGGGAAAACAGGGTAGGAGCACCATGAGGAGGTGTCACTAGGACACGGCGCCTGTGTCTGTCACCGTCCGCCATGGGTGTGGCGGTCAGTCCGCGGCTGATGGGCAGCAGGACTGTGACCCACCGTGATCTGAAATGCCATGCCTATGGACAACCCAGTCGTGTCTGTAGAATCCAGATTTCAGGATGTGAAAATGTGTGTCTAATGTAGACATTTCCAATATAACTTAGCTTCTTGGAACACCATCCCCAAATGCCAGTTATTCCCTCGCGTTGTTTCTGAGCTGCCAAATATCACACACAGGTCGCTGCTCTGCAAATGGGTGTCTTGCCGTTACGTAGAGAAGATGATGTCTTTCTTTTCATCTCTTTTCCTGCCTCTGGGGTTCAGCGTCCCAGCCGGGCGGTTGCATGGATGTGCATTCCGAACTGCACTCTGGCCGGATTACAGGGTGAAGATAGCTCTCCTCTCAGCGAAGTGTAAGTTAAAACACACAGTGTAATGAAATCTAGAATAAGGGTCTACCAGAAGGAGAACAACAAAAGAACATATTTCAGCGTGAGAAATTAGCTTCTCAACACTTCACGCTGGGTGTAAGAAGTAGCATTAGCTGTCTCCCATGCGATGAAAGACTCCACTCAGACACTGTCCTCAATTTCCTAAGATTGCAAAAACAAACTCCGCTTTAAAGCAAATGGCTGGTGGGCAACAAGGTCAAGTTCCATTTCCAAAACTTTAAAGATTCGTTTATGAGTGATGGAATGTGAAGGACCTGACTTAAAATATTTTCAGTGGGGGCTGAAAATATTAATTTCGATAATACTGGTGGTAAAGCCACATCAGCTGCAATTGAACTCTGCCACTCTCTCCACTTGATAACTGTGCCATTCCAGGTCAATTCCTTAATCTCTCTGCCCATCCACTTCCCCCCTCCCCATTTTCTCATCTTGAAATTGGGAACACTGTAAATTTGTTATTAGGATTGTTGAGCAGATTCAATAAATAATAAGCCAAGAATTTAGAGAAATGTGATTAAAATGAGTCATTACTATTATTATTATGATTGCGTTTATATTATTTTATTAGCACTATTCATTTGCCCTAAGAATGCTTGAAAATGATTTCTAGAAACCTCATCTTACTGGCTTAGTTGTGATTTTGATGAAATATCTCACCACCTAAAAGTGTGATTGGTCGGAGAGGTTTATAAACTGACTGGTATTGGTATAGACACTTTGTTTTATGAATACACTGTTTTCATTTCTTTAAGTAGCAGAAAATAGTATATATTTTAAAGCAAAACAAAAGGATAAATACATGCAAACACCGCTTAATTCATGCATGTGTGTGTGTGGATGGAGGGCTTTAGATGTGCCAAGAGTCACTGAGATTTGATTGCTCTGAAATAATACAATCCTTGGCGGAGTGGAATTTATAGGTTACTGTAAACTTCACCTGGTGGAAAACTTCTTGAACTGGAGTTGGTAACACTAATCTAATTCTAGGTTTTAGTATAGAACAATATTGGCAAATGGAGTAAATTTCTCAATCTTTATCTACCTCCTTGCATGCAAATTGCACGATTTATGTGAAAATATATTTTCCTTAAGAAATTATGAGACATAGGGTTCCAGATCAGTATACAAGGGCTCTTAGCACCAGATATTTAACTATGCAAACTCTCTTTAGGGAAGGCACCTTTCTCAGCCTGCTATCTATAATAACAAAAGCATAATATGCTAATTAGACCCACATCCTCCCGGATGGCCTTTTGGACCACCGTCTGGACGAAGCCAGGGCTGCGGGGGCGAGGGGGGTGGAAGGAAGGCCTACTCTTGCATGAATTTTGTCATCAGGCCTCTAGTTCTATATAATAAAAGCCTAATATGCAAATTAACCTAACAGCGGAATGACTGGTGAAATGACCAGTTGCTATGATGTACACTGACCACCAGGGGGCAGATGCTCAATGCAGGAGCTTCCCCCAGCCTGCAGGCCCCAAGCCAGCCAAATCAGGTGCCAGTGGGGACTCGTTGATAGCCCTGCCAGTCACCCCACAGGTGACTGGCAGTGGCAGTGGGCTGCGGGGCTGGTGCAGCAGTGAGGGGCAAGGCTGGCCAGACAGTGGACAGTGCCAGGTTGGCCAAGGTGGGTGCCAGTGGGGCCCCCCCCAATCGCCTCACTGGTTGCCCTATAGATTGGCCCTGATCACTTGCCTAAGGACCCCCCTACCCATGCATTAATTTCATGCACTGGACCTCTAGTTTTTATATAAAGAGATATTCCCTTAAATCAGTGGTTGTCAACAGGGGACGATTTTGACCAACAGGAGGCATTTGGCACCATCTGGAGACAGTGTCGTCATCACAATTAGGGAACAGGGGCTCTTGGGACCCAGGTGTTAGAGGGTAAGGGACTGTTGTATATCCCCAAAGCATAGGGCAGCCCCACAGAGTATCAGGTGCTGGAGATCTCCCATGCTCCAGTTTCCCTTCCCACACATGCTCCCTCCCTCTTCCTCTTATTCACTGAAGCACAGCCTGTTGATGTGAAGGGTGAGCAACCCATGGGGCTGTAAGGAAAACTGTGAATGTGAGGGATTTTAACAAGGGCAGTGACCTGATGAAGCACAAAGGGAGTGGAGGTTTGAGAGACAGTATGATCTTGGAACTGGAAAGCACAGTAGAAAGGGTGAGTCCACTCTTATATCACTGACACATGAGGGAGAAAAATCAAAATAAGATTTCAGTACAGATTCTGGGTTGTCGGGCCAGAAACAAGGGTGAAGGTTAGAAAGTCCATGGTTATAGATTCCTATACTTAGTAGGAACTCTCCATTGGCCACAAAGTAAGGGACTACGGGAATATTAAAAAAACCACTATTTTAATATCAGACAAGAAAAACTCATAGATACAGACCAGTAGGGTGGTTACCAGAGAGAAGGGCATTGTGGGGTATAGAAAAAGGGTAAAGGAGATTGAATATATAGTGATGGAAGAATATTTTACTCTGGGTGGTGGTCACACAATACAGTATATACAGAAGATGTGTTATAGCATTGTGTACTTGAAATCTACATAATAGTATTAACCAATGGCCCCCAAATAATTTAATTAAAAATAGAAACAAACAACAAGATTAAAATAAAAAATGGGGGGATTTTGTGAATAGAAAAACTCAATGTTAGTAAGATGTCAGTTCTTTTGAACTTGATCTATGCGTTCCACTGGATCTTAAACAAAATTCCCACAACTTAGTCTGTGGATATCAACTAACTAATTCTAAAGTTTATGTGAAAATATAAGAGAGTCAGAGTAGCCAACATAGAAATCAAAGAAAGGAACAAAGTTGGAGTACTAACTACCTGACTTCAATAATTTTTGTAAATCTAAAAAAAAAAACTGGTTCATTTTGGCAAATAATAAATAAGATCAATGAACAGAATAGAGAGCCAAGGAAGTAAACTCAAACAAATATGCTCAATTGAACTTTGAAAATTTAATAAAGGCAATTTAGTGGGGGAAATTAATCTTTCCAACAAATAGTGCTGCAACAACCGTACATTCCTATGTAAAAAAAAATGAATCTAAACACAGACCTTATACCTTTCACAAAAATTAACTCAAACTATATCACAGATCTAAATGTGAAATGAAAAACTACTGAACTCCTAGAAAATAACAGGAGAAAACAGGGAATCCTGAGTTTGGTGATGATTCAGATACATTAAAATCAAAATCCATTAAAAAAAAGTTGTGCTTTTGAGTAGTTGGGCTTTATTAAAATCACCAGAGGCCCGGTGCACTAAGATTCATGCAAGAATGGGGCTTCCTTCCCCTGGCTGCTGGCACCGCCTTCACTCTGGCAGGAGCCAGAAGCCACCTTTTCCCTCTGACCTGGCACTGCATTTCTGCCTTCCCACACTGCCCAGAGGACCAGAGCAGCTGGGGCAGTGTGGAATGCCTGTGTAGTCCCATGGTGACAATGCAAGTGGCCCACCTCGCCTCTGACTGCTAGGCACCTGTGTATGCAAATTAACCCACCATCTTTTCTGGGTTAATTTGCATACTCATTCCTGATTGGCTGGTGGGCATTGCAAAGGTATAGTTAACTTGCATCTTACTCTTTTATTAGTGTAGATAAACTTCTGCTCTGTGAAAGATACTGTTAGGTGAGTGAAAAGAGAAACTACTAATTTGGAAAATTTTTTGATAAATTTGATGAAAAATTGATTACATACAGGGTGGGCCAAAAGTTGGCTTATAGTTGTGAGTACAAGAAACAGTTTATTCTTGTAGTATAATTTATTACCGTATTATTTTCCATACAAACAACTGTAAACTTACTTTTGCCCCACCCTGTATAACTCAACAATGAGAAAACACACAACTCAATTGACAATTGCCTAAAAGTTCTGAATGAGCATTGCACTAAAGAAGAGTTACGGATGGCCAAAAAGCACATGAAAATATGTGCAACACCATGTGTCATTATGGAAACCTATATAATAAAACCCTAATAGCCTAAGTGTCCAGTCAATCAGTCAGCCTTTCAACCAATCAAAACATAATATGTTAATGATAATGATATGCTAAGGCCGCTCAACGGCTTGCTATGACATACACTGATTATCAGGGGGCAGCTGCTGGGACTGGCAGGTTAGCTTGCTGCTGGGGTCCAGCCTATTGGGACTGAGTGAGATAGGCTGGACATACCCTGGAACTCTCCCATAGTCCCTCCCTGGCTGGCCAGCCTCCTGCATTCCTCCCCGGTTCCAGTCATGCATGGTGTGGTCCCTTGGCTTGGCTTGCACCCTCTCACAATCTGAAACCCTTCTGGGAATGTCAGAGGGCTGATTGTGGCCCAATCCTGCAGGTTAGGCCAAGGGACCCCACTGGTGCATGAATTCATGCACTGGGCCTCTAGTATTATTATATGTAAGATCATTTTCCTTGAATAATTGGTGTTTATTGCATGTAATATTATCATCTTTAAAATTGTTTGTCTTGAGATATTAAGGTTTACTGCATGGAACATCATTATATTTAAGTTCATTTTCTTGAAATAAAAAAATCTGAAAAAAGTAAATAAATACATAAAACAGAAAATAAAAAAACAGAAAAGGAAAAAATAAACTAGAGAAAAAAGTCAGATTTCAGAAGCAGTGAAAGGGGTACAAAGAGTAAAACTCATTGTTACTTCTCAATAACCTGATTATAAAAGGCTAATGATCTGGAACGAAAATCCCAGATAAAATTAATACTTATTATTTCTAATCTGGTTAGAGAAACAGTTTCAAGGATCAGGGATAACAATGGTTAATCAGAGAAAGAATAGAACTAGAAACTATAACTCGAGAATCATTTCTGAGCCACGCTCTCCATAAGAGACACACTCAAAACCAAAATGGAAGACTGAGGAGAAAGCAAATGAAAAGGATATGCGTGGCAAGGGCTAACAATATAAAGGCAGGTGGTATTTGTACAAAAGAGAGAACTGTGGTTACAAAGCTTTAAAAGGAAGAGAGGAAAAAAATCTATAATAATGTGATAATCATTGAGTGCTCAGCAAGTCCTGGTAATCTCCTAAGTATTCAGTGTTTTATTATTATAACAAAGCTATGAGATCAAGACTGTTATTACCTTCATTCGTATTTTTCAGATGAGGAAATTGAGGCACAGAGGGTTTAACTGGCTTGCCCAATCACACAGCTATTAAGTGGTAAAGACTCAATTCAGTTCCAGGTGGCCTGATTCCAGATGCGTATGGTTAACTGTGATAGTAGACCCCTTATTTTCTGTTGATAATAGAGACATTCACACACACAAGCATGCACAAACACACACATGCATGCACGCACACACACACACACACACACACACACAAATGCACATGCACTTTATGCTTCTAGCCACACGATTACAATATAACAAAAGCAAACCTTATTAAACTGCAAGGAGAAGTAGGCAGAGTCACAGAGAACATATTTTTAATTTTTTCCAAAATTCTCCAATCAAAATATAACAACAAAATGTAATATGCATATTGAAATAGTCTCAGGAAATGTGTTCTAAGAAAGCTGACATTTGTCATGGGTACATTGATAGATGACAACGTATTATTAAAGGGGTTTCTAGTCAGAACCTTATTCCTTATTAAGAGACGGCAACATAGAGAAAAGAGGAATAGTATTGGTGATCATAGTATAATTAAGACAGACTACAGAAAATAATTACTAAGGAAAGATTGCTTTAAGATTGTTTTAAGATAAATGGTAATTTGAAGATAACACAAGTAGGCTTTATTTTATTCATTTTAATAATGTGGTAATAATAGTGTACTAGTCTCAAAACTAAATTCATATTGGGTAGATTCCTATTCAAGTGCACCACTGGTTGTTGATTCCTGTTTCACACTCTCTCTATTCTATATTGATTTCTGTTTAGACCGGGCATCTTTGTAACAACCAGTATTTCTTTTCATTTAAATGCTGTTGAATGAGTACAGTGGTGACCTCTGTACATCCTCGTCTTTGAGGTGGAGGATTGATGTCACACGGTTTTTTGTCACGCTTGTTGGTCACGGATGCACATGAGGCACTTGCTTGTCTCATGTTCCTCCGAATCCTCCTTGTCTGTTCTCATTTCTGAGGTTCTGGAAGGAGCAGCAACACCTCTGATGGAATGACCGAAAGGGACAGCTGACCCCTCCTCGGAATCGGCCCTGCCGCATCTCCTGCCGCCTCTTCTCTGATGTCACAACAGCATGAGGAGGACACATTTCCTGTTTCCAAATCCCAACTGGGGTCCTCTTGACCATATGAGGAGCAGGAAGAAGGGGGCTAAGCCTGAGTCCCACAGTCGGTAACACCTCCTAAGGAATAGGCTCACGTGGCCACGAACACCCCTTGCGGGAGTCTGGGAGGGTGAGCCTGAACACCTCCCTCCCGGTAGCTGGATGTAGGTGGATCCCCGCAGAAAGGACCCTTTAAGGTCTGCCATTAATTTGGATTCGTTACTCAATCATTTTACTGAAAAGCAGCTCAGTCCCTGATGAGGAGCAATAGATGAGGGGGTGACAAATGTTGGAAAACATGCATGTGTGAACACGAGTGAACACAGCGTACTCACGCAGCCTAAAGAGGGGGTCCCCAAGTTCCTGTGGTCTGTGCTTTGATACAAGGTGAGCAAACATCCTCCAGTTCAGCGAGGATCATCAGGAGGCTGCTGAGATGCGGGCCATTGACTGACAGAAACACAGAATGGGAGGATGTCACGAACTTTGGGGTCAGGGGCTTCAATGCAATCGGATTCCATGTGGGAGTTGCCGGGACAGAGCATGCTCAGGACCAGCTCTGCAGCAACAGCGCCCTGGCATCCAACCTGCACCCCGATGGCAGTCCTCCAGGGGCCCGGGAGGCCACTTTGAAAATGAAGATTTCCACGCACGGATGAAGATTAGTGTCTTCTAAAGAAGAAAGCAAGGGATGAAAGACTCGCCACCCCACTGACGTCCACCGAGACTGGGAATGCTCACCCAGCTGGGAGAAATTGCTGTCATAGTGGATATGGTTTTGGTGGTAGCTTAGGAACTTGGCCTTCTCATCATTAGTGATTTTTTAAGTCTGGAATCAGTTTATTTTGGGCTGTGATCCAGGAGTTATTTGCTGTTTTTAAATTACTAAGCAACTGAGACTTAGGAAAATTCAATTTTCTGAACTATGTTTCTTATAAGTAGAAAATATAGTCTATGTAATTTATTCTTTTATAATTTATTTATAAATTTGGGAATTATTTTTAAATACATATTTAGATTTTATGGATGCTGGGAAAAGCGTGTATTATTTGCTTGCCTGGATCAAATGAATAAATATGCAAATAGGCAGAGTAAAATTTTAATATTTAACACAATGTGCTTTTCTCCTTCCAATTTGTTTACATTAAGCCTGTGCACTTCAATTGGGCAGCAGCTAGGAGTTGTAACCTTACTCCTTCCTGGCAGACATACACAGAAAAGCGGGAGAGAAAGAAACAAGTCTGATTATTTCACGTTATTTTTGGTATCTTATGTTCATCTGCAGAGTGAAATGAGAATGTGATCCCAGAGAAGTGTGTCAAGTGAACGGGGCTACCAGGTGGGCAGCAAGGTGCACAATCCAGGTGAGGAATAGAGTAAGTGGCCAAAAGCCATAGATGTGCTTTCTCCAAGATTCCAGACAGGATCCCGTTCCGTCTGCCAGGAGTTTCAAATCCCTGCCACGGAACCCTCTGTAGCGAGTTGAAGCCAGGGGAGGATTTTAAGATTGGGGCAATGTCCATCAGACTTCAGACTTTCCTGCTCTTTCAGGTGACCATTCCATCAGTCCCAAAGCCGTGCAGAGTCTGATGGGGCCAAGAAACTAACACTGTCTCCAGCCCCAAAACTATTCTGCCTTCTGCAGTATCTGGACATGTCTGCCACTGTCTGCAGCCCTGGAAAGGTAATGTGCTTCCTGTCACAGGTGCCCACAGGATGGGCACACCATCCCCACTCACTTGCACAACAGTGTACATCAAAGTCTTGCTCTGATTCATCTGGCAGGTGTAACGTATCTATCCTATATAATAAAGTGGTAATATGCAAATTGACCATCACACCCTCACAAGATGGCTGCCTATGACCAGGCCAGCAGGGGGGTTAGTAAGAGACGACCAAACAAGTGAACAGTAGGCTGCATGGGGCAACCAGGTCAGTGGGTGGGGCCCTGAGCAGCAATTAGGCCAACAGGGTGAGCAGTTGGGGACTATCAGTCTAGCACACAGAGGCAGTAAGGAGCAATCAGGCTGGTATGAGGGGCAGTTAGGAGTGACCAGGCAGGCATACATGTGAGCTATTAGGAGCCAGCAGTCCAGGATTGTGAGAGCGATGTCCGACTGCTGGTTTAGGCCTGATCCCTAAGCTGGCAGTCGGATATCCTCTGAGGGGTCCTGGATTGGAGAGGGTGCAGGTTTTGCTGAGTGCATCCCCTCCCCATGCACGAATTTTGTGCACCAGGCTTCTAGTATATATATAAAAGCCTAAGCAACCATTATGACTGGACAACTAGAGAACCAACTGACTGGTCAGTAGCGGTAAATGTGCACTGACCATCGAGAGGCAGACACTCAATGTAGGAGCTGCCCCTTGGAGGTCAGTGGTCTTCCACAGCCAACCTCCCACGGTCGGGCAACCTCCCGTGGTCCCTCCCCCTGTCTGGCCGGCCCCGATCGGGACTGGCGAGACGACCCTGGTCACGCCCAATTGCCAGCCAGGCCAAGGGCCTTCATCCATGCATGAATTTGTGCACTGGGCCTCTAGTATCAAACGATAGAGAAGACTGAAAATGTAGTGATTCCTTTAACTCCATACAAATAATGAAGGATTGGCAACACACACACAGGTTTCTAAATGTAGAAGGAATATGCCAAAATTTTGGAGCTGATATAAATGACAGGTAGCCACTAAAGTGTATTCATTGATTGTGCACATCGACAAAATCCTATTTCTGTTGTTTAATATTCAGAAAAAAATGCTCCCCCAAAACAAAAATCAGCATTTCAAATAAAAATAATACCCATTTTCTTCCCAAAATGGAAAGCACAGTAGATTGTGAAACTTGCTAAATCCAATGATTAGTTCTAAATCATCTTATGAGATGCCTTATTTTTTTCAACATACACAATTGTGTCAAGTGTAAATTCAATCAGTTTTGCTTCTTTCAAATTTGAATGACTTTTATTCCATTTTCTTGCTTTATGAAACTGGCTAAGGCCTTTGGTAAATGTTTGAATAGAAGCAGGGAGAGTAAAAATTGTTGCCTTGTTCCCAATATTAGGAGAAAACCATTATTTATTTTGACATGAAATATGATGCTATTGTACATTTTCATAAATTTTTTTCAACAAGTTCAGAAAGTTCCATTTCTAGTTATTTGGGAGTTTTGCCATGAATGCATATTAAATCTTTTTAAATGCCTTTCAGGATCTACAAGTCTGAATACATGCTTCTCCCTTTATTCTGTTAATGTGTTCATTCTCACTGATTGTTTTATGCATGTCACTCTTACATTCCTGAGATACATCCCACTTGGCCATGAAATAGTATCTTATATATATTTCTGTTTGTTAATATTGCCTTATTATTTGCTTTTATGCATGGATACTCATCTGTAATTTCTTCTATCTTTGCCTGGTTTTGGAATAATTTGGGCTCATATTTTATTGGAGAAATGTTTTGACCACTTCCTCTTTTTTCTTTAAGCATTTGTGTATGATTAGTACTAAATGTTTGATAGAATTTACCAATGAAGCTATCTGGGGCCTTACTTTTATTTGCTAAAAGTTTTTAATAACAAATTTGATTTACTTAATGGATGCAGGGCTGGTCATATCTTCAAATTCTTCGCAAGTCAGTTTTGAGAACTCAGAGGTGTTGAGTCTGACATTTGAGCCAACTCAGCACTGAGCAGAGGTGGAGTGTGTGGGAACACACAGCCCTGCACACGGCAGGAGTCATTTTCAGACTTCCAGAGGTCACGGGATTTGGGATTGGGGACTCAAGGGAAACCTATGAAGGGACCATGAGCCCAAATACCCTCAGTCACATCAGGTTCAAAAGAGAAACATGCTCTGTTTCCAACAAGTGGGAAAAACTGGGGTGTGGGGCTGGTCAGAGGGGTCAGAAAAGAAGGGCACTGAGACCATCCTAAACTGAAATACTAAGCATTATAAGAAACATAGACTCTGTGGTTCACAGAAGGGTGCTGTGTGCTGATTGGAGACTAGGGGCCTGGTACACGAAATTTGTGCACGGGGGAAGGAGGATCCTTCAGCCCAACCTGCTCCCTCTCACATACTGGGAACCCTCAGGGGATGTCCTACTGAAGGCTCACCCCCGGACTGCCCAAGGACAAAAGCCTCTGGCCAAGGCTTTCATCCTTGGGCAGGGGACCTCAGCCTGGGGACTCCAGCCAGTGATCACCCTGCCATCAGGCTGATTGCTGGCTGTCCTCACCCTCAGGCAGGCCTGGCCTGCTCGAGGCTTTTTCCGGCCCTTGGGCACCCAGCCATCACCCTGCCATGGGGCCAATGGGTCGCTGGCTGGCCCCGCCCCCAGCCCGGCCAGCCTGCCATGGGCAGCAGCCATCTTGGTTTGGTGTTAATTTGCATATAGTTCGTGATTCAGCTGGTGGACGTGGCTGGTGGGCGTGGCTTATTTGGTGTAGCAAAGGTAAGGTCAATTTGCATATTGCATATTATTAGATAGGACAAGGCACAGCGTCATGTCAACGGACCTAAATGTTGCACACATGATGGCAGGACAAAACATCTTTCAGACTTCATTTTTTGCTTCACATTCTTTTTTATTCTCTCCTCCTCCCCGCTCTGCCCCGTTTCCCCCTACCCCCACCACCCATACACAAGGCAGGGCATTAGGTGACACACTAGCTGATCAGTGCGGGGCTGCCCTACTCCTGGCCTGGGCTGACTTCTCCCACCCAAACGGCGACCTCTCTAAGGGAGGGAACAAGAGCAGCTTAGGGTGGTCACACACCCCTAGGAGAGCATCCATCCCTTCCAAGAGGCTTTATTCAGCTCATGTGGGCAGCTCTGGGGCCAGCTGAAAGGAAAGTCCCCACCTGCTAGTCATGCCTACAAGACATACTCTGTCACATGTGCCAGCACTGGCTCAGCTTGGGGCTGCCTGTCATTGCCACATGATTGTTCTGTGCACACAGGCTGAAGAGGGAGGGGGAAAGTGCCACTTTCCCACTGGCCCTTCTGAGGACCCAGCCTTGTGTGCAGTCCCCAAGTGGCACCCGGCTTCCTCGGGCTCAGCAGAGTGATGCAGTCAGGCTGGGTTCAGCAACGAGTGGGCACACAGCCTTAGTCTGCCCAGCATTCCCCCCTCCTCATGCAATCTGTGTTTAATCAATGGAAGGGATTTCCTGTTTGGTTAAGTCTTCCATCCAGTGGGTGCTGAGGATGTTGAAGAAGGGCACCTTCACCTTGACCTTCCCTGCCTTTGGCATTTCAGTGACTAGGTCAAAATGAGGATCTACAAAAAAGGTAGGCTGGGCCGCTACCCTGTTGGCTGCTCCTACTCCTGCTCTGTGTTATTTTGTGAATCCTCACCCGAGGATATTTTTCCATTGATTTTTAGAGAGAGTGGAAGAGAGGGAGAGACAGAGAGAAATGCCGATGTGAGTGAGACACTTTGGTTGTCTCCTGCACACACCCCAGCCAGAGCCAGGGTCTGGGACTGGGAGAGCCCACAACTGAGATGCATGCACTTGACCAGAATCAAACCCCAGAGGCTTTGGTATGCAGGGGGACACCCTATCTACTGAGCAAAACTGGCCAGGGCCTGGTCTGTGTTTTTAATGGAGCTTTGGAAATACTGTTATCTAACTCATAACCTGGAGAAAATATGTGTAAAAGAGAAAACAACAGGGATAACAGCAAGAATAACGTAATTTGAATTTCTAGAATCCTGCGCAAGGTACACAAGCTTGAAATAGTACCCGTAAGGGGGAAGAAGAACTCTTTGTGGTGTTATCTGCTGTTCCCTTGCTGCTAATGTTGTGGGGGCTCACTTTTAGGATTTCACCATGACTGGGAATAGCCAGCAGTACCTTATGCAAGTGCAAGGTCGCTATTGATCGGTGTAGCTAGTCAATCAAAATCCGCCTTCCTTCCCACTCACAGTGATTAAATAAGTCTGATAGAGCTTGAGTGGGAGTCTCTGACTTGTGTGTGTGTGTGTGTGTGTGTGTGTGTGTGTAAAAAAGTGCTGATCTAAACATTTTACTACCTGTCAATTGTCATGCTGAGAAGCAAGCTAGAAAATAAAGTTTTAAGGAAATGGTTTACCTTGAACATACCCAATTAATTAACTGCCACAAAGAAGAAGCAGTTACCATGGTATTAAACATAAAGACAAAGCTTTTAGTACTTTTCCCAAGATTATATTGCTGCTGAAATGCCAAATAAAAAAGAAACCTACATACAAATGTAAGGGAAAGTCGGCTAGATAGGCAAGATTAGGTGGATTCAAGGACTGAAACGAAATTGACTTGAAACAATTTGGCATTTAGAATTTTTTTTAATTTACTTTTTTATTTTTCACAGCTTTATTGAGATATAATTCACAGACCATACAAATGACTCATTTGAATTGTACAATTCACTGTGCTTTAGTATAATCACAGAGTTGTACAACCACTACCCAATCTAGCTCTAGAACATGTTATATTCCCTAAAAGAAACTCCATACCTTTTAGCTGCACTCCTTAGCAGCAACCCCCACGTCCTAGCCTTAAGCAACCAGTAATCTACTTCCTGTCTCTATAGATTTGCCTGTTCTGAACATTTTGTGTAAATGAAATCATACAATATGGCCTTTTGTGATTGAGTTCTTTCATGTAGCATGTTTTTTAATTGTTTTTTTATTGTTTAAAGCATTACAAATAGTAGTACACATGTTTCTTTTTTTCTCCCCTCCCTTAAAAATATGGAGCGCTTCACGAATTTGGGGCCATGCTAATCTTCTCTGTATCGTTCCAATGTTCGTGTATGTGCTGCCGAAGCGAGCACTACAGTTAGGACTTCTTAAGGGAAGGAAAAGCTGCAAGAAGAAAAAATAAGAAATCCTATGATAAAAATGTAGGTTTGGCACATTTTTGTTGTTGTTAAAAGAAAAATATACCATGTTTTCATTATAAAACTAGTCTTGAGAAAATCTGGACTATTGAAAACCTGTATTTAAAAACTTGCAGAGTTTCAATATGTGATTTCCCAGTGTGGCTCCAGGAGTTGAAGGGGAAATAATTTAAAAGATTTCGGCAATCACTGGGTTATTTAAAAGTTGCCTTAAAAAGTTGGCTAGACATTTCTTGTATATATCATCTGGACAGTTTGGGAGAGGGCTTTTATTTAAGAAGTAAGGGGTGTTTGGCTTTTCTTCTTCATTCTTTGATTCTTTCCTTTGGCCTTTGCTGACCTCACAGTGTTTTGAGGCATGAGGCCAAAACCGGTGTGGCTCAATGGACAGAGCGTCGGCCTGCGGACTGAAAGGACCGGGGTTCGATTCCAGTCAAGGGCATGTACCTCGATTGCGGGCACATCCCCAGTAGGGGGTGTGCAAGAGGCAGCTGATTGATGTTTGTCTCTCATCGATGTTTCTGACTTTCTATCCCTCTCCCTTCCTCTCTGTAAAAAATCAGTAAAATATATTAAAAAAACAAAACCAGAAAAAACACAGGACAAGTACCTGGTTTTAAGGAGCTCACAATCGACCTGAACCGTTATGACCACGCTTTATCATTTGAAGGAGTAACCTTTCACCGTTACTCACTGCTTCAGAGTGCTTGGCTAAATTGTGTTTTTGCCAAAAGCTGAATGAAGTGCTTCGGGCTCCATGGCTCACAGGAGGAGCTCTGTGTACAGACACCCGCCTTCGAAAACCCAGTCCCACTGGCTGCATCCCAGGACCTCGCCTCTTGATAGAGGTCTGCGAGGCTAAACCAGTGGTAGGCAAACTGCGGCTCGCGAGACGCATGCGGCTCGTTGGCCCCTCGAATGTGGCTCTTCCACAAAACACCACGGCCTGGGTGAGTCTGTTTTGAAGAAGTGGTGTTAGAAGAAGTTTAAGTTTAAAAAACGTGGCTCTTAAAAGAAATTTCAATCGTTGTCCTGTTGATAGTTGTCTCTGTGGGCTCATGAGTTTGCCGACCTCGGGGCTAAACTGAAGGAAGTGAAAGCAGCGACAAGAGGTCATTCAAAAGCAAAGGAACAGAAGTCCAGGCCCATGTCTGAAGCCCAAAGGAAAAGGCCGTGGGGTGACGTGGATGTTTTCCAAAGCAGGACAGCCGAACCTCGCTGTGGAGGTGGGGGCAGATCTGTACGGAGGACCCGGCCAGGTGATAAGGCTGAGGGACCGGGTTTGCATTATTTATAAAGACATGACGGTGGTGGAGACAGTTATTTCTCCAGGTTTCATGTGTGTTGCTGCTACAAAGGGGCATGCAGCACACACATGTCCCAAACCCCCCTCTCAGATTTGGAGTGACCACAGTAAGCAGATAACGTTCATAAGAAAAATTGTTGCCTCAAGATATTTTTGAAGAAAAGAAACAGGGGAGAGGGATTGATGTAGAGGCAGGGAGGCATTGAACAGGCTGTCAAGCTACAGGGGGAAGGCTGGGGAGGTGGAGGGCGGGTGCTCGGGGAGATCAACCTAAGGACTTGTATGCATGCATATGAGCGCAACCAATGAATGCAAGACACTGGGGCGGGGAGGGGGCAGGTGGGGATATGTGCTGGGGGGTAGGGGAGGCTGGGGGGAGGATAATGGGGAGGATAAAGGAAAACATATGTACTACTATTAAATCTAAGTTATACTGCAAAAAAATAAAAATAAAAAAATCTTAAAAAAAAAAGAGAAAAGAAAAATTGTTGCCTCCAAAAGGTGCTGAGGAACCTGGGCCAGCAGAGGGGAAAGGCGGCTCTCTCAATCCCTTTTAGGAATGTTTGGAACCCACTCCCACCCCCTCCAGCTTAGGAAGTAAAACTTTAGGAACCATAATGTCAATAACAGAAGCATCAAGATGTCATTTTCACCGTTAACCGTTATGGAAACATCTCAATCAGCTAATACCGCATACATCCAGCTTTGCATCAAACTACAAGGAGAGTGTACGCTGAGCGATGTGCAAAGTCCAGCCCAGAGATTTCTACTGCGAAGTGGATTAAAGAGGCATCCACATTCCAAATGTTGAGATGCAGAGTGGAGATTTAATCTTCTAAAATTGTGAACAACTCTTAATTATTAAAGCCGAACTGCTGGGATCCAGCAAAATCCCTGTGAAATTCTACTCTTTGCCAAAATTTTCAACTCAGCTCACTTTCTGTAATCAGTAGCAATCAGGAGGGTTTTTAATGACTTCTTAAAGTGTTGCTTGTTTCAGTTTTGTTTTTTAATAACAAGTATTGATTGCATTTCTCTAATTAAATATTTAGTGCTTCTCAGGAAGACTGAGACCTCATACTGCACTTTATAGAATGTGTCAATGGAAGTGGGCCCCGGCAGCTTAATTTTTACTTTCCAACATTATTCTCAGCTAAGCTCTGCGAGGTCTCAATCTGAACCTGTCACGAGGGGCTTCGTAATGAAAGATATTGAGATGTTATCTAAAATATGCCAGATGATCTATACCAAAGATGGAGAAACATTTACATTTATCATTGCCTTCCGTTTCGGCTTTTGTCCAACTTCACTTTTGACACTGACTGACCTCTTCTAACAGGCAAATCTCACTCTCTCACTTTGCTGCTAATAAGCTGGCTTATTTCCTCACTGAGCCATGGATTCCCCATTAAGGGGTACAAGGCTCTTCAAGACATCCCTCCTCCTCCTTCTCCTCCTTCTAGAGCTAAGCTCCATCATGATGAAGTACTTACACTTTTTTTTTAAACTGATTTCAGGGAGAGGAAGGGAGAAAAATAGAGAGATAGAAACATCAATGATGAGAATTATTGATGAGCTGACACCTGTACACCCCCTACTGGGGATTGAGCCCACAAACTGGGCATGTGCCCTGACTGGGAATCGAACTGTAACCTCCTGGTTCATAGGTAGATCTTCAAGTACTGAGCCATACCAGCTGGGCTATTTGTACTTTCTTGAAACTGTGCCCGACTATTCAATTCAAGGGTTTTCTGCCAGTGAGAAATGCTTTCTAGAATAACATTCATCCTCCTCTTACCCTAACTCTTATTGGTCACCCCACTCAAAAAGCCCCTCATTACCCCTCCTTTGGCTTAGCAGCTCTCAAATAACATTCGTTCTGTTTGTCCAATATTTACTGAGTGCCTGCTCTGTGCAATGTGCTGTCCTGAGCACAGTGCACAAGATCACACCCTGCCCTTGTTACTCTTCCGTATGGGAAAAAGGCCATGAGGGTACCCTTCACACCATACGTATCCTCGTCGTATTCAACTTACCTGTTGTTCTTGTTTCTACCTTCCCTAGCAGTGAGCTACTTGCTTATATAGGCTGTCTTGTCTCATTTGTAAATTTTTCTTACAGCACTTATCTCAGTAACTCAGAAAACGATTAAATGTTTGTCATGAATGAGTAAGTGAATATCTCAATGTGTTACCACCAACCACACAATGAAATAACAGTTTTTATGCAAAATTCATGAAACACATGTGTAGTGACAAGAAGCATAGGGACACTTTGAGCAGTTAATCTTATCAAGGTAGAGCCGGTAGAAGTCTATTCATCAGGATGTTCTGAAATTGTACTTACTATACCTCAAATCTACTTGGTAAATGTTTATAGGATGATAGTAAACATTAACAATACGACTAAAATTATTAGACATTGATTACAGAAAAACTGTTTAACATATGTGATTCACCTGGTTCTAGCAAACACCCTATGAGGTAAGACAATGATCTCTTTTGTTACAGATGGAAAAACCGATGCCAATAGAAGTAAAGCAACTCACCTGAATTAATAAGTGTGAAAACTGGACAAGAAACCTGACAGACTGTAGCCTGATAATTCATTTACTTAATCAGATATTAGTAGGAAGCCTACAGTGAGTGATAAAACCCTTTGCTACTTGCTAGCCTAGGGAGAATATGTTCGCTTCACGCCTCAGTTTCTTCATGGGAATGACATGAAAATACACATGGGTGTGACATGGGAAACAAATTATTGACAGCATTTGACACAGCTGTTTTCCAAATAATAAAGATTCTCTGCATATTTCAATGTTGTTGTGAGATAGTAAGCACACGGGTAATACCTTTCACCACAAAGTACTTGGTCTTTTCCTCTTAGCATGAGTTATTTCAATGTTATTCTTTAAAAATGCTAAAGCTCTGAATAGTGAACTTTCAGAAAAAAATACTTGCTTATTTATTGTTTACGGCTTCTATATCTTCTTCTACCAGCTTCTCACAGAGGCTTGTACAAAGGAGCTATAATTAAGTACTTCTTGGAATGGAAAAGTAAAACAAGTATAGATACTTATTCAATCTAAGGATTCATCTCACTCTACCATCAACTACCTTAATTATTTAGATAAATCTCAGAAGGGAAGGAAGTTGACAAACTTACAGGAAACAACTGCTAGAGCTAAGTGATAATTATTTTGAGCACATGTGTTAGTGCCGGTAAATTGGCCATGGGTTCTGAAAAATTATATCAAAGCATGCCAAGAAATATATCAAATGCACCATGCCTAAAAGGCCCATCGTCCAAGCCACTGCCTTTGGAACAGGCTAGTTGGTGGTGTTATCTATGGCACTCTGGGACAGCCATGTTTCCGCATGAGGGTCATCTATCTTTATCAAACACAGCAGGTGACCTTTCCAATGACATAAGTGTAGTCACTTCCTAATTTCAGACTTTGTCAGAAAGTAGGGCATATATATGTTGAGTGCTCAAATGGAGATCTGAAGGTAGAATTGTGGCTTTGGCACTCTATGTTTACCTGCGCTAACTACAGTTCGCCGGATGCCATAGAGATTGTCTGCTCTCTGGAGTTTGTCCCCTGGACTCATTTTTATAAAGCTTGGCCTTTTCCATCATTATTACACTTAGGAAATTATAAAATTATTGCTAGTTCATCAATAATCAGATCTATGTATATATATATTTTTTTCTCTAAATAGTTCTGAAGCCTAAATTGCCTATGACTAGTTTATTTCAAGATAGATGAGTTACTAAAAGCTTATAATTGAATTTTGTGACAATGATACTGTAAGGTGTTGGCACAGCTATGGAATCACCCTGTGAATGACAAAGCTCACCTTGGAGTTGCTACTTACATAAAAGAGCTGAGAATTTAATAACAAAGCTCTTTGAAATATGCCACCATCTTTCACTTGTGTAAACTTAGGCACTTAAGAATTACTTGTTGCATGAAATAATACCTTTTTGTTGCTTATTTAAATGTTTTAAAGCTTATTCTTTAACTTTTACAGCCAAAACATGGAAACAACTAAGGTATCCTTCAATAGATGATTGGATGAAAGATGATGTACTATGTACAATGGGATACAACTCAGTCATAAGAAAAGGTGTAATACTCCCATGCACCACAGCATGGACAGACCTGGAGAACATCATGCTAAGTGAAATAAGTCAGATGGAACAAGTCAAGAACTATATGATTTCACTCATATGTGGGATATGAAACTGACAGCAACAAATGAACAAGACAGACAAAAAATCTCATAGACACAAACAATAGGAGAATAGTTTCTAGGTGGAAAGGGGGGTTGGGGATAGGAAAGGATAATGGGGGTCATATATGGTGACAGAAGGACATTCAACTTTGGGTGGTGAATACACAATGCAATATGCAGATAATGCATTATAGACCTGTACATATGATACCCATATAATTTCATTAACTAATGTCACCCCAATTCATTTAACAAAAAATAAAATTGAAATACTTTATAATAATTTTATTAGTAAATTTTGGCTGCCCTCGATCTTCTCCTCCCCTGATCCCCCAAAAGTAAGTGGGAAGATTTATAAAATTTTACCACTGCTATTTTCTAAGGGAATTATATTCGTGAGAGGAAAGAATTATAGGCTGATTCCTCACCAGGAAAGCTGGGTGTTCTACGTTACCCTACAGGGGTAAACAGCAGGCAGTCCATTCATTCTCTATCATTGGGAGTCTAGGCAATGATATTTTCTCTTTCATTTCACCCGAACCAACTTGATGTCTACTGGGCATATTTTGGGAATCCAATGTGAATTGTATGTTTTGCCCGAAGTAGATGCTGTCATATTTCTTCCCATTTTAGCATCTCTGGGGTAAAACTTTAAACCTTGTTTCTTTGCTGATCTTTCCAGCAATACATTTTCTACATGGTTTTAAGCTGTGCCCTTTAATTTTTTTTACCATTATATACAACTGATTTTGGCTACTTCAAAAGACCCAGGTAGATCTATGGTCATTTATTCACAGTCAACAAATGTTTATAAAATGTTCACTACATGGAATGTACTGGACCAAGCAGTGACTCCTACTTCCTACTTCAAAGTGGGAAATAAATCTAAGTATGTTTATGAGGATAATGAAATGTTTGTGATTTAGTGAAACTATGACTATCAAAAGAAAAAAAAAAGGCCAGGGAGAAGTTGAGTCACGTTTAGTGTACTAGGCGCTCTGTCAACAACAACAGGAAAATATACTAAAATTGGTAGGTCTCTAACATCTGATCCCGCCTGCCGCTATTACCAAATCATGCGCAGTCCTAGGGCAACCAGAGAAACCTTCTGTAATACTTCCCAGGATTCCTTTTCACCAGCAATTCTCAGCCAGGTGCCCTTGCTTCCCACGGGACATTGGGGAAGTCTGGACACATTTTAAATGAGTATGACTGGCTCCTGGTGAGTAGAAGCCAGACTGCTAAATGCCAGCATCCTGTAATGCAAACAACAACATGTGGAGTGCAAAATCCCATGTGTGCTATGACTGAGAAACCTTGACATTCATGAAGTAAATATCAATGTTCCATAGATCTCCAAATAACCTGAAGAAGAAGAATTCAATGTGCCGGGTTGCATTTCCTCAGACAGAATTAGACCGAGGAGGTAGAATCATTATTTTGGACATTTAACGTAAAGTGTCTAATATTTATTCATAGTTTTCCTAGATGTGCAATAGTTTTCTTCAATTACAACTGCAATCAGTCAAAACCACTAAGTGCAAACCTCACTGGCTTCTCAAGTAGCCAGGGAGACACAGCTGGAGGGAAAGCAGACGGAGGTGTAAATGAGAAGATTACATTAGCATCTCTCCGCCCAGGATGCCTTGCACAAAGGAAGGCTCCTGAGATGGAAAATGAGACTTCATTTCAAGAAACACCGTGCACGGGTGCCCTGTTAAGAACAACATCTTTTAACCTTTTCTGGAAACACCATTTGGTGTTCAGACCGGATCTCTGTCCTCGGGGTCAAGTCACAAAGGCGGTAGCAAAGAAATTCTAAGCTATGAGCAACAAAATCACTAGATGTTATTAGAACACCAACCAATTTAGCGGCAGCCTGCACCATTCAGAAGTCTTTCTCTACGCCTAATAGCACCATAATTGTTATTATAAGATTAGCTTTGACACTGCGATCCTTAAGAATGAACATAATAAAAACACACCATGTAGTACAGGGCGAGCAATTATTCTGCCGTGACTTCTTGAGCATCTATCCAGAGGGATCAATGAGATGGAACTAATCAGACCATCTGAAACATCCTTATTTGCAAAATGTGACACATCCTTCAATGCTAACTTAGAAGACACTACAATTGCATAAGGCCGTTCATAAGGCGAAGGCTATTTCCCAAGCGTCTCTTCAGGACCACATGGAGCTGGATGAAGATTGGCCGATGGACAGGGGCAGGGTTGTCTATTCTCTTCTTCAGTTACTTCAACTGCTCACACGTAGATGACTTCAGAGTCAAACATTGTACCTGTATGTCCAGAATTCAGTAGGAATCGCACACATTTGAAGAAAAAGATGAATGTTCAACTTTCTGTGGGATGGAAGTTCGAGAACACCTGGTGATGTAAGGAACCGGAGACCGGTGAGCAGGGCTGTGTCCCCCTGGCCCAGCTAACGGGGTCACCATTCTCCTCAGCCAGATGTTCTTTGTCTCTGGTTCTATTTCCAGTGCCATTCGCTCCTGCCATTCCCGCAGCCATTTCCTCCTTAGAGCTTCTGCTTATGGGAATCCCTTAACCGGATACCTCTGGTTCTATTTGAAAGTAGACTATTTCTCTATGAACTTTTATGCAGAGTCCCTAATATGAAAGTGCTGTCTAAGCTGGTGATTGACCGAGAAGGAGAGAGAATTCTTGGTGGGCAGAGCTCTTTGTAGGCAACTGGCTCTTTTCACGCCTATTCCCTCGATGGCTACCTATGGCCATCAGCTGCTGACCCAGGCACCTTTGACTAAAAGTGAAGGTTAATGTGTAGAAGGTTAATAAGTGAAGGTTAACTTTCAATAATTGGGATAATTCACATTTTTTATATCATGGTTAAACATTTTATCTTGAGTAAACCAAATTTCCCCCGAAAGAAAACATAAGATGGGATGAAAAAGATATTGTAAATACTTGGTAACTCGTTCATAAAGCAAACATTGGAACACCTTCTCCCCAACACTGAGATAGGCCTGCCACTGGAGTACCACCTAAAATTTCACTAGGCCTCAAACAGAAGATACAATACAGCTGAAGTCATTCAGAGACAGAGAGTGAAAGTGTGTACGTAGCTGAACTGGTTTGGTTCAGTGGACAGAGCGTCAGCCTGCGGACTGAAGGGTCCCAGGTTCGATTCCGGTCAAGGACATGTGCCTTGGCTGCGGGCACATCCCCAGTTGGATGTGTGCAAGAGGCAACTGATCGATACTTCTCTCCTATTGATGTTTCTGACTTTCTATCCCTCTCCCTTCCTCTCTGTGAAAAATCAATAAAATATATTTTAAAAAGAAAAGAAAAAAAGAAAGTGTGTATCTAGCTATAGGGTAGATCTTGATAACAGCAAGCAAGCAAGCAAACAAAAAATGGATTGAAGAAACAGTGGGCAATGGCAGGTGAGATATTTTTAAAATTCAGAGTATGACTAGGTTTACCAAATATAGAGGAATAGTGTAATTCTTTGATGATATGACTCATACATTTGGCTAATAAAACGATAAAACAAAATAGAAACTATGTTTTGACTTAGTAAAATGGTGTGAGATAAAAATAAAAATTCCTGTCAAAAACATGGGTAAACCTATGGAAAACATAACACCTGGTGGTAGAATAGATAATTCTTAATCCAATAAAAATGAAATTTTTTGAACTCAAACACAATACTGCACTAATTTTAAAGGTTTATTTAACATTCTTTTCCATGGCTTTCTCTCTTTAAAAAAAACACACACACACACACACAATACATTTTGTGCAGAATACTTGTTACATTTGGAGGGATATTAATGTCTCATGAAACACTTTTTAAAATATTATAAACTGTTTATAGGCAGATCCTATGCTCTGCTATATTATACCAGCCTTTACTCTGCATCATTATTAATTAGGCAAACGTAATTAAATTAATGATCTAGCATCTACTCTGAAGTTGTATTATGAAAATTAAATAATAAAACCCATTTTCTTTCAAATTCAGACTATTTGCTCCTTGTAGTTACTTTGGAAAAATATTGCTGACTTACAAAATTGACACAAAAGCAAACTTTTAGAAATTATTTAAACACCTAAGTACTATTGGGACTATATTGCATGTATTAATTAATCTCAATTATTATGCATTAAGGACAAAAATAATTGCTGAAGGATACAAAATATATCAAAATTTTAGGTATCCAACAAGGAAAAATATTATATAATAGCTGATATTTCATTAACTTTTTTTCACATTCAGCTTAAAGAATAGTCATTCAGAACCTAAACAAAATATTCAATGAACTAGAGGCCTGGTGCACAAAATTCAGGCACTCAGGAGGGGAATCCCTCAGCCCAGCCTGTGCCCTCTTGCATCCTGAACCCCATGGGGGATGTCCAACTGATGGCTTAGGCTTGTTCCCCATGGGGAGTGGGCCTAAGCTTTCAGTCAGATGTCCTTAGCGCTACCACTGCCATAAAGACTCCCGCCACCACCGCTCTGCTCACCAGCAGTAAGCCTGGCTTCTGGCACACTGACCACCAGGGAGCAGCTCCTGCATTGAGAGTCTGCCCCCTGGTGGACAATGAGCATTATAGTGACCAGTTGTTGAGATATTCAGTCCATTTGCATATTAGCCTTTTATTATATAGGATAATTTAACCAGTAATTATGAAAACTCAAGTTATGGTGTTTGTTAATCCCTGTTTGTCAAACCTTTCTTACTAGCCAGAAATAACTCCTTACATTTTGAAAATAATTGCAATAATTTATAAAAAATGTTATTACATATGCGTGTTTTAATTTTTTCCACGAGAATCAATGTATGCAAACACAATATCATATATTTATAATAGAAAGGCATTTGGAATAGTCTCCATTACCAACAACACAGCATTAAATGAATAAAAACTCAGAAAATCACATGAAAATATTAATCCAATCAGATCACCCAGGGTGAGCCCAGGGATATTTTATTGGTAACGGATCCCAGGGGATTCTGATGTTCGCCTGCAGAAACCATTGTGTTGGACAAGTGCAGGCGGCCCCTCCTCCAGGGCTGCAGGGGAGCCCCTGCGCCCTCATCATGTCCAGCGTTTGTTGTTCATGGTTCCTCTGTCCATCTTCAAAGGCAAAGGCACCTCTTCGAACCTCTCTCTGCTGCCCTCCTGACATGGTTGCCTTCACCGGCTGCCTCTCTCTTAGAAAGACAGCTGTGACTGCATAGAGGGCTCAGCCAGTAACCCAGGATATTGTCCCATTAACCATCTGCACAATGATGCTTTCGTCCACATGCGGCACCACTTCCAGGTCCACGCTCAGAATGAGTCTCAGATATGTTAGCAGCATGGGCAACACTCCTCGCCCAGAGTCTAGATCTGGTTCTGAAGGTCTCACCTCTGACCTCCTTGAGGGCCTGACACTGTTCAGCTCTGTGCCTTCTGGGCTCCGCGCTGCGATTTTCTCCCCAAACCTCTAAGTTCTGATCACCCCTACCTCTCCCCTCCCCCCCACCCCACCGATGGGAGATGCTTGTTATAGTTATTATATCTGATGCCCTCAACATTCTATTTCTGCCACTTTAGCGCTCTACAATCCAGAGAAGCCATTTCCTTCATCAATGCTCATTGATAAAAAGAAAGGGCGTTTTGTGTTGACATATGAATGACTTTTTAAATTCTGAGCTGCTACTTCCTCACCTGAAAGTGTAATTATAATATAAAGTACTAAATTTATTCATAAAACACACACACTCATGCACAGATGCAGGAGGGTAATTAGAAGCAAAAGCTTTGCCATCACACCAGATTTTGATTAAATGTTGTAGTTCAAGGAAGTTGTTAAGCATTTCTGTATGTCAATTTCTTAACGTGCAAATTACAGTAGATAAACACAGTAAGCACCATATAGCAAAACATGTGCAATGTACCATTCCCAGTGGTGAAATGGAAATTTATAGACGTATGCACATTTATACTACGACAGCAGTATACAGGGAAAACATACATTACCTTAAAAGATTTTTAAACCAATAAAATGTAGCACATATTTATGATAAAACAACTCCTCAAATTAAGATGAAAAGAAACATCCTGTCTGATCAAAGGTGTCTCCCAAACACCTTCATATCGTCCCATGTTGAATGAAGAATTATTGAAATTATACTCCCTCAGGTTGTAAAGAAACAAAATAGTGTCCACCACAAGCACCTCCATTAAATACAGTACTGAAAGTTCTAGACCATGTGAAAAGGCAAGGTAAGTAAAAACAGAAGTAATGAACACTAAAAAACGATATGGCTTAAAAGGCCATACAAAAAGTAAACACTTTTTGAATTAATAATGAGGGGACATGTGTGACACATTACATTGAAGAATGAGCAAAATGGATGAGTCTAACTAAAGAAGGCCCAAACAGTGGGACCATTATGTTGAAAGAGTCTTTATTTTTAACATATCAATTCACCCCAAATCGTAATTGATGTATGATTTAAATCCAATTCTAGTCAAACTAGAGGCCCGATGCATGAAATTCATGCAAGAGCAGGCCTTCCTTCCCCCAGCGCCCTGCACCGGCTTCCCTTCAGCACCCAGCACTCAGGCTTCCCTCCCAGCCCCGGCTTTATCCAGAAGGATATCCATTTGGACATCCAGTCTGATTAGCATATTCAGATTTTATTATTATAGATGTGCCCATGTATGTGTGTGCAGATGTGTGAACACTGAAAAGCTCTCTCAGAAACATATGTGGAAATGCAAGGCAATTTCAAAGAACAAAGCAGAAGATTTAAACAATCCTAATCAAGTCTTGTCTGCTGAAGATCTGTGCACTGTCCTCTTTGCACGTCTTCTGTTGCACCACAACCAACAGTACAAACAAAGAAACAAAAGTAGCAACACACCTCTCTGCACTGGCCTGACTCTGGGCGTGGACACTGAGTAACTCGTTCCGGCTTCACACTGATTCTCTCTTACAACATGCTCCTGGAGGCATAGGGAGAGTTCATACCTCACCCAGGGCCACACAGCCAGGCAGTGAACCTGAGGCTCACACCCAGGTCAGATGACCCGAGTCCAGAATGAGCACCTGCTAGAACCCACTTCACACAAATTCAGTGGGAGTGGACAAATGTGCTAATGCACATGTAACCGTTAAGGTCACGAGCATAATTTAAGAATTGTGAGTATAAAGCACGTCCGTTTCTCCCAGTCTCCCACTAATTCCATTTATTGGGACCCTAGTACTTCTCTACTCTCTCTGGAATAACAACAAAAATGTTCATTTACTTTGTTTCATAAGACAGTCTCAGTTGAGTAATTAAAATGCCTACTCTTAGATAGGAATCAGAGCTCAAAACCTGGCTTCAGCCGAGGTTTCTTCCTGCCACCCAGCCAGCCAGTGGCAGGCTGGCTGGGGATTGTGCATGCCCTGGGGAGGGGCTGGGAGAAGGGGCAAGGCCAGATGTCTCCTCCTTTCTTACTCTGTGCTCCCCATTTGGTGAAATTGCCATCAAGGTTTATGGGGACAATCAGGCTTGAGGGAGAATGCTGAGGCCATCTGGGGAGCCTGCTCTCTGGGCCTGTAGTGGATGCCTGGGCCCCTCTGGGTCTGTCTCCTGTGCAATGGATGGCCCACGTCCCTCCATGAGCGGGGGTGACTTATAGCCCAGAGACCCAGCGGTGACTCTGGAGCCCAAGTGAGGGTGCGAACGTGCCCTATAGAAGATCTCTACATATTTCATGTTATATCAAAAGCGGATTGTTAAACCTCAACAAAATGGACATATTCTTAGAAGAAGAAAAAACAAGCTCCCAACACTCAACCAGGAAGAATAAAAAAACCTGAATAGGCCAATAACTACTGAAGAAATTGAAGCAGTAATAAAAAAAAATCTTCCAGCAAACAAAAGCCCTGGTCCAGATGACTTTAAAGAGTTCTACCAAGCATTCAAAGAAGAACTAAAACCTATCCTCCCCAGATTATTCCAAAAACTTCAAGAGGAAGACACATTTCTAAGCACTTTCTATGAAGCCAAATAAAGACACCACAAAGAAAGAGAACAACAGGCAAATATCCCTGATGAACATAGATGCTAAAACCCTCAACAAAACTCTAGCAAATTGGATTCAGCAATACATTAGAAAGATCATACACCATGATCAAGTGGGATTTATTCTGGGGATGCAAGGATGGTACAATATCCACGAATCAATAAATGTGATACATCCCATAAACAAATTGAGAGATAAAAATCACATAGTCATATGAATCAATGAAAAAAGCATTTAACACAATCCAATACCCTTTCTTGATAAAAACTCTCAGCAAAGTGGGTATAGGAGGATCACACTTTAACATAATAAAAGCCTTATATGACAAACTTACAGCCAACATCATACTCAATGGGCAAAAACTACAACCATTTGTCCTAAGAACGGGAACAAGACAGGGATGCTCACTTTCACCATTCCTGTTCGACATAGAACTGGAAGTGCTAGCCATAGCAATCAGACCACAGGAAGAAATAAAAGGCATCCAAATTGGAAAAGAAGCAAAACTGTCATTATTTGCAGATGACATAATACTGTACATAGAAAACCCCAAAGATTCCATAAAAAACTGCTAGACTAAATAAGTAAATTTGGCAATGTAGCATGATACAAAATTAACACCCAGAAATCTATGGCTTTTTTATACACCACTAATGAACTCATAGAAAGAGAAACTAAAAAAAATCCCATTTACCATTTCACCAAAAAAATAAAAAAACAAAAATAAAAATAAGATATCTAGGCATAAACTTAACTAAGGAAGTGAAAGGCCTGTACTCAGGAAACTTCAGGACATTGAAAAAAAGAGATGGAGGAAGACATAAACAAATGGAAGAACATACTGTGTTCATGTGTTAGTAGAATCAACATCATAAAATGTCTATACTACCCAAAGCAATTTATAGATTCAATGCAATCCCCATTAAAATACCAACATATTTCACAGACCTAGAACAAACTCTCCAAAAATTCATCTGGGATAACAAACAAACAAAAACCTGAATAGCCACAGCAATCCTGAGAAAGAAGAACAAAGTTGGAGGGATCATAATATCAGACATCAAGCTATATTACCAAGCCCCAGTTCTCTTAAAACTGCCTGGTACTGGCATAAGAACAGACATATCGACCAATGAAACCTAACAGAGAACCCAGAAATAGAACCAAACCATTATGCTCAATTAATATTTGACAAAGGAGGCAAAAGCCATAAAATGGAGTCATGACAGTATCTTCAATAAATGGTGCTGGGAAATTTGGTCAGATTCATGCAAAAAAATGAAATTAGATCACCAACTTACACCCTACACAACAACAAACTCAAAATGGATAAAGGACTAAATGTAAGATGGGAAACGATGAAAATCTAAGACTCCATAGGCAAAAAAATATCAGACATATGCTGTAGCAATATTTTTATACAGTCCCTAGGACAATGGAAACTAAGGAGGAAATAAACAAATGGGACTACATCAAAATAAAAAGCTTCTGCACAGCAAAATAAAACATCAACAAAACAATAAGAAAGTCCACTGCATGGGAGAACATATTTTCCAATACTATTTTAGATAAGGGTTTAATCTCCAAAATTTTCAGAGAACTCATACAAATTAACAAAAGGATGATAAACAATACAATAAAAAAATGAGCAAAGGATCTAATTAGATACTTTTCGAAAGAAGACATACAGAAAGCTGAGAGACATATGAAAACATGCTCAAACTCACTAATCATCTGAGAGATGCCAATCAAAATGACAATGAGGTATCATCTCAGAACTGTCAGAACGGCTATCATCAACAAATCAACAAATGGCAGGTGCTGACAAGGATGTAGAGAAAAAGGAACCCTCATGCACTGCTGGTGGGAGTGCAGACTGGCGCAGCCACTGTGGGGAACAGTATGAAGTTTCCTCAAAACACTGAGAATGGAGCTCCCATTTGACCCAGTGATCCCACTTCTAGAACTATATCCCAAGAAACTAGAAATATCCATCAGAAATTATATACACACACCCCTATGTTCATAGCAGCACCATTTACCATAGCTAAGATGTGGAAGCAGCCTAAGTGCCCATCAGCAGACAAGTGGATTTAAAAACTGTGGTACATCTACACAATGGAATACTACGCAGCTATAAAAAAGAAGGAACTTTTACTATTTGCAGCAGCATGGATGGAACTGGAGACCATTATGCTAAGCAAAATAAGCCAGTCAGAGAGAGATAAATATCACATGATCTCTCTCATATGTGAGATATAATGATCAACATAAACTAGTGAACAAAAATAAATCCAGAGACAAATGGCAGGGGAGGAGGGATTAGAGAATGACCAAAGGACATGTATGCATGCACATTAGCATAACCAACAGACACTGGGGTGGTGGGGGCTTGCTCTCGGGGGTGGAAATAGTTGGAGGGGGGTCAATTGAGAAAAAGGAGATATATATAATACTTTAAACAATAAAAAATAACCAAATTGTTTAATGAAATACAGTTCATCATCTTCAGTTGTCAAGCCCAAAAAGCAAGCAATCAAAAACGTGTAAAACTATTTTTTAATCTGATTCAGAAAAAATTACTAAAGAGATTCCGAGTTCATTATCCTTGTGTACATATGGGTTGGCTCTGTAAATCTGGCCATGCTAGGAACAGAGACAGAAATAGACACACACAGCTAGTTAATTACTATATTTTTCATAGAATATGCTATATTTATTTAATTTTTAAAAATATATAGTTTATTGATTTTTTACAGAGAGGAAAGGAGAGAGATAGAAAGTCAGAAACATCAATAAGAGAGAAATATCGATCAGCTGCCTCCTGCACACCCCCCTACTGGGGATGTGCCCGCAGCCAAGGTACATGCCCCTGAACGGAATCGAACCCGGGAACTTTCAGTCCGCAGGCAGACGCTCTATCCACTGAGCCAAACCAGTTTTGGCTATATTTATTTAATTTTAATGCAAACATTTTGTTTCATTAAATTGTACACATACTCAGCATTTTATTGCAGTGGTGACCTAAAGCCGGTGAGCAAACTTGTTCTTTCAAGAGCCAGATAGCATATATTGTAGACTGAAGTCTGATATAACTGCTCAACCTGTCTGTGACAGCACACAAAGAACCACCAACAGTAAACCAACCCAGGGCGAAGCTGTGCTCCAATTACACTTTATTTACCAAAAGACAGAGGCCATACGTAGTCTGCCAATCTCTGACGTAACAAATTAAAAAAAAAAAAAGGAAAACGTAATTGTATTCAAAATTTACAAATTCCATGCACTGTAAGAATGTACTTTATCAATGCACTTTCTGTGTCATGCTCTCTCGTGAGCTCTAATAGTCTGCATCCATCCAGAAGCCAGTGAAAAGGAGCTGCATTCCATTGCACGTGAGCCCTAAGCCCGTGCGACTTCCAGAATAATGTGCATCGTTTCACACTGTAAAATTCTTCCGACGTCACATGTATTTTTTGCAAAAGCCATACTGATCCGTAGGTACCTCTTGAACAATGAGTCCGAACACAAAAAGGAACAAGGAAATGGAAATGGCATTGCATTATGCGAGCTTCTATTAGATTTACGCTCTCTGCAAGGAGTGGTTTGACAGGTTAATTAACTTGTCTTTCCTCCTCTCCAGCTCTCTGCGCTCCGGTCCTCCCTCCCTCCATCTCCCACACTGGCAGCAGCGAAGCTCACAGACCTTCGTGCGGGGCACGTGGAGGGGGTTTCCTTTTCTTTCGAGGGTCCCTGTCTGGGACCTGGGATGGGAAGAAACAGTGCCCTGGGCCCGAGCTGTTTGCCAGGAGAGAGGCAACTGGGTAGTGATGCCCTGTGTGCCCACAGGGAAGGGGACACAGCGACTCTGTGGTTGATGGAGGACTTATCGCGGGCTCCAAAATGCTCGTGGCTTCCCCTAAAATAGTGCTTCCCAAATCTCCCAACCCAGTCGTCGGCAAACCACGGCTCGTGAGCCACATGCGGCTCTTTGCTCCCTTGAGTGTGGCTCTTCCACAAAATGCCACGGCCTGGGCGAGTCTCTTTTGAAGAGTGGCATTAGAAGTTTAAGTTTAAAAAAAAAATGTGGCTCTCCAAAGAAATTTCAATCGTTGGCCTGTTGATATTTGCCTCCGTTGACTAATGAGTTTGCCGACCGCTGTCCCAACCCCTTGTGCTTGAACAGTCAGCTGGGGAGTTTGGTGTTGGTAACACCCAACATACCTACTTCACGCTCAGACCCTGCTTGTCACTGGCGATTGCCACAGAACAGGCTCCCCGTGATGGCTGGGATGTGTGAACAAATGCATCTTCTGATAAAAATGTCACCAGACCAGTTCACTGTGAACAGAGTTTGGGAACCATCCATCTAGACCAGGGGTCGGCAAACCCTGGCTCGTGAGCCACATGCAGCTCTTTGGCCCCTAGAGTGTGGCTCTTCCACAAAATACCACGGCCTGGGCGAGTCTATGTTGAAGAGGTGGCGTTAGAAGAAGTTTAAAAAATGTGGCTCTCAAATGACATTTCAATCGGTGTCCTGTTGATATTTGGCTCTGACACTCAAGAGTTTGCCGACCACTGCTCTAGACCATGAGAGAGAGAGAGAGAGAGAGAATAAAAAACTATGATGTTTCTGTCCCTCACCCATGATTGTCTGCCTAAGGGAATAACAGATGCAGGGTTCCACGTGTGTTACCCAAGGTTTCTTGGCACCCGCCCCCCAAAGTCACAGAATGTACTGACCAGCCGCCAAAGCCTGAAGAAGCTTTAAGGAGCTGAAATCTGCTGTTGGGGGCCCAGAGATTCCAGCAGCCACTGGGAACTCTTGGGGACCTGTTAGTCCTCTCTTTGGGGGAAACCAAGGAAGATGGTCTTGGGTGGTCCGGCCACACACAGCTCTGTCTGGACCACTAAGCAGCACTGGCTGTGTGCCAGCCTGTATTTCTCTGATGGTTTTTCACTTTCATTCTGTAGTTTTTCTGACTTTCGGGGAGTAGAGACTTTGCCTAGTCAGTCCAGTATCCTCAGTAACCAGCATGATGCCTAGAAGGTGCTCAATAAAAATAGATACCACATTTCCATTTAAAAATATATATATTTTATTGATTTTTTTACAGAAAGTAAGGGAGAGGAAGAGAGATTTGGAAACATTGATCAGCTGCCTCCTGCACACCTCCTACTGGGGATGTGCCCACACCCAAGGTACATGCCCTTGACCGGAATCGAACCTGGGACCTTTCAGTCCGCAGGCCGATGCTCTATCCACTGAGCCAAACCAGTTTGGGCTAGATACCACATTTTCAATGAATACATCTGCTCTCAATGAGCTCAGACTGGACTCCATGCTGCTGAGAGACCCTCACTCAAGAGGACAAAGAGATACTTGCTCCCCCTGCTGGCAGCTGTCCCTGGAATGGGGTCCCCCTGGGAATAGCAGATGGACTGCTCTATTGGGGTCATCTCTTCCAGTCTCTGGAGTGTCATCGCCATTGCCCGAGCACAAGGGAGGAATCAACCCCCTTTTTCCATAGAGTCCGTCCCCTTCCCTCTTCTCCCCGTGAGGAAGACGGCCAGGTAGGCCTGGAGAAGTCAGCTCAGCTCCAGAAAGCACGCATTTATAGCTGCGCTGCTGTTTCCTCTTCAAGCAGGTGCCCTGGTGCGGACAAAGGCCAGCAACTAGGGGAAGCACACGGGCGACCTCAAAGCCCCTGGCACACTTGCAGGCCGCGGTGTTTCAGGCATCAGCTTCCCGGCGCTGCTTTCATTCTATCATTCATTCCGATTTAAAAGGCCCCAGGCCCCATCTCGGGCATCCGCGCCCTCTCCCCCTCCATCCACTCCGCAGCCTGCCCCTGCTTCCCTGCCAGCTGGAGCCACTTCCAGCCTCTCTGGCTTAATTGACTCTTTTCAAACCCGTCTCTGCTGCAGCCTCGGTCCCCTGACTCCTCACCTCAGGGGGACAATCAGCTCTCCCAGCCCCGCCCCGCCCACCTTCTCCTGGCCTGGCCAGCTTCCCTCGAGTGGCTCTTGGGACCCTCTGTGCCGCTGCTTGTCCCTCTGAAAGCTGCTGCAAGAAGTCGCTGCCCACGCTGCCGCATTGTCCAGCACACGTGTCCCTGCGTGCATGTCCCTATGTGCGTGTCCCTGTGTGCGTGTCCCTTTGTGTGAGGCCACACAGCGGCTCCCATTATGCGGCTTCCTCTAGCTCAGCCCCAGGCGCCCAAGCAAAAGCCATTAAGCAAAATGCTCTCCAGGAGCTAGAATCCTGGGGAATGGGGGGCTCCTCCTGCTCAGGGAGCAGGTCACTTCCTGGATCCACAACTAGCTCACAGGCTTGGAGGACAGTTTTTTTTTCTTTTTTTTTTGGGGGGGGGGGAGTTGGGAGGAGAGAGAGCAGTTGTTCTATGAGTAAACCTTATATAAATACTCAGAATCAGCATCCTCCCCTTCCCAACCACAAATACAGATCTGTGTTTTGGAACTTTAATTTCAAATATTACATTGAGTTATTGAGTTATTAAAATAGGAAAACAAAGGTTACTTATGAGTTAAGACAATTCTTCAAAAACAACTGTGTGTAGAATATCCACTAAACAAAGTAATTCAGTGTTAGCTTTAAGAGAATAACATTATTTTTGTAAAATATATTTTATTGATTTTTTTACAGAGAGGAAGGGAGAGGGATAGAAAGTCAGAAACATCGATGAGAGAGAAACATCGATCAGCTGCCTCCTGCGCACCCCCCACTGGGGATGTGCCCATAACCAAGGTACATGCCCTTGACTGGAATCAAACCTGGGATCCTTCAGTCCACAGGCTGACGCTCCATCCACTGAGCCAAACCGGTTAGGGCTGAACACCATTATTTTAAGAGAGCATATGTTGGGGTCACGTGGAACTCAGGGTGCTGCACTGCTCCCCTGATTTAATGCCCTTAACTGTCCTGTCTGGAAGATTCAAATGCGATTGGAGCTGGCAAGTCCGTTTGCGGTTTAACACGTCCTCAGCTGACCAGAGAGCACAGGGTCCCGGAGACATGAGTGTGCGCGTCAGATGGACTGGACACACTGCTGGTCCCTGCAATTCCAGCCGCTCCTGGAAACTCACGGAGTCCACTTCCCAAGGGCGATTTGACAGGAACACACCTCATTTAGGAACACACACTGAGCCCCGGCCCCAACACCCCCACCTGCTCACACTGAGCTCCTGGCCCAACACCCCCACCTGCACACACTCAGACCCTGGCCCCAACACCCCCACCTGCACACTCTGAGCCCCTGGCCCCAACACCCCCACCTGCACACACTCAGCCCCTGGCCCCAACACCCCCACCTGCACACTCTGAGCCCCTGGCCCCAACACCCCTATCTGCACACACTGAGCTCCTGGCCCAACACCCCACCTGTACACACTGTGTCCCCAACCCCAACACTCCCACCTGCACACTCTGAGCCCCTGGCCCCAATACCCCTACCTGCACACTCTGAGCCCCTGGCCCCAATACCCACACCTGCATACACTGAGCCCCCGGCCCCAACACCCTATCTGCACACACTGAGCCCTGGGCCCGAACACCCCACCTGCACACACTGAGCCCCTAGCCCCAACACCCCTATCTGCACACACTGAGCCCCGGGCCCCAAGGCGCACAGTCATGAGGTCCCCTGGCTGTCCTGAGGCTCCCTGAGAGCAAGTGCCCATCTTCCTTTGTCTGTTTGCTCGCAGTCAGGGGACCGGAGTATGAATGCCAAGTAATGAAAGGCAGCCAAGATCAGTAGACATGCCTCCTAGCTTCAGAGAAATCAGCATTTCAGCCAGACATTTAGTGCCTTGGTTTTCATTCTAAATTTACGACAGACTGTGACACAGATAAATAATTGCCCTGACAAGCCCCTCTGGGCCATGGCGCCATTATTTATAATTATTGTTCAAGTGCGCTTTTCAAACCTAAGGTCTACTCGTACCTGCCAACAGCTATGTTCAAAGACTTTTACTTAATTAATCACTCTCATGCTTGCATGCCATAGAAATTCTATAATGTATCTGAAATATAAATAAAAACAGGCTTGTTGAAAACGGCTAAGAGAAAATGACCATAATTGATTTTGCAAAATTTTAATCCACTGAAATGATATGCTTAAACAGGAAAAATATTTTGAAGATCGTGTTCATAACCTATTTAATTGTGAAAAAGAAGAGCTATCTTCCTAGTTTAAAAATGGCCATTTTAAATTACTTCTTTCAATTCCATTTAAATAGTATATCAAAACATGTAAACTGTTAGAACCTCTTAAAGGACAATGCCGATACATTTATAAGAGCCATATAAAATGCATTATTCGACAGATGCTATATTGCAAGTCTGATCGCTGTCATTCTGCATTTCATCTACAGAGAGGTGTTGAGTGGCTCCATGGCTATTTCTTCAAGCTCTCAGTAGTGCAGTGCACTAGTGTTCAGTTTTTCTAATGCTAAACTTACAGGTAAGGATAAAATAAGATGAATATTCAACCCCTGGTCCCCTAGGAATAGTGTAATTAATGCTAAAATTTTAAAATGGTAACTAACCATGTAAACAGTAAAGGTTAATCTGCTGTGTATTGATTTGGTATGATACATTTCCATATCTGGGCTAGTTCGGTCACACCCAGGGAGCTGTTTGACTTAGTGGAAGTAAGATTTCTGAGTCAGTGATAAGTCGCCACAATAGAAGACTCTTTGAGAATAAAAGGAATGAAGTACTTCATGTTTCCACAGGGACGGGCATCACAACACTCTGCTAAGAAAAGAAGCAGTCACAGAAGGCCAGGTAGTGTGTCATTTCATTTTTACAAAATTGCCAGAATAGACAAATCCATAGAGATAGGCCAGCGGTCGGTAACTGCGGCTCGCGAGCAACATGCGGCTCTTTGGCACCTCGAGTGTGTCTCTTCCACAACATACCACGGCCTGGGCGAGTCTATTTGAAGAAGTGGCATTAGAGGAAGTTTAAGTTTAAAAAATGTGGCGCTCAAAAGAAATGTCAATCGTTGTCCTGTTGATATTTGGTTCTGCTGACTAATGAGTTTGCCGACCACTGAGATAGGCCATACACTACTGGCTGTCAGGGACTGAGGGAGAGTGGGTAGGGAGTGACTGCTAATGAAAATACGCACATTTTAAACCATTCCTTCAGTGTGTGGGATTACTAACATTACTGGAACTAAAAAAGAAAATGAGAACTATTGCTTCAAGTAAACCATATTTTGGATATCTAAAAACTAAAAGCCAGAATTCTTAAATGCCAACAATATTGAAGAACATTAAAATTAATACATCGTATTTTCTCTTTATTACATTCTCAAAAATGTTCTATAAAAAACTCTTTAAAAATTAAGGTAAAGGAGAGTCTGTTAAAATATTTCTTTTAAAGGAACAAAAATGTTAATGTGCTCTGTAAAGATTTGAGAGAAAATAACAAAAGAATGAAAAGGAAATTCTAAGTTGAATTTATAACATCAGTGGTTGGGAGAAATAATGCTAAGTGAGGATTTTCAAAGGCTATTGTAACAAATAGCATTTTCCAATTCTTTTTCAGTTGGCTAGCTGTGACAATGATTCTTTATCTACTGTAAGCGTACAAATTAAAAATACTAGAAACATTAATTATAAAATACTACTATAATTTTTTCCAAAGAACCTCTACCTGAGCAGCCTTTATAGTCCCCCTTTCTTCCTAGCTAATGGATCAATTTTATTGCCAAGGTCGATTTTTACCAAGCTACCGTTAGCATGTTGGAGATGAAGCAGCTTTACTAAAATAAAATATCACATGATGTCTGAAACCCTGTGCAGAGCTTGTACTTTGCAAAGATGCAAGTTCCATCTCGCATTCCCAAAGTGACAAACGCCAAGTGTTACCACTGACTGTGTCTTAGGGACGTGTTCACAGAGCTGATCCCATGAACTAAACCGAGGTTTGCAGGGAGTTGGATGAACAAACAGCATCTGGACGAGGCACCTCTGTCTGGGAGATGGAGGTGGAGACAGAGGTCGGCTTACTCCTGCCCTGTGGAGGGCTTGGCTCAGCGAAGTCTACAGGAGCTGTGCTGCCAAGTCGACACCCAGAGTCATAGGAGTGTTTTATAATTAATCTTTCTAGTATTTTTAATTTTATGCTTACAGTAAAATTACAAAAATACCGACCTCTTTGAATTTTTCTAAATATTTTTTTCCTTCTGTAGATATTTACTTCAGATGCCAAGAGAAAGATAATGCTAAGTTTAATTATAATTCCTGATGTTAGAAGTGGATGATGTTTTATGAAGAAAATGCCATAAGTCATCAATTTTAGGGTGCCCCAGATACTCAAGAACCAAAATGTTAATATGTTGGTTCAAAAGATACTGACTTTGAGCTCCTTTCCACAGAGTGGCCCATTACCACATTTAATGTCACCGAAAACCAACACACCAGATGGCATAGACCTCTTTTTCAGCAAAACGTTAGCAGAGGAAGTGCCTCATTATTATTCCAAAGTAGAATAAACATTCGTGACTCTCAGGGTGTAGAATAAGTATAAAATATGCATTGGCAACTTAGCCAAGTCTTAAAATATAGTGTAATGGACCTCGTAAAATCAGCCACAGGCTCAAAGAAATTTAATGCACTTCCCCTCTTCTTTTTAGTATGTTTCAGTCTTGCTTTACAAGATTCAGCTACTAATTCAACAACAAACATAATAAATACATATACTGACCACTGACCAAAGAGCAGTGCAAAGTAGTGCATGCTAAGAGCGAGGGATTCAAATAGAGCAGATCACCGCTGTCCATAAGCATTCCTAAACCCAGCTGTAATTTTTGATCATCTCCATGACTAAATTGCAGGTGTTTCAGGGCGTCGACTTGGCAGCACAGCTCCTGTAGGCTTCGCTGAGCCAAGCCCTCCACAGGGCAGGAGTAAGCCGACCTCAGTCTCCACCTCCATCTTCCAGACAGAGGTGCCTGGTCGGGATGCTGTGTGTCCATCCAACTCCCTGCAAATTTCGGTTTAGTCCATGTGATCAGCTCTGTGAACACGTCCCCAAGACACAATGATAACACTTGGCGTTTGTCATTTTGGGAATGCGAGATGGAACTTGCATCTTTGCAAAGTACAAGCTCTGCACATGGTTTCAGATATCATGTGATATTTTATTTTCGTAAAGCTGCTTCATCTCCAACATGCTAACGATAGCTTGGTAAAAATCAACCTCTTCCAGTTTTTCTGAGTATTTTTTTCTTTCTGTATATGTTTACTTCGGATGCCAAGAGAAAGAGTGCTTAGTTTAATTATAATTCTTGATGTCAGAAGTGAAGGTTGTTTTCTATTAACGAAGAATTTCCAGAAGGAATTACTATCCAGTGCTTTGATTTAAAATAAGTAAAAGGGCCAAGTGTTGCAGAATAATTAGTGCAGGGGGACAGTTTGAAAACAGAGAAATGATAAAAGGCTATTCCTTTGGACACAACATTTGGGAGAGTCTTTTATCCTCAATGTAGCAGAATAATAGAAAATTACAAAAAGATATTCATATTTACCTTTCAACTATTGGTCCTTTGATCTTTGGAGTGCATATTAAATTTTCTAATTTAAAGCAGTCTAAATAACTTCTTATAGAAAATGGCAATGGTCATAGCTAATGAATATTACTTCTGAAAACTGATTATAATGCAAAGATGCTGTTCCATTCAAAGCAAGTGTGTCCACTTACAAATATGTATTTAATTGCATTTTCAATTTAATCATCTCAAAGCTTTGAATTTCGTGCCCCTGAAAGAAGGAGATTAAGACTAAGTAGAAAGAGGAGGTTCCCGTCCTGCTTTGCTGCTACATTTAAGATTTCACCTGAGGGGCCCCCTTGGTACGCTGAACAACGCTTTCCACAGGGTTATTAAGTCCCACCGACAACAAAATAATAGGCCAGTGGGTTTAGCTCAGGGCTCTCTGTAGGTCATTAAGTATTGGGGTTTGCTTATGGGAAGTCAAGCATGCTGTATTTTTCTTACAATAGGGCCGTAGGTATACTGAGTTCGATAAAGAACGACCACCTATATCAAGTTGTAATTATCACTTAAAAACATATTTTTATAAACAAAAGAGCCAAAAATGTTGTCTCAATGCTGAAAAGTCACCATGGAAAAGTCCAGACATACAAAAATAAACACACACACACACACACACACACACACACACACACACACACCAAATATAGAGGGGGGTAATGAATATGTAGAAAGAAACTTTGTGATTGAGCAATAAAAAACAAATGTTATCTCAACAAGGTGTTCACAGAACTATTTTTTTAGATTGCAGACTACAAGATGATGTTCCATTTTGCAAAGCCATTATTTGACACCTGCAATGAATTACATGAACTTTTATCACTTTTTTTGCTTTTATCATTTTTATTATTAAACTAGAGGCCCGTTGCTGGAAGATTACTGCAATAGGGCTTTCAGTGGTGGTCTCTGCCGCCCTGCCTGCTTCCCTCCCTTCTCCACCGCCCCACCAGCTTGCTTCTCCGCAGCTTCCATCCCTTCTGCAGTGCTTGGCTTCCTTCTACTACGCCATCTTCCGTCTTCGCTCTTTGGACATGCAAATTAACCACCATCTTGGTTGGGTTAATTCACTCCTGATTGGCTAGTGGGCATGACTTGTGGGTGTAACAGAGGTACAGTCAATTGGCATGTTTCTCTTTTATTAAATAGGATACAACAAACAACAGAAAAGTTGAAGCTTCCATAATCTAAATAATAAAGACCTAATATGCAAATGGTCATGATGCCCTCATGTGTAACAACCAATCAGCAGGAGGCTGCGTGCACAGCAGGCGTGGGGGTGGGGGGACTGGGACTCACATTGGGGATTTGCGTGAGGCTCCTGTCTCCACCCCGGTACCAGGCCCCGGGACATAAGGCTTGAGGAGGCCTACCTCTTTGGGGTGATGGATCATAGGGCTCCAGCACTGTGACAGGGCACAGACCAGGCTCCTCCCCGTCCCCATCAAGTGCACGAATTTTGTGCACTGGGGTTTATCATGTAATAAACCCCCATCTAATCATCACCCAGGTCAGACAGGGATGCTGCCAGCGTCCCAGAAGCCCTCATTCCTCTTTTCCTAGCAACCCTCTTACTCCTCCCATAAAGGGCACCACTGCCCCAAGCTTTATGGTATTCATGTCTGTACTTTCTTTTACGGTTTGACCATGTCAGTATCCATCCACACACCATAGTTTTGCATGTTTTCTTTTAACCTTAGAGACCTAAACAGTTCATGTTCTCTGTGCCTGGCTGCTTTTCCTTCACATGACTCTTATGCTATTTATGCATGTTATTTATTTATAGTGATGTCATTGCACATAGCTAGGACTTATTCGCTTTTATTGTTTTATTGTAGTATGATTGAGTTGTGCTGTAGCCTGCTTATGCAACTGAGGTTTAATAAAACTCGAGCTAACTCCAGTTTGGGGTACTGTAAAGAAATTGCTATAAACATTCTTGAGCAAATCTGTCCCCACGCACACGCTTCATCACTTCCTTTAATTATCAACTTCCGTGAGCTAACTCATGGCATAGAGGGATGTAGGAAACATCTTTGCTGTTGTTAATCAGTAGATGCCACATCAGAACTGATCAAAATAGTGGTTTACCGTTTCAATACAACGTTGTTTAATTTACTCTTTTGATGTCGCTAGAAAAAAAGGCAGCTCGCGTAGAAAATAATTTACAAGGTACGCATCCTAGCCCCGAGTTCATCAATGGCAAAATCAATGATGTTCTAATGAAAGCACTTCATATGGGCCAGGTAAAAAGTCCAGCCGCCAGGGAGATAAAGTGTCACAAACTATCAATGAAGAGCAAACAATCAATGGATTGTTAGTGGGAAAACAAACTTTCCTCTTTGCCTTCCACTATGCAAACAGCAGGCATTTCAAATCCTACACCAGCACAATCGCACTGATAATGCCAAAACAACAGTGCTGATTATTCAGTGTGCCCATGCAGAAAGCTTCAAAGTTTGCCGATTACATATAATCGCTCCCATTCAAAATGAAATGTTGACTTCCTTTGATTTGTGTTTAATCCTTATCTGGAAAGTGTATAACTTTCAAATAGCATAATCACACGCACTTCAAACACTCATTAAATTCTTTCTGCTACAATTGGATGAAATAACTACACTATCAACAGCTATTTCAAAGTTAGCACAACAAGCTTGGGTGACAGATAAAGATTAGTCATTGTAAGAATGTGGTAGGCCCCACAGATTAAATTCAGTTCATCAGTTCAGAAATGCGGCGGTCAAATACGGGGAAAAAAAGAGGTCAGAAACAGTGTGTACTGATGTTCTCACACATGAAGTTTAACCAGCTTGGTGTCCTTTCTCTTTTCAATTCACTGAGTCAACGCAACCCAACACGCTATTTAGGAAACGAAATGTGAGGAGAGCAGAGACGTTAGAATTACAGCATTCTAGAACTCTAAGTTTCTGGAAGGAAGCATTTTGATAGGCCTCTCGTTGAAGATGAAGTGACAGGCCTGAGAGTGGCGTGTTTGGCTTTCTGCTTGAATCGTAAAGGCTGAGGTTGGAATCCTTTAATTCTAGATTTTCCTCCCCACTTCCATCTATTCGGAGCTTGCTGATCACCCTTCCCTCCACCATTGCTGTTGATAAACAGAGCAACAGATTGTGAAGGGCTTGCATGTAATCACCGAAGTCATCGGTGTCCCAGAAATACCTGAGAACCAGGAAGAGTCCAGCATGCTTCAGTCATACAATATGCATGGCAATGGCTCGACTTGGTCACAATCATGTACATGATAGGTGAACTATATGTAACATTCTGTCGAAACACAGTGTTATGTTTCTACAGTATTTGGATGTTTTACTTTCTATATTCCTTCTATCAGGGCCAAAGAAAATATTAACAGATTCATATCCTAACAATGTCTTTGCACTTTACATGATGGGGCAATGGTTTCCTAATGTCTCATTTAATAAAAGAAGTTTGACTATGTAGATTTGCACCTATATTTTTTTACATTGGTTAATTATATTACTTAATTTTTAAGTGTACAAGATTACAATTGGACATCTGCATACCTATGTTTCTTTTTTTAGCCTGAAAAATTATTTTATTGTTTTTTGTGTTGCTATGGCTCTCTATATGTTATTTCTCCTTTTCTGTTTTTTCCTTATTGATTAAGATATTACATATGTGTCCTTGTCTCCCTCTTACCACCCAACCCCCTGCCCTCTGCTCATGCCCTAACCACTGGTGTCTGTGTCCATTGGTTATGCTTATATGCATTCATATAAGTCCTTTGATTGATCTCTCCCCCTTACCCACACCCAATCAAAAAATGGTCAATGGACCTAAATAGATACTTTTTGAAAAAGGACATAAGGAAGGCCAAGAGCCATATGAAAACATGCTCCACGTCACTAATTATCCGAGAGATGCACATCAAAACAACATTGAGGTATCATCTCACACTGGCTGTCATCAACAAATCAACAAAGGACAAGTGCTGGCGAGGATGCGGAGAAAAAAGAACCCTCGTGCACTGCTGGTGGGAATGCAGACTGGTGCAGCCGCTGTGGAGAACAGTATGGGGTTTCCTCAAAAAACTAAAAATGGAGCTCCTATTTGACCCAGTGATCCCACTTCTAGGACTATATCCCAAGAAACCAAAAAGACCAATCAGAAAGAACATATGCACCCCTATGTTCATACAGCACCGTTTACCATAGCTAAGATGTGGAAGCAGCCTAAGTGCCCATCAGCAGATGAGTGGATTAGATTTGCACTATTTGCTGAGGTTCAGAGTAAGGAATAGAAGACATTTTTAGATACAATAGAAAGTTTTCCTTTAGAGAGAGAAATACTTTCAGTTTGTTTTAAAAGGGAAGATTGCTGTCAACGTGTGTTGGGCTATTTTACAAAGGACAAAGCAAATATTTTCAATAAATTCACAACGGGCTAGAATTGCCAGACTTGGGTAATTCAAATGCCAGGATTCTGAAAGCATGGGCAGATGCCATTGTAAAGTTTTATCAGTAACAATGTTTTGAAACTATAGTAGAAGAACTGAGATAGAATCCTCTCAATATTAAATAAATTCTGTAAATTGCTATAGTTACATAACACTAAGAATGAGTAAGTGGATCTCTAACAGAATAATTCATCAGCATCAAGACCCACCAAATCTCATTCTCAATGTATTTATAGTAGCTTCACTAATCTTGAACATTGAAGGAATGGTCTAAAATGTTTGCATTTTCATATCAGCAGGGCAAATGATCAAAGATAGGCACAACCTGGAGATATTGCAAGTTTGGTTTCAAACCACTTCAGCTAATAATGAGAAAATTGACACGAGTGGGCATTATAAAAGGTATGTAAGAAGTTAGTTGATCATAATTTCAATATACAGGAACTGTGTAAATATTTACTGAAAATGAGCCAAATCCCTCATAATGAACAAAAATAGACATCAAACCTGACTTATAAGTAGTTTATATAAAAAATGGCTTTTACTTAGAGACAAGTTTGATGGAAATTAATAGAGTGAAGCATCTACTAAAGTCAAAGGCAAGGGAAGTGAAATAAGCGAATGGGGCTATATTAAACAAAAAGCTCATGCACAGCAAAAGAAATCAAACAAGAAGACAGCCAACCACGTGTGAGAAGATATTTTCAAACAGTATCTTCTCAAACGAGTTACTATCCAGAATTATAAAGAACTCATACAACTCAGCGACAACAACAACATCCAATTAACAATGGGCAGAGGACTTGTATAGAGGCTTTCCCAAGAAGAAATACAAATGGCCAACGCACTGGCTCAAGTTCACTAGTTAATAGGAGAAATGCATGCCATACTGCCACCTCACACCTATTAGAACGCTGTGATCAACAAGACAAGCAGTAACACACGTGAAAGAAGTTGTGGGCAGAGAACAAGGAACACTCCTGCACTGATGGTGGGGTATAAACTGGGGGCAGCCATGTTGGAGAACAGTATGGAGGTTCCTCAAAAAATTAATAACAGAGTTACCATAGGATCCAGCAATCCCTGTTCTGGGTATCTGCTCCCAAATTGGGAAACAGTGATTTGTAAATATGGTTAGAGCCATTGGAATAACCTGATTAGTGCCCCAGGTTCAGAGAGAGGAAGCCGCTCGCTCATCCTCCGGGCGTGTCTGGTTGCCTCTGGTACCGCCAACAGGACCACTGTCTTGCTTGCCAGCCCTCCTGACTGTGCCGTCTTCCGTGTGAAGTTTCTTGTTGACTGTCCCTGCTTGGTGCCTTTCCACATGCTTTCTTGTTGTTTCCTGGCTTTTCAAGTTGGATCAAGTGTGTCAGAAACCTCACAATTATAATGAATCCTGTGTCTAAGCAATCATTCAATGGATTTGTTTTCAATATCCCGGATGGTTTTCTACCTTTGCAACACAAAGTTTGAGTTTCTTCGTTTGACGTTTGAGGCAGCTAAGAACAAATTATGACTTTATTCTTGTGTCGACACTGGTCATGCTTAATAATGTTTGTTTTAAACTGCTCTGTGTGGAACTACAATCTAGTTCAAGGCACTCGTGGGTCACTGCTCCATGCAGAAAACTACACTGTTTGCCCTTTACCCTGAGAGACTTTTAAGGAAGCACACAGTATCATTGTCTTTCCATGCAGACATATGTTTGAAAATGTCCTTTACTGCAGGGACTTACCTAACACTCATTAGCATCTTCTAAAGCCCATAGCGCGGACCCATAGAGTGTCTCCTTTGTAGGTGTTGCTAACTGAAGTTCAGAGGTGATAAGACTGTAAAAGCAGCTGTGGTTATGCACACGCCCAGTCAAGGTTCAGGCTGGGAGAAGAAGCCCGCGCCACTTTATGTGCCTGGCCTTTAGCAGAGTCAGTCCTCTGGGCTTTAGGAAGAAAACCAAAGATGAGCAGGGGCTTTGATGACTGCAGCTTTGAAAACGTGGTTTACATAAACAGTAAAAACCAACCGAATATCTAATACTGTGAGTTACAAAATATCATCGTATGGATCATTTCCATTAAATGTCTGACAGTCATTAGAGTGAAGTCGGTCTGGATTTGATGCCTTGGCAAATCTATATATATATATAAAAGCCCAGTGACCAAACAGCAGAACGATCAGAAGGACCACAGGAGCTGCCCCCTGGTGGTCAGAGCGCTCCCACAGTGGAAGCACCACTTGGCTGACCAGGAGGAGCGGTGCTCCCACAGCAGGCCGATCTCCGCAGGCCACGCCCCCACCAGTGCACTAATTCGTGCACAAGGCCCTTAGTATTTAAATGAAGGTAACAAAATCTAGATAGATTATGATACCAATTTTAAAATTATAAATTAACATAATTTTATTGCATTGTGTATAAAAATGTGGAAGTCCACAAAGCAAAATACTAATAATAGTGTTTATCTGCAGTGCTGAAACAGTGCAGTTTTTACCATTTTTGTATCTGTGTTTTCAAACGCTGTTTCCAGAAAGAGGAATAATGTGCCTTATTACAACACAGGTGCCAGTAGCCATTATGACACGATAACACCAGGAACAATGTCTATGTCAGTGGTGGAGGGCCCATGCTGGAAGGACTTGATTCTAATTTCATAAGGAACTCTGTCCAAGTGTTACTTGAGAAAGTTGCATAGCCCTAAGTGCCTGGGCTTGCTCTCTTTCCAGCAAGGATAGTGCTAGAACTATCCAAAAGGAAACGGGCAAAGGTAGCACCTGGAAAGTATTAAGTACCACACACATTTTTAAAAGTAATTAAGCACTAGAGGCCCGGTGCACAAAATTCGTGCACAGAGTGTTGTGTCCCTCCGCCCAGCCTGCACCCTCTCCAATCTGGGACCCCTCTCACAATCCAGGACTGCTGCCTTCCAACTGCATGCCAGCCTGGCTCCCTGACTGCCCTAACTGCTTCTGCCTGCCAGCCTGATCACCCCCTAACCACTCCCCTGCCAGCCTGATTGATGCCTAATTGCTCCCCTGCTGGCCTGTTTGCCCCAACTTCCCTCCTGCACCAGCCTGGTCACCCCTAACTGCCTTCCCCTGCAGGCTTGATCGCCCCCAACTGCTCTCCCTTGCAGGCCTGGAACCTCCCAATGGGCCCTCCCCTGCTGGCAATCTTGTGGAGGCCATCTTGTGTCCACATGGGGACAGCCATCTTTTGTGTTAGAGTGACGGTCAATTTGCATATTACTCTTTTATTAGATAGGATTAGCAGATACATAAGCATCAATATCATTTTGGTTCACAACTGTGATCTCCGCTAAACTCTCCGCATGAGCTTTGTCCTGTGTGAGCTCTAAACAGGCGCCTTCTGACGGAAGCTTGAAGATGCCCAAGTGTATTTGTATCTTCACACACAGAAGCTCACGAATTAAGGGCCTACTTTGATCTGTGCATTTTATTTTACATACAAATGTAGGTGGCTATTGCAAGGTACTCTGAGGCCAAGTTCATTTTTATATATAGGATGTCTTCCCAAAACATCTACATACATTTTGAATAATGATAACGGCAGTGTTTGTTAAAACACATTTCATTTTCAAAATCGAGCTATCAGTTGTTAAAGTGTGTATACAGTGTTGGGGGGACACCCTATATTTCAAAGGGTAAACAAGTCCATGATTGCCTTTATGAATAATAAACATTTTGAAATTAAGGAAAGATCCAATCAAAGAATATGTTATCATTGAATCAGTAAAGAGCTAGATTTTAAATGCTGATTAATAACTGAAGAACTTAATACTTAAAACTAGTAGTGTCTGTAATCATGCTATGTATATCTAAAAGCATTGTTTTAAATAGGACATATTTTCTTTTGGTTTAAAGTTATATTTATTAAGTACTAGAGGTCCAGTGCGTAAAATTGTGCATGGGTAGGGTGCCTAGGCCTAGCCTGTGATCAGACCCATCTTCTGCCTGCTCACTAGTCCCCAGTCCCACTCACCTCCACCACCAGCCACCAGTTCCCCTTGCTGGCCCCCACCTCATAGCGACTGGTTGAGCAGTTGTCCCGGTCATTACGCTTATGGTCACTGGCCTTTTATTATATAGGATTCTGTACCTGAGTTAATTCAACCTCTTTGAAAAGTGTGTCCCATTCTCATATGGCTTTAGATCAATTCTCCAATTTATCATGTTATATTAGAGGCTCTATTCCCATAACAAACCCAACCTCCTAGTTTTCATTTTTCATCTGGTTCAGATGGTGCTTATAGTAATATATTTTTTAATCCCTTTGGTACTATAAAGACTTTTTTTAAAAAGTTGTTACCCAATTAACTTTCTTTCTAGAAATGGCAATATTAATGGATAACCCATATCATATCGTACATTTATATTTTAATGAAAAACATTAGGAAGGCAGAAGAGTAAGCAACAGATGTTTCTGTTCCCCCAGAAGCAATCTGGGAGAGTTCAACATCCGTGTTTAGTAGTCACTCCTTTGGTAGACAGGATTGTTGTCTCAGATTCATTAAAATTAATCGTTAATGTAAGTTATTTTTTGGGGGGAGGGGGTAGAATTCTTAAAGATAAACAGAGTGATGGAGAGGAGTAAGGGGGTACTTTGGGACTTGATATTCTATCTATTTTAAGGTTTTTTGTGATAAGCTTTTCATTACATAAAAATTCACATTTTTCATGGCATTATAAAGACTTAAGTAATTATCTAGGCGTAGAGTGGCAAAATTATTTTAAATATATGCAAACTTTAGAAGCATGATTCTTATATGAAGATTTATGTAGATGAACGCAGGGTTGTGCTATTGGTAGTAGTTTCAATTATAATGAACCAAAATATTGAAGTAACTTAGATTAAACTTTTAGAAACTATATTATCAATATTAGAAATGAAAATATTTTTCTGACTAAATTTTGATTAACATAAAATTAGCATTATTTAACTCAAATCTATTTTTGCCTCCTGAATTTAAAGTTATTTTTTAAATATTTTTATTGATTTCAGAATAGAAGGGAGAGGGAGAAGACAGAAACATCCATGAGAGAGAATGATTGATCAGCTGCCTCCTGCACACCCTCTACTGGTGACTAAGCCTACAACCTGGTCCTGTGCCCTGACCTCAATGACTCAACCACTGAGTGACACCAGCTGACCTTGACTCCTGAATCTAACTGACAGGTACAGTCTATGTTTTTATTTTTGTTTTTGTATCAGGAAGAGAAATGCCATGTAAGCCAATACCTTTTGTATTCTTAGCTAATGAGATCATTAAAAACAAAAATTAATTATCCACTATTTAATCATTTATTCTTATATTATACTGATAAAAGTAAGATGACCAGGTATGAAAGTACAAAACAATTCATGTGTTATATAATTGCCTTAATTGTATATGCAATACAAAACAACTTCCAGATCTGAACAAATGGAGGATTCAAAAGTAAATTTTATAAGAGGGTCCCCTGCACACTTTCGCATCACTCCACGTTCTTAACGGTTCCGTCTTACACTTAAACTAATTTTGTGGGAACATTTTTTCTCACTGAAAATACAGTTCTCCCTTTCATATTAATTTACACTATACTTTCAATATTCCCTAAGGAGGACTTACATTAAGTATTCTTTTATGATTCCAATGGAAGACTTCTAACTAGTGTTTTATTTATTTTAATGATTATCTTTTGGTTGTAAAGAGTGGGTTTCTGTATAGATAAGGCAGCAGTGTTGTTCCTCTGTGTACAGCCCCCTGCGTGGCCGTGGTGTACCACAGCTGTGGCCACGTTCTGTGCACGGCCCCCGTGGCTTCTGAAACGCGGCAGCATGCCCACACGCCGCACACACCGCGCTGCGCTCCGAGGGGCTGCTCTCCGGGTGTGTTTATGGAAGCCTCGGTTAGATCTCACTTCACACGGCTCTGCTCTTTGTCCTGCAGTGATTTGTCAAATACTCCATGCAAATATGCTGAATAAGCTCATTTGCAAGACAACTTTGTCTTCTCTTTGGAAAATGTCTCTAGTAATGTATGCATATGTAAGCAACTTTAGAGTAAAGGTATAAATAAAATATCCAATCTTCTTGATGGCATAAGACTGAGCAATTTCATAATGAATTCAACCAATATCAATGACCAACTTCAATATTTTAGATAAAAATATTCATATGCAATTTGTCTTAACCATTGAGTTCTATTTTAAATGGGTGTTTTTCCTTCTATATTTTATATTCTACTAGAGGCCCGGTGCACGGAATTCGTGCAAGGGGCTCGGCCCTCGCAGCCCAGCTGCCTCATGGCCTCGGTGGCCCCATGGCCCCATCGCCCTGCGGCCCCGCCCACTGGTTGTCCTGGACAGTCATTCCAGAGTGTCGTTTTGCTGTTCTAACCAGCATATTAGCTCTTTGTTATATAGGATTTGATCTTGTGACTATCAAAAAGTAGTATTTGCAAATATAGTTATATTATTAAGTATTTTTAATGTATTAAAAATCAAATACTTCTTTTGAAATTACTTCTCTCTATATATCTCTTCTCCCTTTAAGAAATCTTCTAAAAATATGGCATTATTTTATTCCTTAAATCCACTAATTCTTTAACATCCACCTGTGTATTTTGTAATGTGTAAAACATCTTAAAGTGGAAATGACATACAAGTACTTTTTTTAAATTTAAATTTATCAAGTTGTTAACCTATTACACTGACTTTGATATGTAATTGACCAAATCCAATAGGCAAAAAGAATGAATTCTATATTTAACAGAAGGTAGAGCATGGAAGAGTCTGTTAAAATCATTGACTTCCTGCCTAGCAATGGCTCAGGGGACAGAGCAGTGGTTAGCAAACTGTGGCTCATGAGCCACATGGTGCTTGGGAGCCAGGGTTTGCCGCTCTGTTGACCAATGTGTTTGCGGAACCACTGGGATAGAGCATCGGCCTGCAGGATTAGGGGTCCTGGGCTCCATTCAGGTCAAGGGCATGTGCCAGGGTTGCAGGCTGTATCTGATCCCCAGCCCTGGTTAGGCTCATGTAGAAGGCAACTAATCAATACGTCTTCGATGTTTCTGTCTCTCCCCCTTCCCTTCCACTCTCTCTAAAAATCAATGGAAAAATATCCTGAGGTGAGGATTAACAAACAAACAAACAAATAAAAATAAAAAATTTTTAACTTCCTGGTGGCTTCTTGCTTGGGCTGAAAGGGATTCCAGGATTCATCAGTTGGTACTCCACCATCCAGAGCCGGGAGACCCAGGAGCCTCACTCAGCTCCACGCCCGCGGCCCTGAGGGTGTAGTGCACAGCACAGACAAGTCCTCCTCCACTGGCCTCCTCACCATTGAAGAGGGCTTGCCTGCCTAATTGTAACACTAATGTTACCATTGATTAAAACTTTGTGAGGCATTGGCCTTGACCCACTAAGAGAGTTTTTCTTTTCATTGTGTCCATGACCATAAATGCTTAATTACGTCAAGGATGACAGAAGATATCTATCATCCAGATTGCTGTGTCCCATACCCCCAAAGATATGGCATTGTCCAACTCCACATTCATCCCAAAAGGCAAGTTACCTTCAGATAGCGCAGTTATTGGAATTATGGAATTAAAGACATAATTGGTGCAGAGCAGTGGTCATCAAACCCATTAGTCCACAGAGTGGCAAACCGCGGCTAGTGATCCAGAGTTTGCCGACCACTGGTAGTAAGAGCATTGACTCTGGCTTCTGTGGTCTCAGCTTGGCAATTCCCACCCTGGGATCTTCAGGGAGAGTCACACTTGGTAGTGACCACTCGTGGTCCTCGGGTCTTTCCTGGTAAGAAGTAGTCTTGATAAACCCCAGCTCCTTTAACAGTATTTGAGGGGTAGCTGTGTTAGCAATCCAGGTGCAAACATAGTAAGAAATGGGGAAAATATTTATAGCCAGAGACTTGAACACATCTCTAAATGAAGTAATTAATGCCAAAGGCAAGACTTGGGACACCCAGCACAGAGCCTAAGCCAGAAACCTCACTTACTGCCTGCAGGGCACACGGGGGCCTGCGGTCTCTCCTGGACCATCTGTGCCAAATCGAATCGGCTGCTCCCTGACGAGGTTACTGGTTCCACGGGCGGCCGCCGAGCCAACGTCAATGCTGACGGGCTTGAATGGAAGCACAGAGAGAAATCTAAGGGTGATCAGCAGCCTAGATTCATGACACAGCTTCTCTGCAAAAGCAGTGATGTCCGTGCTTTTAGAGAATAAATATATGCATTTTTTCTATGTCTACAGGTGGTCTTAACACATACAATGTGAAAAAGAACTGTCCAGCATCATACTACTGGTGTCTCGAAGCAGTATTTCACATCCAGGGTCTATTTGGAAAGAGAATACACTGGCAGTCCAGTTAACTGCACATGAGTGTGTTTCTCTTGTTGAAAGAGAACACGAAGTTTTCAGAATCACTATTTTCTCATCACATTGGTTTTCCCAAAGTAACGAGGTTGGGATAATAGAACCTTAATTAAAAACAAATAAAGAAGCACAGTTAAGAAACAGTATCCCCAGTGCTTTGTGTATTGAGATCTGGGTCCCTAGGCCCCAATACACGTCCCTAAAACTTTAATCTCCCCAAAATTACTCCAACAACTCTTAACTAAAAGTCCTCAAATCCTACATAATAAAAGGCTAATATCCAAATCGACCAGTGTCAACCTATGAACCAGGAGGTCACGGTTCCATTCCAGTGAAGGGCACAGGCCCGGGGTGTGGGCTCCATTCTCAGGAGGGGACGTGCAGGAGGCAGCTGATCAATGATTCTCTCTCATCATGGATATTTCTCTCTCTCTCTCTCCCCCTTCCTCTCTGAAATAAAAAAAAAAATTTTTTTTTAAATAAAGCAGCCAGATAGCATGGAGAAAAGGTTACTTTCCAGTACTGGAACAGAAAAAATATATATATTTCTCTACTTGTGACCAAGGATACCACCTTGCATTATGGGCCTGGCTAACTCTGTGTGTGTGTGTGTGTGTGTGTGTGTGTGTGTGTGTGTGTATAATTTTTTTTCCTGCTTCAATGCTCCAAAGCCACATCAAAGAGGCTGGGGAGCAGAGAATCAATATCTCCGTGGCAGCAGCAGCAAAGCCTCGGAGATGCTGTTTACTGTCGCTCAGGTTACAGCCTCTCCAGCAACCCTGAAAGCACCGGCGCCCTGAGCCCCCGCACAGCCCCCTCCGCTGCAGCCGAGGGCCCCCACTTTCATCTCACAATGGAGGGCCGCCTCCACGCCCGGTGAGGAAGAAACAGAGATAAAAACAGGCCGGGAAGGGCTCTAGGCCCTGCATGAAGTGCACTGTTTCCAAACAGCACTGTACGCATTGTGCCTCTGAGGCCTATGCTATGGAACAGCTAAGGGGGGACTGGAGGGTGGGAGTGTGGGGGGGGGCAGGCAGTATCAGGCTCGCTGGCTACACAATGGGCCACCGCCAGTTCCAGACACCCACAGTGTCAGGGGGAATGGCGCGGACAGCAAGCTGCACGGTAGCTTTCCAATGACTGCCGCCCAATGGCTACCACACTGCCGCGCGCGGGTGGCACTGCTTAATGTTGCCTAGTCTGTGTTTTAAACAATATTGGCTCAGTTAACTCTAAAAGCAAGGCCACAACGGATGCTTCTACCACATAATATTGCTTCAGCCAAACAGTGATAATGGAGCAAATGTCTACTAGTTTTATTTTTTTATTATTTAAAATATTTTATTGATTTTTTTACAGAGAGGAAGAGAGAGGGAATTAGAAACATCGATGAGAGAGAAACATCGATCAGCTGCCTCCTGCACATCTCCTACTGGGGATGTGCCTGCAACCAAGGTACATGCCCTTGACCGGAATCGAACCCAGGACCCTTCACTCTGCAGGCCGATGATCATTATCCAATGAGACAAACCGGTTAGGGCAAATGTCTACTAGTTTTAAACAGACTTTCTCATCTGACAAAGCAAAAATCTTTCTTTCAATTCTTGCTATTTTTTTAAATTTATCTTCAAAGTTGAAAGTATTATAGATGTCCCCCTTCCACCCCCATTTACTCCCTCCTTCCTTCTCCCAGCCCTCCCTAGGCCTTCCCTGCAATACTGGCATATATGTGTCAAAGTTCATTGGCTAATCTCTACCCACCACCACCTCTCTGTGGAATATGTCAGTCTGTTGCATACTTCAATGGCTAGATCTATTTAGTTCATCAGTTTATTGTGTTCATTAGATTTCACCTATAGTGAGATCATGGGATACTTGTCTTTCTCTGGCTGGCTTATTTCACTTAGCATGATATCTCCAAGTCCCTCCACGCTGCATGGTATTCTTTGGTGTAAATGTCCACAGTTGATTCCCCCCCCCACACACACACTCTTCTACAGATGGGCACTTGGGCTGTTTCCAGATCTTAGCTATTGTAAATAATACCAGATAATAAAACCTTATTCCAGATATAAGACGTGTTTATTTTAATAGCCAAGATTGAATGCTCAGTTAAAATCAGTTGCCACAGATCATCTGAGCTACATAAAAAGGATATTCCTTGAATGAGGGGCAAGCAGAATTTGATGTTTTATGAAAATGAAAGCAAAATTAAATGCCACAAGAACCCCTATAGTTTGGCTCTGATGAAACATTACTACTTAGTACGATATACATTCCATAACATCATGATGCCATTCATTATGTTCAAAATAGCTGTTTGTGCAATGAATTCAAGCAGCTCGCAACAGGAAGACCAAGGATCTCTGAGTGGCTCACGTTGGAGTCAGCACAGCTTTTCACTCTGAACTTGCCGCCAGGATGGGGGCCTCAATGAGGTCTGCCTTCAGGCACCTGTCATCATGCCCTTTGCCCCTATTCTTTTCAAAAGAGTCTTATGTTTTAAAACGTTCACTGAAACTAAGATGCTTGGAACGGTGAGCATGGTGGAGGCAGGGAGGTGTCTTCTCTCCTGCCTGTTTGTTCACCGATCCATGAGGTGGAGTGAGGAGAGGGAGAGGTGGGGCTTAGTACATGGGCCGTGGTAGAAGTTGAACCCCTCCTGCCAGCATCTGTGCACCCCAGCGTCAACAGTGCCTGCCACATGAAGATGCAACGTGGTTTTATCAGTGAACCAGGAAGAAAAGAGGCCCAGAGAGGCCTCAGCACTCAGTTTCCTGTGGCTGATATTTTTCTTTTAAAAAAGAAAGAAAAATACATCTCATATGTCACTTACCCTATCTAATAAAAGAGTGACATGCAAATTGACCGTCACTCCAACACACAAGATGGCTTCCCCCATGTGGTCAAAGATTCTTCCCCCATGTAGACACAAGATGGCCAACACAAGATAACCAGCGGAGAAGGGCAGTTGGGAGGAACCAGGCCTGTAGGGGAGGGCAGTTGTGAGCGATCAGGCCAGCAGGGGAGGGAAGTTAGGGGTAACCAGGCCAGCAGAGGAAGGCAGTTAGAGGCAAACAGGTTGGTGGGGAGCAGTTAGGCATCAATCAGGCTGGCAGGGGAATGGTTAGGGGGTGATCAGGTTAGCAGGCTGACGCAGTTAGGGGCAATTAGGAAGGCAGGCAGGCAAGCAGTTGTGAGCCAGCAGTCCTGGTTTGTGAGAGTATGTCCAACTGCCCATTTAGGCCTGATTCTACCAGCAGGATCCTACAAGTAGGATCGGGCCTAAACAGGCAGTTGAACAGCCATTGAGGGGTCCCAGATTGGAGAGGGTGCAGGCTGGGCTGAGGGACACACCCCCTTGCACAAATTTTGTGCATGGAGCCTCTAGTGAGTTATATAACAGGAACATTCCTTTTGCCCCAGGAAAAGTTGCCCAGCTGCTTTAAATTCATCTTTCCCTCCTCCTTTGCTTGGGAGAATTTCATGTTTCAAATGTGGATGAGCTACCTCCGGGTACAGGGAGGACCCTAAAACCACTAGAATCAAAGCTTCTCTTTTTCTATCCCGATCTCAGAGGGAAAGTGTGAAACGAAGTTTTAACTTCATGGCTGACTTGTATAAATGCATAAAAATGTAGAGTAAAAACAAAAACAAAACACACACAGCCAAATATAGGGGTTCCTGTGGCATTTTATTCTGCTATCATTTTGGAGCTGTTGGTGATTCCACAAGAGGTTCTTGCTAAAATGAAGGTTCAAAACCCCAAATTTGAAATCTGTGTGCCATTGCCACATGGCTGTCAGGAAATAACAGAAATGGTGGCAGATGTCCTGGCTCCACGGTCAGCAAACTGTGGCTCGTGAGCCACATGCAGCTCTTTGGCCCCTGGAGGGTGGCTCTTCCACAAAATACCACGGCCTGGGCCAGTCTATGTTGAAGAAGTGGCGTTAGAAGATTAAGTTTAAAAAATGTGGCTCTCAAAAGAAATTGCAATCGTCCTGTTGATATTTGGCTCTGCTGACGAGTTTGCCGACCACTGTCCTGGTCCACACGACCCACAGCAGCCACATGGGTGGCATGTCAAAGACATGAATTGCTCTGAAAAGTTAACCATCACTGAAGCGCAAAATAGTTTCCTGATTAAGTAAATTTACTGAAGTGAAATGAACATAAATATTTGTCATCTTAGCAGTAGATAATTAAGATACATATCTAGTGGGCTTTTGACTTCATGCGTCTCAAATTACAGTTCACATATCACCTAATTTCCCACAAACCTGTTTCCCGTCTGCCTCCTCCCCTAGCCAGCCTGTCACTGAGGAGCTGAGGCCAAGGCTGGGGAGGCACCCTCTCTCACCTTGAGCACGCATCCGCCCCTCCCATCAGCAGCAGCTCCGGGGTCACTGGGACCCCTGGGGGTCACTGCAGGGGTCGTCCTGCAGGAGCCTAGCAGCTCTCTGCAGATGCTGCCCCTCTGTCTCACCTGAGCTGGCTCTGCTGCTAACTGGCCTCCCTCCTCCTGCTTTTGTTCCCTGGACTCTGCTCAGTCTGCCAGTCAGAGCAATCCTTCTCCATCCTTAGCTGAGCTGGTTTCAAACAGCATCTCTCTAGGCAATAAAAATCAGGAGGTGAAAAAAGAAGGCACAGGTAGGTGGAGGCACAGATGCCAGAGAAAGAGAACATCCTGAGGTCCTAACTTCTGGCATTTTCCATTAACCAGGTTTTAAGTCTACCTATGACCAGGTTAGATGATGAAGAATGCAAGAATCCTCACCTACAGCTAGAGGGACAAAGGGTTCAGTTTTAAACAGGATCCGATTCTGAGAGAGAGAGAGAGGATGCAGCACAGTGGTGGAGGTGGGAGAGAGGGGAGTGTGGGAAGGAGGGCGGGCGTGCGGCTGGTGCTTCCCATTGGTGTACATTTTTACAACTTGCCTGCCTTACATCAGTATGAAATGCCCCCTCAAAACTGAAGATTTTATCTGGTCTTTTCTGAATAGTTAGGGCTTCAAACATAAAGCAGAAAAACCAGAGGTTGTATAGATTTTCTTCAACTGCTTGGTTGAATAAAGTAATTTATTTATAACTTAGACCCTGATGTTTCACCAGGTAATAGAAGGAATCTCATTCTTTGAATGTGAAAACAATTTTTTAAAATTAAACTTCTTATTTAGACTTATTTCACTTATGTTATGAATGATTATGATATAAATCATGCAAAAATAATCATTACAAACAATGCATTTTTATGGAAGTAAATGGTAAAATTATGATTCACTTTGCTTGGGGAATATACACAATACTGTATATATAAATTATATATGTATATATATGTATGTATATATATATCATACATGTTTTAAGTGAATATGCTTCACTTAAGAACGGAAATGAAAATGAAAAAGCATACAAATTCTCTGCAGTATTTACTGTATAATTACAATTAATACTATTAGATATATAATATATAATTTTAAATATTTTGTAAAGGAAGTAATTATATACTGTTATAAATAATTCATGTTCTAAAGTCAGTATAGGGAGCTAGTTAAAACTTTAAATAATATTTTAAAGGACAGTTTGTAATAAAGCTTTGATAAAATAAAAGCAAAATGGAAATAGATTTAGTCTATAACTAGTGGCACTCTAATATTTTTCTGAAAGGTTTTTTAAAGCATATTTTGGGAAATGCTTTTAGATATTCGAGCAAATTGAAATGTTACACACTTCAAAAAATTATTTTTTGGAATTACACTGAACTATAGCTGAAGGATAGTGCCTCTTTTTTTTTTTTAGAATGGTGCAGTTGCAAAAAGAATGTTTTAAAATGTGGTGGATAAGTACCTGGCGGTTGAGAGCAGTCAGATGGTTTGATTCCAGGAATGAGTATCATTCTGTTAGGGACGTATTAGAAGATAGACATTTAAAAGGTTCATTTCAATTTCTTTTTGAATCAAGCATTACTGAGTCAACAACAATTTGAATTTAAATGTAAAGATACATTTATTTCCAGCAATTGAGGTAATTTGGCTGAAACCAATAGTACATTTCTACCGGTGAATGAAGAAGCTTATATATCTGTATAGTAAATTAAGCACTGTAAGTAAGTGAATAGATATATAGACATGGACATAGGTAGATAGATAGATACTAGAGGCCCCGTGCATGAGAATTCGTATTAGAACGGGCCTTCCTTCCCCTGGCTGCCAGCACCACCTTCGCTCTGGCTGGAGCCACCTTTCTGTGGAACGCCTGTGTGGTCGCTGTGTACGCAAGTTAACCTGCCATCTTTGTTGGGTTAATTTGCATACTCACTTCTGATTGGCTGGTGGGCATCTCAAAGATATGGTCAATTGGCATCCTTCTCTTTTATCAGTGTAGATGAGTAAGGAAAAAATCTGATCTATCAATGTAGCTCCTACATTGAGTATCTGACCCCTGGTAGTCAATGAGCATCATAGCGACTGGTCATTCCACCATCAGGCTGAAACCAGCTCTTCAATATCCCCGGAGGGATCCCGGATAGTGAAAGGGTACAGGCCAGGCCATGGGACACCACCAGTGCACAATTGGGGCTGGGGAGGGACGCAGGAGGTTGGCCAGCCAGAGAGGGTCTGCAGGAGGGCTCCAGGGTATGTCCAGCCCATCTTGCTCAGTCCTGATTGGCCCGACCCCAGCAACCAGCTAACCTACTAGTTGGAGTGACTGCCCTGGTGGTCAGTGCATGTCATAGGGACTGGTTGATCTATCCATTGTCTGCCCCCTGGTGGTCAGTGAACATCATAGAAAGTGATTGAGTGGCCTTAGCATATCATTAGCATATTACACTTTGATTGAACGAACGACCAGATACTTAGCATATTACAGTTTTACTATATAGGATTACACATTTTCTCTATTGATATATAATGACGGTTTGCATTTAATTTGAGACATACATATTGAAATTCCTTTGCTTCTTACATTTCAGATATAATTTTGTTGGTAAATATCATAAAATTTAATATTATATTTTGAGCTAATCTGAGATTCATTATCTTTTAACAGGACAGTATAACTCAAAAAAACTTTTTTTCTCAAAAAAACTTTTGGTATCATCCTCTTATTTGTTTAGCCTGCTTACTTATTTCTTTTACCATTTTTTTTTTTTTTGCTTTTATCTTGTCCAGTATTTTCAAAATAGTTTTAAAATTAACAATATACTTAAAGAATCATTTTTGGAATCTCTTAATAATATCAATGTTAACTACCAAATTCAAAACATAGTCTTTTAGGTTAAATAAATTTCCATTTTCCCTGTGAGAAACTCAGTTAGCATTAGAGACTATACTACACCTTCCTGATGATGAACACTCCTGGGGGAATTGTATCATAAACTAAGGACTGGGAAGGAAGGCAGAGTGGGAGCAGAAGAGATCTGGAGGGAAGGATGTTTGGGGAGCGGTTTAACAGCAGTGAGTTTGTGACAGAGGCTGTCAAGGTTGATAGTGATGCTTCTCCCTTCTATGATCCCACAAATCTTAGTAACTCCCCCAGGAAAATCGTGAGATGGCTGTGCATTTGCTGTTCTTTCGCTCTCCCTCTGACATGCACCTGCAGACCATCCTCACTAACCCGGTCCCTACCGATTCATCCTTCAGCGCTTGGAGCGCTCCAGGGGGGGCTGAGACGCTTCAGTTGCATATTCTGAAAGCACCCCGTATTCACTCTAGAATCTAAGAGAGCTGGAATTCATGTGTGTGTGTTAGGTCTGCCTCTTTCAGGCTCTACAAACCCCGGCAGGCAGAAGTGGAAGTAATGTGAACACATCATATAGTGTGTTTCCCCTAGAAAATCAAGATACCAATTTATACGCATGAAAAATTCATACAAGGACAGGACTCTGCTTAATTTGTTTCCAATTTGTTCACTGGAGCATAACACAGAGGTCAAAATCATTGAACTGCCATTGGATGAATATGCAACTATTAAATAATGATGTATATTTATTGACATGCAAATACGTGCGGATATACAATTAAAAGAAAAAAGCACGTTATAGAAAATATGCATTTATAACTCATTTGTTTTAAATAGTTATATGGAACATATAAACGCATTTAAAGTGTACAGCAGCATATACTCATCTGAAAAATATATTTAAAACCATTCATTACATTTATGTCTGGAAGATTCGATTAGATGTGGTGTTCCCATTCTTTGGTTTCTTTACACTGTCCAAACATATTATGAACATGTATTCCTTTAAAATTAGAAAATCAAAATTCCATATGGAAAAAGAAAATACCCTGTTGGTGATAGGATTCAACTACTATAAAAAAAAAAAGAGAGAGAGAGAGAGATTTCTCCAATCACAACTTCCAAAAACAAAGAAACACAATTTTGGAATCCATGAGTGACGGACTGAAACAGCGTTTAAGAAAGAGGCCGTTGCCACAGGCCAGGTCGTTGGTGGTCACAGAGTTAACAGAAGGCAGTGCTGCCTTTTCCACCTCGAGCTGCCCAGGCAGACAGAGCCAGGTGCTGCAGAGAGAAAACGGGCAACACAGTGGACCTGGTCCCAGGCTGGGACACAGCAGGGTTCACACAGAACCCTGTCTACACAGCGATCCCAAACTGTTCCTGCAGGCTTTTCTCACATCCACCTCCCCAACCCCTCCCACCCCACCAAGCAGGTGCGCACGCCTCTTCACAGCTCCCTTGTCACCTATGAAATCTTTTGTCTCTTTTCCTGTCATTCCCTCAAATGAGAGAAGAAAAATTTCACTCCACTTGCCAGACTGAAGATTCAAAAGAAGCAGGTTAATAACAACTATTAACTCGGGCAACCAAGTCCTTGTACAACCCCCTCAATTTTGCTTTTTGTTAAAAAAAAATGTAATGTGATGCATACATATTTTGCTCATTTTTTAAAACATATTCTGTATGTAAGTGCCCTGGTACATGCCTGATATATTTTTAAATCTTTCCTTTCCAAGGGAAAATGGACATAGAGAATTCCCTTCCATATCTACTCTACTACTTAGTAGTGCCATAAATCTAACGGCAAAGATAATATTAGCAACACATAATTATGCAGTGCTCAGATATCTGCTATTGTGATAAACCGTGTTGATTACTGCTGTTTTACAGAATAATTGAGCAACTTATCCTAGTTTGCACAACTGAAGAGCAAGCATTTGATCTCAGAGGAACCAAAGGGCCAGTTCCTCTTAAACTACTCCTCCCCTCATCCTCTCTAGTTCCTCCACTCAAGGTCACTAGTAATTTCATGACATCATTAGTGTCTCAGGCAATAGAGCCGATGGTGTGGGGAATTATCCTCCTCCCCACAAAGAGTGCCAGGAATATGAGCTCTGGCCAGAGAAAGTTCTGGAAGAACAAGAGCGACTACTAACATCAACAGCAGTTGATATGAACCAGAGATGGTGATGCTTCTTTATTTCAGATAAAATGAACATTCCACCATAAAGCTCACAGTAGGAAGAGAGTATAAAAACCGGCTCCACAATTAACCAGCATGATCATATTGGATATCACATTACACGACACCACATTGCCCAGCACATGACAGCATTTAAGTATTTTTTAAAATATATTTTATGGATGTTTTACAGAGAGGAAGGGAGAGAGATAGAGAGTTAGAAACATTGATGAGAGAGAAACATCGATCAGCTGCCTCTTTACACACCTCCTACTGGGGTTGTGCCCACAACCAAGTACATGCCCTTGACCGGAATCACCTGGGACCTTTCACTCCACAAGCTGATACTCTATCCACTGAGCCAAACCGGTTAGGACAGCATGTAAATATTTTCTTAATGACTTTTTTAAAGTAATGTGAGCTCGTATATGCATCTTTGCTACTCTTTCTTAGTAGTTCAATGTTAAAGCCTACTGGCACATTGTATGTCCAATTAACAGTTATTGAATAAACTGAGTAGATGACTTAGAATTATTTAAGGACCCATCTTCTTGATCCCTACAATGGAAATAATGTTGCTCATAACTGATCGGTTTGACATATTTCAAGTTCCTAGCCTGGTGTTTAGAATGTACTGAGTGCTATATTCCGGGAAATGTTATCTTTCCACCCTGCCCCTGTTCCCAGTCACATAGGGTCTCATCACTGTGTTCGTGTTTATTTCTAAGCTAACTTAAAGCCTGTGATAAGTGTGATCTCAAGCTCGGTCCTTTGGATGGGTTTGAAATACAGGAAATGGCTCAGCTAAGAGTGTCTCCATTGCACTGAGTGGAACATATGAAAATTGCAATTAGCAAAGTTATGCAGTGGGTAACTACTGTGTATCCCAAGTTATATTTATCCATTACAACTTTGTCATCAAATATTGGATGCGCCCTATAGTTAGCGTCACTGTAGCTTTGCATTTCAGCTGGAGAAAAAGACACCTTCCTTTTGTCTTCCCTGATTAACATTTCCAAGCTCTGTAATTTCCGAGCTGCTCACAGAAACAAAGCCACCGAGCTCATGCAGAAAGCCTATTCTCCAAGGCATAAATATTTGCTATTCAGACAACCCCAACGAGGGCTTCGTTATTTCAAACTGAAGAAAGAAAATTACTAGTAATGATTGGTTTCAGCTAACGAAATGCTTTTATGCAAATGGGTGAACCCTAAATATGACCTGGAAACAAAAGATTGCTTAACAGTTCCTATTAAGCAAGGCATTAGTAGATCAATTAAACAGAACTTCTCTCTAACGAGTGTGTGGTACAGAGGTTGCCATAGAATCCTGGGAAGGAAAGGCCCTTGATTCTGATCCATTGCTATAAAACTGCAAAATGCTCTATGTCTGTTGGTGGCTAGTTGAACTCCTGTTGAAATAAGTCACTTCTGAAAAAAAAAAAAAAAGCACCGTCTTGTCTGTATGTGGTGGCTTTGAGCTACTAGGTTCTCTCTCCTCACTCTCCTACTCCTTAGATAGGCCGTGCTGGTATATCATCTGTCTGTGTGGCCCCACCCACCCAGATCTGTAATTACAGAGACCTACTATAGTGAAGTATCATGTGTCTGAACTGAGATGGCTCCAGTAGGAGAAACAGACAGATGACTGAATATCCATATACCGCCACCGCCTTTTAGTGCTGTGCTGGTGAAGCCAGTCTCCACCATGACATTGGGCTATCCCAAGTGCTGCTGGAGAGGACACACAGGACTGAGGGGAGAAAGGCGTCCAAGGACAGTACAGAGCCAATGAGAGACTTGGCCAACCCCACCGGCAAATCTGGAAATAAAATGGTCCTTCAGAGTTATAGTTGGTTAGACCAAGAGACCTGAGACTTTACTCCACTGATAGGTGAGTTATTGGATGCAGATTGTCCCAGGAATGGTGTTGCCTTAGGCAAAGTGGCTGCTATTGAGCCAGAAGTTGACAGCTGACGCTGACTGCTCTTTTGACTGCACTCGGATTATCTTCATGCACCCACAAAATGCTTAAGTCCAATGTTTAAAAGCAATGATCAGCCTACATTCATAATCACTTCTCTGCCAATGTAATATTATATCAACAAATGGTTAATGACTAGATGATTTGATCTTTAATCATTAAAATACTAAAACTAAAGAAAATACCACTTTGGGCTGCGATATTAGCGTATGATGATATCAAATGTGAAATTCACATTAGCAAAAGAGACTGTATCAACAGAAAGCTCACACGTCTACTGTATCAAATGTGGAAACTCTAATTCAATAGGGAAATGGTAAAAGGGTTATATCCAAATACATTCCATTCAGAAAATAATCACATCTAGCTAAATAGAAGTAAAGAAATTACTATAGTTCCATAGGTACTTAAAAGATATCCATTTGGGAAACACAGCAGTGTGAGGACACTAAAATTAAGATGATTATTTCATACTGAATGTATCTGAGAAACCATGAATTTAGAGAGGGGACATTGCCACCAATCACTGAACCTCTAATGTTAGTCAAGTTTGTATGAAGATTAAGGAGGTTAAAGAGAGGACAAAAACATGTATCAGAACAATTATTTAAAAAGATAAAAAGCAATTCATTACTCAGAGGTCAAGGGAACTCTACACTCACCAGATTGACCTCTTTCCTGACAATGGTCAAGGAATTTTTGCATGTGATTCAAGTGCCAAAAAGGAGTAGGGTACCAACTGACATACCTGGGCTTAAAGGTGGTGGGAGAAGGGACTTCATAAAATCATTCTTAATTATCAAACACATGTTGGCACAAATCACCTTACTAATTTTAACTTATAAGTCCACCTTAAACTTTCACCATTAAAATGTGCATGCCTCGGAGAGTGATGAGGAAGGCACAGGGTGCTAACAGCGATCCTAAATAGTAAGTAAATACCTGACTTAGACCCCCATTAGCTAGAACAATTTTAAATGTTTCTGGTAAAGAGTTTCACCTTCAAGTGCCAAGTATCTGAAAAGAGCAACCTCAGCCTGATGTTCTAAAATTAACCTTATAACAGTGTAAGTGCTGATGGTAAACACTTTCTCAATCTTATATCATTTGGCCAGATACCCCAATGGACTCGATGTCATAGTATGATGAAATAGATCATTTGAATTATTTAGTGTCAAAAGATCCAAATAGACAGCTAGAACATTCAGAGGAATAATTAATTCCATACCCTGGCCAAAAACTTGTGGGAGCGCTTTGAGGCAGGCATTCATCGAAACTCAGATATCGCATGAAAATGCGTTAACTGTTTGAAGAGCTGCGTTGTCTGTCATTCATAGCATTACATTCCAGTGGGTGCCACGTGTCAGTGTTAGAAAACTCGTGGGACACTCGCACCTGAAATTGTCTTCTTTCCCTCCTTGAGGCGATGTTACGTGGTGATGCGATCGCGCGTCACAGCTGGATGTGTGTTAAGGATCGGCCTCACTCAGAGTCCCTCGCCCTTTTCCTGTGGCGTGTGACCGGGAACAACCCTACCATCATGTTCAGGGTGAGGGTCATGTGGCTGGAACAGTCACAGTAGGCGATTTGGCTATTCTGTAATGATCATGCAATATGACAGAATTTCATTTACAAAATGTTATGCATGTTCTAGTTGTGTGTGTGTGTGTGTGTGTGTGTGTGCGCGCGCACGTGTGTGTGAACCACTTTTCTTTTAAAGTTGAGGTTTTTATATGTAGTTCAAATGAAAACTGAAATAAAATATATTTAACTATATATTAACTTTATTTATGAAGCAGCTCTGTTTAATAATAACCTATGTCACAGGGATACAATTTATTTAAAGAGCCTGCATGAAAACCAAAATAGCCACCTTTACCTTATTTTAGAATACCTTCATCATTAATATTTCCCTTTATATAAAATTATATAAATATTAAGATCTATAAAATTTGCTAAGAGCAGAACTTAACGGTTGAATCACACACACACAGAAAGATAAATATACAAGATGATGAATGTGCTAATTTACTCAATGAGAGGAATCCTTTCATGATACATCTATCAAATTATCACATTGTACAGTTCAACCATCTCTCCATTTTCTCAGCTAAACCTCAATACAAGTCGGGGGAGGGGGGTTCATGGTAAGGAAAAAATGGCTAGGAAAAAAATGGATCAAATATGTAAATCCAAAGAAGACCACAATGTAAAACAATTGTAATTCTGTTCATCCCTCTATTAAAGAAATATTGAAAGCACTAAAAGAGGCCTTGGTATATAAAATATCAAGAAGCCTTTTTTCGGCTTGGTATTGTTTTGAGTTGTAATGAGAAAGCTAAAAAGTAATGGGGGGAATAAGGACACGTCTTTAACACCCTAATCCATAAAGAGATTTTAAAAAGAAAGGTAGAAAGTGCGCTGCAGGGAAACAGGCTTCGGCAGAAGGGAAAACACAGCACCGGAGCAGGTCATGGGAAGCGGGCTCATTTCCGGTGAGAAGTGAGGAGTTCCAGGTGAAAGGTCAAACCAGAGGCGCCTGCACTGCCCGCAGAGGGCACGCAGCAACAGCAGCTGCGAGCCGGGCCCAAGGGTAACGGCGACCTTGGCCCAGTCTGGGAAGTTCAGGCTCAGTGGCTGCCGCTGACCAGGGATCCGGTGGCTGTGGCCAGCACGCACTGACCCCCACAGGGAGGCACGGCTTCATTTCCGGAAACACTGCTTCATTTCCGGAAACACAGCTTCATTTCCGGAAACATGGCTTCATTTCCGGAAACCCGGGGGCGGTGCTGCCGCTCAGCATGGTGGGAGGCGAGGAGGCCTTCTGGGTGGGCACGAACCCCGTTTGCTCGCGGTTTGCTCATCATTGCTCTCTCTTTCGGAGTTTATTTCCCCACAAAGCTTTGTTCAATCGCCCAAAAGCGAATGGATGAAACTTTAAATGACATGAAGTAATTGTTTTGAAGTACGTGTTTAAAGCATTCCTCGTGACCTTGGGAGCCACACTCTCTGTAGCCTGTGGATCTCGTCTATGGAGTCTGCAAGTGCCCAGTTACTGCTGCGCCGGGTCACCTTTTAGACGCTGCCTGACACATTTCCCCATCCCCTGTCCCCTCATTTCCTTCCTCCTCTCCCCCCGCCCCCCAAAAGCAGAAGCCTGAGGTTGGGGAAACCTGCGTTCACTTGACATCTGCATGGGGAGGTCCTCCTTCCACGACAGGGGACAGAGGAAGGCGTGCCTAGGTGAGGGCTGCTTTGCTCAAGTTTAATCGGATAATCAAAAGCTTACTATTTTTTAAAGAAGTAAAAGCAAAACAGGCAGCTCAGAGTACAAAACTGATCTGTAAAAATCCCCAATTCCACTTAAAATAGGGACACATTATTTTCATTTCCTTAAAAATTAACCAGACCACTAAGTGATATTTAGAAAAGTATAAGAATCACATAGACTATTAAAACCATTTTCTAAACATTCAATTTTCCGTTATTATAACTTCATGTGGACGCCTGGATCACATCATACATATGTTATAAATGATGACATCAGTTAAATATTTTTGACAACAGAAATGTATGAAATTAATCATGTATAAATATGTAGATTAACATCTAAAAGATTTTTCTCTCACAAAAGGGGTTTAGGAAAAAAATGTAATCTATTTACTTTGTAATCTCTATATCTGTCTAGAGATTAAAAAAAAAACAATTAAAGTGATGGTTCTTGTAAAAACATGATTTTATATAAGAGCTATAGCTTTGCATAAGTACCTGTACCTAATAAAGAAATGGGATTGGACTTCTTGTTTTTTTTGTTTATTTTGTTTTGTTGGCTTGATTCTATTTCCTTTTCCTTTTTGTAAAAAAATATATTTTTATTGATTTCAGAGAGGAAGGGAGAGGGAGAGAGAGATAGAAACATCAATGATAAGAATCATTGATCGTCTGCCTCCTACATGCCCCCTACTGGGGGTTGAGCCTGAAACCCAAGCATGTGCCCTTGACAGGAATCGAACCTGGGACCCTTCAGTCCACAGGCTGATGCTCAATCCACTGAGCCAAACCAGCTAGGGCTATTTACTTTTTATTTTACTTCAAAATGTGACATCTTGCTTAACATTTTCTCTAATTCATTCAGAAATATGCTTACCATGGACATTCTCAGAAAGAACTTGATCATGAACGTGTTTGTGAAGTAGAGATTCTCTACAGAAAGTGTCAGCATAAGAATTAAAAGCATTCCTACAAAAAATACCAACTCCATCTGGACTTACCTAGGGTTTACTATAATATAGTTTATTCTAAACCACCTTTTTCTCTACCATCTACTAATTAACATGTCAACAAAACCATGCCATATGTAAAATCCTATCTAATAAAAGAGTAATATGCAAATTTGACCATACCTTCGCTACACCCACAAGCCATGCCCACCAGCCACGCCCACCATCCAATAAGGAGCAGGGGTAGGGCCAAGATGGCCCAGGCCACAGGGGGGTGGGGAGGGCTGAGATGCACATGAGGTTGAGGGGGGGGGCCTGCAGCAGTGGTGCCACAGTGCGGTTGCAGGCGTGGCTGCCACAAGTGCAGGGGGCCCCCGGTGCTGGGCAGTTGCTGCCTGGGCTAAGGCCTGGGCTGGGGTGGCAGGGCCGGGGTGTCCGGCAAGCGCGGGACACCTGGGGCTGGGCGGTTGCCAGTGGCCAGGGCTAAGGCCAGGGCCAGAGCTGAGGCGGCCGGGGCAGAGCCAGCCATTGGCCTCATTGAGGGGGCAGTTGGGCTGAGGGCTCACCCACCCCCAGTGCAAGAATTTTGTGCACTGGGCCCCTAGTATATTATAAAATACCAATATAGATCAAGTTTTATCTTGAACTATATAAAAATCACCTTTGCTAGTATAATATTGACTGCTTAAAAATCAGTGTTCCTGTTTTGCTATATAACAATAACTGTCTACTTTTATTTTAGTGACTAAATGCATACCAGAAACAAAGATTCTGCCAGCCTTTTAGTACTGAGTGTCATGGGCTCAGACCTCCACTCTTCCTTACTCCCTTAGCGGATCCAAGCACATCCTTCGAATGCCATCTGTTTGCAAAGCATCTCCAAATGTATACCTCCCGTCCGGACCTTTCTCCCAAGATCCAGAAGAATGCATTCAACTGCATCCTTGGAGCATATTTTCAATAACAGACATTTTTAAATCTCACTAAGTCGATGTTTTATGTTGTTTGCTTGTTTTATATTGAGGTATACTTGACCTATAATATTATGCTGCTTTCAGGGTGAATTGACGTGGGTCCCAAGGTTCAGCCTTTATTGACCGGCTTCAGGGAGGCCAGCATGGTCCGTGGCTAATGGGTTGGAGGCTCTCTGCAAAGGTGCGCACCTGAGCACTCTGTGCTTTGCTTTTCAGTCCTCTGGGCACTCAGGCTGACAAGCGAAAGTAATGCTACCACTATTACATGGCCAGAGGTTTTCAGAATAAACATGCATATTAACAGAAGAGCTTTTCAGAAAATGTATTTTCCAAACTGGGTCTAATAGGATTTCTTTCATATGTAGACTGAAGTCCCTAAAAGCAAATGATTTCATTGCTTGGTAGGAAATGAAAATACACAAAGAAAAGTATGGTGCCATGTGTCATCATAAAGAGTTATCGCAACATACTTTCAAATCGGCGCTTGAATGTGCCACAGAAATCCAAGGAACTCGTGGGTGGTCCGTGAAAGAGCCACCAAAGTTTTGCATAATTTAAAAATACATAAAGTTTACCAGAAAGAAAGAAATTGCATTAAATATCTTATTGAACATCCGGAGTAAATGTACTCTGTGTATATACAAAGCCTTGTGTCTTCAGAAGCAGAGCCTGACTGTCTAAAGAGAATAATACAGAAAGGTCACCTCCTTGTCTCTCAAGCCAGCCTCGCCGTTCCTCAATTACACCCAAGTCATCCATCCCCTCTGTCCACAGCCCACACACAAGTCCCACTCATTATTCCGTAGCCCACTTTTTCTCTTCTGCAGCAGCCTTCTCTGGCTACATTCCCGGAAATCCCTCCATAGAACTTAGGACATGATAGGTTCATATCATAATATATTTTATATCGAATCAATTTTATAACTCGCCTCTTGGTGATATCACCTAAAGCATACTGTAACTTTCATGATGAGAAGCACATGCTCTCCTGTTTCCCCATTTCCTGAAAAACCTAAAATTTTATAGAATTCACAATTGACTCACACGTTTCACACACAATTGACTGATAGCTTTAAAAAGTATAATTATAAAAATAGGAGAAAAACACAGTCACATATGACTTAAATCCCATTCATCCTTTCGATCCATACCACACTGAAAATTTAATGATGCAAATTGTAATATCAAGGACCTGTACAGTCCCTCCAATTAGTTCTTTCAGACATAAGAATAGGATCTATTTAGGAAGTTTTTCTCGATGATAATGAAATGCTTCCAAGTTTTAAATAAATTGTATTTCTTCATGGGTATCAAGAGTAAGGTCTTTGAAGGCAGGGGTGGGAACCTTCTCTCTGCTTAGGGCCATTTGGGTATTTATAAGATCATTTGCGGGCCCTACAAAATTATCCACTTAAAAATGAGCCCGCTGTATTTGGTCAAACATTTAATTAACTCACCCCCAATGCTTTGGTAGGGCCAGATCAAAAGATTTTGTAGGCCTTACATTTCAAATAATATTTCTTTAAAAAATATTCTGCTTTCTATTGCACAGGTGACGAAACCCATTTCAGAGTGTGCAAAAACATGTGATAAATCCTTGCTGTTGGTGGAAATGGGCTGTAAAAGGAAAAAGGCTACAATTAAAAGGCTGATTCCCATGTGTCATTTATTGTTCACATGATGGTCTGTGCGCACAGAGGTGAGTCATTTAAGAGTCAGGGCAGAAAGGGCGGAGATGATATGGTTTTTGGAGGCAGGTTCAGTGGGTTGATACAAGCTGTGATGGGAAAGTCTGGAGTTGACAGAAAGGTGGGGAAAAAATTCCCCAGAACTGAAACCTAGGAATTTTCAGCGATATGACTCTGAGTTATATTGTGAAATAACCCATTGCTGCTCCAAACCTTCAAAAAATTTAGCAAGACAAATAATAAAAAAAAAATGTTGGGAGGTTTTGGAGAAAAAAGGAACCCTCATTCAATGTGGGCGGAAACAAAGTGGTACAGCCGCTCTGAAAAACAGTGTGAAGGGCCCTCAGAAGATGAAGAATCGAGGTACCAGAGGGCCCAACAACTTCCCTTCTGGGGATCTAGCCACAAAATTGGAAAGCATTAATTCACAAAGATGTAAGTACCCCTATGTTCATCGCAGCATTAATCATATGGTGTCCAAGATACGGAAACAACCTAAGTGTTCTTCGGTAAAGGCTGGGTAAAGCAGATGTGGTCCATGTACACAATGGAATACTACCCAGCCACCAGAGAAGGTAAAATACTGCCAAGAACCATGTAATCTCACTCACATGTGGAATATATAACAAAGCAACAAATGAACAAACAAACAAGAAAAAGCAAAAAACAAAACTCACAGACACAGACAGTAGTATGCCGGTTACGTGGACGGATCTTGAGAATATCATGCTAAGTGAAATACATCAGACAGAAAATGTCAAGAACCATGTGATCTCACTCACATGTGGAATATATAACAAAGCAACAAATGAACAAACAAACAAGAAAAAGCAAGAAGCAAAACTCACAGACACAGACAGTAGTATGCTGGTTACCAGAGGGAAGGGGTGAGGGAGTTGTACAAGGGCTCAAATGAACGATGATGAGGCACGATTTGACTTTGGTGCTGGCCCCATAATGAAATATACAGGTGATGTACCAAAGAATTGTACACTTGGAACCTATATAATGTTTTAACCAATGTCACCCTACTGTGTTTTTTTTTTTTAATGAAGAAGCAAATGCCCTGTATGTGGAGTGGAAGAAAGGGATGCTGGATTATCTGTCAATCAAGGGAAATAAACTAAATATCCCTGTCCAGACCCACACAAAGAAGATAAAGAAGAGCAGAAATGTAAGAGAGAACACAAGTTCAGGAAGCACATGAACTGGACCAACAGGTCCCGGGTTTGATTCCGGTCAAGAGCTCGTGCCTTGGTTGCAGGCTCCTCCCGACCCGGGCCCTGGTCCGGGCTCCTGCAGGAGGCAAGCAATCGCTGTGTTTCTCCCACACCCATGTTTCTCTCTGTTTTTCCCTCTCGCTGTCTTGCACTCTCTCTAAAGTTCAATAAAAAACATTCTTGGGGGAAGAAAGGAGGGAAGGAGGGAAGGAGGGAAGGAGGGAAGGAGGGAAGGAGGGAAGGAGGGAAGGAGGGAAGGGAGGGAGGAGGGAGGGAGGGAGGGAGGGAGGAGGGAGGGAGGGAGGGAGGGAGGGAGGGAGGGAGGAAGGAAGGAAGGAAGGAAGGAAGGGAGGATTTGCTATGTATAGGAGTGAGAATAATTTATTATTTGAAGAAAAAATAATGAAAGTTTAAACATTGAAATGCCTCATAGACTGTAAAAAATAGAGAAACAATTACTTCAATCACTAGAGCGTATGTCTCTTCTTCCTAAATCTATTTGTACTTAAGGATTTCTAGAGTTCATACTGAGAAATCAGTATGAGGAGCAAAACTGATACCCACCATTCAGCCATAATACATACTGTTGCCATGACATAGACTGAAAAGGAATCTTACAAAAATGACCCGCCCTTTGCCACTAGCTTTACATCTCCATGCCAAGACTCCAAAGCCGATTTATCCATCATGCTTACTGTTGCCATTAACATTCTAATATTGAGTCCAGTCTAATTTGTCGAAAAGAATTCTTCATTTCTCTTACAAATCAATCACTTATTTTCACACAGGGAAAACCAGTTTGGCAGCACTTTTTCATACTCATTTTTTCCCTAACAGTTTTATGGAAAACTACTCTCTCACTGGATGTTCACTAATGATTTCCGGCACAGAGATTCTGACTCCGCCTCTAAATGCTGACATTTAGTGACTGCCAGTGTCTGAATGTGATCCCTTGTCAATCGCATGCACTGAACTGTTTCTCATTTAATCGGATGAGCTAACGTGCAGCCAACAGGCTTTATGTTGAGTTGGGAGCCACTCCTGGGATGCCAGTGTGCTCTTCCCCAGGGCCTGGGTTCCTGCACCCCATCACCCTGAGCAGGGGAGGCCAAGTGAGGGCAGAGAGAGGCCAAGTGAGGGCAGAGAGAGGCCAAGGTGAGGCAGGGAGAGGCCAAGGTGAGGCAGGGAGAGGCCAGGTGAGGCAGGGAGAGGCCAGGTGAGGCAGGGAGAGGCCAGGTGAGGCAGGGAGAGGCCAAGATGAGGCAGGGAGAGGCCAGGTGAGGCAGGGAGAGGCCAGGTGAGGCAGGGAGAGGCCAAGGAGAGGGAGGGAGAGGTCAGGTGAGGCAGGGAGAGGCCAGGTGAGGCAGGGGGAGGCCAGGTGAGGCAGGGGGAGGCCAGGTGAGGGAGGGAGAGGTCAGGTGAGGGAGGGAGAGGTCAGGTGAGGCAGGGAGAGGCCAGGTGAGGGCAGGGAGAGGCCAGGTGAGGGCAGGGGGAGCTCACGCCCTTGGGCCTCCAGGCCGTTCCTTCCCAGCCTTTCAGAGAAGCTGCTGCAGGAAAGCATCCCGTTCACAGCTGCTCCTGGGCTCCTGCTGGTCCATCCCCTGCTCCCCCGTTTCCAGAGCAGGAGAGGGAGTCTGTTTCTCAGAAGCTGGAGAAAAGAACAAATGCCCTCCACCCTCAGCAGTCTGACTGACTTACATGTGACTCCGGCTGCCATCACAGGAGGCCAGACAGCCCGCAGGAGCCGGGGGAGCCAAGGGCCTCTCCGGGCCTTTCCTGATGGGGCTGCTGCTGGGTCTCGGCCTAGCCGCTATTCCAGACCCGAGCGCAGGTCTGGGTGGTGCGTTTGGATCTGGGCCTGTGCCCCGGGCGCTCGGCATGAAAAGGAGCCGCGGGACTGGGGCTGTTTTATCTCGGGCCTGAGCTTCTGCTTCCATTAAATTAATGGACCCACTCAGCACGCTCTGCCTTTCAGACGCGCCCCTGATGAACACATTAGGAAGATCTTAAGTCTCGAGATGGTACATCATGGCATTAGCCGGGCACTCCTTGCCCGCGGCCTTCTTTGCCTGCAAATCTAATAATTAATGAGAGCTCCGCCTCCATCAAGCGCTGCATCAATATCTCGTGGCAAAGGGAGAAATGCCCTCTTCGCTCGCAGGAGAGCTTTCATCTTTTTGGGCGGGGATCCTGAAATGACAGAACATTGACAGGTCCTCCCGGTTGGGTCCTCGGAGCTGGGCGGCAGGTGCAGGCTGCCTGTACTGGGCCAGAGAGACGCCAGCCCCAGGCCTGCCAACGTGCAGGGGGTACGGGGGTGGCAGCGAGGGGAGAGGGTCCTGCTCAGTATTGAGCTGTGAACATCAGTGAGTTTTGCTGGAGTTTGGACGTCCCTGGAAGGGAGGCAGAGGCTTAACATGGAAATCACATCATTTCGCTGCTGCTGTTGTTTTTAAGTGACTAGTTGCCTACAGTCAACTGTACATGTTTACTTTTATGTTGCTTCTATTTCAGAATATTTTGTCTTAACAGCATCGTTATCTGCCTTCTGCTTCTGGGCCTCAACGCAAACATAGCTCCGCATGTGACCGTGACCCCTAACCAGCCCCATGGGAAGGGCCCTCAGAGAGCATGGGGCTGCGGGGAACGTAGCCTGTGGGTGCTCTCTGAGGAGGGGTGATGGCCACTATGAGGACCGGGCATCGCCATCGGATGCCTGGGCATCTGTCCTTCACGGGCGTTTACACGAACGCAATGGAAAGCACTGGCCTGCTTGGCTGCACTGTCTGGTTTGCGTTTGGATGGCACTGATCAGCCATGTTTGGTGTTTCCCGGACCATCTAATGTCAATCAATGTGAGTCATAGTCTGAATGGGCATTGAGTCTGGGGAGGGGAGTGGAGTGGAGGGGAGAGGAAGGGAAGGGAGGAGAGGGGAGGAGAGGACAGCTGTGGATGCCCTGTACCTGAGACGCACCCGAATCTGCCCATGGGCAGAGAGCTCCATTGCTGAAAGGTGGTGTGAAGCTGCCCCACAGCCCGAAGGCCAATCTCACGTCCTCTTAGCAGTGAAGCCGTTGACTCTGGAAGTAAAACTCATCCCCAGATTTGGTCACATTGACAAAGCAAGTCCACTCAACTTCTGCCACCTCATGGCTAGAGCCCATGGGACTCTGCCTGCTGTCAGAGGCTAGAGGGCTCCTATTCACAGCAAAGCGGAGTGGCGTGTCTTTGAGGACGTCTAAGGCTGCTTATTGAGGTGAGAGCAAGGTGAGCCCAATGCTCTCCTCCTCCACATCTCCCACCTCCTCCTCCACATCTCCCACCTCCTCCTCCACATCTCCCACTCCTCCTCCACATCTCCCATCTCCTCCTCCACATCTCCCACTCCTCCTCCACATCTCCCACTTCTCCTCCACATCTCCCACTCCTCCTCCACATCTCCCACCTCCTCCTCCACATCTCCCACCTCCTCCTCCACATCTCCCACTCCTCCTCCACATCTCCCACCTCCTCCTCCACATCTCCCACCTCCTCCTCCACATCTCCCATCTCCTCCTCCACATCTCCCACTCCTCCTCCACATCTCCCACCTCCTCCTCCACATCTCCCACTCCTCCTCCACATCTCCCACCTCCTCCTCCACATCTCCCACCTCCTCCTCCACATCTCCCACTCCTCCTCCACATCTCCCACCTCCTCCTCCACATCTCCCACCTCCTCCTCCACATCTCCCACCTCCTCCTCCACATCTCCCACCTCCTCCTCCACATCTCCCACAGCAGAGGCGGCTCCCGGCTGAATCCACTCCAACCCCGGCTCATTTAGGGACAGTTCATTACGGCATTTGCTTACATATCATCACCACTTTGCTTACACATCATCATCACTGTGGCGTTTGCTTACACAGGACAATGAACTGTATCTTGCATAATATTGTATAAATATGACAGCCACAGCAGAAAAGATAAAATCATGCTAACAAATAGTCTGTAATTAGAGAGCAAGATTTTGAATATTTTAATGAACACAGATACAGAGCGTTAACTTTTAAAGTAAATCACTAGTCAATGTGGGCAGCAAGGAGTGGCCAGGATGGAGACATGGTGGTTCCAGGCTGTGTAAGAGGGCACTGCCACCTGGGCCTTAACTGTAAAGCAGCTGCAAGATGGGATGGCATGACTCACTCTCCAGGCTCCTCCCTCCACACACAGCTAAGTGTTCTTGGGGTGACTCAACAGCCAGAAAGCTATGCACTCAGGTCATGAAAAGTGAAGAAAACTGGGGCCTCACAGCCTGTGTTCCCTGGGATTTCTTTGTGTCTCCCCTGTACCCCAACTCCCCCAGCAAGTCTGCAGCCTGGAGGCACCAACAGGTTCGGACTGAAATGAACCCACAAAATCCCTGCTCTCTCCAGGGAGAAGACCAGGAGGAGAAAGACAGCCCAGTGGAGACCCCAGTGCCATACCCACTCCACATCCCTGTCCAGCCCAGGGGGTTCACCAGCCACAGGCAGCAGCCAGAGACCCCTCCCTTATCCTAGAGAGGCCCAGGGACCCCTCCCTTACCTTAGGGAGACTCAGGGACCCTTCCCTTACCCTAGGGAGACCCAGAAACCCCTCCCTTACCCTAGGGATGCCCAGGGACCCCTCACTTAACCTAGGGAGACCCATGGACCTTTCACTTACTCTAGGGACGCCCAGGGACCCTTCCCTTACTCTAGGACGGTCTAGGGATCCCTCCCTTACTTTAGAGATGCCCAGGGGCCCCTCCCTTGCCCCAGGGTGGCTCAGGTCCTCCTTCTTTGCCCAGGGTGGCCAAGGGACCCCCCTCTTGTATCAGGGTGGCCCAGGGACCTCTGTCTTGCCCCAGGGTGGCCCAGGGACCCCTCCCTTATCCTAGGGAGACCCAAGGACTCTTCTCTTGCCCAAGGGTGCCTCAGAGACAGACCTGGTCCACCGTAGCAGCCCACGAACAGGGACTCGCCTCCTGCCCACGTTTAATACGCCGCCGCCTGACCTACCCAGCAAGAGTCTGCAGATACAGCCCTGCCCGGGGACCAGGGGCCTGACCTGCAGGGACCCACCTGCAGCCGGCTGTCTCCAGCCTCCGTCTTTTACTTCAGTGACACTGAATTCTTGAGGGTTTGGTTTTTTTAAGAGTTAAGTTAGGTATATTTAGGCAGCATTTAGTTCTGATAAAGTTCATAGTCTCTGAAGACAGAAAAGGACTAAAATATTTAGATAGAAAAATCATTTAAAGTGCAAAGCAAAGAAGTTAGAGCTAATTAAATCATAATCTGTATTCAGTTAGATCCGTGGTTGGCAACCTGCGGCTCTCGAGCCATATTGCGGCTCTTTAGCGCCTTTAGTGTGGCTCTTCCACACAATTCGGAGTACCTTAATTTAGTTAATAACAATGTACCTACCTATATAGTTTAAGTTTAAAAAATGTGGCTCTTAAAAGAAATTTCCATCGTTGTACTGTTGCTATTGGCTCTGTTGACCAATGAGTTTGCCGACCACTGGTCTAGGCCATCCTTTCCAACAGAGGCACTTGGCTAATCCAAGATGTAAGCCGGGTTAAAGTCCACAATAGGCTCCTATTCGCTGAGTTCCCAGCAGGCTGCGCCCTCTGTATGTTCGCAGCAGGTACTGGCCTGCCTATGGGGGTGTCGTTTCCTACAAAGGTCCCCATGAACCCCGCGGGAGAGCAGCACATCTCCTGGCACACTGAGCCTGGCCGAGTGCCCACCATCACAGGGACACGTACCCTGTCCGCTTCTGGGCATCAGCAACACCCTCTGCCAATGGCAGGGCAGGAGCCAGCTTCAGGTGATGTGAATTGAACTGTGATCATCTGCATGTTCCACGGCCCCATTGGATTTTACTTAGAAACCAAGTTCAAATGCTATAGGATCCAGAATTCCAACACAGTGCCAACACGAATTGAAGCACGAGGCCCTGCTGAGTAACACGCCCTGCCCCCCGCCATAGGCACCAGCCACCAGCACTGGCTTTCAGGGAGTCTAGAGCTTTCCTGGCGACTAGAAGCATGGCAGGGAGCACAGGCTGGGGAGGGAGGGAGGGCCTGTGACATGCCCATGAGCACAGGAGGCACACCTGGAAGAAAGGACGCCTAAAACCGAGTCTAGCCAAAACCTGTTTGGCTCAGTGGATAGAGCGTTGGCCTGCGGACTGAAAGGTCCCAGGTTCGATTCCAGGTCAAGGGCATGTACCTTGGCTGTGGGCACATCCCCAGTAGGGGGTGTGCAAGAGGCAGCTGGTCAATGTTTCTCTCTCATCGGTGTTTCTGACTTTCTATCCCTCTCCCTTCCTCTCTGTAAAAAATCATTAAAATACATATTTTTAAAAAATAAACCGAGTCTACTAGACTTCCCAAATTGCCCGATCACACCCCACCTCAACGTGGCTGTGTGTGGACTCTGCTGCGTGCCCTCCCCCACTCCCCCCGACAGAAAGACTTTCTTTTCACTCCCCAACAAGAGGCGTTTGGCTGACTGTCTTATTTCTTCCCTTATGTTGGCATGAGTCTTGCAAGTGCTGTTAACACACTGATTCCCACACCCACAAAAGGTCAGCGGGAGGCCAAGGTAAAGCAGCCTTTTGAAAACAGGTCAAGGACAGAGGAGAGAACCAAGATGGTGGCATAGGTCAAACACCTATCTTGCCATCATACACAACAATTTTAAAACTACAACTTAACGAAAGAACAAACACCATCCAGAATCACCGGAAAGCTGGCCGAGCGAAAATTCCACAAATAAAAGTGAAGATAAGACACTGTGACTGAGAGGAGCAGCTGAGGACAGTGTTGAAGATACGTGCAGAGAGAGGTTTGGAGGAGCGCACGCGCCAGCGGAGAAGGCGGGCGGCTGAAAACCGGCCAGTTTTCTTGAATGGGGGAGACAAAGACATCCCTACTGGACTGATTCTCCAGCTCTGAGTGAAGTCCAGGGAACCCACTATCATATGGGGTAAAAACTGGACAGTGGGAGGGCACGCTGAAGCTTGGGTGCTGCAGGGGTCTGCCAGCTTGTGGAGAAGGCGAGCTTGTGCAGAGTTCCGGTGAACTTGGGAACAGCGCAGCTGCGTGATTGCGGAGAGAGCGCTTGCGACTTGCTCTCTCATTCGGGAAACCATCAGACTGCTTTGTTTTATGAACCTGGGTGAGACCTTGGGTGTGGAGACTCATTTGGGGAGAGGCTGAATTCTCCATCACCCAGTGGAGCTCGGCAGCGGCTTTCTCAGAGGTGCTGGAGGTCATTACCCCCAGCACAGAGTCCCTGGGGCCACATAGGGTGGAGCTAACGTTGTCTGCTTGGCCCGGAGACTCCACCCATCCAACCCGAGCACAGCTGAACTTCACAGACAATTGGCCTGGAGGTCAACCCCTCCAAGTGCTAACAACGATTAACCTGAGCCTAACTTCAGCAAGACTGTGCAACCTATATCCACCTCAGGTAACTGGGGAGGCTGAGCCACTGTCCCTTGTAGGGCATCTACCACAAAAAGCTAATTGACCAACTCAGGGAAGCAGTCACCATGCAGAGACATGGAAAGAAATCAGATGTGAAAAAAAATGGAGGGAAAAAAACGACTGGACATGGAATTCAAAACCATGGTTATAGGGCTTCTCAAGAGGCTCCTAGAAAAGGTCGAGACCTATAAGGAAATAAGCAAGACCGACAAGGAAATGAATGAGACCCTCAAGGATATGAATGAGACCTACAAGGAAATGATCAAGACCAACGTGGAAATGAATGAGTCCTACAAGAAAATGAACAAGACCTACAAGAAAATGAATGAGACACTAAAGGATATGAAGGAGACTCTCAAGGATATGACAAAGGACCAAACAGAAATTAAGCATACACTGACTGAAATAAAAAATATCATACAAAGACCTAAAAGTGCTCTGGAGCACCCCAAGAACCAAGTTAAAGATTTGAAATACAAAGAGGTAAAATCCATTCAGCTGAAAAAGCAAGAAACCAAAAGAATCCAAAAAATTGAAGATAGTGTAAGAGGCCTCTGGGACAACCTCAAGCATACCAACATCCAAATTATAGGGGTGCCAGAAAAAGAGAGAGAGCAAGACAATGAAAACCTATTTGAAGAAATAGTAAAAGAAATTGACTTAGGAGTCCAAGAAGTGCACCAAAACCCAATATATAGGAACCCTAAGAGGACCACACCAAGGCACATCATAATTAAAATGCCAAGAGCAAAAGACAAAGAGAGAATATTAAAAGCAGCAAGAGAAAAACAGTTAGTTACCCATAAGGGAGCACCCATACGATTGTCAGTGGATTTCTCAACAGAAACGATGCAGGCCAGACGGGAGTGGCAAGAAATATTCAAAGTGATGAATAGCCAGAATCTACAACCAAGATTACTCTATCCAGCAAAGCTATCCTTCAGAATTGAAGGTCAGATAAAGTGCTTCGCAGATAAGAAAAAGCTAAAGGAGTTCATCACCAACAAACCAATATTATATGAAATGCTGAAAGATATTCTTTAAGAAGAGGAAGAAGAAAAAGATAAAAGTGTAAATTATGAACAACAAATACACATCTAGCAACAAATGAATCTAAAAAGCAAGTGAGTTAATCTGATGAGCAGGATAAACTGGTGAATGTAACAGAACCACGGAAATAGAGAGGGAATGGTCTGACAATTCTTGGGGAGAGAAGGGGTTTGGGAAGTGCAGCAAGAGACTGGACAAAAATCATGCAACTATGGGAGAGGACAGTGGAAGGGGGTGAGGGCGGAGGGTGGGATGGGTACCAGGTGGAGGGGAGCTATAGGGGGAAAAAAAGGGAACAATGTAATTAATAAACTGAACAATAAAGATAATTTTTTAAAAAGAAAAAAAAGAAAACAGGTTAAGGACAAAAAGGCTGTCTACCCAGACCCAGTAAGATGTCTGTGCATGCTCAGCTGCCCTTGACTCTGTCCTGTGGTTGGGGAGCTGTCCACCTGCTGACATGCACCTGCTGCTGGGACAGTGAGGACAGCAGGGTCCACCCTCCCAACCCCCAGCTCTCACCTGACGCAGACACACCTGAGAGGACCTGTCTGTGGTCATTTTTTAATTTTTTTAATTACATTTTATTGATTTTTTACAGAGAGGAAGGGAGGGGAATAGAAAGTCAGAAACATTGATGAGCCAGAAACATCGATCAGCTGCCTCCTGCACACCGCTCTCTGGGGATGTGCCCGCTACCCAGGTACATGCCCTTGACCGGAATGGAACCTGGGACCTTTCAGTCCGCAGGCCAACGCTCTATCCACTGAGCCAAACTGGTCATTTAATAAATAAATAAATAAATAAATAAATAAATAAATAAATAAATAAGCAAGCATTGACTCCAATGCTTTTATCCCTTTAGAACAGTGTCTTGTGTTTTGGAAAAATTAACTCAAACCTCAATATTGTAGCTACTGCGTAATGGGATTTATACAGTTTTTGCATGTCCAGTCTGCCCAGGGTCACACATATTCCTTAGGAAAATGAGACTGCAATCACTATCATTTCATTGAAAGAGAAAAAAATAGTACTCTGTGAACAAAATGACATTTTTTATTATTGAGGTTAGTTTAGTACAAGGAGCAAGATGTTACAATTTTATGTTATGAACAAAATTTTATTGTAAGTAAAAAATTTCTAAGCACCCCCCAAAATATTGAGGAAAAGGGAGCATCAGAAAGTTGTGGAGGCTGACAGGTGCACAAATAAAGGTTTCTGGCCAAAACTGGTGTGGCTCAGTGGATAGAGCATCGGTCTGAGGACTGAAGGGTCCCGGGTTCGATTCCGGTCAAGGGCATGTACCTTGGTTGTGGGCACATCCACAGTGGGGGGTGTGCAGGAGGCAGCTGATCGATGTTTCTCTCTCATCGATGTTTCTGACTTTCAATCCCTCTCCCCTCGTCTCTGTGGAAAATCAATAAAATATATTTTAAAAATAAAAATAAAGGTTCTGGCATATGTAGAATATTAAAAACGGTCAAGTCATTGAAAGCTAGCTAGTCATGAACAGAACTTAGGGCCTGTATTGTTTGCTTGCATGTGCATATGGGTTTGTGTTGTAAACATAAAATAATAGATCTAGTACCGCTCTGTCTGCCTCGATGCTGCCAGCCACAACTTTACCCCATTTGAAATAAATTGCACCTTAAATCTGAAGGCAATTTTCCGTAGTTCGGTGGAGAGCAGAGATGGCTCCTTTGATATTCAGCAGCCCGGGAGCTGACGAACTTGTGAAGTCTGTGCGCCTGCCGACGAGGCTGCCTGTCTGTGTTCACTACCTTTCCTGTGCGCGTGCCGCGAAATGACTAAATTACAGGTATTTTACATGTGTTTTGTGGCACAAGACAGACACGGTCCACTGGTATAATTCATCTCGAAACACCCTGTTTTACAAAATTACAGAAAAGCACTGCAATTTGCTCCGTGTTTTTTTTTATTATTATTATTATTTTATTTCTAAGACTACAGCAAAATCTTCAAAGCCTGGAGGATGTCTTCCAGATCAGAACTTAGCCAGGCAATAAACAATTTTCATCAAAGCTCTGGGTTTGGGGAAACAGGGCACGATCGTGGCTTTAAAACTCTCGGTAATGTCTCCCACTATTAGCAATTTTGTCTTTTGTATCTTGACCTAATTCAGCCACCAAAGGCATCGGTTCTTCGGGAAGATCAGATGCGAGCACACCGACACGCACATGCACACGACGGTCCAGATGAGCTTACCCGCCGTCTCGGTCACTGAGGCGGACGAAACGGGTCAGCGGGCCGGGCAGCTGCCCTGGGCCGGAGCCTTTGACCCCCAGTGCTGCCAAGGTTCCCGCGACACACGCCTCCTCGTGAACTCAGGGACCATTTCCCACCTGAAAAGCCGCCTTTTAAAGTTTGTTTCGACTTCCACACCCGCCCCCAGCAGAATTCCACGTGAATAGCCGAGAGACGCTGTAGGAAACCTGTGAGCCTTGTGGCATCTAAACAAAATGCGGGGTAATTTGATGTTGGAAATAATTCTCACTCATTTTCAGTGATGACTTAAGATATGTTGTGTCTCTAGTTCCGTTGTTAGTGTTCCATTTCCTTTTTTCAATTTTATTTTTTTATTGTTTAAAGTATTACAAATAGTGGTACATATGTTTCCTTTTCTCCCCCTATTGACCTCCCCTCCAACCTCCCCTACCCCCCAGCACATGCCCTCACCTGCCCCCCCCCCAGTGTCTTGTACCCATTAGTTATGCTTATCTGCATGCGTACAAGTCCTTCGGTTGATCCCCCATAGCCCCCGCCCCCACCCTCCCCTGTCCCCCCGCTGTAGTCCGACAGTCTGTTCAATGCTTCTTTGCCTCTGTATCTATTTTATCCCCATTTCTTTTCTTTAAAAAATCTTGCATCTGCTTACTAGAAATCCTATCTAATAAAAGAGTAATATGCAAATTGACCATACCTCTGATCAAACCACGCCTATAGCCATGCCCATCAGTCAGTCAGGAATGAATTATGCAAATAAGCCCCAACCAAGATGGCTGTGGTCACTGAAATCAGGAGGGAGACTTGGATTTACCCGGCAACAGAGGAAGCCTAAGCCTTCCACCTGCCAGTTGCTGGCCTAGGCCTCCACTCAATGTTACAAAGTTTCAATTATAGAAGATACATAATCCCAACAGAAATGGCGGCAGAGGCTAGGGTTGCCTGGGCAATGGAGGAAGCCAAGCTTCTGCAGCCCTAGCATCTAGGCCTCCACTCTAGGCAACAAAGTTTCAATTATATCACTGCCACGGAGCCAGCAGAAGGCTTGGCTCTGCTCCAGGCTACAAAGTTTCAATTATAGAACATAGTTAATCCCAGATCCCAGGGCCACTGCTTGGGTCACTGGGGGTATAGTCAGCCTGCAAACCACCACAGGCCCCTCATCCAGGCTGTCCCTCACCCCAAGGGAACCCCCACCCTGATCCAGGATACCCTGCAGAGCAAACCAACTGGCCCCCACCCATGTCCCAGGCCTCTATCCTATCTAATAAAAGAGTAATGTGCAGATTGACCATCACTCCAACACACAAGAGGGCTGCCCCCATGTGGTCAAAGATCTTGCCCCCATGTAGACACAAGATGGCCACCACAAGATGGCCAGCAGGGGAGGACAGTGGAAGGTTCCAGGCCTGCAAGGGAGGGCAGTTGTGGGGCATCAGGCCAGCAGGGAAGGGCAGTTGGGGGCAAACAGGCTGGCAGGCAGAAGTGGTTAGGGACAATCAGGGAGGCAGGCAGGTGAGCAGTTTGGAGCCAACAGTACTGGATTGTGAGAAGGATGTCCAACTGCCCGTTTAGGCCCAATCCTGATCCCGGTATCGGGATTGGGCCTAAACAGTAAGTCGGACATCCCTCGAAGGGTCCCAGATCGGAGAGGGTGCAGGCTGGGCTGAGTGACATCCCCTGCCCCCTGTGCATGAATTTCGTTCACCAGGCCTCTAGTAAACATGTAAGAACAAAAAATGTTTGAGTCTCAATTTTAATGTCCAACAGTTCTGAGTCCGTTCCAATGTCAAATAGTTCCTTAGGTGTATATGTCAGCATTTCCATTTGTAATGCTAACAGCAGGACACCCATGAAAAACACACATGGTGTCAAAATAAGCCAAAGTAAAATCATTTGGGCAGAAATAAAAAGAATCCCAAGTCAAATTTACAGAAAATATTCCTTTATCAACTTTTGGTCGAGAATATGTTTATATATTTTCCGAAAACAACCCCAAGACCATATGGGTTTCTGCATCAGAGAGAAGTTGACAGGCTTGCTCATGAAGACAAGAGGAGAAACAGTCCAGAGATGGAAGACGCTGACGACATCTTGCCATGCTAGCCGTCAGCGGCTCAGCGTTGCTACAGGCGGCCCAGGACCAAACCAGAGAAGGTGGGACCTGCACTGACACCATGTGTCCACCATCCAGACACCACTGCTGACATGGACACATAAGGAACTATTTGACTTTGAAACTGGGACTCAGAACTGTTGGACATTGAAATTGAGATTTCCCATCTTAAAAACCGTGTTTTAAAGTTTGTTTTGACTTCCTCGCCCGTTCCTAGCAGAATTCCACGTGAATAGCCAAAAGACTCCATAGGAAAACTGTCAGCCTTATAGCATCTAAATAAAACGCGAGGTCATCTGATGTTGAAAATAATTCTCACTCATTTTCAGTGATGACTTCAAATACGACGTGTCTCTAGTTCCGTCGTAAATGTTCTCTTTTCTTAACATTTAGTGAAGAACCTCTAGAGGTTAGGAAATATTTTGTATTTGTGTGATTACATTGATTGTGAAATTTTGACATAAAATTTGACACCTCATTAAACACAGAAGTAACAATCAATTTACAAAATGGCAATCTTTAAGTTTTATATTTGTTAATGTGAGTGAATATGTAAAATTTGTATATTTTTTACTTATGTTATCTATTTAATATTCTGGAAAACCCGAGTGTCTATTTTGTATTAACGGGGTTCAATTGGCTAAAGTTGAATTCTGTATCTTAACATTAAATGATTCTTTATATAAAATTTTTTTTATTACTAAAGACATTGTCAGTCTTCCTTCTTTGGAAGTATTTGAGGTTGGCATAACTTACAGATATTGAAAGGGGGCAGTTTATAGAGGCTCTCTGCTTTACTCGGCTATTCTCTGTCCAATAGAACGAAACTTCTGCACATCACCCATGATGTGCACACCTCACCAGTAAACCATCCCCGAGAAGTTGACATATTTTCCGAATTCATAGTTTCTGACTTGCCTTTACACGTATGTCGGGTAACAGACTGGAACAGTAGGAAGGAGTGGACCAAGGATATGGCCTTTACACTGGAGTCTCCTTTCTATCCACTGATTAGCCTCGTGGCATCTGGCTTCTAGCTTAATTCTCTGAAATTCATTTAAACATACATACATCAGCTAGTTGTGTGGTTGGGGAATTAATAACAATTAGATAACCTGAACCAAAGTCTCAATGATGGTTATTGCATCAAGCAATTTACATACAATGTCTTACTTGCCTCACAAAAAATATATCCAACATACTGTGTACTATCACCATCCTTATTTACAGACTAGAGGCCCGATGCATGAATCTGTGCTCAGGTGGGGTCCCTCGGGGTGGCCTGGGGCGATCGGGCTCCAGCTCCTGCCCCCAGCCTCGAAGCCCCACAGCCCCGTGCCTGGCACCCTGCCTTGGCCTGGTGCTGCCCCCACACCTGCTCCACCATCTCGCCTGCAGGGCGATGGATTGGGTCCCTGGCCCGGCTCCCTCAGCCCTGGCAATCAGCAGATGGCACCCACCTTGACCCAGCGCCACCCACTCACCTGCTCCACCTTCCCACCACAGTCCTACTCTCATCAGGATCCATCCGGGCCAGCAGGGCCCCCACTGCCTCCTGCTGCCAGAGCCACATCCCTGACCCCCTCCATGTTCCACACCGCCCCCTGGTGATCAGCACATTTCACAAGGAGTGGTCAAAAGACCACAGAAGGGAACAATTTGCATATCAGGTTTTTATTGCATAGGATACCAAAATTGAAGTTCCAGGGAGCTAAATGCTACCAACTGCTATCAAATCAACTCAAGGTCTGGACTTTGAAACCAGGCTCTTTGACACCCGAGGTCCCATCTTCTTTCATTGCGTTGCCCTCGAATACCGAGACACTGTGTCAAGTGTGGTGTGCACGGAAAGGGACAAAGAGCAGGGAGGGTGGGGGGAAAGCGGGATGCTGGTGCACTGTTGATGGAAATGTAACACGGAAAACTGCCTCTCCCAGAAAAATGAAAAATGGAATTACCATGTGACCCGGTAACTCCTCCCTCTGGGTATAGACTCAACAGAACCAAAAGTAGCAGCATTCTGTGGAATAGTCTGAAAAGTGAAAGTAACATAAGGATCCACTGATGGAAGAGTGGATTAAACTGTGGCATAAAACTATAATAATAAAAGCATAATATGCTAATTAGACCGGGCAGCTAAATGACCTTCCGGACATCCTTCCAGATGACCTTCAGGACAAAGCCAGGGCTGCGAGGGCCGAGCCCCTTGCAAAAATTGGGTGCATCAGGCCTCCAGCACACATATGATGGAACATTATTCGGCCTCAAAAAGGCAGGAAATTATGATACATGGCGTGCACACCCTCCTCAGTAAAGAAGTTGACGTAGTTTCTGATTTCATAGTTTCTGATTTGATGTTGCATGTGTGTCACGTTACAGGTGAACAAAGGGGCATCATGTGAGATAACATACAAAAGCCCAAGTACTATCTGACTCCATTCACATGAGGCGCCTGGCAGAGAAAAACTGAACAGAAACTGTGGACAGAATGCAGGTGTCCAGGGACAGGGGGGCGATAACAGGAGAGGAGGAGGAGTTTCAGTTTTGTAAGATTCAAGGTGTTCTGTTGATGGATGGTGGTGATGGTACCCCTCACTGTGCAAGTGCTTAATGCCACCGCACAGAACCCTTCACAATGGTGCATTTTAGGTGATATGCATTGTGCCATGATTTTGGCGCGGGGAGAGGGAGGGGAGATTAAGAAGATAACAGGCACTATCCTCTTCTTTCTCGTTTTAAAAAATGTATTTGATTGATGTTTTACAGAGAGGAAGGGAGAGGGATAGAGAGTTAGAAACATCAATGAGAGAGAAACATGGATCAGCTGCCTCCTGTACACCTCCCACTGGGGATGTGCCCGCAACCAAGGTACATGCCCTTGACCGGAATCGAACTTGGGATCCTTCAGTCCACAGTCCGACACTTTATTCACTGAGCCAAACCGGTTACAGCCACTCTCTTTTCTCTTACTACAAGGGAAGAGAAATGAGGCCATCTCACACATTATTAAATTTTGCCAACCATGACTTTTGAATGACATGCACTTTGTATTTTTCTGATTCCCTGGATAGAAAAAGAAATCAAAATTACCACATGTGCCATTTTAGCCGCTTTCTCGAGCAGCACCGTGGCCCAGACTCTGTGCTGACTTCTTCTCCCGAACTGATCATGGTGTGGGGAGCTCCAGGCCGCGTGGCCTTAGACACCCAGGCGGCCACGCCACTCCAGCTGGAGACCCTCGAGCCTGCGATTTCACTGATGAGCTCTTTCTGAAAAGTTGTAATTCCCCAATTCTGGATCTCGCAGTACATGTGACACGAAAGATCGCATCTTAACGCAGCATTACTTAACAGAGGTGGCTGTCATCTCCGTCGCATGGAAACCTGTCAGGGACCACACTTCAGCTTTCCTGTTGCCATGGAGACCGCCTTTCCTTTTGTGCCCCAAAGTGAAAAATGCAGCTCCGTGTCACGCTTCAGATGTAGAGAACTGAAACCACTTCAGAAGTGTACACAAAGGCTCAGGAGCCAGGCCCTGACCGCTGGGATTCAGTTACACAAAGTAGAATTCTGGGACATCGCTAGGTGCCCGGCCGGAGGAGGAGTGGAGGGTAGATCCTATGAAAGGGTAATGCACTTCTCCCTCAGTGTGTGCTGCATTCCTGTTTTCAGTTACGGATAAAAGAAAGCACCTGGAACTTCGCATTCAAGTTGTGAAACCGAGCCTGGATGAACTGGAGCTCTTGGTATAGTAATCCTATCTAATAAAAGAGTAATAAGCAAATTTGACCGTACCTTTGCTACGCTACAGGCCATTCAGGAGCGGGGGGCAGGGCCAAGTGGCACGGGGGCGGGGGGATGTCAAGCAGTGCAAGCTGGGAGGCGGGGCCATGGTGCACAGGAAGCTGGCAGGGGCTGGGCCGCGACTCGTGTGGGAGGCCTGCCTCCACTCGCGCCTTAGCCTTGCCCCCTCACCATGCAAGCGTGGGAGGCATGGGGCGGGGCCGAGGCACACCCGAGATGGGCGGGGGGATCCCCATTGCAGCCCCCCATCCCCAGCAGGAGGCAGACAGGAAATCCCCATCTGACAACCCAGGAAAGAAACAGCTCCAATTTAGGCCAGTGGTCTGGGAAAGATTGCACAGAGACTTGTGGGGGCATGGTCTTTTTTCCAGGAGCATGCACTGGAGTCTTCGTGAGCCCAGGTGCCCTGAAAAGTGGATTTCCGTGACAAGTTTACCGCCTGTGGGAAACGAGTCACACTGTGTGTCCCAGAGGGGGCGGGCGTGTGAGAAATCTGTCCACGGGCTCCTGCACTTCACTTCTAGAAGAGGCACACTGGCTCCGAATTAAAGAGAAAAAAAGGCAAAGCAGTTTGCGTCTTTGTTTCAGTCTCCACTGAGAAAGGCTCTTTGGTGAACAATGAGGTATTCCTCTGGGATGACTGAAAGTACCTGCCTGCCTGTTCTTTGGGAGGGGAGGAAGTCATCCTGTCCCTGTCCAGCGAACCACAGGCTGAATCACTGGGAACTAGCCTGGAGCCACTGGTACTCTGCTCATTCCATGGGTTGCTTTCACAGTTCCTGTTGTATTGTGTAGGATCTGGGTACTCTGTCTCACAATGTGTCCTACAGCCATCCATCAATATCAGCCTCTGAGCAGGAGGAGCCCCAGCCAGAAGTTTGTGAAACTCTTAAGGATTTGGGAGGCTGGCAAGTGTCTGATGCTGTAACAATGAATTTAGAGAAGAGAATGGGTGACAAAGGATGAAGTAAGTGAATGGAATTCTCTCCCCACTTTTTCTTAGATCTAATTTTCTCATTTCCTACAGCTGGAATATTATGAAACTCCAACACACAAGAGGGCTGCCCCCATGTGGTCAAAGATCCTGCCCTGATTTGGACACAAGATGGCCACCACAAGATGGCCAGCAGGGCAGGGCAGTGGGAGGGACCAGGGCTGCAAGGGAGGGCAGTTGGGGGCAATCAAGCCTGCAGGGGAGGGCAGTTAGAAGTGACCAGGCCGGCAGAGGAGGGAAGTTGGGGGCAAACAGGCTGGCAGGATAGTGATTAGGGGGTGATCAGCCCGGCAGGCAGAAGCAGTTAGGGGCAATCAGGGAGGCATGCAGGTGAGCAGTCTGGAGCCAGCAGTCCTGGATTGTGAGAAGGATGTCCGACTGACCATTTAGGCCCGATCCTATTGGGCAGTCGGACATCCCTCGAGGGGTCCCAGATTGGAGAGTGTGCAGGCTGAGCTGAGGGACATCCCCCACCCCCCATACACAAATTTCATGCATTGGGCCACTGGTATGAATAAAAGAGCAAAGGCGAGGGTATGAGCCATTGCGGTTGTTTTATCCTGGCCCGTACTGCGTGTTCTTTTAAAATATATTTTTTTGACTTCAGAGAGGAAGGAAGGTGGAGAGAGATTCAAACATCAATGATGAGAGGATCATGGATCAGCTGCCTCTTTCACGCCCCACACTGGGCATTGAACTTGCAACCCGGGCCTGTGCCCTGACCAGGAATCGAAGCTGCGACTCTGTTACTAGGTCGCCACTCAACCCCTGAGCCATGCTGGCCTGGCCGTTCTACATTTTATACTGGAGACTGGTTGCTACTGATTACCCATGAGCTTACGGAGAAATCATAAAAGCTGTGTATCTGGGAACCAGAGAAGGTTGGAGAGCAACATTACCCAGAGGAAAATGAAAGCCCTAATGGAAATAACTATATGGCTGGAAATCACCTCGACAGCAGGACACTCGGTGCTCGGGAAAAGGGCCACCTCACAGGCCATTCCCTCGCCCTGCTGGGTGGCCTTCCGCAACCTGCTGTGGGCAATTAGCCTCTTCGCTCTCTCCGGTCCTCTGGGTTGGAGAGTGGCAGGAGATACAAGAATCCTTGTTCAGTAAGCATGGCTCCATTGAATGTCAAACTGAGCCAAGGAGGTCAAGGTTTGATTCTCTATACCCAGGTTGCGGGCTCAATCCCCAGTAGGGGGCATGCAGGAGGCAGCCAGTCACTGATTCTCTCTCATTTATTGATGTTTCTAGCTCACCCTCTCCCTTCCTCTCTGAAATGAATAAAAATGTATTTTAAACAAAAGAATCTTTCTCAAATGCCTTTGAAATTAAAAAGGATTGAAATGACAGGGTTTTTTTCTCCCCTCCTTTCTTGTGGTCTTTTAAAAATATATTCTGTAATAAATTCAAGTCGAATAATCCTGGTTTAAGAAAAAAGGGGTGATTAAAATAATGATCCACTGAAATAATTACTCATACAACTATTTTTTTTAGAACACTGTTCACTTTCTATACAAAAAGGCAAGTGGGGAGAGACTATTCATGTTTGCTAATGTGATCAGCATTCTATTGATCAGAATTCTATTGATCAGCATTCTATTGGTCAGAATTCCTTCACAAGTTATCACCTACAATTAGTGGGGGGCAACAGGTGTGAAAGTTGAGGCTGTGGGCTTATAGTTCGACAGACTGACCTCCGCCACTCAGTAGAATGGGACACTGAGTACGTTACTTCTCTAAATCCTGATTCCCTCACCCAAATAATAATAAAATAACATCCACCTGCTGGTGTCATTACAAATTTAAAATAATACAAAGCAATTATCAAAGTTCCAATCACATGGGAAATCCTTATAAAGCATTAAAAACACTACCAAGTGACCTAAAAAATGGCTGTGGAGAGAGAGAAGACATAGATGGGAAGATTGGATGCTGTTTTTTCCAAATTACATTTGGACTTAACACGATCCCAAACAACATTAGCAGGAACTGACAAAGGTCATGTGGGAGACTAAATGGAATCCAATAGAAAAAAAATAATTTTAGAAAAAAAGTATTAATGATTCTAAAATATTTAAGATTTACTAACAAAAATCTAAATAATATGTCATATAGTAAGAATTATGAAGAAGCTCAATAAAGGATGCATACCTCAGAAATAGATTCCAGAAAACATAGCACTTGGCTATGAGAAGACTGTTGTATGAAAAGTCAGTGGAGAAATACAAGGTTACTTTCAAGGTGATTTTAGAAATATTGGATTAAGTTGTTAGGAGAGTAAAGTTACATCATAGTACATATCATAGGTGGAAATAACGTATGAGTGCTCTAAAACATAAGATGTAAAAATTAAAATCATTCAAAAGTTCTAGAAGAATAACAGAATATCAATGTATTTAGGAAAAGGCAATGAATTTCTATGTGAATGAGTCTGGAATTCCAGTGGGGAAAGGTGTTTAGATGTAAATAAATGTTTAATGTTATATATCAACAATTTTATAACATGTATAAGTTAACTAAAAAAAGAAATATGTTTCTGACAAACAGCATTACACAAAGATCACTTCCAAGTCAAGTAAGAAAAATGGCCCAATAGGAAAAATGGCCTAAGTCATTTAGATGCTTTAGCGAAAAATACAATTGGCCACTAAACAAAATAAAGGCTTCATTTCACCAGTAATTGAGTAATGCAAAATTGCAAGAGATATCATCAACCTCCATAAAATTGACAAATAGGAAAAGAATTCCAAAAGCAAAGATAAGCATGATAGGACAAGGATCCTCATAAGGTACTTTCAGAAGTAGCCTTTTGGGGAAACCATTTGAAAACTAGAGGGTTTTTTAGATTGTCTTATTCAATATTAGTTGTTTCCAAATATCCATCTTAACATGGAAAACAAAAGTATATGTAGAAGAATTTTCATTGCAGTGCTTTTGTGAGAAGAGTAGTAAGCAGTCTAATTATCAACAATTATAGAATAGTTAAGTAAAAGATAATTTAGCCATTATTTTAATTATCTTTCTATTAAAATTATTTTTCAAATAAATGACATTTAAAGTGATCAAAATGTATTAAATGAGAAAAAGAAAAATCAGAATACAAAAGGTCTAAGTGCATAATTTTAATTTTGCGTAAGTAAATATTTATACTCTACAGTTGTGTGAATGTACTCTAAATATAAATTCAATGAAACATTAACAGAGATACAGGTATGGAATGGTGGTGAAAATACTTCTCAGTTTCTTCTCTACACATTTGTGGATTTGCCACATTTCCTAAAGTGAATAATGAACTATGTTCTAATAATATAAACCTCCAAACCTCTGTGTGGTAGGTGTTTATTGCTCCATTTTTTCAGGTGGGGAAATTGAGGAACAGACCAATAATTTGTCTGAGACCATAAAACAAAAATATAGCAGAATGCCACTCAGTCACCAGGTGTGCTTGATTCTGACAAATTAGCCTAATCCGTGAAATCATAGCAGCCATTTGTTGTAGAACACTAATCAACTAATTAATTTTAACACATACTAATAAATGAATGAATAAATTACTTAGTCCATCGAATTTGATTAGGATACTCAGCCTCAGCCTACCCTAAGTCATTGGACTTTGATGAGTCAAGGCTTATGAACATTTTCTCGTTTTAATGTTTGAATAAAAATGTCTTCCAACGAGAAAAATAAAAAGTTAATTGTTGTCACTGCTGATGTTTCTTAAATAACCTGGAGAACAAATAACGTAATAACGAAACCAAGGCTAGTGGTCAGCTGCTCAAGTACAACCTCTCCCATCACCAGGAATGCTTTTCTGCATCAATAAGGACATATTATGTAAAATAAATGTTTGGCCTCAGCTTATAACTGGTCTGCCCGTGATTAATGTTATTGAAAAGCTTATCACTGGCCTGCCCATAATTAACATTATTGAAAAACTCTAAGCCCTAACCACAGTTTCAATAGAAGGGAATATATTGTAGAGGGAGAAAATTCTCTTATTTTTAACAACGTTATCCATAAGACTCTAGTTAATAGTATTTTCACTTTAGAATGCTCTACATTTTTTTTCTTAAGTGACCCTGAGAATAGTTCATGGCCTAAGTGTAATGAATTCTTCCGTGGCTGATGAAAAAATGAAGACATCGTATGAGTCCATACCAGGTTCAGGAACAAACCCTCCAGATTTCTCTGTGCCTTGACCCTTCTGCTTTCCTTTCCATTTTCTTGTTCTTTGTCGGGTTCTACTGCTGTATCTCCTGATGGCCTTCCCATAACGGCAGAGCAGAATGAGATTGTGTCGTCCCCGGACCTTGCCCCATGACTGGAGAAAGACCACTTGCAGAGGCTGTCTGATTCACTTTGGCAATCACGTCCTCCAGCTTCTCCTGCATTCCGCGGACACGCGCGAGGATGCTCTCTGTTCGTGTCAGGCGTGTATTCATCGCCCTTAAGAAGCCCAAGATTTGCGAGAGAAGATCAGCAGTTGTGGAGGAAGAGGCTGAACAAGCAGCTCAAGCTCTTCAGGCTCTGTGATCTCGAACCCTGGGATTACAGAGGGAGTTGGACGTGAGGGGTCTGTTCTTAGGCTCTCACGCTCTGCTGTTGTGCTTATGGAAGACTGTGGCTCTGTTGCTGCCTCCCTCTTCCTATGTCTGCTGGGCTGGCGTGTGTGTTGGGTGGTTCGAGGAGGAGGTGATGCTTGTCTTTCAAGGAATGCGGGCTCTTCTCATGGGTCCATGGCTGGTCCTAGAATGCTCTACATTTTAAAGTTATATTTAGTAACGGACTACAAGAGTGTGGTTAAAAACTTGTCATTTGAAATGTATATTATAATAATCTAAAAATACCTATAAATAACTCTACACTTAAGAAGAACATTGTCGCCGAACCGGTTTGGTTCAGTGGACAGAGCGTCAGCCTGCGGACTGAAAGGTCCCAGGTTTGATTCCGGTCAAGGGCATGTACCTTGGCTGCGGGCACATGCCCAGTTGGAGGTGTGCATGCGGCAGCTGATTGATGTTTCTCTCCCATTGATGTTTCTGACTTTATATCCCTCTCCCTTCCTCTCTGTGAAAAATCAATAAAATGTATTTTTTAAAAAAAGAACATTGTCTTTTTTATTCAAAAACAATGCTTTTTATGTTAGGTAAATGAATTATTACAAAACTATACTAATACGATGCACAAAATTCATGCAAGAATAGGCCTTCCTTCCCCCAGCTGCAGGCACCGGCTTCTCTCTGGCACCCAGGACCCGGGCTTCCCTTGCAGAGAAGGTCATCTGGAAGGATGTCTGGTCTAATTAGCATATTACACTTTTATTATTATAGACTGTCAATGAAGTCCCTGGTATTCCCAAAGGTGCATTCATTTAATTCCACCCAAAATTCCATATTCTCTGGAAACTGTATAGAAATTTGTCACCTTAGACTGCAGAGAAAACAAAATCACAAACTAATTCCAAAATAAACTTAACATACTTAGCACACATTGTTATGTAATCAGTGTTATAATTCCTTTTTATTATAATTCTAATGACTGAGTTTTTTATCTGAATGGATGTGAATATGTATGTATACTAGAAGCCTGGTGCACAAAATTCTTGCATGGGTAGGGTCCCTAGGCCTGCCTGGTGATCAGGGCCTATTGGAGCCTTCTGTCCTCCACTGCCAGCTGGGGCCTTCCTTCATTCCATGCCACCCCCTGGTGGTCAGCGCATGTCATAGTGAGTGGTCAAACTCTCGGTCAAACACCCGAGGAGACAATTTGCATATTAGCCTTTTATTATATAAGGATATATATACATACATGTGTACATTGTACAGTTTTTAGAAACAATGGCAATAGCAGTCCATTTTTTATTCCTTGCTTTTAGAGAAAAAGAGTAAATAAAGTATCAAGTACTCTGGGAAAATTATATTTTTTCTGTGGAGTCCAAAATTAATGAATTGGATGTCTAATATTTTATACTAGAAATACATCACTGTAATTAGACATCTGAGCACAAAACCTCTACTCATCTTGAAGTAGCTTTTAGTTCGGTAATGTGCAAAGACTAATGTGTAAGGTCTAATGGCAATGGCTTTATATTAATGGATTTAGTATGAGAAGGAATTACAACTGCTCCAAAATTCTGCTGTAAGCTAGAAGAATAAGAAGTGGAATTAAAGTGTATATTTGGAATGCAAAATAATATACATACTAACATGCTTGCAGTGTGTCTGTGTACGTGATATGCATAATTTATAAAGTGTGCTTATAGGAATATAGTCTTCTACTGATTTCATTTACAATGAATTATCTTTCATGTAAGAACTAAAATGACAAAAATATATTTTACATTTAATTCCAATTCAAGGTTCAAAATAATTGCATAAAGTGCTAAGACATTCATTACTTAGTATTATTCATAGCTTTCTAATTTATGATTAAAAGTATTCCAATGGCCTTAATTTTGAAGAATAGTGGCCAACTGAAAGAAGCCATTTTCCTGAAGTATTGTTTTCTACAAAGAACAATGCTTATGCCCTAACCGGTTTGGCTCAGTGGATGGAGTGTCAGCCTGCAGACTGAAGGGTCCCAGCTTCGATTCTGGTCAAGGGCATGTACCTTGGTTGTGGTCACATCCCCAGTGGGGGGGGTGTAGGAGGAAGCTGATCGATGTTTCTCTGTCATCGATGTTTCTAACTCTCTATCCCTCTCCCTTCTTCTGTAAAAAATCAATAAAATATATATTTTTAGAAAAAGAAAAATGCTTATGATCAACAATAAAAACTACAACATATGTAAATAGAAAAGAAAGAATAATGTGCCCAAAGCAGATAAAGCAAAATTCGAAACCTAAAGACCAATTCCACAGTGAGTTTTCATGCTGTTTTCCCAAAGAGATGCTGGGAGGTCTCCCGGGCATACAAGATCCTTCCATCCCAGCCCAAGTCAGCACAGACCGGCTCCTGGGCTGCTGGCGTGCGTTTGTCTCGTCTCAATGTCTGAGCTGATCTTTCTGAATTCAGTATAAACCACTGTATTGTGGGTGGAAACCTTTTACTAAAAACAAACAACAAAATCCAAGAGCACACACACCTATAGCTGGGTATGCAATAGACACGTCATCCTGTTCACAAAGCTGCGTGTTAAACATAAGTAAAGGCAGAGCTGCTGCTAATGGCACACATTCTCGGAGTTGGTTCTCTGTCACCTGACAGCTCGCATGTCAGCCGTGCCTGTCAGCACGACAATAAACGCCCAAGTGTCCAGAGAACCGTTACGTGGGGGGCACACCCAGCCACCGGTGGGCAGCACTGCCAGTCCCGGGGGAGCCCCCTGCAGCCCCAGCCCTTGATCAACCTCTAATTCCAAGGTCGTCATCTTGGGGGGGAGACACGTGTCCCTTCCTAAAGAGGGCGGCAGGGCCCCGGCCCGGTGGCCTCAATGCCCCTGCAGGGCAGGTGCCCAGGGACCCTGTTCTCTCACCGGGCACAGCCTGCTGAGGCCTCCCCAGGGTGAATGAGCAGCTCAGCCCAGCACTCACTACCAGGAGCATGAGCTGAACTGAGCATGCCATGAAAATGGGGTCTGCCTGCCCTGATGTTTGCATCACACACAGAAGGAAGAGCTCACTCGTGTCTGAGAATTACTCTACATCTAGATCCTGGGAGACTCATCACAGCAACATGGGCCCCCATGTCCCTGACCCAGACACACATGAGAACCCAGAGACCTCCCCCAGCACAACATGGACCTGGGAGCCAGTGGGAAGCCGTGCCCTGGCCTCCTGGCTCCAGAAAGCCCACGGGACTTGTTCAATATTTTACAATAGCTCGATGCCCCTCTCACGCCTTGCAGACACTGGATCCCCTTACTTCCCCAGCGTGGCTGTACCTCTGGGCCCTGTGGGAACACGGCTCTCTCCAACGCTCCCCCCAACCTCTGCAGCATCTTCCACACCCACCTGATGAGCCCATAACCCCCAGAGCCTGGGCCCTCAGGAGGATCCGCTGCTCCTTCTTGGGGGCTGACAGTGAGGCAATCTGAGGTGGGGGCACATTAAGGTGAACCCCTCCACCTCAGCACTACCAGCCTCTCCTCGGGCTTCGAGGGGGAAGCCAAGAGCAGGTTCTTCTACACAGACCATCCTTCCCAGCTGTTTTCCTATGGAGAGGAGCAGACATTCCCTCACCCCCCCCCCAAGCCCCAACACCCCCATATACATTCTGCACTTTATGGTTGGTTCTTCACTGGGGGACCCCTTCCTCCACTCCTCCCAAGTCCTTGGAGAGTCCCACAGAAGGGCTACAGAAGAGAAACCCATGTTTGTGGCGCCAGGTCCTCTCTACCCAAGTGTGAAGGGAGCATCCTAAGGAAACCCCGTGGGCATGTCCGTAACCATTTCAGGTGATTTCCTGAGGTCCTGTTAGGAACCCTTCCAGAGAGGCCCTTTTTGCAGAATGTCACTGCCTCCCGGGCAGGGATTCCCCTGGTCCATCCTGGGCAGTCACATCAATGAGCATCTTGATGGGCGTCCGTGGGAAAAGGCCTTACTCAGCTCCAAATGGGCGCCTGAGGCCGGTGCTCGCCATCCGCATTCCCCTCCACTCCGGGTGGAAAGTCTAAGGAATGACCACACACCCTGTCGGTGTCAGCGATTCGCAGGAAGACATAAGACTCTAAGGTATCTTTTAAAGACAATCCACGGGCAGGTTTCCTAAGTTAAGATGAATGGGGCATCTTTCCCAATGGGAACAGCAGAGACTCCACCATCAGCATGGTCCTGCTCAGATCTGAACTGCAACATCCGAAATGCCGAAAACTCTTCCTTTCCTGCGATGTCACTGAAGGTCGTTTTTAAACAGAACGGCGGGACGTGACACGCTATATAGTTTTACGGCATCCTCTTCTAGTTTTCAATTATAACAAGTCCTATTATAGAAATTTTACCCAAAAGTTCAATGTCCCATGTTTACATAATTTCATGACTTCAGGAAGTTCATTTTTTTCTTTTGACACAAGCAGAGAAGTTATTATTATTATTATTATTATTATTTAGCAAACGAAGACTGTAGCAATGGATAGTGAGCAAATAAAATTCCTTCCAATTCCTCTGCTCAGCATACCCTGCAATCGCATTGAGAAGCCCTCTATTGAAGTGGAAACATTTGAACATTTCTCTTTTGAAGAATAACTCCTCGCAGATAACTCACATCGCCATCATCAGCCATTCTGACTCTCCATTGCCAGTATGATGTTGCTTCACCCTACCAGGTGATACTGGGCGAAGATGGCAAAGTCTGGAAAGAAGACCAGGGGCCCAATTCTAGTGTGTGGCATGTAGGTGCCTCTGAGACATCCCAGGGAAAATGTGCGGCCAGTGAGAGAGTTGGAATTCAGAGAACTCAGCGTTGGAAGCAGGGTTTTCAGAAACCATTGTTCCAGAAACAGTAATTGAAGCCATGGACATGGATGAGATATTCCTATGGAAAAAGTGGGAAGGAGAGAAGAGTGGAAGTCAGAAATACACTTTAGGACTTCCAACATTTAAGAACCAGGTAGAAAAGTTTGAAGTGGACAGAAGATAAAAGAAATGGCCAGAGTATAAGAAACAGTGGAAAGTTTGCCATTGTCAATGCCAAAGAAGAAGTTTATAAAATGGAAAAATCACTAGAATGCCCTTAAAGACTTGGTGGTGATTTCTTCCAGCAGTCTGAATATATCACAGCACTGAATGATTACAGAAATCACTTTGAAAGTGATTTCCATGAGAACTAAAAAACATGATATACTGACTGATCAGAAGACCAGAACTATTTCAGGAGAGTGATCAGGATGGATAGAAGTCAACTTTGAGTGATGTGTGGAGTAAATAAATACGTAAAGTGAATGGGGACAATCACTCCCTCTCCCATTAAATGTAATTAAAGAGGAGAAATTGAATAGTAATTGGAGGGCTTGATTTGTTGCTGCTGTCATTGTGTTGGGAGGTAAGGGAACTGAGTTGATGAGAAGACTTTAGTAGACTAAGATTGTGAGTGGAATTAATAACTTAAGAGAATCCAGGTCTGGTCCCTGTAGTTTTTATTACAGGAGCTTCCATTTTGTCAAGAGATTCATGCTGGACTTTGGTGGTGATGTCTCAGGGCAGTGACGAAGCAGGAAATTTGTTTTTATGATTTTCTGTTCCCGAGGAACTTTTCTAATGCTCATGGCATTTGGCTCACCCTGCAACTGTGATGACTAGTAGATATTCCCTGGTAATTTGGGGGTAAGCCAAGCAAGCCTTGCCTCTGTTTCACCAGAACTTTCTCAAGGTGGTTAAAATGCAAGTAAGCCCCATGCCTAAATTCTGTTAGGCTCTTCTCCAGACCTAACACAGCCCAGGTTATCAGGCGAAAAGCACATTCTTCAATGAAAAAATGAGGATTCTCCACAGTGTAATACAGCATAGAGAACACAGAGAAGGCACCTTTGATTTTTCGAGTCCTTGTAAATACAGACTTGGATCTCCACTATGAGTATGTCCCATCTCCTTTATCTCTCACTTCACATTTTCAAGTTTTCATACCTACACCCTCACCTGCCCTCAGAAAATCCATTTTTTCCATAAAAATGTTGTTCCTCATATACCATTCTTATTCTCAACCGTAGTCTCTTTGTGTGGCTTACTGAGTCAAGAATTTCAATTTAGCCCGGGTGACCATGGAAAGTTCTCTTTATTTCCTGTGATTGCAAACAGGAAGTGCTGTGGCCTGCACCCCTAAGTGAGGATGAGAAGAGGAGCTCCCATTCTAGATCAGTTCCTTATCAGGGAGGGCTATGATTAAGTTTTTCACTTGTCTACCTAAAAATCAAACACATCTTACCCAAGGAAAAGATGAATGCTGTTACAGTGGTTGATACAGTCTAATCTCATCTGAATAGACTATATTATTATTTCTTTGAACATGTGGGAGATTGGTAATCACAGATTCAGAGTGTTATCCACCTATACTAATACCTAACTTTCTCGAGCAATGATCAGCTTCAAGGTAATAGAGTAGGTGAATAGTTTTGCTCACTCAGGGTTGAAGTTCTGACAAATTGATACTATGAAAAGCAATACTGTTACTGATAGAAAATGGAGCCTAGATCAGATGTGAATGAAAATAAAAGGTGGACGGGACTAGACTGATGGAAAGAAGAGAGCCCCCAAGGAGTTAAGGAAAAAGTATCAGCAGGGAAGGATGAGCTCATAAGCAGGAGTTACCAGAGAACATCTTGCTTTTTCAGTGACCTGGAATAGCAGAGCAGTTTGTGGAGTGGACAGCATTCAGCATGTGACTTGGTACTATGGATGAAGTAGAGGTAAACCAAGAACCAGAGAAGTCAGAGATTTGGGTGAATCAGTCATGTGGTGATCAACTTGTCCAGAGATGAAAGAGTCAAATGCCAAAGTTCGACATTGTATAGACAGCAAGGGAATGATTTGGCCCCAATGAGTAGGTGATGTTGCTTTATTTTAAGTAGGTGAGTTGGGGAATCCTTGACTGAAGAAGGAATTAAGAAAAAGGAGTGCACCCCACTCGCCTCTAAGGCATCAAGAATACAGGGTAACTGAGAAAAGCTAAGAACGTTGAAAAAAAATCTAAGATGTCCCACAAAAAACACTGTAAGTAAAATGTTGGCCCTTCTTTCTTCAAATTCAGATATTTAGTAGTTTCGCTAATTAGCAAATTTAAATATAGAATGGGCATGATAAAGCATTTCTGGATAACTTTCCTTGTATCTAAAAAAAAATGGGGAAACAGTCATGAGGACCCGAGTAAGAGCATCATCCTGAGATGCCGTGTGTCTGGGGTAGAAACTCCAGATAAAAGCGTCCCTTGTAAGCTCATGAAATGCACAGCTCACCTTGAAGAGACACGGTCAATTAGTTTTAATAGCACGGGTGTTAGGGAAGATTTGTTTAATGATGACACCCTCATTTTACTGAATCAATACCAGGAGGTGTTTTACAATGAAATGTCTCTCTCTAGTGAGTAATTTATAATAAATAAGTCCATAAATCTATCAAGGCAGACAATAAAGCCCCTTTATGAGTCTGGGAATCTATAAGATCCGCATCGGTAAAGACCAGCAAGAACTTCTGACACCCAGGTTCCAGGTCAGCAAACAGGTCACCGGAGCTTCGGGAGTCAATGTGGGGACAGCTGTGCAAAAGGATCCCCTTTTTTCCGAAATGCTCGGAATCTGTGTACGGATCCTCAGGAAACCCATGACCAATGGCCAAGGAAAAATGGGTTATATTTTGGGTGGACATAATCGGCTTCCTGGACATGCTCTTATGTCTTGTCCTTCTTAGATGCTGGTTAAGGATGTTTATCCTAGAGTTTAGCTCTCTGTGTCGTCTGCAGCCACTTACTAGGAGTGTGACCTTGAACAATTTACTTAACCTCTCTATTCCTCAGCTTCCTCACCTATAAAATAAGGTAATAAAAGCATGAGCTCATGTGGTTTTGAGAATTAAAAGAATTATTCTGTGCATAACACTGAAAACTGAAAACAATGCCAGGCACAGATTAAGCACTCGATAGCTGTAACCAAATGTCACTACTTTATTTTCATTACTAATAATAGTAAGAGACTAGAGAAGCAATATTATACACAATATTGCAACAATGAAAAAATAAAGTTCACGTTATTTTCAGGACTCTAATTGTGTCCTTTGCTGAAATATCTAAAGTCAACATGTCAACTTTTGAATCAGGGTTATTGATCTCTGAGTAATAATCAGAAATGCCACATGAAAGAAAATGTTCAATTTTCCAAATGAGAAAAAGTGGGACAGCTTTATGTATAAAAATCTGAATGGACATAGACACGAATCCTCCATTAAAAGCAGTAAGTTTGTTGAAATTACAAACTTATAGATGAAATGATCCATCTACATGGGATTTAGAGGCTTTGTGTCCATTTGGGGACATTTATCATTTTCCTCTTTCTCATTCAACATTAAGTCTTTGAACTTTTGTCCAAACTAACCCTTCATACATGCTTTAGCTTACCTCCTAGAGAAAAGCACAATTATTTTTTCTTTATTTTAGTCATGCTCATTCTTTCTACCAGCAATCTGAATATATCACAGCACTGAATGATTATAGAAATAAACATTTGGTTGGAATTTATTATATGCCAGGCCCTGTTTTAAACAATCCCGAGCACACGACACCAGCAAATCCCCGCATTCCAAATGGAAAGACAAAGAGGTGGAATAAGTTGCCCAAGTCCATAGAGCCAGTCAGTGGCTCTAAGCATCTGACTCTAAGCAATCTTTTAGAGATGCAATCCACCATTGGCCCCAAGTCTCTCCACACATCTTTGCTGGGTGTGCCATACTGCCCGCCTCAGTGTCCTCTGACCTGGAGCCATTCCTGAAGTTGCCTCATAGGTAATTAGTCAAGGCAACCAGGACGTGACTGCTATGTGAGAACTTTCCCTCCCCTAATCCCCCAGGACAGCTGGGTTGGGTTGCTCACTGCCTCCAGCCATAGGTATAGAGCCTCCCCTCTGGGTCCCTTAACTTCACAGCCACCTACCGAGAGTGAGGCCATTATGTGGCCCGTTATGCCACTGGTGGCACCTGAGGTTAGGGGAACCGGTGGTACAATGTTGATGTGTGTACTGTTTGCTGTGCTGTGAGCCCTATCTGCTGTACATCGATCTATTGAGATGCTTATCTACTTGCAGCATCTATGCAGGCAAACTGCTTGCTTGCTTAGTCCTTGCCTCTGGAGTCTTGATATCCCTGCTCTCCTCTTTAAGATCTATGTTCTTCCCGGACACACTGATCCCACCGCTGATGGCACTGTCTCAATTCATTCCCTGGGCCCATAGCTCTTCCTCCTACTGCGAATCACCACTGGGTCCTGGGTCAGGGAGAAGTTCCCTCTAGGATCAAATCCATAGGGCTGGAAACATTTCATTCCGCCTACTTCTTATGTCTCTAAGTTTTATCTATTGTAAAATTCTTTCACACAGGGCTGTCTATAGTTTACCTATGCAACACCAGCTGCTGGTATATTTCATGACACTTAGATAACACTCAATAGCAGTGTTCTGAATGGAGGGAAAAAGTGAATGAGTGAGCAATTGAGAGAAGGAATGTACATGTGGTGTTTCCTACCTGGGCAATTGTTGTTTTCACTTTTCCATCTGGCCATCTCCTTAAAGTAGAATGGGCCTCCCTGAATGAAACGTTCTCCTGCAGAGGCACTGTGTGTCATAAAAACTTGTTTATTAGCATTCCGTGACTCCTGTGTGTGTTTTGAAAGGCAATGTGACATTGTATAATATTCAAGTTCTAGGATTTTAATAGGTCTAATAACTAAGAATTTCATTTAATTTTTCTGAACTGAAGGATACTCATCTTTAAAATGAAGATATTGCCAAGACTGGTTTGGCTCAGTGGATAGAGCATTGGCCTGTGGACTGAAAGGTCCCAGGTTCGATTCCGGTCAAGGGCATGTACCTTGGTTGCGGGCACATCCCCAGTGGGAGGTGTGCAGGAGGCAGCTGATCGATGTTTCTCTCTCATCGATGTTTCTGACTTTCTATCCCTCTCCCTTTCTCTTTGTAAAAAATCAATAAAATATATTTTAAAATAAAAAAAATAAAATGAAGCTGTTAATATTGGCTTTGCTTATGTCACGGGTTTCTTGGAAAGAACCGATGCATGAATCTATGCAAGTCAGGGATAAGGCATTTGGCTGCAAGTAAGTGAACTGCCAGTTTTAAAATACTTTGAACAATGAGATTTGTTCTCTCAAATAATAAGCACTTAACAGGAGGGTAGCTCCAAATTTCACTAATTCAACTGACAATCTGATTGGATCGCTGAGACAGTGACCCTTCCCTGCCCCACTGCCTTCCCGGGCATGGCTCTTATCTGTCTGCAAAGTACCCAGGTGTCGGCTGCAATTTCATGTCTCACATGCAGACATAAAAGCATCTGGGAGCAAGAAACAAGACTATTTCTTCTTCAACATCTCCTTTTAAGACCAAAGACATTAAATCCCCCACTGATTACTTTCATGTTTTTTGACAAAGAAATAGGGCCACGGTGGTTTATCTTAGATGTCGGCGATTCTGACCTTCCCCTCCCGGCTTCTTCTCTGCCTGTTCCGCATTTGCATTGCACTGGGCACTGTGCACAGAGACTCTCTAACTACATGACTGTGGTTTATTTCCGAGGTCTAATCGTACTGGGTGGTAGAGAGACAAGGTGCTTCAGGCTCCTCGTAGTCCTGATGAAGAGTGGCCCTCCACCTGCGACGCCTTGCTGACCTAAAAGGGTCAAATGCCACGGCGCCAAGCTCCTAGTCAAGGTCAAAGCGCACCAAGCTGGGAACAGTGGATGCGATGCTGACACTCACTTCTGGTTTCCCCCTGTGAATGCCTTTAAACTCTGGATCTCAATAATGTTTTTTTGTTTTTGTTTTGTTCTTTTTTTTACTTCTAGTGGGCAGCTAGTCCTGATCTAAAAATGGCAACAGCATCCATCAGATCTGTTACTTCTACAGCAGTGATCCCAGTGGGCAGGCTCAATCTCTGCCTTCTGATGAAGATATTATTTTCTCACCTGCTGGCACATCTTATCGGAAAACGTGGCTCCTACAGAAATCAAGGCAGTGGGAGGCGAGCTGACAGAAGTAGGCCAACCTCTTTTAGCAGGGTTCTGCCACCAGGGGCAGCCTGTGCACATTTGGGGAGCAGGTGGCTGGGTCTTCACAGAGCAGTGCTGCGTGTGCCTTGGGAACACCTTACACACAGCAAGAATGTCTACAAGATGCAAGCTAAGCCATGCCCTTGTAGAGTGAGCGACTCCAATGCTTACCTGGAAGCCAACATTATACCAGGTGGTGGTGGTGGCAGGGGGGCAGGAGGGAAAGGAGGTCCCTAAATACCAGGAAACAGGAAGCAAAGGCCTTTACCCCAGGAGTCTGCCTCACCCCCTTTGTTTAGGTACAAATGCTTGCATTTGGGGCCAAGGGAGGGTGCTCAGATGCAGCTGTTCTACTCAAAGAGCAGGCCAGTCCAGTCTTCCACACATGGACCTGGAAAACGCCCCCTGGCTTTCACTCTCAAGTGTTACATCTGCCCTTTCACAGACCCGGGGTGTCCCAGGGCGGACACTCTCCAGAGTGAGACAAATGGGCCAACTGCATCCTCAGCTGGAATCCCCCGTTCTGCTGCATCAGCCAACAGGTAAACAAGCATGGTCCTTATTTCAAGAAGCTCTGGGGGTATTGGTGAACACGGAAAAAGAGTAATAATAAGTGCAAAAGCACAGTGATCATTTTATGCAAATGAGCCTCAGAGAGACACGGTGCCTGCCTAAGCACATCTGAGAGTCTGCGCCAAGCCTTTGTGCTCAGGGGAGATAAGCCCAGGGGTGAGCATCGCAGACCTCAAGGCGTCCGCCTCACCACTGATGAATTATGGGAACACAGACTTGGTTTTCAGGTTATTAATTTCAGATTCATCATATGCAAAGGTAAATAATTATACAGAGTTGGGCAAAAGTAGGTTTACAGTTGTGAGTATATGAAACAGTAGTTTATTCTTGTATTAGTATCTATTAATTAGTAGTGGCCCAGTGCACGGATTCATGAACATTGAAAGGAAATTAACTAGAATATTTTAATATTGCTATTTGCCCTTGCTCTATAATAGTCAACATAATTCATGATAGACAATGACAGATCCAAACACACACGTGTGATTGGCACCAGCAAGAGCTTTATATGTATTGTGCATGGGTGGAGTCAGCTTAGACTTTTATAGATACAGAATAAACTTACTAGGCCTGCTTTCTAATTTTGCTAAACTTTTCCCAGCCCAGTGAAGCATCCCAACTTCTCTTTCAGGTAACTGTCAGCAACACAGCAGTAAATATCAACATGAAGTGGATTATTATTGTAGATTACACAGGGAGAACAAAGGGTAAAACATTTAACTGTAGCAGTGTTTGACTATATTCTGTGCAGGGAGCAAAGCTGAAGTCATTTTCAAGGTCCACCCTTTCTTATTTCTTTTTAGCCGGGTCAAGTTTCTAAGCTTTCCAAATCTCCATTTTCCAGCTGATGAAAAGAAAGCAGGATTTCATCGAGTCTCCTATCTACCTACTCCAGGACTTCTATGAGGATCAAATGAGATAAGGCACAGGAAAATGCTTCACAGACATTTGGTTAAAGTGTAAAATGTTTGCACCTGGCTATAAAGCAAATCATGTTCCTGGGCTGAAGAAACTGTAAGGAGGCTAGTCACTAGAGGGAGGAAGCCAGGTGTTGCTACCTGACATCATTACCCAGATGGACACTTAGTATATTAGCCTTTTATATATATAGTTGATTTCCACATGGACAACTAAAAACCTCCTTTGCCTTCCTCTGTATATTCCTCCTGCAATATTTTATGAAGATTGAATGTCAGGATACATACAAACCCCATATAAAAACCCCATGTGGAAAGATCTTGCAGATAGAATGCCCTCAATAAATGGTAGGTAGAGGTTTTCTTCAGTTCTATTATATATCCTTTCACATTTTATCTTTTCTACATTGGAAATTCCTCTTATGATTCATGCAAAAGAAATGTGTCCTCAGTCAGGTAATACTCACTTTCTTATGTGGAAGAGGAAAGTAATGTGAAAGTCTTTATTAGTCAAGAGAAATGAACAAAACTATAATTTTTGCATTACAGTATATGGATGTATCAGTAATTACTGTACAGTATAAGAAAACTCCCTAAAACTCTATGGCTTAAATCAGTATGTTTGTTTATCCCACAATTCTGTAGGTTTATTAGGCCCTTCTTATAAGAATCATCTGGTCTTAGATAGACTTCCTAAGGTCTCAAAAAGCTCGTCTAGGATGACCTCAGCTGGGGCTTGATTCTATTCCATGTTCCCCCATTCCCCAGCAGGTTTGCCTTAGCTTATTCTCATCATGGAGGAAGGGCAAAGAGAGAAAGAGTGAGTGGATGATTGCAAAACCCCTTGAAAGTTAGGCTCGGAAGTAGGTTCCTCACTTCTGACACTCTGTGTTACCCAACACAGTTCACACAAACTGACTGGATTCGAAGAGAACATGACACATTCTACCCTGGAAATGAGGCGCTACAAAATGACATTAACAGAGTACAGCACTTGGAAGAATAAAAAAATTGTAGATTTATATGGCTCATCCCTTATCAACCAAACTGGGGCTTTAGCATCAAGTAAATATTTACTTCAACAGCATAATTCTTCAGAATTAGTTCTATTAAGATAAGGCACAAGATTTTATTTTAGTCTTAGATTTTTCATTTATAAAGCAAGGAGTTTAGATAGATCCATTTATTTTTCAGACAAAATGCTTCTCAACTCAAAGATTTTCCCATGGTGTTGCGAGTTGGAGTCAGAGTGGGATAAACTCTCACTTTCCTTCTTGAAAAAAATCACTGATTTAAATATCTCTATAGCCATTTTCTTTCTCTTTATCTCCAAAGACTAGTCTTGAGTTCTTCCCTTTCTCTTCTTTATCTATATGCCCTTTCATTAACTCATCCATTTATAGGCACACATCCACGTATTAATCCAGAATTGTTTCTTGAATTTTATTTCTTTCTAGCTACCAAGTTATTTCAATGTGAATGTCCTGAAATTCCCCACATCCCATTTATATTGGCTATCCTACCTTGCTTCCTACTAAGATGGAGCAAAATAAATTGGCTTTACTTCTGCCTGAAATAGTCAGTAAACAAAATAAATGGAAAACCATGGCTTCTAAGACAATGACCATGAGTCAGGGAAAGTCAGGGAGCCCCAATCTGGTAATGAGAGAGGCAATATCAATACAGATTCTACCGATACTGAAAATGTAAACATGAGTATAATGAATAACATTATGCCGCTAAATTAGACAATTTCAATAAAATCGAAAGAGACAAACTAGCAAAGTTCACACATACCAGCAAGGGCCTTAGAAGTGAAGGCATCCCTTTTCCATCCTCAAAAACAACAATGGTGGGTCAAATCCTTGTAACCTTCTGGATCTTTCTGATCTGTCTCCTTCGGGGAAACAGCAACTACCTAAGACTGAGGTTTAACCAGGACAACGCACTCATCCATTCAGTTAGGCAAAGTGCACACAACTTCACTAGGGAAATAACAGAAGACCTAACTTGAAGATAGGTTAAAAGAAGTTACCCATTTAGAAGGATAAAATAAATAATAACAATGACAATGATAATACAATTAAATACTAGAGCATTCAAAAGCTTTGAGTCAACATCAAATAGCATAATCCACACACAAAAAAAATTGGAATTCTAGGAGAAAAATATTTGAAGAAATAATTTTCCGAGAATTTTCCAAAGTTTATAATAACCAGCCAAGGATCCAAGAGCTCAGACACTGCACGACATAAAACCAACTGTCCTCTCTCCACACAGACATGTGTCACACCAAAACCAGAAAATCTGAAGGCAGCCAAAGGAAAATAATACATTGCCAACTGAGCAATAAGAATAAAATCACATCGCTCTTACCTGAAACCATGCAAGCGAACACGACAGATATCACAAAGCGCTGAAGAGAAAAAAATAAATTTGTCAACAAATCACAGTTCTGCTCACATGAATATGCTTCGCATATACTTCACGAGTGAACTTAAAATAAAGACTCGGATAAGCAAAGTGAAAACGTATTACTAGAAGGCCACCATTTTGGGAAATGTTAGCGCAGTTCATTGGGCTGAAGAGCATCAGACCAGACTGGAGCTGGAATCACTATGAAGAAATGAAACGCCCTTGACAAGGACATTAGTCCTAAGTCTCCAGATTATTATATATATATATATATATATATATATATATATATATATGTTCATAATATGTTTTATATGACATTTTATATAAATATTTTTATTTTCTATAAAAAAGAGAAAGAGGGAGAGAGACGGAAAGAGAGAGAGAAAGAGACACAGCGAATCGTAAGGAATTGGCTTACGTGATGACAGAGGCTGGGAAGTCCAGAATCTGCAGCGCGGACCTAGGAGAGTGGCGGGTGTGGCTCTAATCCAGAAGCAGTCATCTGGGGGAGAGACTTTCCTTGCTCTGTTCCATTCAGGCCTCAACTTATTGGATAAGGCCCCCCTAAGGACAGAGGGCATCTGTTTTACACTGTAGTCACCGCCCTTGCCTGTCAGCTGAGCCCAGACTAGGCAAGTCTAGCTAAGACCAGCTGAGCCTGATTCTTATAAGCAGTGCCTCAAAATAACCTCTTAATATTAGCCTCATGCAAAAACTTTAAAAAATTTAACGTTGACAAATGGAGTTAACCATAACACTATCTAAAACAAAACTAGTGTCAATGTATTGAGTTTGGAGAATACATAAAAGCAGCATCTGTAATAAAAATAGCACAAAGAATAAGGGGGAGGAACAAAAAATGTAAGTATTTAAGGTCCTTCCACAACATGTGAGGCAAATAATATCAATTAAATGCAGATTATAATAAAATTGAGTTGAGTGTTACAAAACTTAGGAAATCCCTACAATGCTTTGGCAGGGTATAAATAGAGGAAAAATGTAAAATCATAAATCAATGCTTAATCAACTCAAAGGAGGTGAAAGAAAATAAAAATAAAAAGACTGAATAGCAGAAACAGATACCACGGATTGGAAGACAATATTTTAAGATAACAATTCTCTCCTAATTGACTATACATTTGAAGTGCTCTCTATCAAAATCCAAACAACTTTTGGTAGAGTTACACACGCTGATTCAAAATATATGTGGGGAAAAAATAAGCTAGAATTGTCAAAAATATGAAAAAAAAGAACAAAGTTGGGAAACTTACAATAACAGATTTCCAGACTACAGTGAGGTACTGTTAGCAAGTTGGACCATTGAAAAATTTAGCAGAATCGAGAATCTAAAAATATACCTACACTGATATTACCAATTGATTTTCTAACAAAATGCAAAAACAATTAAAAAGAAGATATTTTTCAATTAACGTTGCTGAAAAAATTGATCATCTATAAATAAAGAAAATAATACTAAAAAATCTAAACCTGGTACATTAAAAAGAATTAGCTCAACATAGCTCAAAGAGCTAACAAAAGACTTTTGGTCGGCAAATGGCGGTTGATGAACCACAATGCGGTCTTTGGCCCCTTGAGTGTGGCTCTTACACAAAATACCACGTATCCTAATTAAGTTAATAACAATGTACCTACCTATATAGTTTAAGTTTAAAAAACTTGGCTCTCAAAAGAAATTTCAATCCTTGTACTGTTGATATTTGGCTCTGTTGACTGCATTTGCTGATCACTGCCTTAGAGGGAGAAAGTGGACAAATCGGAGTTCACCAGAATTAAGAGGTTGCACTGGGAGGACGATGTTGAGAAGGAAAGGAGAATCCGGGCACCCGTGCAAGGAGCTGGATGTGACCATGAGTCCTGACCCCGAGTCAACCCTGGACAGACAGACAGGAGGACGCAGAGCAGGATGCAGGGCAAGCCCCTCCCAGTGTGGGGACAGCAGACAAACAGGTGGCTTACCAGAGCAGAGACCACAGCAAACACCTCCCCAGCAGCAGTGTCGAGAGGAAACCTCCCCTTTCACGGAGGCGCAGCCGGACTCAGAGCGGACAACTCAGAGAGGAAGACTCCAGGGGCCCCAGCATCAGAATTGGGAGACTCGCCCCAGGAGCGGGACCAGATTCCCAAAGTCAACAGGAAAGAAGGCTCCCCTTTGGCAGCTGGAAGGGAAAGGGAGCCATTCTGAAACCTTCCAGATTTTTCTGTTCTTAATAAGGCCTGCCCACAGGGGCAGCTGCTTAGCCAGAGCCTGACCTGCTGGGCTTGATCAGAGGGAAATTGCCCGGGAGAGGAAGGCCTGGCTCCAGCTGCCTGGGCCCCTCCATCTGGGAGCAGGGAACACCCCACCTGCAGCCCAGCCCAGCCCACCTATCACCCCCTGGGGAGGTGGGGGAGAAGGAAGCGCTCAAGGTCGCAGCCCAGAGACAGAGTCACTGAACAGGGGGCTCCTCATGGCTGTAGGACCCACCCTCCCCCATCCCTCACCCCCATGGCCCCAAGGGCCTTGCGCAGCGCTTCCAGTTACCTGGTGCATCGTAACTATCAGGAATCAATTACAGATGTACTGAAGGAAAGACGCACAACATACGGGACAGAGCAAGCTCCAGAACCAGACCCGGCAAGGTTGGTGGAATCCTCAGACAGACTTTAAAGCAACTGTGATCATTGTGCTAAAGGCTCTAATGGATCAAGTTGACAGCCTGCAAGAACAAATGGGCGATATAAGCAGAAAGATAGAAATGCTTAGAAAGAACAAAAAAGACATGCTAGAGATAAAAATACTGCTAACAGAAATGAAAAGTGACTTTCATCAGAGGGCTTACCCCTGGATTGGACACAGCTGAAGAAATAATCTGTGAGCGAGAGGATGCAGCACCAGAATCCTCAAAAACACCACAGACTCAAAGGCTGTGTGTAGGACACCACAGAGGGTATAACATATGTGTAAGGGACATATCAGAAGAGAAAAAAGAGAAAGGAACAGGGCAAGTATTTGAAATAATCATGATTGAGAATCCCTACAAATTAATATCAGACACCAACCCAGAGATTCTGGGGGCTCTGAGAATACCAGGAATGAGCCAAGGTAAGCCATGGATTCGGGGCAATTGGAATGTATCAGAGTGGGATCGTTGTTGATAGAAGCATGAATGTTAACAGAGGAGGCTGTGCAGGTGCAGAGGGCAGAAGTTCTAAAGACCATTTCTCTATTTGCCTGGCAACTTTGCTGTCAGCCTAAAAGTACTCTACAAAATTGCCTCAAAAAAGGGCAAATATTACTATAAATCAGGGACAGAGATTTAAAAAAAAAAAACAGTGCCAAAAAAAGACAATTTGCAGGCTTAGAAGATAAAATATTTGAAAATCCATAAGACGAAGACATGTATCTAGAAACAATATATACATGTACATATCTAAATATATTTGTGAAAATACACATATATAAATTCAACAAGCAGACAGCTCAAAAAGATGCAAAGATGGCAAATAAGCCCGTGAGAAATGCTCATAATAATTTGTCTTTAGGGAAGTCAGACTTCAATCAATTTTGCACCACTGTTGCATGGCCTGATGAGATGCCACTACATATCACACAGAATGACTAAGTAGTTTTTTCAAAGTAAAAGGAAATAACAAGACCACATAGCTGCATAATTTAGAATAACTGCACATCCATGCATTGCTGTGGAAACACATAATATCCTGTTTCCCCCCAAATAAGACAGTGTCTTATATTAATTTTTGCTCCCAAAGATGCCTCTAGATCTTATTTTAGGGTGGGGGATGCCTTATATTATAGCAAATAGGTCTTATTTTCAGGGGATGTCTTACTTTCGAGGCAACAGGGTATGTAGCTCCTTCAGAAAACAGGCCTGTGGTTTCTTTTTTTTAATTTTTATTTTTTAAATGTATTTTATTGATTTTTCACAGAGAGGAACGGAGAAGGACAGAAAGTCAGAAACATCGATGAGAAGAGATACATCGATAAGCTGCCTCTTGCACACCCCCTACTAGGGATGTGCCCGCAGCCAAGGTACATGCCCTTGACTGGAATTGAACCCAGGACCCTTTAGTCTGCAGGCCGACGCTCTATCCACTGAGCCAAACCGGTCTTGGCTGGCCTGTGGTTTCTTTTAACATTAAAGACACTCACCATATACCCACCATTCTAGTGTGGGGGCCCTGAGCAGAGTGTGAGGGCAATGGCTCAGCAGGAGCCCTGTGGGTGCTGTGCCAACGTGCCCAGGCAACCTGCTGATGGTGATGCGGCACCGCTGGCACGAATTGGCACGAGGCCTCTTTTGTCTGAGCGGGTATATAAGGAGCCACTGAGCGGCCGGTTTGTTGGCTGCTTTGTTCCTAAGAAGACATGTCTCACCCACCCATGGCCACTGGTGTGTCCTTTCCATTTCTTGCACCCAGAGGGGTGAGAGCTTGCTCCCAACACCGCTCCTTGGTATGTGTCTAAGGAAAATGCAAACTTGTGCTTGCACAAAACCCTGTATGCACATGTTTAGAGCGGCTTTACTTGGGATTGTCCAAAACCAGACACAACTCAAATGTCCTTCAACCACTGATGGGTAAGCAAACTGGCACGTGTGTAACATAGAATACTCCTAAGGACACAGGAATGAAATAATTAGCAAGACCAAGAACCAGACTCCTCCTGATCTGCACAACATGGATGAACCCGAGTGCATGCTGCTCGGTGAAGGAAGCCAGTCCCCAAAGAGTGTGTGTTCTGGGTGTGACACCACTAACAGGAGGTTCCGTAAAAAGTCAGAAACACACCAGCAGTTGCCAGACGCCCAGGTTTGGTTGAAGGAATTGATGGCAAAAAAAAAAAAAAAAATAGGGGGAAAATTTGGAGGCATGAAGGGGTCCTTCTAAATCTTGGCTGTGCTAGGGGGTCTGCTTGACAAAACTCAATTTCAAAATCAAGAATTATACTGCTCCTTTACAACCAGAGCTTGTAACATTTCTAGATTAAAATTCATTGTCCCACACTGTGTGTACTGAATTCGCTTTTCATCAGGGGACATTAGTTAACATTAGTTGTAACTTTAAATTCCACTCAGGAAGTATGCAAACATTGGGACATGAATAAAAAAAGAGAGAGAGAGCTCTAAAACAGTATAGATTGGTTATAAAGGTTTGAATAATATAGTTTGTTCACAATAACAACTCAAGTTAAACTCAATGTGGGCTCTCTCTACCTAAGTAACAAAGGTGTATTTAATTGCAAAGTTAAAGAAAACAAATCCCAATGAACTGGAGGAATGAGGCATAAAATTAGAACAGCTCTGCGATAATCCTATCTAATAAAAGAGCAATATGCAAATTGACCATACCTTTGCTACACCCACAAAGCCAATCAGAGCCAGATATGCAAATCAACCCAACCAAGATGGCAGTTAATTTGCATATCCATTCTCAGAAGAGGGCTTAGAAGGAAGCCAAGCACTGCAGGAGGGAGCAAAGCTGCAGAGAAGTAAGCAAGCGGGGTGGGGGAGAAGGGAGGGAGCGAGGCAGAGGAGACAAGAGGAAGGGAGGCAGCAGAGAAGGAAGCAAGGCAGTGGAGACAGGAGCGAGTGAGGCAGCAGAGATGGGAGGGAGCTTTGCTCAGGCCACAAGAAGCCCTATTCTTGCAGGAATCTTCCTGCAATGGGTGTCTAGTAAATAATAATAAAGCAGATAAAGGGAAGCTGCCCATGATGTGTGGATGAAAACATAGGAAAAGTAAAAAATAAGAAAGCATAACCTGGGAGCGGTTTGAGCCTAGAAGATGAAGATCTGGGAGTCATTTACACAGTCGACAGCTAAAGACATTAGAGTTGATTACATCTCGGAATAGGATAGATACACAAGAAAAAGACATTGTGGGAAACCTATATTGTTTATATATCCCGGGGAAGGAAAGGGTCAACATGTGGCTGAGTAAGGAAGATGACAAGAAGGGGAGCATAAGACATTCAGCTAGACACTAAAAACAATGTACGTATGTTCTCTGACCCAGTGACCTTCTAGAGCATCAGAGAAAACCCAGTGACAGAGTCAGTGACTAGGACAGTGATGGGCAACGTTTTGAGCTTGTTGTGTCAAAATTCACCAAAAAACGGGGCATAACCGGAGTGGTGTGTCACTTCGAGGAAAAAAACCGTAATTACACGATATTTATAGTTTATAACAAAAAATGTATAATTGCAATATATAACTGTATTTAATAAACCAAAAACTAATTATTTAACTTACCTGCTTAGTGACTTCTTTGTCAGTGGTTTCTTTTGTTGGTCTTGGTATTATTTAATTTGTGTGGGGTACCGTGAACTAAGATAACTAAGGGGGAGGAGAGATTCTTTAACTAACCTGCCTATTAGTGACTTTTTTGTTGCTGAATTTCATTGGCTAAACCTTCCATTGAAGGTTGGAATTTTGTACACTTCAACCCCAAGCAAGCGCTACCAACTTCATCTGTCAATCTGTTTCTTTTGTTGGTTTTGATAATATTTATCGCTGAGAATAAGGTCTCACAAAAGTACGTGGAGGGAAAAATTATGAGTAAAGCCACTGCTATATTTTTCAGGGTGCTAACAGTGTCTGGTAATCGGTTCCAGGCACTCCAAATTTCCTGTTCATAGTGTCACTCCTCTTGATTCTCCAAGTGGCACCTTTCCGTGCAATAGCTGAGAATGAAACGTCCTTCTTGGCATGCAGCTCCATACTTCTCTGTATGCGACCACATGCGGCTGCGTGTCATAAAAAATGGCTACGCATGTCAGTGCTGACACACATGGGTTCGCCATCACGGGACTAGGACATGCTAGAGGTGGGAATGGACGTTCAGTGTGCTCTACCCCAAAGTCAGCCTCTCGTTTTCCTCACCATTCTCCAAGCTCACTGGCAGATGGTTAGTCTCTTGTTACACTGGTTTATCACTGGTTCTCAATGAGCAGTTGGGCAAGCATGCCCACAGGCCACGATCCACGCAAGAGGGGAGACTTGACTTGCCACGGGCAGCAGAAAACGTTCAAATACTTCCTTGTCTCTTAACTTCAAACTTAACAAACAGCAAAACAACCTTTTCATCTTGTGTCATCTGATGGATTCAGAAGGTACAAATGCTTCTATAAAAATGTCTTCTACTTGAAGAACATCTTCCTCTAACCCTTGCCTTTCACTCCTATATGCTAGCCCAGTGGTCGGCAAACTCCTTAGTCAGCAGAGCCAAATATCAACAGTGCAACGATTGACATTTCTTTGGAGAGCCACTTTTTTTAAACTTAAACTTCTAACGCCACTTCTTCAACATAGACTCGCCCAGGCCGTGGTATTTTTGTGGAAGAGCCACACTCAAGGGGCCAAAGAACCGCATGTGGCTCGCGAGCCGCAGTTTGCCTACCACGGCACTAGTGCATACAAATGAATGATGGCTTTGTTGGGGTGAAAAACAATTTTGCAAGGACTGAGACCCACGAATGGTTTATGTGTTCTCAGCGTTTTGAACATGTGAAGAATGAGTAAGGAATACAAAGTACAGCTTGGGAAGATCAACTTTACTAGGCTCCGAGCAGGAGGGAAAGTCCTTATTCCAGGTAAAAGAAGTTACTAGGGAGCATGTCAAGTCTCTGAAGCAATTAAATCCTAGGAACCACAGACTGCTAATCCCACTGCTCACCCCCTACCTTTATGGGAAATTGAATAGAAAGAAGGGTATTTTCTTTAATGATCTTTCACTTGAACCAATATTTATTAAATCTTTGAATATAAAAGACCAACATACTTTCTGCTCTTTGAACCTCCCTTTATTATAGTTTATTTTTATTTTTTATAGGAAAATAACCCCAACTTGAATCAAATCTCAAAATCAAATAACCTATTTAATTGTAAAACAGGGAAAAACATTAGAAAACACGTTCATATACTTTGCAACTGGCATACAACAAATAAGACATGTATAAGAATTTGAACATAAAATTGAGTAAGCAGTAAGATATGCAAGCAACAGATTCAAAACTGAAATACATATAAGGACTTCTCTAAATTTTTGCTACTCACCTAAAATTATAGAAGTAATTAGATGGAAGCCATAACTAAAGACTCAGGGGGGTTATTTAAGGAACTCAAGCAGCCTTTAGAAGTGAAATTCTGACCAATTATTTGAAGGTAAAAATTTAGTAAAAAAACAAGAATGAGAATGTAACCTAGAAATCAGTGTGCTTTGTCAGGATTTCTTTACAACTCATTATTAAATTGCTTACAAAAAAGAAGGACCTTGTAAAATTCCTGTTGATAAAAAGCAGATAAGCAAGCACTTGGAAATAGGAACATATTATATGGGCCTTAGGCCCATGCCTTTTCAGAGGGTCCTGCGGACATATATTTAACATGCAATTAACTCTCTGTGTTTTAAATCACTCAGCACTGTTTCTGAAATTCACAGACTTCCAGGGAAATAACGGAGTTTTCGCTAATAAAAAGCAAACATGATGTACTTGGATGATTTTTTATAGAGAAAATATTGGGTAATCATCTTTCACTTTAACAACCTCTATAGCATGTTTAAATATGGAAATACCCTGATTCCCTCCTTATTAGGATCCCCTTTTTAAGAGGTAAATCATTTTAGCCTTAATCAAAGTTAAAAGAACTGTTTTAGCTCTCTAGACCAAAGAACACAAACATGACTTCATATTTTATCATTAAACCATTATTTATAGTATTTTAATACATATTTGTAAAAAAGAAGCATGCATACAAAATTGAATTAGTAGGCATTGTACCTAGATTTACACTACCAGAAATAAGACCATTCTGCTTTCTCTAAAATCCAAACATGACTATTTGTCAATAATGTCCTGAATAAATATATGTTCTTAAAGAGCAGCGTTAGACAGGTGGTCCACAGAAGGCAAATTCTGAATTATTTGAAATTTGAAATACTATTTGAATTCAAATTTCAAATAATTCAGATTATCTAAACACTTCAAACTATCTGGAAGCATATTCCAGGTGTATAAATATGACAAATATATGACAAGAAAATGTCTACATTAAAAAATATTTTCTGTTCAATTACACAGAAGAATTGTTTTCTGCTGCAATAGCACCTTGAAATGTGGAAGCATAGATCAAGAAGACATCTTAGAGGCAAACAGCTTGAGAAGAAATTGGAAATGCAGTGAGATTCCCTCAGACAGAGATGCAAAATGGATGGTCTGGGCAGAGCGCCATGCTATGATAGACTTGCATCTCTCACAGAGCAAGTGTGTTGGGCTGCATGCAATTTCATCTGCTAAGCTTCTGTGCATGCCATCATCTGTGGTCCTACTGTCTGTCTATCAGGGGGGAGGTCGATGAACAGAGGGACAATTAGCATTCATTTGGTCCTCCATCCCGTCCTACATTGGGTCAGCACACATATATTTTATTTATTTACTAGAGACCCGTCGCAGGAAGATTTCTGCAAGAATAGAGCTTCCTGGGGCCTGAGCAAAGCTCCCTCCCTTCTCTGCTGCCTCACTCCCTTCTCCACTACCTCGCTTGCTCTCTTCTCTGCTGCCTCACTCACTCCCATCTCTGCTGCCTTGCTCGCTCCATCTCCTCTGCCTGGCTCCCTCCCTTCTCCCCCACCCCGCTTGCTTACTTCTCCACAGCTTTGCTCCCTCCTACAGTGTTTGGCTTCCTTCTAAGCCGTCTTCCACGTGCAGATATGCAAATTAACCATAATCTTGGTTGGGTTAATTTGCATACTCTCTCTGATTGGCTTGTGGGCGTAGTGAAGGTATGGTCAATTTGCATACTACTCTTTTATTATATAGGATCTTTGTCTAAAATGACTCAGGAGCTCTTTGCTTCTGTGCTTGGTTCCATACGCACATTAAATACCATAGGATTTGGGTAGCGTGGTCCTTCCACCCCACTGGATACTCTTCTTAGTGTGTAAACCTACCTCATCATTTTTCCCTTGCCTCTGAAATGTTTTAAATGGATTCAATCAACAAACATCGCAATCTGAGTAGCTCCAGGAGGTGGTTAATTTGGTCCTGTAATGTAGCATGGCTGGCATCAACCTTAGAACCATAGTAACAGAAAGAAAACATGGGACAGTGTGATTTATTTTGTTTTGATTTGCTTTTGGAAGCTTGTAATAAGTTTACTTATTTTTTACTTAAGTGTATTAGACTTATCTTTTAGGCTTATATTTGAGATGCTAACACTGCACCGAATGAAGGGAGGAAGAATTTGAAGAAACCTAAGTAGGAAAGGATAAGGCTTTTGTGGAAGGGGTCTGAGGAAGCAGCTCCCATGGCTGAATTACCCTTGGGCAGCAGGAAGGACTTCTCTTCCACTGCAGAAGAGAGAGGTTTCAGGACAAGTGTGGTGAGAACTGATTTAAAGACGTGGAGAGGAAATTGAGGGGAATTCTTCATGTGTTTCTTTAACAAATGCCATCAAACATCTACTGTGTGCAGGACATGATGAGAAATGCTAGGTCCATGATTGGCAAACTGCAGCTCGGGAGCCACATGCGGCTCTTTGGCCCCTTGAGTGTGGCTCTTTCACAACACACCACGTGCAGGAGCACCCGTACAGTGCGATTGAAACTTCATGGCCCATGCACAGAAGTCGGTTTTTGGCTCTCAAAAGAAATTTCAATCATTGTACTGTTGATATTTGGCTCTGTTGACTAATGAGTTTGCTGACCACTGTGCTAGGTCATCAGAAAGTCATGTCTGTACCCACAGGAAGACCGGTAGTTCAAGATGAAAGAGCTGAAATCCACAGAATCGGGAGGAGGGGGCCAAGTGTAGAGGGGGTGAAAGAATTTCAGACAGAAGGTATTAAATCTGAAGTTTAAGGATCATATGAGACATTTAAAACATAAAGGAAGTTGGCTGATGCAAGTATTGTGCATAAGGTAGGATGGAAGGCCAGGAATATAGGAGCAAGATGCATAAGAAGAAACTGGAGAGGCAAGAGGGGGAGAGAACTGGTTTTATCCTGGAGACAGCGGAAAATAATAAAGGGCTTTTGAACAGAGTGTGATGTAAAGTATAATAATAAATCTACCTGTTGGCTATGTGGAAAAAGAATTAAAATAACTTTGAAAAAAGAAGGATTGGAAGCCAGAAGACTGAGTGAAGAAATATTTCCTGGAAGAAGGTGGAAAAACAAAAAGGAAAGTAAAATATGTTAAGATCTTAAGGGGAAAACGATGGAAGCACATGCCCTGATACTTGTGAGATGAAACACAAGCTCACAGCATTTGGCAAGAAAGAACCAAACTACTTTACAGTCAAATATGTGCGCCTTGTTGACCATTCTAAACATCTACTTGAAAACTGCTCAAAGAAACCATTCCCCAGTTATTTTCCTGTTAATATCTGCTAACACCTACACTTGATCTTTATGAGCATGAGAAAAATAAAGCTATTTGCAGTTGTAAGATTTCTAAGTGTTTTACACACATTTTATTCTATTCCCATTGCTCCCATAACTCAGGCCGACAATACACACAGTGTTCAAAGTGTCTGATGAGTACTGATGGACAATTTCTGATTTAGAAATTGGTTTTCATCCCCTAAAGAATTATTCTCATTTTGGTAGAGAAGAAATTATTTTTTTAAAGCATCTATATGAAGGCCCTAATGCCGGAATGCTACTAAGCCAGAAGCACTAGCATTCCCATCAATACCCAAGGTGACCTTGGATCTGGGACCAGGTGAGGAAGACACTGCTGCTCCAAGTTTAACTGCCCACATGATGGATTTGCTAAACTGGGACACGTGGAGGCCTGTGCACTCACTGCTCACCGTCTGCTTGGTGGCACCCCAGCCTTTTGGCCATGAATGTCTGTTCCACTCGGCAGCATTTGAACAGTGGCCCTGTCATAATGTTTAATTTATTAACAGGTTCGTCACGTCTTTTATGCTCTTCCCTCTCCTTCTTTCCAAGTCATACAGACAATGGACTAAGTCTCCCTATCTATAAGAGTTGGGATTCCATGCTTGCCCTTTCCTCTTTACCTGCTTCTTGACCTGCAATTAATTTTGTTGTCCCTTTGGGAATGGTTACACCTTGCCTATGCCTTTAGATATAAACAACTACATTTCTCATGGGCCTGCTTAGTTAAGATTGTATTTTTTAATGCTTTTCCACTCAAGCTTTACTCTTCCCTTCACATTTTTTTAATTGATTGATTTGAGAGGGCATTTGAGAAGGAGGAAGGGGGAGGGGGAGGAAGATATAGAGATAGATAGATAGATAGATAAATAGATAGATAGATAGATATAAATGATAGATGATTGATAGATGATAGATGATTGATATAGATAGGTAGGTAGGTAGGTAGGTAGATAGATAGATAGATAGATAGATAGATAGATCAATTTGTTGTTCCACTTATTTATGTATTCATTAATTGCTTCTTATATGTATCCTGACTGAGGATTGAACCTGAAACCATGGCTAGTGGTCAGCAAACTCATTAGTCAGCAGAGCCAAATATCAACAGTACAACAATTGAAATTTCTTTTGAGAGCCAAGTATTTTAAACTTAAACTTCTTCTAACACCACTTCTTCAAAATAGACTTGCCCAGGCTGTGGTATTTTGTGGAAGAGCCACACTCAAGGGGCCAAACAACCCCATATGGCTTGCAAGCCGCAGTTTGCTGACTATAGCTAACCAACTGAGTAGTCTAGCCAAAGCTTCAACAGATCTTTAATAAGCATGAAATTTACTTGTTATTCAGATTTGTAGGGAGTCACAGATCTGTGGTGTAGTTCATGCAGACAATGCCACCTTAAAACACCATATTTTTTAAAAACATACTTTTAAAAATAAGCAAAAATACAAGGGTTCAATTCCCCACTGTCTTCACTCTCTTGCATTGCCACGATGTGTCCACCATCTGGATACCATTGCTGACATGTACACATGAAGAACTATTTGACATTGAAACTGGGACTCAGAACAGTTGGACATTGAAACTGACACTCAAACTTTTTTTGCTCTTATACGTTTGTTTTCAGTATGCAGAGGCAAGATATTTTTGAAGAAAAGAAACAGGGGGAAGTGATTGATACAGAGGCAGGGTGGCCTCGAACAGGCTGTCAAGCTACAGGGGGAAGGCTGGAGTGGATGGGAGGCAGATGCTGGGGGAGATCAACCAAAGGACGTGTATGCATACATATGAGCATAACCAATGAATGAAAGACACTGGGGCGGGGAAGGGGGCAGGTGGGGACATGTGCTGGGGGGTAAGGAGGCTGGGGGGAGGATTTTGGGGGGGGGAAGGAAAACATATGTACTACTATTAAATATAAGCTATATTGTAAATAAAATTTAAAAAAACAATTTAATTCAACTCCTGTATTTCTGTGATTCTCTCTCTTTCCTCAGGGTGTTTTTTTCCATTGTCTGACTCTGTATGCTTATCATTAATGTCACATAACATGAACCTCATTTCTCCTTCAATGTAGGAATCGCATCTTATGTTTCATTAACATCCTCTCCACCCACTCCTGTCCTTGGACTGGCACTTATGTAAGAGAAAATGATTGATTTACAGTTCAAATACTAGAACATGCAGTTGTCTCTTTATCAAGCAGTGGATCTATAGATTATTTTAGACCCACTACCCGGGTCCTTGATTCCTGACACATAAATAATGTGACATGCTGACTAAATTGTGACATAAGCTAGGAAATGGTCCCAGAAGGATTCGTGTTCTCCAAATTGAGAAATTGTACAATTACACATCACAACGAATAGACACCATAAGAAAGTCGCATGGGCCATCTTATTCATTTAGCAAAAAAATCCCTCTTCCCCCATACCACCCCCCCCCCCGCCACAACACACACACTTCTATCTTGCCTCGCCTCCTTGCTAACCACAGAAGCTCCTCTGACAGAATGCGGATGCCCTTACTTTGACAAAGTGAAGGATGACAAAGTACGGACACAGGGTTGGCGTCAGCTAAGAGAGCTTAATCGGATAAAGTGGCAGATTGCTCACTTAGAAAGCCGGTCAAAAAACCCTGTCTCTGTTCTCCTGGGAATGCTCTGGGATGACTAGAGTGTCCTCGTTGTAGCTGATCGGAAATAGAGCTGGGAGCTCACGCGGCCACAAAAAGAGACCACAATCGTAATGAGAAGGCGCCTGGAGCAGCGGTCGCCAACCTTCCAGACCTTGGACCACCAGTGAGAGATAGGGTCTGGGATTTGTTTCCTTATCACCGTTCTTCCGTACTTCCACCCAGGCCTCTCACTGTAATGAGCTCAGCTAAATCCGAACAGCTTCTTACCTGCCCCATTTTGTTCTCTCTTGGTTACACATCTGCGGCATGCCAGGTCATGCTTAGTGAAGAGAAACAAATGGTCATGGAGAAGAGCCTCCATTGCCAGATGCTAATAACCTACACAAGGGTAAGGTTCAAGGCTGGGATTGTTGGGGGCCTAACCCCCGGATGCTGAAATTAAAGAGACAGGCGAATAGGCATCTCTGGCACAGAAGACACTGTGGGTGGGATGGCATGTTCGGTGACCAGGGACACTCACCGGGCGGCAGTTGGACCGCATTCTCTGCTTACTCATGGGAACTCGTTTTGCAGCAAGTCAAATGCTCTGAAATAATATGTGTGGGGGGGAAAAGAAGTTATGTGATAATTAAAGTTAATATCACAAATTGCTACAAGTCACTTTAGGCAATTATTTTCTTACAGGGGACTAAGTGTCCAGAAAACCCAGTGAAGTCTAAATGGAAAAGGTAAGAAAATACTCCTATGGGGCTAAGCGTTGTTACAAGACTGTGGGACTTGTCATTCTTTTCAATCAATTATAGGACGTCATGAAGGTGGAGGGAAACGAAGACTAGAGAAACGTTATTGATAAACGTAACTAACGGGGAAGCCAATCTTCTTGAATTGATTGATAAGTAAAATAGGCATGAACTCTGACTATCAGCTTCAGTGGCAGCTGAGTGTCAGTCACATGGACCACAGGAGAGAGCTAGGTGACCTGTGAGCCATGCTAGCAATGCATTAACACTGTCCTGTGTTTGTGAAAGACACCGACATACACCCAACGATCTGGAATCCAACTGACCCAGGCACCAAAAGTGTTCATCTCATCATACATATCTTTTGCATTAGTCTTATAACATTGGCTGAAGAAAGCATAATATGTGGTTAATATATTATCAATACATTTAGATGAAATCATGTTTCCATTCATGAGATAGAAAATAATAATTATATTTTTACTAAATTGGGCAAGTTTATATTTATATGGTTCCACTAATTTTACTGAAAATTTTTTATTAATTCAAAAGCATCAAATTGTTGCTCTTTTTCTGAACTCAGAGGCATGTCAGTGTCTAACTTATCCTTCCAAATACAGTAGGTAACAGGCATGATTATTTTATCCATACCTCTAATCTCATGCTCAGAGATAGATATACAAATGTGAAGGTGTACCTGCTGTTTTCTTCATTAGAAGTGAAAAACACGATTGGGTTAGGATAGATGATCAAAATCAGAATTTAGAAATAAATCGAAAGGGAGTTTCTAACTGTGACCAGAAGAATGAACTTATTCAATGAAGGAATTATTCATGGCCTAGAATGTAGTCTCTTAAAAAAAGAAAGAGAGAGAGAGAACTGGTGGACATGGACAACAATGTGGTGATTGGGGGATGGAGGGAGTGGGTGAAGGTGGAAGAGGATATAGGGAGGATAAATGGTGATGGGGGAAAATAAAAAGAAAGAAAATATATATATATATATATATAATATATATATATATATTCATATATATGAATATATATATATATTATATATATATATATATATATATATTCAATTTCATGTCTTCTAACTTAACCTTCCAATCAACTCCCATCTATCTCCATTTGCTCCCCAACCCAACACATACACATTCTTGTCTGTTTATATTAATCTACTAGGAGTTTTCTGACTGTACCTGATCTTCCATCATTTCCTATACAACTCTCTGTCCTGTTGACTGACACACCTCCCAACCCCCACCCTGTGTACACAATCTCACCCTATCTCCTCTAGCTCATACACCCTGATATTTTGAACCTGGGTTTAGATGTCCTGTCTCAAAAAGATTTTCCTGTATTTACCGTGATCATGACCCTTCGTACATACCATCTCACCTGTTTCCATGACTGATTCACTTTATCATAAACTTTAAGCATACCAGTGTTAAAAACTGACACTGAGTTTGTGTTTTTAATTCTTAGAATTCTGGTTAACATTGGGTTTAAACCTAATGTTCAATAAATCTGTAATGAATTCATGAATGTATAAATTCATTCATTTATTCAGTAAATATATAAAAATGACTACTATCTTTTAAAAATGGCTATAGGCCCTAAACATAAAATGAACATAAAGAAAACAAAGTCTATGCTCTTTTGGAACTTTTATTTTACTTGGATAAGATAGAAAATAAACATTCGATAAGTAATTTCAAATAGGCTGAAGTGAACAAAAGGAAGAAATAGAATCTTTGAGCCTTAACTGTGGATAGTAAATTCAGCAAATGAATATCAAACTTAACATAAATTCTCATATTTTACTTCTCAATCGAACTTCCTCTTTGTTAAGGATGTCAGTGTGCCCATTGGCCATACTCCTTTGGCAGATTTCCTTGTATTTAGGTGTGTCCCTGTGATTTGGTCCTAACTAATGAGCTCTAGAGTCTCTGGAGGGGCTCTTTCTGTTTTGTTTTGCTTTCTTTCCTTCATCCATCCCCTCACCTGGAATGTGGAGCAGATGATTATCAACCGGGAAAGCCAGCCATGCCCTGAGGATGAGAAGCAAGAAGAGAGGGGCCTGGTTTTAAATGACAGTATTAGCCCTGGCTCGCCTAACTCTAAGCTCCATGTCAGGTAAGAAAAATAAACAAACAAGCAAACATTTATTTATGAAGCTACTTAGGTTTCTCTTAATTGCCCCTTAATATAATCCTCACTGATACGCTGGGTGCTCAGGTGTGAGTGGGAGAAGAATGTGCCGACAGGCTTCAGAAATCCACAAGACACATCTCACCAGGTGGGAATCTGCACATGATGTTTAAAATGTGTTCGTGAAACTTTACATTTTATGTCTATACAAGAGCAATCTGGACTTGAGAGGCAAAAATATGTATTAATTCTGATTTCCATTCTTATTAAACAAGGCCATATACTTTTATAATGTTGGCATCAGTATGTTTCTCATCACAAAGATAGAGTAGAAAATTCAGTAATAAATAACATATAAAAGCCTTCAAAAACTTGCCTATGAATAGAAGAAATCACTTAAGGAATGAAACTGATCATTTCTTGGGCAGAGGTGGCTAGAGAGGGATTAATATTAAGGAAGTCAGCAACTCACAACAAAAAACCACAAGCAAAGAGGTGTTCTGTGCATATTTGCCCACTGGCTGTCTGACAGTGTTAGAGCTCTCTCTCTTCAGCCTCTGACTCTGCTGTTTCCAGAGAAATTACATTGAAAATGCATCTGGGAATATCGACATTGAAGTTCCCATTCATCTTTTTCTCCACAATGAGAATAAGTCCATGGGATTCTCGTCAGCCGGTTGGGAGTGTGTGTGTGTGTGTGTGTGTGTGTGTGTGTGTGTGTGTGACTATGACTCTATGTGAAGTTTGTGGTTACAAATGGGAGGAAAGAAGATGAACAAAAGGATTTACAGCCCCAAATTTGGTTGGCGTGTGGTGGTTTTTGTTCCTAATTATGCAAAAATCAAACATCAGATTAAAAAGCTCACATCTGATTATTACTGGAAACAAATGAGCTCGCCTGCAGGGACAGGTGGAGCTGAGCAACTTTTCCTGGAGGGCTGGGGGTGGCTGCAGTCAAGCGCTGCCCACCCCCCCCCCAGGCCCCCTGGCCCCCCAGCCCCCTGGCCGCAGCCTCCAGCGGGGTGTCAGGTATCAGCTGCCTGGAAGGTTGGCGCCAACCATCCTCTCCTGTGAACCACAAACCAGAATTAATAGCGAATCAATCGAACAAAGTACAACTGATCAGTAAACCAATTAGTAATTTTAGCCGTTCCTCCTGTCCTCATGTATGGGGCGGAGTGGGAGATGGGAGTGCTTGGACACCACGGATAAGGTTGCAGCTCCCCCTCGCTGCCCCGGCCCCCCACCTCTCACCGACATACCGCCTGGCCTGCGACCTGCAGAGAGCCCAGGGCACGGGCGGCCCTGCAGGCGGCCTCTGCGTCTCTCCCCTTTGAACATACAAACTCGTCTGGGCACGTAATTGCTGGGGAATGAAACTGTGTTCTCCTATGCAAATATGGCATGCCTGTTTAAAAATCAGCAAGAAAAAAAAAGAATGAATGCAGCGTGTTGGGGAAAGAATGTAAATAAGGAAAGCCAAGCTTCTGCCTCAGCTCACCCTCCCTCAAGCCAGTCTAGGCTGGACAAACACAGCACCCACGTTGGCAACTCAAGGCTTCGGGTTACTTGTGAGTGGGATTTTACCAAAAAGGATGCATGGCTAACGTTGGTCCGAGGTTCAAGATGAATATAAATGGATTTTCCTTTAGGTCCAAAGTACTAAGTAGCTTCTCTTCACAAAGGTGTTACTTTGCCCGTGGGCCTCAGGTCCCTCATTACCTTGCCTTGGTTACAGAGACCGCCCAGCCGCTCAGCTCCTTCTTCCGCATGGTCTTGTGTTCAACTTCACTCTACCCACAGGGAAGGCTCTCAGCCTGGATTCATCTCTCATCCCATTGGCACGCTGCCCTGAGCATAAGCCATGGGTTCCAGAAATGGCCTCCGTTCAGCCACACGGTGCGGGGAAGGTGATACAGCACAGGTGCCCGTGCCAGGAGGGGAAGGGCTGAGGATTCATGCTGGGCAGGCAGCTGGGAAAGACCAGCTAACTCCCTTGATCGCAACACCTCCACTGACCAGATCTGATGCCATTTATTCTCTGTACCAGCCCATGAGAAAGCCTGTGAGGGGGTAGCCTGTGAGGGGGTAACCTGTGAGGGGTCCTCTCTTGCCATCTCTCCTCACGGTGCCATGGTTTGATTTTGGGTTACAAACAAAAAAAATTATTGGAGGAACCTCACCCACCACATTCTTACTTCATTTTTTTCCTCCACTAGATCCCCTTCCAACAGATTGTGTGGCCGTTCAACATTTCCTTTTCCCTAAAGCTATTTTTATTATCATGGAGATATATAGTCCGAATATCAGCATCAGTTCCCAGAAAGATAGATTTCCCACAAATTAAAACATTCTATTTACCTCTAAATATGGAAACTGAACATATACAACCCACTGGGAAATGAATTACTCATGCATCGTGAGTCACATTTTAAACCGGCAACGCTATAACCTTAAAATACAGCTCCATCTTAAAGTATTAATTTTGAAATGATGCATTTGTGCTAATGATTTACCAGGAGGAGAAATCCTTTAATCTACCCCTTTTGCTTATGAACTTGAAAGTTGAACTCCATAGAAATGACCGACAGCAACAGCGGGACTCGTCACCAGCTGATCAAAATTAACAGTTTCTTTCAATTGTTCTAATTAAGACCAAGGGGAGTTCTGGAATGTACCAACAGCATCTCGAATTGCTCCCTTGCTTAAAACTAGCTCCTGGGAAGGAATATGAGCTTTTATCTTTCCCTACAAATACTTTAGTCTAAGTTGCTATTATTACTATTTACTAAAAGGCCTTTTATAGGTGTATCCTATGAGAACTTTTTAAAAAATTTTATGACATTCTAAAGGGAAACAAAGATGAGACACATAATCAACTCAAGCAGAAATTTGTAGGAAAACAGGTGTCCTATCAATGTTCTATAAAATCAATGAAAGTGCTATAAACATGGGTTAGTCTTTTACATAGTAATAATTATCTTACTCAATAATTATTTCACATTCATACTGAATACATAGTCATATGTATTATTTTCACATATACAACTAGAAAAATCAAATAATTAAGTTCATGGTCATGGTAATAATACCAAAATTAAATTTATATAAACCCTAAGTCATATAAGTATACTGCTTTAATGAGTATATTTTTTCTCTAGCAGAATTATCTCTCAAGGAACATTTTCTACTTATCAAAATCAATTCTTTCCTAGTAAGTTGTATTCTATTATCATTCATCATCTCAAATTATGGTCTAAGTTACTAGTAAATGTGTTCTTAATCTTTATGTCTTATAAAAAACATGTTTTCTTAATAGTAATTTCTTCTTAAACTAGAGGTCCAGTGCATGAATTCCTGCATGGCTGGGGTGGGGGTGGGGATGGGGGGCCACAGGCAGTTGGTTGGCCAGCTCTTGCCCCCTGGTCTAACTCCTGGTTGAATTCTGGTCCAAATTACAGTTGAGGGAACAATTTGCATATTAGCGTTTCATTATATAGGATTACTCATTGTTCATTTTCTTCAAATTCTTGCTTTGGAGGACTTAAATAGAGTTTACTACTGAAATAAAACATCTACCTTAGAAGTTATATCAATGGTGAAGAGTGCATAAAAGCAAATACCAATACTTTTGTCACTAAAGCAAAACCAGGGTAAAGTTTAAAACCCTGACCTGCATGCAATTCAATAGCAAGGTATTTAAATGGCAGTTATGAAGTGACAAAAGATTTAAATAAAGAATTGTTTTCAAGGGCAACCTATTGGATCCCAAGTGCCTCCCCTCTGATGATAAAGAATCCAGGTCCTTGTAAGTCAACCCTACACCAGCCCCCTTATAAAGTAGGATCGTGTTGTGGGTGATGAAGATACGGTGTCCTGCTTCATCACCATTTTAAGCCATTTCTTCTTTGAATGTGGCAAGGCTCCACTGGAAGACCTTGGAGATGGCATCCTCTTTAACCCCAAACACAATCCCTAAAGATGTAATTGACTCTTTCGACTCCTAGGGCTGTGCTAAGATATGAGCCACCTCCTGTGGTAATTAACATGCCTTCCTGGGAGAAGGGTGGAGGCTGGGCCATCGTCTCTCCAGGGGCATTCCCTCCCCTGGGGCTGGGGCAAACTAGTTAAAGCCGCTGTGAGTCAACAGGATTAGCATGGAGTCAACTTCCTTGGGAAGTGGAGCCAAAGAGATTCTAGGGAGACAAAATACTTCAAGGCAATCGCTCTGGGGGTGAAAATCACCAGACTTACTGGTCCTGTCACATCTCATTTATCTGACGACATGGACGCTGAACAGGGCCGCCAAGACTTTTCTTTATGGGCTTAAACGCTTTTTTGACTTCCTGTGAGCTTAGGACATTTCCATTTTTTTTCCAACAGAAACTGAAGTGAAATCCATCATAAAACTTGGAAAACATCTCCTGTTTATTCAGACCTGCATGCAAGGAGATTAGCACCTCTAAAGGGGGGTGGGGATGGGGGGGCGTTGCCACCAAATGTTAACCCATGGCCAGGCTGTTGTTTTACTTGTAAGTACTTACCGTGTACATTTTAAAGTTGTAATTACATGTAAATATTTTAATTTCTAGAGAAAGGCTCTTGAAAATAATGTATATTTTGTGGAACTTGTTTATGTAAATTTCTTCACGGATTTGAGTATTTTTTTCATTGTCCCATAATTGAAGACTTAAAAATATAATTTAAAAAAAAATAGAACTTCACCCTAACTGGTTTGGCTCAGTGGATAGAGTCTTGGCCTGTGGACTGAAGGGTTCCAGGTTTGATTCCGGTCAAGGGCATGTACCTTGGTTGTGGGCACATCCCCAGTGGGGGGTGTGCAGGAGATAGCTGATCGATGTTTCTCTCTCATCGATGTTTCTAACTCTCTATCTCTCTCCCTTCTTCTCTGAAAAAAATCAATAAAATATATTTTTTAATGGAAAAAATAGAACTTCAAGAGAAATTTAATTGTCTATGTAATGATATTTCAAAATCAATAGGCTAAGTCCAAATATTCTGTTAATGGTAACATTTTTGGAGAAGATACAAATTTTAAATATAAAGAGCTGTCATTCCTTGTTTTGTCTGTATAATTAGCAAAGCATTTTATTAAGCCTCAACTAAGTACAGATCATTATGATACAGACTTGTAGAGAAGAAAGAGACAACACAGTCTCTCCTTCTAAGGCATGAATAATGTAGTTGGCTAATCAGACATTTTCATAAATAACAGGCCATATCCCCTCGAACAGGAGGTTACATGTGGGAATAACTGGCCTCTAGGTTGAGACTTCAAGGCTGGTGTGACCACGTGGCACAGCATTGCACCAGCCCCGGCCAGCTACGTGTCAGAACTCCATTCGTGTTTGCAGGTGGAGGTAGCCTGGGGCTCTGAATTCGCTACCAAATTTAAAGGAGTGCACTTTCCAAGAAGGAATTTGTATTTTTTTTATTGATGTTTTACAGAGAGTAAAGGAGAGGAATAGAGAGCCAAAAACATCGATGAGAGAGAAACAGCAATCAGCTGCTTCCTGCACACCCACTACTGGGAATGTGCCCCCAACCAAGGTAAATGCTCTTGACTGGAATCGAACCTTGGACCTTTCGGTCCGCAGACTGATGCTCTATCCACTGAGCCAAACCGGTTAGGGCAGGAATTTGTATTTTAAGAGGAAATATATGGATAATTCTTTCGAGTTGGTATGGTTCCCTGATGGCCAGGAGGGAAGATGCCAGGGACTCTGCAGTGGGATTCAAGTCCTTCAGTCACCAATCTGTTCATGTGTTTTTGTATCACAGTAATAACGGGCCCCACTGGCGCGCACAGCGTGCTAGGCAGTGGCTGAGCCACGTGCAGATGCTGTGTCCTCCCTCTCCCCAGGCGTCAGACCTCCTGGGGCATGGAATCGCATGGGCTTCTCCTCATAAGCCAACTCTGTGCTTGGCTGTGGCGCTGGCATAAAGTTCACTGGGAAAGAGCAAAAAGGATGCAGGGGAAGTCATGATAGAAACCAGCAGAGCGAATCTGTGCCTCAGGGAGAAAATTAATTTTAAAATGAAGTTCGAAGCAGCCCTGCTTAGGGCAGTGGTAGGCACACTGCGGCTCGCGAGCCACCTGCGGCTCTTTGGCCCCTTGCGTGTGGCTCTTCCACAAAGTACCACGGCCTGGGCCAGTCTATGTTGAAGAAGTGGCGTTAGAAGAAGTTGAAGTTTAAAAAATGTGGCTCTCCAAAGAAACTTCAATTGGACTGTTGCTATTTGGCTCTGTTGACTAAGGAGTTTGCCCATCACTGCCTTAGGGGAGTCAGGGGTGATGCAGAGGGTCCCGGGCATGGCCTGACGCTGTGTGGAAAGGCTCCGTGGTCCAGGCACTGTGGGCGCTGTGCTTTCGGCAACCAGTCACTGCGGGTGTGAAACCAGCTCCCTAACTGCTCATCTCTGGTGCCCCAGCAGCCCTGCCTGGGACACACCTGTGGGACACTGAGTCCGGGAAACAGACTGGGAATTGGCGCAGGTCTGACACAAGAGGGAATCATCAGTAAGATAATATTTTAATAGTCTGACACTTAAAATCTTAAATATACGGAACAGATATGAAGAAGTAGACCTGGAGCCCCCGCCAGTGGGGTTGAGGGTTGTCTCCTACAGTGAGAGGCCACCAGTTCGATTCCGGTCAAGGGCACCGGCCCGCGTTCCAGGCTCGATCCCCAGTAGGGAGCGTGCAGCAGGCAGCCGATCCATGTTTCTCTCTCTCTCCCTGTCCCTTCCTCTCTCGATATTTATTTTTTTCAGGAGACCTTGAACTGGAGATGGGAGTTTTTGTATCCACAGGGGAAGGAAGAGGGGATGATCAGGAAGAAATTTCACATTCCAAAGGCCAGAGCCTTCAGGTTGGTGCAGGTCATTATCTGCCTCCAAGCAAGAACAAGAGGCTGAGGTGAAACCCTGACCTCCAATATACGGCGCCTTGGCTCGGGGGCCTAAGTATTCAGCGGCTGTGGGTGAAATGTTAACGGAAACATTGAAGATTGCTGAACTGGTGTCTTGTCAGAAGAAGGAACATTCCCTAGACCATTATTGGTATACCCTGAAAATGATTGTACTCTGTCTTAAACATGATTTAGTAAATCTTACACTTCTTGAGAGTCTTCCCCTGTATAATGGCCATTACGCTAAAATATATATATTTCAACTCATAAAATAAAATTCATCATACATACAGTTAAAGTTAAAAATAGACTGTGTGCATGTGTATGAGTGTGTGAGTGTGTGTATGAGTGTGTGTGTGCTTGTGGGAGTGTGTGTATGCATGCGTGTGTATGCATGTGTGTATGTGTCTATGTAGGAATGTGTGTGTGAGTGTGTGTATGTATGAGTGTGTGTATATGTGTGTATGTATGAGTGTGTGTGAGTGTATGTGTGTGAGTGTGTGTGTGTATGAGTGTGTGGCTGTATGTGGAAGTGTGTGTGTGTGTGTGTGTGTGTGTATGTGTGTGTATGAGTGTGTGTGTATGTGGGAGTGTATGTATGCATGTGTGTGTATGTATGAGTGTGTGTATGTGTCTATGTATGAATGTGTGTGTGTGTCTGTGTGAGTGTGTGTATATGTGTGTGTGTATGTGTGTGTGTGCGCACGTGCACACACGCCCCCAGGCCACCGCTCTTGAGAGCCTGAAATCTAGGAATAGAGGTTGCTTAGTAAAAACAATACTTTATTATGTGATACCAAATAAATAACAATCTACTGTTGTACCCTTATCAGAATGGATGAACTGAAGTTTATAGGAATAAAAGGGTTCCACCTGGCTTCCTCCTGAAGATCCTGAAATAACTGGACATGTGAACTTGAACACTCAACTTCTTCAGTTTCAAAATGAATATAATAGTTTTTTTTATTTCAACGTATGTACTAATGAGAGATAATAGATACGAATGCATTCTGGGGGAAAACGCCAAGGCAATATACTAGTAAAAGAAAGATAAATTTACATGTGAAGTTGCCTAAACTGATAAACACAAATCCCTTAACCTTACACCACACAGAAGAGACCACAAGTCGGGCTGTAACAGTTCCAGGCCCACAGTGCCTGCAGAGTGGCAATGACAGCACTGGGCCAGCAACGCCCTCCCCGCCCACCCCACCCCACCCCCCCCCCCCCCGTTTGCTCAGGACCTCTCTCCCCCTCCAGCTGCACTGCTCAGGGGAGGGGAGGGAGCCTCTGTGGGCCCCCTAAGCCCTGCAGAGCTGACTGCCAGCGAGGAGAGGGGTGGGTGGGGGGCTGGAGGTTTGGAGATGGGGGTGGGGGGGAGAGGTAGGAGAGTGCCTCTCCTCCTTGGGCAGCAACTCCAGCTGGACCCATCCCCTCCAGAGCCTCACCTTCCACCAGTTTCCTGTCTGGTTCCACGTCCCCTGGGTGTCTCACCTCTGAACTTCCTGAGCCTCACCTCTCACCCATGGCCCTTTCGCCTTGACAAGGGAGCTGCTGCCTGCTACTCCTGGTCTCCGTGTGGCCTCACTGGGCCGTGGGTGGCACTGTCATCGTCAGAGTGATCAATCCCTACACCAATCCTCTCTGTTTGAAGCATGCAGAGTTGTGTCTGTGTCCCTGGCTGAACCCCGACTTAGCCAGCAGTTGACACATTTCCAATATTTACAACATGATAAGCCAGACTCCTTTCAAAATGCTTTATGACATTTTAACTGTTAAAATGTTAGATTTTTAGAAATCTAAATGTTAGATTTTTAAAAATCAGTTAATTTAAAAATTTAAATTATTTCTAAATTTCTAATTTAGAAATCAGAAATTTAAAAATTTCTAAATTCTTAATTTAGAAATCTAAATGTTAGATTTTTAGAAATCAGTTAATCTTCACAATGACTGTATTGGCGAGGTTGCTAGTATTGTCTCAATGTATCTATGAAGAAACCAAACCTCAGAAAATTTTTTAACTGCCAGTACTCTCATGGCTAGCCAGCGGGGGTGGCAATATTTGAATCAGAGAGTGCACACTCCTAGCTATGCATGTACCCACCTCTCTGATAGGGGTGAGCTTACTACCTCCATGAGATTATCATCCATTCAAACATTTGATCATAAATACGCCACTGTGTCCAGAGTCCCCCACCATCTACGAAACTTAGGATGGTGCTGGGCAAGGAGGAAGCATCCAAGAACTCAAGAAGTTTCAGCCATCCTTATTGTCATTCACATGATTCCAGCAGTGGGGACTCACATTGTGTCTAACTAAAGGCAAGACTACTCATCTCTTCAAGTTTTTATGATTAAATTTTAAATAACTGAATAAAAATAACCAAAACCCTATATAACAAAAGCCTAATATTCTAATTGTCTGTTCAATCAATCAAATCATAATATGCTAATGATACGATAAGGCTGTTCAACTGCTTGCCATGATGTGCACTGATCACCAAGGGGCAGACAGTCGACCGGTCGGCTAGTCACTATGGTGTGCACTGCACCAGGAGGCAGACGCTCTAACCAGTAGGTTAGCTTGCTGCTAGGGTTTAGCCAATCAAGACTGAGTGAGATGGGCCGGACATGCCCTGGAGCCCTCCCATGGTCACCTCTTGCTGGCCAATCTCTCGCCTCCCTCTCTGGCCCCAATCATGCACCAGTGGGGTTCCTTGGCCTGGCTTTCACCCTCTAGTAATCTGGGACCCCTCAGGGGATGTCAGAGAGTTGGCTTCAGCCCAATTCCACAGGCCATGCCGAGGGACCCCTCTGGTGCACAAATCTGTACACCGGGCCTCTAGCGCCAACTATAACAAACATAATTACAATAAGAGAATTACCATATTGTTAACAAATTTAATTTTCCCAAGTAAAGCTTTATATGCTGTCTATAATAATAAAAGCATAATATGCTAATTAGACTGGACAGACAAACGTCCTTCCAGACAATCTTCTGGACCACGGCTGCATAGGCCGAGGTAAGCCGCTGAAGCTGTGAGGGCTAAGCCCCTTGCACAAATTTCATGCATCAGGCCTCTAGTAAATTAATAATTTTAAAACAACCGTAAGTTACAAATTCCTTTGAGAAGGTGAAAGCTATAGAAACTTCCAAGAAAACTGTGCCTTGGCTTACCAGTGTACAATGCTCTGAAATGGTACTTTCCATTTGAATGTCATCTACAGAACTCAGAGTCTATACACCCCAGGCTGAGTCACCCCATCTGTGAACATAGCCATCCTTAAACAGAAATCAAATACCCACTTCTGGCTTAGAAATCTCCCAGTGACTGGCAATTACCCTCCAGGAAGGATTCCCAGTTGTTTGTGTTATGCCTAAGCAAAACCACTTACCGACTTTGCTCTGCTCTTTTTTGGAGCAACAGATCAGGAAGGCTGAGCCTTACAGGTCTTCCCTGTGCTGGGCCCTTCCCCCCCAACCACCGCCATGTTCTCAGCCCCATCACACAGGGTACCACAGGGGACATGTATAAAATACCAAACCCTGGGCAGCAGCCCCAGTGATTCTGAGTTAACTGGGCTGGTGTAGTTCCCAAACATGACTGTGAGGGGTGGCCCCAGGCAAGACACCTTGAGCATTCTTTAAATCTTTGTCTGGCTGAATCCAAGGTGACTGGCAAAACCTCATCTTGGAAAAACTAGATTCGCCAAGAAGGCTGATGTGCTTATCAGCTTGGTCTTAACTTTGCCTCAGGTGTCCGGGGGAGAGGGCCTTGAAATGTAAATGCAATGTGCTCACCAAAACTCCTTTGATCCTAATGTTGGAGAAACCCCTTTGTATTGTGGAATATAAATAAACATGGCTTCATGGGCTCTGGTTGCTGACTCTCCATCAGAGAGAACAGACGCCCCACCCTACCCCAGCTTTTTATCTTTATTTCTGCCTCTTCTCTTCTATATTTCATTTTTCTTCATCCCCAGCTCCTCTACTCAGAAACTGAACCCAGTCTCTCTCCACGCTGAATGTGGGAAAGAGAGAAAGAACACCTATACGTGACTATTGGTTAAAATGTCCCCAGGTAATCCTAAGGTGCTTTCTGGGTAGAGAAATGTGTGCGTTGCGGAGTAAACGGATTTTTATAAAAATGTCCCCAGTACATGCGGGAGATCACAGGCACATGTCAGGGCTCTGGGCTCTGACACGCAGGCCAATGGATAGCGTTGTTTAAGTAAAAGAAAAAAAAGAGCCGAGACCGGTTTGGCTCAGTGGATAGAGCGTCAGACTGGGGACTGAAGGGTCCCGGGTTCGATTCCGGCAGGGGCATGTACCTTGGCTGCGGGCACATCCCCTGTGGGGGGCGTGCAAGAGGCAGCTGATCGATGTCTCTCTCTCATCGATGTTTCTGGCTTTCCATCCCTCTCCCTTCCGCTCTGTAAAAAATCAATAAAATATATTTTAAAAAAAAGAAAAAAAGAGCAGGATATCAGGAAGGATTTTCTTGAGAGGCAAAGGGTAGGGTCAACCCCAGTGGGAGAATAACTCAGCTGAAGGAGAAGATAGCACAGCTTTTCCCCCTAGAACTTTCTACCCAACCCCAGTACCTTATAGGAAAACAGTGTGAAACTGTGCACTAACTGTGACATAATATGAGTGTTCCTGCTACATGTAGTGAACGTCCATGTGTTTGAATGTGAGTGGGCGCATGTGTGCGGGGGAGTGGGTGGGGGAGCTATCCATTTGTTTGAATTGTGAAGTAAGAGGAATTTATAAGTCATATTTCCTCTTCAAATTCCAAAGGTCTCAGCCAGCAAATGAGATTATAAGGCTGCACCTGGCCTAAATAATAAGCTCATCCCACACGTTCATGTCTTCAAAGATGCAAATAAATTATTACTTGAAGGGATGATATGAGAAATAAAGGAGGACATGCTTGCCATTTGCAAACAGAACACACATAATTAGTAAAATAAGAAACTCAATCAAATCCGTTCACACACATTATAGTGCCCACCTGGTCTTTCAGAGGCATCGCCTATAATAATAAAAGCTTAATATGCTAATTAGACCAGACACCCAAACGACCTTCCACATTTCATTCATCAGGCGCCTAGTGTTATGTAAACATCGAGGCAGCATTACTCTGTGGGAAAATGTTAAGTATATTCTAAAGCAGAGCGGTTTGCCCATCATCATCCTCACACATGTGTCTAAGCCAGCCTTCCGGTAAAATGAGACAACCCGAAAGAAAGTCCTGTACACAGTGTGGGCAGAGACAGATGCGAAATGATTGGAACGAAGCTGAACCCTCTGTAGGCCTTAAACATCTATAGATGCTTTAAAACCATTTTTTCGTGAGAATTTTCCACTGAAAATATCCAAGAGCACCCAAATTGCGAGTGCTACATTTATTTTTTATAATATTCATTGCGAATTGATTTTTTAAAATTAAATTCAACCTAGCGTGGCATGTGGGGATGGTTTCCGTTTTGGACGCGTGGCCGTTAACTGGCGAATGATCACCAGTGGCAATGACCACCATTCTGAACAGTTAGAAAGCTGGCGGTCGGAAGATATGAGAAGGCAGATCCCCTAAGTCACATGTGCCTGGGCAGCAGGAATGGGCGCCCCTGTCTGGTGAGCCCACGGTAAGAGCCATAAGGCTCCCACCCGTCACCACTGTACTGAGGTTACTCTCTGTCTGTCACCAGCTCTGAGCGGTGCTGGGTGCCGTGTCGCACCGCACACGCTGGTGTGCCACCTACAAAACGCAGATGAAGTTTCACGGTCATTTTTCTTAGGACCTGACCCCAGGATGTCCCTACTGGGAAGACTTTTTTAGACGGACCTCTGAGATGCTGCCATGTACATAGATATTTGTATAAATGCCTGGCCCCCTGGCTCCATTAAGATACAGAAGCACAGATGCTCATTTTCTTGAGGAAATTCTAGGCCTCTGAGAGGAACCCAGTAACAGGATCCTACTTGGGACCTCACACCGTAAGGGCTGTCAGGCTACCCAAGACTGAATACATGTAATAACAAAATGGCTTAAGAGCCGAAGAACACATTACCGTCTAAAAGGCAATTTTAACTCTTTCTCCCCTCGCTGACTCACGCCGGCTCTCAGTAATTGCTGCTGCAATGCCAGCTGCTTTTGCCTCCCCACGAGGCCTCTTTGGCCTGCTCCTTCTCCCCAGCACGGGAGATGAGGTAATGCCGTGAAGTGACTTACTAGGGTTAGATAATCATGGCCACCAAACCATAATGGCTGTCAGAGGCATCAGTAGATTGATGGAGAATGTGACATAAATACACCCGTCCACGACCTCAGGTGAATAACCTCACATTCAGAAAACGGGGAAATGAAGGGCTGGGTTAGAACCTAAAGAGATCACCATCATTATGGCTCTTCTTCCTCTGCTGTCACCCGGGGCCTGGGCCTAGAGGGGGGCTGTCTCCGGCCTGCCTGTTGTGGGGGGGAGGTCTTGACTTGGTGCCGGAAAGACCTCACAACGCAAGTCCGAGTGATTTGGAGAGTATGTCTGTTAAAATGGGGGACAGAGAAGCAACAAGAGGTGCTGAAGGTAGAAGCAGCAGCAGGAGACAGCCTAGGGGGTGGCTCTGGCTCTCTAGAAACCTTACAGGAAAGAAGGGAGGCAAGGCAGGGCTGCTGTCAGCTCCTGGGAAGTCAGAGGAAAGGGGGCCCTGGGGACAGGTTCAGGGGGCGAGCCAGGACAGGCTGCCACTGTCCTCTGCTCCCCTGGCTGGATGTCACATGGGCTCCCTTAGAACTTAGGAGAAAAAGAGCAGAGATACAAGGCATGGGCATGCTCTAGGGAGAGCACCCAGGGGTCCCTTGCCCTGAGGATTTTTCTCTCTTTGGCCTATGGGAATCCTAGGGGAGGTTTCATGTGAGGGTCTTTCTCTTAAAAAAAAAAAAATATATATATATATATATATATATATATATATATATATATGTGTGTGTGTGTGTGTGTGTGTGTGTGTTTTATTTCAGAGAGGAAAGGAGAGGGAGAGAGAGATAGAAATATGAATGATAAGAGAGAATCATTGATTAGCTGCCTCCTGTACACCCCACACTGGGGATCGGGCCCACAACTCCAGGCCTGTGCCCTGACCGGGAACCGAATTGTGACCTCCTGGTTCATTGGTCGATGTTCAACCAGTGAGCCATGCCAGGCCAGGCTCAGGGGAGGGGCTTAGTAGAACATTCATTAGCTTGCAGGTGTGCTCATCAATATACTGATTCCTCAAAATGTGTCTAGAGAGGGATCACGGTTACTTTCTGGTTAGTTTTATTTCAAAGAACATCATCAACGTGGGACCAGAAGTGAGGCTGGCCAGCCCCAGCAAGGGCTGAACTGTACACCAGTGCTCTGAGGTGTCCTTGGTTGGAGAACATAAAACCTAATGGTCCACTAGCTGGCTATAAGTTGCTCAAATTGTTTGGCCTTGTCTAGTTATTTCGTCTCAGTTTCCCTGATTCCACTTGTAAGGAACTCCCCTGGCCTCTCTGCCCTGCCTCACCGCCGCTGGCCAGAGGGAAAACCAGGACCACAGAGTTATGCTCGGCCTGGCCTCTCTTGATGTTTTTATTCCAGTGCAACTTGAAGAATGTTAAGATGTTCCTCAAGACGTACAACTTAAGGAAAGTTAACGTGTTAACTTGAAGCAAATTATCATTTGCGGAGGAACGATATCTATAGTCATATTTACTCAAATGTACATGGTTTTGCTTTTTAAAGAAGAAACCCCCAGATGAGGATGATCCGCTAGGGAAGCTTGGGTTTTTGCATGACTGGGGAGTCATCCCTAAGCTTTCTTATAATATCAGTCTATTTCCTCTGAATGATGTGCAGAAGCATGAGAGGATGGGAAACCGAAGGCATGGTAAAATGGTTCACCGATGATCAGACACCAACAGAGCCAGAAATGCTTGTGGTAAATTTTATTTCCCAGCGGGGAGGCAAGAAGAATAGCATCTTTAACCCATTGTGCGCCAGAGGCATCTGTAGACGCAAACAGCAGACCTTCCCCACGCACATCTATAAAAAAAAATGCGTTCCCTCGGTGGCAGCCTGATGAACTTAAAAATCATTTTTTGTGAGAATTTTTAGCTGACAATATTCAAGCACACCCGAATTGTGAGGAATATGTTTATTTGTATCATAGTCATTGCAAATTGGTGTTTAAAATTAAACGCAAAATATCATGGCATGGAGGACAGTTTCCATATTGGATGCGTGATAGTTAACTGCTAACAGCAGCATCTCCAGTGAAAAGATTCAAACTCGAACTGGGCATACCCGGCACTGTTTACGATTAGAGTGTTTGGATCGGAGGAACAATACGAGAGCGCTCGTTCGTTGATTCATTTTGTCGCCAGTTTACTCATTCAACAGGCTTCGCATTATCTCCTTCCAGAGGTGATCACCTAGCACCTGTCCCGAAATGACAATGAAAGAAAAAATACCCTAGGCGTTACCGAAAAGAGTCTGGCTTTATTGGTTTTCATTCTTCTTCTATTGGTTCCCCAAAGATGGCATCTCTTGCAATGGTTTCCGGTTGTGTTCCCTGACTTCAGAGCAGGCTGAGCGTCTCTAAAGGATTGGCTCTCCCTCCTCCAGACCTTTGGCTATACTCTTTGTAAGGAAAATCCAGCCAGCTGGACCGGCAAGTACAGCTGAGAATTCCAGGCCCACAGGTGTCTGTTCTCTCATTGGATAGCTTGCCAATATCAAAGCTAGATTTGTCGAGGGGATCCCCACAGTTGTTTCAAGAAAGGAAATTATCCACTGGCACTAAGAGGACTAATCCCATCCTCCGTTTCTGACTCAATCCTTGAGCTAGAGCCACAGGCCCCTCCCCCACCAAAACTGAACCCGTATCAGGTTCTCCATCCTTTGAGCAAGTGGGTGGCAGACTGTCAGGACAGGAGTCAGATGGGTACAGGTGGCACCACCTGCTAGCAATGCGCTGCATGCTTTGTCTTATCATGCTGCACGCCATGGCATCGTTCTTTCTTGTCTTGCCAATAACCACGGTCCCATTTGTTTGAGCTTACAGTTCGTTCCAAACTCGGATTTGGGGTAAAAAGAACATGAAAGGGATTTTTTTTTCCATTGAGAATATGAAACGAGTCAGAGAAAAAGTCATTATTTTGTTGTGTCAAATGAAACCCAAAGTGATCTAATTGGAGCGTACAAAGGTTCATTAGCAGATAAATGAGAAAAAAAATAGTATTGATGATCCCCTGAGAGCTAATTATTTTTTGATGTCAGTTTAGCTGAATTACCATCATTGGGAAACTGGCTGTTCATAGATAATACTTATGGATACAAAATTCAAATATAAACATTCAGAAATGAGGAAAAATGAATTCCTGAATCACCTGTGTTTCATTTTGAAAAGTGCCTTACACAGTCCATTACTTCTCTTAGAGTTTTCAATCATCTTATTTTATGTTTCAGCTAAGCTTTAAACGGATAAACGGACTGGCATGTGCTGGGCCTGGGAGGCGGGCGGGGTTTTATGTCAGCCAGCGGCCACAGGGGAAATTGTTTGCAGACCAGAGCAAAGTTGCACCAAGCTGGTCGGAGTTTAAAGCATCAGTACAGCAGCTACAAAGCCTCTTCAAACACCCTAAAGCTCAGGTGCTGTGGTAAGAGATGCTCTAGATAAGACTCTGATCCACACCCCCAACATTTTCTAAACTCATCTCAACAGACGACCCTGGAGGCCATTGCTTAAGTTTGTTGTTGGTAAAATTTGTCTGTTGGTTTTTATCAGTCAGGGTGCTGGGATTAAAGATATAGCAACATTGTGAATTTCATAAAAGAGCCATTGATAAGTCTGTGGGTGGAGATAAGAAAACGAACATGGAATGGTGTGGCTCCTGGCACAAGATTTGAATGGACAAGAAGAGGGAGTGACTCCTGAAACTCTAAGAGTTCCTTTAATGTATTTTAGCTCCAGTTATTGTTATACTTGTGTCTTTAACTTCTATATAAAAATTAATTACCAATATACCACCATTACAGCATTACAGAATTCTGTTGTCTATATACTTACGTTTACCAGCGAGCATTATACTATCATACTGTTTCATGTTGCTATTTAGCATCGATTAGTTTCAACTTGAAAGAATCCCTTTAGCATTTCTTCTCAGGCAGGTAAAATAGTGATAAACTCAGCTTTTATTTACTTGAGAAAATATTGATTTCCTTTTCATTTTTGGACAATTGTTTTGGAAGATATAGTATTCTTGGTTGGTGTAGTTTTCTTTCAGTACTTTAAATACCGATATATCATACTTTTCTTCATGCCTGTAAGATGCACTGAGAAATTCACTGATAGTTGAGGATGATACTTTGTACTTGATGAAATGCTTTTTCTCTTGATACTTAGAAAATTCTTTTAGTCTTTGATTTTTGACAATTTCATTATAATGCATCACAGTGTGGACTGACATTGGAAATGTATGACTCGCTAAACACAAGCATGGGGGCGTGTACGTCTGTGTACATGTATTTTCATGAGCACATTCTGGGTAGGTGGGGGTATAGAGTTTGGTATATATCTGGGATGAAGGTAAAAACTTGTTTATTTTTTATCATTGTAAGCAATAGAACATTATTTAAATTTAAACATTTATCATCAAAGCCATCTGATCTTTCTGGCATCTGGCCATTTTATCTGCTCTCAAGTTCATCATCTAAACATCCAGATATTCATTTTTTACCCAACTGTTATAATGTAATTTGACCCCTTAAAACCGATGCTATATAGGTTGGTAGTCCAATGAAATGTCATTTAGCTCTCTATTATAATACAGCTATAAAAATATTTCATGGAGGTGATTATAACAATGAAAACATTCTACTCATTTAAGAAAAATAGCTGTTCAAATGCCACCCTAACATATCTGTTAGCATGCAACTTTCTGACCCAGATTACACTTATATCTTGTTTTCAAAACATAATTGTAACGTCCCATGGCCTTTCAACATCCAGATCCTCTGTCTTTGGCTATTCATAACAACAATTTCAGGTATCTCCCTTTAGAAAAAAATCACACTAATTCAAGGTGGTGTGAGATGAGTTTGATAGCAACCATAAACATGTCTTTACCATATAAATACAGCAAGTAAACTCAGATAATGAGAACACACGCGAGATCATTGACTTGAGAACTTGCACAGCCCCATCCTGCATTTCCATTCCCCATATTCATTTTGCTTTTAAGGAGATTTCCTTCTCTTGACATGTTTATTCTTTTGACACTGAGCCAGTTTTCTCAAAGCACTTTTACTCCCAGGATCCTAAACTGGACAAACATTTATTATGCTATTTAAATTACTTTTAGCTTTACGTAGAAAAGAAGCATACTGACAAGGAAAGTGACAGTTCACACACTGAATTTCTCACCGGAAACCTGTCTCCTTCATTAATAAATTTGAAACTATACTTCCAAGCTCGTCAATAGAAAGAAAAATATCAATTTAGGAAGAGTGACTGGTTTTTACTGCCATTCCTGGTTTTATATATAAGTTGGCCTTTATGGCTCAACCTTTGCAGGACTGACATTTGATTTCATTAAGAGTATAATAAAGAGTGGCATTCAAAACATTCAACCACAGGGTAGTAGGAGCAGAAAATCAGCTGAAGGGACATTGGCCGTAGTTCTGGCCCCCAATGGTGCCAGACATCATGGTTTCATTTGCTGGCTTGTGAGGGGTACGAACAGGGCAGTATTCAGGGTATCGGGACCATTCAGCAGGATTAAGACAGCCATTATTAATCAACTGCTGTAAAATGATCCCAATCCTGGAACTATGGGTAAGTTGATATGCACCAACTGAATATCAACTAAAATTTCATTTCTTCTTGCATCTTTATGGACTGACTAGCTTGAAGCGTCAAACTCAGTCCCTTCCCAGGATTGCAGAGGGAAATCAAGCTCATATACATTATCCTTTTGTTGGAGTTGTGGAAGGCCCCCAAAGAGGGTCACATCTCTTACACATAAAGTTATTGGATAAATCTCCACTGCACTCTTCTCCTCAGGGCTCGCCCACCTGTCTCTGCCCTCAGAGTCACACTGGCTAGTATTTCTTTCCTCCCTGGTTCCATTGTCCTCAGAGACAGAGAGTGTTATCTTCTTCCTGAATGTGCTCATTTTCCCTGTGAATCAGGATTTCTCAGCGTTGGCATTACTGACATGCTGGATCAGATAATCCATCATTATGAGGAAAGGGTGGGGGAGAGGAGTTCTTGTGCATTGTAGGGTATTTAGCAGCATCCTTGGTCTCTGTGTTCCAGTTTTCAGCTTCCCACGTTATGACAACCAAAATTGTATTTAGAAATTGCTAATTGTCGCCTACGGGGCAACTGCTCTAAATCTATGAGTCATTTCTTACTTAGAGCAACTTAAATGCTGTGTTCCAGGTGGCTGTGAACTCCACACAAACATCCACGAGGAGCTCCAAAGACAAAAGACGCCAGCTCTGAAGAAGGTAGTGGGAGGGAATGCCATTGTGTTGTTGGCCGGAGGATTTCTCCAGGACGAGAAAAATACCTTGCATCTGATGGGTGTTCCATGAGCAGGTTTATGTAGAAAAGACCTTCAAAGGTAAAACTCAGCCTGTTATTGTGTCGCGTAGAGCCTCTGCTCTGAAAAGGTCTAAATAAGCCCATCTAGGTGAAATACCGTTAGTCTAGAATCTTCCTTCTCCGTCTGCAGAATCCTCTAGAGGGAGAGGAGTTGGGGTGAGCATGCTCTTTGATGGCTGCTGCTGGTCCATCTGCCTCAATATTCTCACTTCCTCATTTCACCATCTTTGCCTCCTGCTGACTCGTTATTTACATCCCTCTCTACCCAAGTCACATGCAGTGCCCTCGATTGTGAAGCTTACAACCAGTTCTAAGATCTTGTATATTTTCCGTGCACTAGTACGTTCAGATCAGTATAAGAAATTCCTCTCATGCAGGTCCTATTTTGCATAATGGTATAACTTGTTTCAGTGAAATTCTCTTTTGCCAAATCAGATTTTCTAAGAAAACTCTTTCTACTAAAAACAATGCCATGATTGGCCAGCTTATATACTGGTCAAATTTGTATTTATTTGGTTTTCTGGGCCTCTCACAATCACATAAGTTAAGGTTGATGGAGGTGTTTAAGCCATCAGAAACATTGTTTGAACAGCTATTTCCAGACCTGTCTCTTATAAAGGAACTCAATGCGTTACATTCCCTAATTTCTAAAAGCAAGATTCTAAATTTATAAGAAATGGAGACATATATTAAGCCTAATACTCCAAGTACTGTAACAGTAAATAGAAGTCTAATCTCTAAAAAGAACTATAGAAATATGAATTATAAAATGTCTAATTTTTATTTATTAATTCAAATAGTTCACGAGCACATAAAACTAAAATGCTTCATACCAGACCCACATAATTGTGACTAATAAATACCCCCCATTTAAAATAATATAAATGTCCTATTGCAGGTTCTCATGACAAAGTCAAGGTAGAAATATGTATCAAACCTTAAAAGCAATACACAAAGCTATTCTGGAACATTGTATTATATCGCACTTTATTTTATCTGTATTTAATATGGATTTGTGTTCTGCCATTCATTTCTGTGAGGTTCTAGAACAACTCATTGCCAGAATTCTGTCTCTTATTGGGAACTTAATTTAAAAAATGCAACTTTGATAAGCCTGTCCCCATCCCCAGCTTATGCTGTAAAATAGACGTGCAAGCACTTATACAAGCCCTGCAGAAACACCTCCTGGCATGTTTTTAACTTTTTTCTTTCTTGGCAAAGCTAGAAGACAAACATTTCTAATTTAAACCTATCGCTTTTCATGTGAGTTCTTCCCCTGCGGAGAATTCAAATTGGGAAGATGTAGGGGAAATAGCAGTAAAGGTAAGTGTTTCTTTCCAATAACATCTAAATGTGAACGATGCCGAGGAGAGTACAGCCAAATAGGCCACAGTGACAAAAGACGATTTTCATAAACAAGTAAAAAGAAACCCTTGTAAAGAAACGTGAGTTAATCTAATCACTTTTCTAGCTGTTGTCTTTGCTTTGGGCCAGCGATGGAGCCCCATTAGAGGCTTTTTTCCCTGTTTTAATGCTGATGATTTTACACAAACTAGGGACACATCGTCCCCTGCTGTTCGGTTCTGCTGAGCTGGTTAAAGGAAGCTGTTTCCGCATCAGCAGAGGCTCCCCCTGCCCCCGAGAGCTCTGTGAGGACGCTGGCTGTGAACAGAGTTCTCCTGTTCACCACACAGCCGTCCAACCACCTGCCCAGCGAATCCTGACAAGGCGTCTTCTACCTGAGCTGAACGCTGGCATTGCGGGGACTTTGAACCAGAAAACGAATAAAGACCATTGTTATCTGACCTCTCCCTCTGAGGTTTATTTAGTAAGTCAGGGCACTGTTCCCTGTAAGATAATACACTCCCATGGATGATTACTTCACTAAAATTTGTACTTCTAAAATTAGATTTTCTCTCCAAAAAAAGCCTGTGACTCACAGATTGTTTTATCATGCATTAGAGAATAAAAAAAATGTTTAATTTAAAATTCAGAGGGATATATATATATATATATATATATATATGGCAACTTTTCCATTCTACCTGTCTGCCATTGGATACATATTTTTATTTTTATTTTTATTTTATTTTTTTAAATATGTTTTATTGATTTTTTACAGAGCGGAAGGGAGAGGGATAGAAAGTCAGAAACATCGATGAGAGAGAGACATCGATCAGCTGCTTCTTGCACGCCCCCTACTGGGGATGTGCCCGCAGCCAAGGTACATGCCCTTGCCGGAATCGAACCCGGGACCCTTCAGTCCGCAGTCCGACGCTCTATCCACTGAGCCAAACCGGTCTCGGCTGGATACATATTTTTAAAAGGCAAGAGCTTTGAAAGTGTGGACATATGTGGGGTTTTTTTTTAATATATTTTATTGATTTTTTTACAGAGAGGAAGGGAGAGGGATAGAAAGTCAGAAACATCGATGAGAGAGAAACATCGACCAGCTGCCTCTTGCACAATCCCCCACTGGGGATGTGCCCCCAGCCAAGGTCCATGCCCTTGACTGGAATTGAACTTGGGACCCTTCAGTCCGCAGGCCGACGCTCCATCCACTGAGCCACACCGGTTTTGGCTGCACATGTGTTTTAAAGCTAGTTAGGTTTAAAGCCACTCGTTCACTTCCTGCCAAAGTCACATTCCCACACTGACAGGCGACTCCTCCCGGTCTCCAAGCGTACATAGCCGTGCTTAAGGCACGGGCTTTCCACCCACATGTGTGCGGAAGGTCCACCGGAGCGTTCCCGCGAGGGAAGAGCTGGAACAGACGGTCCCCCGGAGGGAAGGGGCCAGGCCAGCCCGGGAACGCACATGCCACGAAGCCCAGGCGATGCCTCGTGCCAGGTGCCGCCTGAATCATGTGCTCAGTGGGTCCTTGTAAAATTAGAAGACCTATTTGTAAGCATAGCCGCAGAATCACATGCAATTCATTATATTTGTTAGTGTGTTTTTTACTTACAAAGAGAATATAATTCTACACAAAGCTTTTTTTCCCCTCTGACAAAGTTTCTACCCTGCCTACCTTCCCAGAGGGAGGACAATGAGTTGCAGGGGACAGGGGGGGACAGACATACAGCTCAAGAAGCATAAGAAGTCTAATATAAACCAAAATTGCATAGAGGGCTCCATTAGAATGTAAGCGACCCATAGGAGCTAGCATGTCAAGATATAATTTGAGATCTAGGTGGGTATACACCTTACAGAGAGATACAATGAGGTATTGCACAAATTCTCCATCAAACTTTATTTTACGATAAAGAGATTGGATCGCTAGAAAGAGTGGTTGACAGATAGAGTCTTGAATCAGTGACTGTTGGATGTCAGTCAATCTCCAAAAGATCATAAAAATTAAGACCAGTGTTCCTGGCTGGAACCGGTTTGGCTCAGTGGATAGAGCATCAGCCTTTGGACTGAAAGGTCCCAGTTTCGATTCCGGTCAAGGGCATGTACCTTGGTTGTGGGCACATCCCCAGTCGCTGTGCAGGAGGCAATTGATTAATGTTTCTCTCTTATCGATGTTTCTAACTCTCTATCCCTCTCCTTTCCTCTCTGTGAAAAATCCATAAAATATGTTTTTTAAAAAGACCAGTGTTCCTGGAAGCTTCTTATTCTAGCATTACTGAAAGGGTTAACAGCGTCCTTCAACACACATTCTTCCTTTTCTCTCCGGAGCAGTCCATCCCAGGAAGAGTCATGTCGAGGAAGGAGTATATACAACGGAGAATTTTGAGACTCGGGCTGCCACTCTGTGATTTAAAGTAAGCTACGTTCCAATAAATTCTTGTCAAGTTCAAAAAGAGCTGTATTTCTTCCTTTGTGACCTTTAGTCCAACTGTGATAATGCCGTTTCCTGTACAAGAGCCACCTGTGCAGATAAGCCTTGCTGTGCGTTTGCCATCATTTGGCGAAATATCATCCAGCTTGACTGTCAAAGCGTGGCCGTGTGCCCCTCGCTCCGTCTGCGATACTGTTTGGATGAACGGCCTCCACAAGAGACAGGCGCTCGCTCTCTAAAAGGTGCATTTCCGTCGTGTGCACGACGTTTATTTTAACAAACGTGGTCATCTCGCTGATGCAGATAAAGGGCAGAAACCAGAGGGAGTGGCAGGAACCCAGTTATTATTATCAAATGCACTGCAAAGTCCCCCCGTAAAGTAAACACATTCCTTATATGGCTCTTTTCCTTCTCATCATCTGAGAGGCGACCTGTCCCGTGTCCCTCCCTGGGAAAGAACAGACGCCAGTATTTGAGGTTGTGAACTGAATGAACCCTTTCATAGCCCATCTTCTGAACTTGGTCTGGTTGTCGGTTTGGGGCGAGTTATTTTGGAGTTTTCACACACCTACCCTGTCCTTCTGGCCGAGGCGAAACATCTTCCCTCTGTGTGCGTGCGCTGGGGGCCCAGGAGAGAGAGAGGGGATGTGCGGGTGGTGGTTGTCATTAGGAATGGCGCTGCCATAGCATTCGCTGTGGAGTCCTCCATCAGGGGGAGCCAGCTCAGCTCTACACCCACATCTGGACTGGCAGCCCCTTCCACGTGTCATCAGAGCACCTCGAGGCCTCCTGTGTCCCCTGCGTGTCCCTCTCCTCTCCTGACAGCCCGCTCTCACTCAGCCACTGCTGTTCTTTCAAAGGACAGGCCCTCCCTGGCGGCCCTCTGCCACCCTGAGCGTTCTGCCATCCTCAGCACTCTGCCCCCTCCTGCTCTCCTCACCAGCACACCCTGCTTGCTTTGCGTCGTGCCCCCAAGACCATAGTTTGCCTGCTTCTCACCCATTTGCTGATGTATCATCCGTCTCCTCCCCTTGGACGTAAGCTCCCCAGGGCACGCCGTCTACTGGGACCGCTCAGAACTCCACATTTGAAAGGGGAGGTCTGATTGGCCGGGGGGGGGGGGGAGCTCTTCATTCAGGTTAACAGACATCGCACTGTGGCTCGTCATCAATGCATCCGCCAGGGTGCGGTGACGGGGACACGGTGGGGTCCAGAGAATTCATGCCGAGGGGCTGAAGAGAGCGGGAGTGACGGCATTCGTCATCTGGCCAGACGCTGCAGGAAGTGAGTTTGAATCCCCCACTCGAATCGGGCTGCGGGGGACCCAGAAAACTCAGCAGAGGCACAACGTGTGGCTGAGGTCTCGCAGGGAAAGGAGAGAGGATGCAGCCTCAAGTCGGTGATGATGGAGGGCGAGCTGCTCACCGGAGAGTCCTGTAGGGCTTCTCCCCGCAGTGGGGTGCTGGGCCTTCAGCCGAGCGAGGGGGCCTGCAGCCGTGTGGCCGTCTAGCTCTGGGCAGCTGCGGGCTGGCCCAGCCCATCAGCATGGACGGTGTGGCCCTGGGCCTCCCAGGAAGGCCACCTGGACACAGGCAGGCGGGCAGAGAGAAGGAGCTGATGCTAAAGCAAGACACACAGGCCCTCAGAGGCTGAGGCAGGCGGGGGCCTTGTGCCCGGTGCCCGGAGCTCAGCAGGTGATCCCTTGGCAGCCTTTGCTGTCACACACTGTCCCCACAGGGCAGACGGGGACACAATTCAGAGCTCACAACTTTGCATTGCTTTCCTTTAAATTAGGGGCTTTGCACCCACACAGAAGGGAGGAGAAAATGTTTTTTTTTTTTAATATATTTTATTGATTTTTTACAGAGAGGAAGGGAGAGGGACAGAAAGTCAGAAACATCGATGAGAAACATCAATCAGCTGCTTCTTGCACGCCCCCTACTGGGGATGTGCCCACTGCCACGGTACATGCCCTTGACCGGAATCAAACCCCGGGACCTTTCAGTCCTCAGTCTAACACTCTATCCACTGAGCCAAACCGGTTTCGGCGGGAAAATGCATTTTTTTTCCTATAAAAATCCCGGAGAAATAGATGTACACAGATTGAAATTTCAAAATATAATTTTCTTCACTTTGTGAAGGGACTGAACCCTGAGATAAAAACATAGACTCTTATTTCCTCTGACTTTGAAAGCAAATACTCAGAATTTGCTAATGTATGCATGATTGGAAATTGTCCTTTAAACGCGTGACATGCTAGCTTCCTCGTGTTTATTGCCTTATTCACTCACAAGTCCAATAAAACGTCACACACGGAAATGCTAGATCTGCTAGCGTCTGTTACACACATTTACATTTTCTCGGGCTATCCCCTCGAGCTTCTCTCAGAATGATTGGAAAACTATTAAATAATCAGCCGCATTTTTCAAATAATAAGGAAAAAAATGTGTTGTTACTCTTACAGCTATTATCTGTCCTTTCATACCCGGGTGACGTGAAAACAAGCAGACAAAACATACATTTCTTGTTTACATGGCAGTCAGCAACAGGCACGGGGTTCCGAGTCGGCTTCCGTGCCTCAGTTTCCTCACCTGCAAACCAGTATAATAGCATCTACTTCACAGGCTTTTTCTGAGGAGTCAATCACGTAATCTTTGTAAAAACGTTTAGAATAAGACCTGCCAAATAGCGAACACTCCATCAGTGCTACTGATGACGTTTTTATGAAGATCCTCGGAGGAGCTGGAAGCTGATGAGGCTCCCCTTCGCACCATTCCGGAAATGCCAGCTTGTGGGCATTGGCGGGAAAGAAAGTAGGATGTGCAGAGACGCGCAACGATCCGCAGTCAGTAGGTTTCAGCCCCACAGTCCCGATGGGCTTTAAATAGGCACTAGTTGCCCTAACAGGTTTGGCTCAGTGGATAGAGCATCGGCCTGTGGACTGAAGGGTCCCAGATTCGATTCCGGTCAAGGGCATGGACCTCAGTTACGGGTACATCCCCAGTAGGAGGTGTGCAGGAGGCAGCTGATCGATGTTTCTAACTCTCTATCCCTCTCCCTTCCTCTTTGTAAAACATCCATGAAATATATTTAACATAAATAAATAAATAGCCAGTCTATGCCTTCTGGCTGTCCCAACATGTGCTCAGGTTTTCCCTTGTCGTTCAGCTCCTGCTCAGCATCCAGCAGCGCGTCCTCCGACCCCGTGTCCAGGCTGAGCATCCTCACCTTCGTGAGATGCTGAGTTCAGGGCCTGCTCTTGGCTGTGGGACACGCACTCCGGGTCAAAGCCACCTGGTGTCTGCCCAGGTCTGGTGCCAGGAGCGTGCCCTTGTGGAGTTGTTTGCTTCATCGTCTCTCTTCTGCCTTTGGTGTGGGTGCCCCATGCCATCCATGAAGTGCTGTCTTGGTTACATCCTCAAGGTCAGCAGCGAGACTTTTCACAGGCAATGCCCACCCAGCTACCTCTGTGTCGTTTCCTTTGGGGGAAGACCTGGCTTGCCTAAGGTTTGGATTTGAGAAAAAGCAAAGCTTTTACTAAATCTATAAAATCAGTCATATGTGAAATAAGTATTTGTTGTAGATCCTATATAATAAAAGAGAAACGTGCAAATGTGACTGTACCTTCGCTATGCTACCAGCCAATCAGGAGCAGGGGGACCGGGCCAAAGAGCACGCGGCCAGTTTGCGGCGTGGGCACGGCTGGTGGTGTCGCTTGGGCGCGGGCATCAGCATCAGCAACATCACCAGGTCGTGAACGGCAGTGTCACCAGCATCACTGGGGCATGGGCAGTGGCGGCGGTGGCGGCACCATGGCACCAGATCCCCTGGCATCGGGACAGGGGACCTGAGGACAGACAAGGGGACCTAAGGCTGCACCCCCTGCCTGGAGGGTCTTGATGGGACACCTGAGGCCACATCCCCCACCTCAGCATTGGGGGACCTAAGGCCAAGCTGGAGGTCCTAAGGCTGCACCCGCTGCCCTGGTGCCAGGGCGGAGGGAAATGAGGCTGGGCCAGGGGACCTGAGGCTGCACCCTCCCTGACCTGGCGCCTGGCCAGGGGACCTAAGGCTGTGTTGGGGGACCTGAGGCCATGCTCCCTGCCAATAGGACTTGATAGGGGACCTGAGGCTGTGCCCCCTGCCCTGCGGGGCTTCAAGGGGGTGAGGCTGGCCGAGTCTGGGTCTTGTGCAATTTTAAGGTGATTTCAAGATGAACACAAGTGGACAGAGACTTGACTCTGGGTCCCGCGGCATGCCCCACACTCTGATAGGAATGGAGATTTTCATATACATTTTATTGATTTTCTTTCATCGCTGACACTTCTATTATAGAGAAAGGGGAAATAGCAATATTAAAATATTTCCTCTAATTAATTCCATTTTAATGTGCGTGAATGTCATGCACCAGGCCACTCGTTTGAAATAATCATAAATAAGTCTCTGCTGTAATGTTTTCTTCCTCCGTCCTAAAATGGATCCTCCATTCCTTATTGATTCATATCTTAACTATCTACTTTGAAAGCTTGGTTATCTTGTTTTCTTAACGATAGCAGATGAGAGAAGTAATTGAAGGGATAAAAAAAAAAAAGCTGGTTAGTGTCAAAGAGATGGTGAGAAGAGGAAGAATTTGACATGTAGAAGCATGACACTTTGGCTTTAAAGGACACAGAAGAAAGGATTAACAGTAAACACCGACTCTAATGAGACAGTAGAGTTAAGTACATCCACAGAGACAAGTCAACAAGAAAAGACTGCCTTCATTTTAATATTTTCCATAAAGAATACAGATAAAAAGCAAATTTTATAAAGAGCTCTTAAAAAAACAGTATTTCAAAGTCAATATTCTTTTTTTATGGTTAACTTATTTTCTTTTATTCTTTTTAAAATTCTTTATTGTTGAAAGTATTACATACATCCCCTTTTCCACCACTGTCCTCTCCCAGTCCACCCCCACCCCTAGCAAACCCCAAAAGACCCACACCAAGACACACGGTAATTACAATGGCAAATGTTAACAACAAAGAAAGAATTTTAAGGGCTGCCAGAGAGAGCCAATATTCTTAACAAGAGAAATTTAACTGGTATTATCAGTGTTCCTGTGTAGGAAAAGTTATGTACTACAGAAGTGAACTCACAAAGTATTTTACTTAAACACTGTATGCCTCACCAGCCATTCTCTAACGGGGATGGGGAACCTGCCTTCTGCCAGGGGCCATTTGATAGTTATGACATCACTCACGGGCCATACAACATCATCAGCTTAAAAATCAGCCGCTACATTTGGTCAAACATTGAATTAACTCACCCTTGATGCCTTGGCAGGGCCAGGCCAAATGACTTCAGGGGCCTTATACGGGCCGGGGGCTGGGTGTTCCCCACCCCTGCAACTGGTTTGTCTAGTTTTGGGTTTGGTGTTTGTTTGTTTTGACCGATGCTGTGGAACGCTGTTAGGAGTCAGACTTTGGATTAGGGATTGAGGTAGGCCAAAGTACCATATCCTGATGCTGCAGAATGAGCTCGAAATGACCAGGGCAATTCATTAAATATTTTCTTTAAAAAAAAAAGATAAGCTTAGGTTGTTTGAAATGTGTATCTAATAAAAATATGGGTTAGGTGTTAGAGGAATATAGAAACCCCTCATATTCATGCAGCGTTTACCCTTTACACGGCATCTCCCTGTGCTATTATCTGCAGCTGTGAAGCTTTCTCTAGAGAAGCAAATTAATTTTAAGAGTTTTCTCCTCCCCACCTACATTCCCAGCCCTGAGCGTGGCTGTACTGAGATTCCTGTTATCTGACAGTGTCCGGCAGCTAATACTTTAGGTTTGGCATAGAGCTTCAAAAAGAGCTCCTCTGTCACTGATAAACCTGGCGGTGATAAAGCCCCCACGTCCAATGTTTGATTTGCAGTAATTTTATTTCATAGCTTCTCTTCATCACTGTATTCTTTATAACATCCCAGGGCTGCTTCTCAACATGGAGCGGGCTGGGTGGAGCATGCTGATGGCGGGATGAGACAAAACACATGCCGACTGTCACCAGCCTGGGCCACCACCTCCCAGGCGGAGCAACAGCACCTGAATGTTTATCAAGATGGTCATTAGTCACGGAGTAATCTCGCGTGATCAATTATTCCCCGAGGGTCCCTTTGAAACACATACCCCCGCCGTTGAGAGCGAGGCACCTGCTTTGGCAACAGGAGGAAAGGCCACGTTGAAAAACGAGCGAGAGCGACTGGGGGAGCGTTTGACGGAAAACAGACCTGAGCAATAAGCCTCCTGCTCTCCGAGGTGCAGCCCTGCAGCCCTGGCTTCTGGCTCTCCCTGCACTATTGTTTTAGCCACGTCTCCAGCCACATTTTGGTTTTTGCTTTTTAATTTTTTATTGTTTAAAGTAGTACATGGGTCCTTCCTTTCCGGCCTTCACCTCTTCCAGCCTGCTCCTGTCCTCCCCTCTCCCCCGCAGGCCCTCACCGTGACCCCACCGTCTACACACGGTCACTTATTTCTTCAGATTGACAAACCTATGAACTTCATTTTCTAATGTCTCAGCACTTGTCGTTTCTATCCAAAACAATTGATTTTACTGAAGGGCCCTGTGTTTCACTTATTCTCCTTTGCAATCTTCAATGTTGTTCTAAAATAATACCATGGAATCATCTTATGCGGTCTTTTAATATAATGTGTCTCAGACATCTTTCTGAGACCCTAATAGGCAGGTGGATGCGCCTCTACAGAAGAGATGTGTTCCAGCTGGAGTCCACCATGGCAGCAAACACCGGGGAGCACGCTGCAAAGAACAGCCGCAGTCACAGCCCATGAGTCAACTTAGGACAGCAGTGGCCACGGGCCACATGAGAATGGCCGTCTAAAAGTCCACGTTTAAGCTCTAGGTCTGCCACTAATAACCTATGAGACTTTGGACAGTTAGTGACTTGTTTTCAGCTCTGTGCCTCAAAAATAATCCTCTGGGACAAAATTCCGGCCTCAACCAGATTCTCTAGGTCTACCTCCACTACCATCACCACTACCAACACCTCTACCAACAATACCGACAACACCATCATCACCAATACCACCACCATCACCACCATTGCCACCATCACCACCACAACCACCACCTCCATCACTACAACCAACAACACCTCCATCACCAACACCAACAACACTTCCACTACCAACAACAACACTCCACAACACCTCTACCACCAACAACACCAATAGCAATAACAATACCTCCACCAACAGCTCCATAACCGATACCACCAGCATCTCCACCACCCCCAAGGCCACCACCACCACCTCCATCACTACAACCGACAACACCTCCATCACCAATAACAACAACACCTCCACCAACAACAACACTCTAACAACACCTCCACCAACAACACCTCCATCACCAATACCAACAACACCTCCACTACCAACAACACTCTAACAACACCTCCACCAACAACAACACCAACAGCAATGACAATACCTCCACCAACAGCTCCATCACCAATACCACCCCCATCTCCACTACCACCACCACCACCACCACCAACACCACCTCCATCACTACAACCAACAACATCTCCATCATCAACACCAACAACACATCCACTACCAACAACAACACTCTAACAACACCTCTACCACCAACAATACCAACAGCAATAACAATACCTCCATCAACAACACCTCCATCACCAATACCACCACCATCTCCACCACCACCTCCATCACTACAACCAACAACACCTCCATTACCAACACCAACACCAACACCTCCACTACCAACACCAACACTCTAACAACACCTCTACCACCAACACCAACAGCAATAGCAATACCTCCACCAACAACACCTCCATCACCAATACTACCATCACCACCTCCATCACCACCACCACCACCTCCATCACTACAACCAACACCTCCATCACCAATACCACCAACATCTCCACTACCAACAACACTCCACAACAACACCTCTACCACCAACAACACCAACAGTAATAACAATACCTCCAACAACACCTTCATCACCAATACCACTACCATCTCCTCCACCACCACCACCTCCATCATTACAACCAACAACACCTCCATCATCAATACCAACAACAATACCTCCACCAACAACATTTCACAACAACACTTCTACCACCAACAATACCAACAGCAATAACAATACCTCCACCAACACCTTCATCACCAATACCACTACCATCTCCACCACCACCACCACCTCCATCATTACAATCAACAACACCTCCATCACCAATACCAACAACAACACCTCCACCAACAACACTTCACAACAACACCTCTACCACCAATAATACCAACAGCAATGACAATACCTCCACCAACACCTTCATCACCAATACCACTACCATCTCCACCACCACCACCACCTCCATCATTACAACCAACAACACCTCCATCACCAATACCAACAACAACACTCCACAACAACACCTCTACCACCAACAACATCAACAGCAATGACAATACCTCCACCCAACACCTCCATCACCAATACCAACAACACCTCCACTACCAACAACACTTCACAACAACACCTCCACCAACAACAACAGCAACAGCAATAACAATACCTCCATCAAGAACAACAATACCTCTACCACCTCCATCATCTCCACTGCCATTCCTGAGGTTTCCAGATTGGCCCCCATTACATTTTGGGACTTTCCTGTCAGTAAAATAGAAATGTCCATGTCCCTTTTTTATTTAGCTCCCAGTATCCCTGTGACACTCAGACAATAATGGACATTGCTAGGAGATGCCAAAATGAAGGAAAATGCTTAGATAAACCACAGCTCTATATCTTTGCACACAGGTGTTTAGGGATACACTAGGTTGACTGTGATTTGAAATTCTCTCCTTTTCTCTGTTAGCAAAGCCTGGTGCTGACCAGCTCTTCTGTTGACTCGAACCTGGTTCTGTGGGAACAGAGCCGTGGCCCTCCACGTGCCTCCCTGAGAGTCCATTTCAGTGGAGAGCCCTGGGCTCTGTGGTGCGCTTGTCTTCCAGATTTTAAACTAAAAGATAACCTTGGCATTTCATGAAGTCAGTTTCACTCGTTAGGCAAATTGCCACATTTGAGAACAAGCAAATAAAGCATTTTCCTTCGCCAGTGGCGTCTCTGAGCAGGGTAATCACACTGGATTGTGTCAGGGGCCGGCGTCAAAGACTTGTAATTGTGTGTCAGTGGGCGACGGGAGGCTGAGCATCCCCTGGGGCTCTCGGCAGCCCACCTTCAGCCCCACTCTCCGTGGACATACCACGAGCCTGGACACACAATGAGGATCATTTAGGAGCATTGTTCTTTCAAGCCTCTTAGACCACATCCAATTTGGGGGACCTTGCTGCCCTCATCTTAAGCTGAAGTAATAACAATACACAACAAAAGCAATGAGATGTCGCCCATTGTTTGTGAGAACTGTGTGACAAAGAAACACTGCGTGTGGACCCCTTCCAGGAAACTCAGATTTGTATTATTAATCCTTGTTGTAAATTGCTACCATCTATGGAAATAGCTGTGGTGCAGAATGCAGAAACATATTTCTTTTGTTAAGAAGCTAATTGATTCATTTAGAGCTTTCTATTGTTAATCCACCACATCACAGCTACTAAATATTGCATGTTATAGCCATAGATAAAGTCATTATTAACACTGAAATTACTGGGGGGGGGGTTAGCCCACATTCACATATGTTTTCCTTTTAATAATATGGCCCATGCTTTAAGAAATTTCCTTGCAATAGAATTTATAGTTTATGTTTAAAGGCAAACCATTCCAGGAGAACAATATGACAAATCTCCTTCCACTGCATAAGAAATGTATGTTTGTGTGTATATAGGGTGTCCCAAAAATGTATACACACACTTTGAATAATTATAAAGCACTGTTTATTAAAATATATTTCATTTTCAAAATTGAGCTATCAGCCAGTGAAGTGTGTCTACATTTCTTTGGGACACCTTGTATATATATATATATTTTTTTTCATTTCATATTGTATTAAAGATTTTATTTTATGAAAATCAAAACATATATCCCTGATAAATACTACTGACCAATTGGATCAATTATTTCCCTTCCTCAAATGATGTATATTTTCAAACTACATAAAACTGTTTGAATAATGTTGATTAAATATAGGAATAAGGCAAAGTAAAAATCCTCTCCCTTAACTATGACCTCATGTTACTGATTAAAATTAGCCTTCAAAATAATAAAACCTAAGAACTTATTATTACTATGTGGTAATATATCCATTTATAGTAACACATAGTATGTGTGTACTTGTGCTTTTCACTTCTTGTAACAGCCCTAAGAGGCAAGAATCAAGAGTCGCCACATCTTAGAGAAGCTAACGAGAGGAGAAGTCCCATACCTTCCCCAAGGTGTAGTGCCTTATCTCCTGTCATCTTGAATTTGAACCCTGAAGTTCTGTGGCTCTGGACCCTGAGTCCAAAATCATTATCATATGCTACCTCTCTTGTGATACAATTACCGCGGTATTTGTCGAAGTCAATGAACTGGGTGCACAATTAATTAAAGAAATGCTCAGCTTTCGCTAGTCTTCTGAGTTTCAGTACAGCGATAGCCATTTCCAGCTGAGATTTTCATTGTGGTCTATGCGACGCGTAGACATGATGTATTTCTCTACAAATTGCCTCCTGCAGACTTTCAGAAGGGATCAGAATGCCGGGAGGGAGAGACGTCGTTTGCCTGTGGTTTGGGTGCTCATTCCATCGCCGTGGCTTTGGTTCTGCAGGGAAATTGGGGCCTGTGCAGGTGGCCCAAAACAGACCGGGAGGGCCAAGCTGGGCAGTTCCTCAGCCACGTGTCCTTGTAGCACCCATTTCTCCTCTAGATGCAGTTCCCACACCTGGAAGAAAGGGACTCGACCTGAAAGGCTGCTGTCTGACATGTCACATCAGAACCACCCATGTCCGGAGGAGTAGAAATCTGGATATTCCTCCTCCATAGGATACCTGTTGACATTTCACCATTTCTCTTTCAAGTGAGAGCTGAAAACATGCTTTTTGAATGACACGTAGGCAAACCCCTAGGGGTGTCATTTTCTGCTTCTAAAAAGTAAATAAAACATATTTATGCTCCCTCATTTACTCCTTTCTATATATTCATCCCTTTTTTTCAGAAATCACATCTTCATTTTTATGCTCCATTTCTGACTCTTTTGACAAAAAAGGATTCCTTTCATCTCTTAAGGTCATCACAAACTTCTCTGCCAACACTTAGAGCAACTTTGGACTTGCAAATTAGAATGCAGAATGATTGGTGTTGGGTGGTGGTAAAAGGAAATTCCTGTTACAGCATCTGCAAATTACCGGGAAAGTCATTTCTAACTTCTCCCGCGGTGCTTCTGAGAAACTTCGCTTGTTTTCCTCAGAGAAGAAAAATGCCTCACGAGAGGCCTAATAACACATTTAAATTACTGAGGACAATTTAAAATTTTAAGTTTTATGGAATTTGGATGATTACTTGGACCCCAGCAAGGAGCATAATGGACATAATTTTTCTAACAATTGAGAATCACTCTGTACATGATACCCTTGCATTGATTTGAACCCAGCATTTAAACACGGTACTTAACCCAAGCCACCAATCAGAGAGCTTTTTCCTTGGGCAAGGGGGGGAGGTGAAGGAGGGGGGTCAAAACACAATTAGCTTGATAGAACTTTAGGCAGCCCATATTGTCTTGCAAAGTCAAATTAGCTGAAACCGGTTTGACTCAGTGGATAGAGTGTCGGCTTGCGGACTGAAAGGTCCCAGGTTCGATTCCGGTCAAGGGCATGGACCTTGGTTGCAGGCACATCTCAAGTAGAGCGTGTGTGGGAGACAGCTGATGGATGTTTCTCTCCCATCGATGTTTCTAACTCTCTATCCTTCTCCCTCCCCCTCTGTAAAAAACATAAAATAAAATAAAATAAAATTAGTTGGAATGTACATTTATGTAAGACATCAAGTCAGAATTGTTGTGTCTGTTCATGAAAAATACCCTGAAAGCCAATAGATAGAGGTGTAGGTGTGAGACACAGAAACACGTGTGTCTGAGTGTGTGCACGTGTGTCTGCTTCTCTCTCCTGTGTATCTACCTCCCCGGCCCCGTCGCCGGAGCCACATTTACACGTGTAATGGGACCGCTTCTCAGTCTCACGGCTCTTCAGAGCATGTTCCGTGCGTGCCACGCCGGCAACAGGGCCATTATCTTTCCATCCTAATCTTCCCTGTCGATGTCACATCTCGAGAGCAGGACCGGGATTAGCGGTGCCCGGGCTTAATCGGTTTATAAAAATCTCCGGAGAAAGCCACGCTCCCTTTCACACCGCACAGATGTTTTGTTTTCACTCGAGTGGGCCATTGATTTGGCCCCCAGCGTCTCCAAAGGAAGATGCTCTGACCACGTGGGCCTGGGGGCAGGGGCTGGGTCATCGAGCCCCTCAGCACCGGGACCCGCGCAGATGCCAGTGGCGGGGAGCGGGGTGGGACGGGCACCTGCAGGGTGGGCGAGGGCACCCCCTTGCCCCGTGCAGTAGGCCCTCTCTGCTGGCATTCACGCGTTGTGCCTGTTTCCGTCCACATCATACACAACCGCTGTGCAGGCCAAGATGTCCAGGAAGCTACTGGGAGAGAAGTCAAGTTCAAGTCCTTTGTTTGTGCATGTGAACGAGCAGTGCGCCTGGGGTTGGGGGCTCTCCACCTTTCTGCCCAGCACCAGGGGGCCGACCTGAGGTTCGAGTTTCAAGGTTCGAGGAAAGGAGCGGAGGTGGAGAGGGCCTGTCTGGGGGAGGGCTGAGGCTCCCACTCAGAGCTGCTTCTGGCTCTCCTCTAGGACTCGCCCTTCATCCCGGCCCCTCCGCAGCCCCGTTCTGCTGGGCTGCCCCCAGTTACCTGTTGCCCTGCTCAGTTTATCACCCTGCATTTTGGTGCATTTCTTAGCACAGATAGCTCAAGATTTTAATGTTTCATGGAAGGTTTCCTAAAACCGCTATTCCCTATTATCACAAGCAAAAAAATATAATAATAACAATAATGATGATGCCGGTTATTTGCTTCAGCCTTGAGGCGACCAGAGGTGTTCGGAGCACTACAACTCTATCTGCTCGTTGAAATTCATTGGTACACATTTTACCTGACTTTATTGGGGGCGGGACTTTGACTTAAATTGTCACCCAGCCTATTGCATCAGCACTGTTAGCGGACAGCGTTTATCAGGCGGTGCACTGTGTGCCGTCTGCTGGACTCATGCGTTGCTGCGGTTTGTGTATAATGTTTTCACAAACTGAGATCAAGCCCTACACAGCAGAGATTTCTATTTGTGTCTTGTGGCTAAACATTTGGGTTCCTTGTCATTCTTGGTGGCTTCAAATGGGAGCGTCCTGATGAGATGGCAAACCCCTTCTCCCCAGGAGGCTTGGCGACAGGTGAGCCAGCCCCTCTCCATCCACACGGCACGCTCTGTGACAACTAACCCAGCATCACAGCCTCACACAGAAAACCCCACAAGGACCATGACCTCAGGCCCATGCCTGGTCCGGGTCAAGAGCATTCAGAGTGGTCACGAAAGAGTAAAATGTGTTCAATGACACCTCTCTCAATCCTGGGTTCCGGAAATATGCCATCAAAGTGACGTTTTCTTACATGTAAACGGCAGAAGGCCTCAGGGCCATTGGTCTCCTGCATGAAGCCCAGCATTGGCGCACGGTCTCGCCTCTCCGGGTGGAACAGGAGCGTTGCACATGCCTGTGAGAGTTAAGGTATTCTGAAAATGTGGATGAGTCGGACACATTTGTGTGTCGGATCAACAGTGGGCACGCGGGTCACCATGGAGATAAATAATCCTCCTAATCCTTCTTACAACCCATTCTCAATGCCGAGATTAATCACTACATAATGAGAGTGCCATGTCTCCTGATGAAAGTCCAGGCCCCGGGATGAATAATTCTAAGCAGTCCCCCTTAAACTGTCCTTTATAGATAATTAGGTTCATGAGATTAAGGATGTACTCGGAGGATTAGCCAACAGCCCCTGCTCCAGGACACTGGGCCACGGGAGGCCTTTCGGGCCATATGGTGACCGAGAGCTCTGTGGCCTCCGGGGAACCTCGCCATTCTCTGCCGCAGCCTGCTGCCAGGCCCCCAGGTGAAAACCGGTTCCAGAGGAGTCAGACCCCAGAAAATCCCCCGGAGACACTCCAAAGATGACAAGGACACGCATGACTCTGTCCCCATTTGTGCTCCTCGGACCGTAACTCCAGTGCCCTTCCTGTCACCCTATAACCATGCATGACGTGAACGCTAAGAGCGCCACTCTGAGCTAGGTGACATTCAGATGGCCCGGGGCCGGCCCAGAGGGGACACTTCAAGCTGTAAAGTTCCATGTTTGTATCAATTGCTGCACCTTGTCTTCCATGTGAGTTAGAAGCCAAGTTATACAGCTGTCAGTGAGGATGCATTGAGTAAGTCATAACTCTTGCTTTTGTTATTATACTTCTTTTTAAAATATATATTTTATTGATTTTTTTACAGAGGGGAAGAGAGGGATAGAGAGTTAGAAACATCAATGAGAGAGAAACATCCATCAGCTGCCTCCTGCACACCCCCTACTGGAAATGTGCCAGCAAGCAAGGTCCATGCCCTTGACCAGAATTGAACCTGGGACCCTTCAGTCTGCAGGCCATCACTCTATCCATGGAGCCAAACCCCAGTAAGGGCACTATTATACTTCTTGAGGTTGGATTTGCATCTGAAAACGAAGCAAAATCTCCCATCCAAGCACTAACCAGGCCCAACTCTGCTTAGATCAGACTGTATCGGACACGTTCAGGGTATCATGGTCGTACACATGGAAGCAACTTCTCAACGACACTCCAAATGCCTAGACTTCTGGGATTTCAAAGATTAAATATCAACTACAGCACTCATAGCCCAGATCTGGCCTTGCCAACTTTCTATTGTGCCAAGTATTATGTGTAAGTTGTCTTCTATCATTTCAACAAAATAAGATTTTATAACTTAAATTTTAACATTCAATTGGGGCCAGCATTCTCTCAGGATAAAGGCTAGTCCTTTGAATTGAATAAATTAGTAATCTTAATGGAAATGATCGTTAGAAGCAGCTTCATGGGTGTGAAGGGGTTGAAGAGCACAGGTACTTTGTTTTCTGGTGGTGTTTCTTGATCGGCATAGTGTCTATCATGTTACCTACACGTTATGCCAATCAAAAAACATTTGCTATGTAATATTGACCACATTTTAATTGTGAAGATTGAAAATTTGCTATTACTAAATGTATCATGGTTTATTTTGTGGCCCCATTTTTTTAACATGGTTGCTTTAAGATCATACTCTCAGGTAGATAATCAGAGATGCTTACTTATTTTAGTCCGTGAGATCCTTCTGTTTTTATTCAAAAGCAAAACTATTTTGATGCACACATCTATCAATCAATCGTTCTATCTTTCTACCTATCCATCCATCTACACATTTATCCATTCATTTATATATTTTATCCTTATACTCACTGACTCAGTAAAAAATACTTTAACTGTTTTACCAGCAATCTTTATAAAATACTAGAGGCCCGGTGGGGTCCCTCGACCTGGCCTGCAGGGATCCGGCCAAAACCCGCTCTCCAATATCCCCTGAGGGGTCCCGGATTAGGAGAGGGCAGTTCTTGGGTAATGCATCCCAGAATTGGGCTCCCTCCTCTCTGGTTCCGGATGCATCACCTAACTACAGTCGCCAAGTCACCGCAGCTCGGCAGTTCCTATATTGAGCATCTGCCCCCTGGTGGTCATCACACATCACAGCTACCAGTCGGATGGTCAGACGGTCACTTAGGCTTTTTTATATATAGATTTTCTCGTCTCATGCTGTAAACTGCAGAAACATGCGACATTGTCTTCTAGTGGTTCACAATTTCATTTACACATAATCGTGGCCGAGTGTGGCAATGGGGATGCCACAATTAAACATAATGTTACAAGAATTTAGAATTTGAAAGCCAAAACTTACATTCGAACTTCACACTGCAAGTGTGTATATCTTACCATCCTATGGGTGCTTTGGGATTTCAGGACTTCTGGGGGTATAGGGAGAGGGGAAAGTGGGGCATGACCAGGCCAGCAGAGAAGGGCATTGGTGTGGCTGCACTGAATGGATGGCATGGGCGTGACCTGCATTTCAATTTCCTGGAAAAGTCTGGGACACAGATCAGGCTGCAGGAAGTTATGGGGGTGGGGGGGGTGCCAATAGGAGCAATGCCTATGAGAAAGTGAGTAAAATAGGAGTGAACAAAGGGTTACAGTGAACTTTAAAGCAGATCCAACAAAGGTGTTGACATATCCCAAAAGCAACTTTGAAGCTGGGATGGCCCTTTGGAATTGTCCAGACTGAGGCAAGGTGGCCAGGCTTTCATGCCCCTCACGGACTCCATATTAAATGCAAGGTGCATGGGAAAGAGACGTGTCACCATGAAAGATGGCTCTCGTTAACTGAGGGTTATTCTCAGAAAGAGCCACAGATTCTCAGAGCAGCCTGTGCAGGGAAAAGAGAGGGGACATGTCTTCTCCCATCGATCACAGGTCCGTCCCCCAGAACAGGATTTCTCTGTGCTCCTGAGCAAAGATCCACAGGCCCAGGCGTCTGCCCTTGAACCCAGAAATGCCACTTCCAGGCTTTTACCTAAAGACACTCTCAAATGCAAGAAAAAACAAAGTCAGGTAGATGCAGAGTTACCTACTCCGGCTTTGCTTACGATTGCAAAAGACTGAAGATGCCCCAATTTTCCATCTGTGGGTCATAGTAAATAAATCAGAGTAAGGCCGTGTGGTGAACTACTGTACATCCATTCAAAAAGGGCGGTACTATCTTATAGACTGCATACCACCTTATAGCTTCAGGATATACCGTTAGGTGGAAAGAAAAAATACAAGAAACAGGATGTATACAACTACAAAAAATGTGTTTTCTTGATAGCAAAGAGCTAAGTAGGAGTATGATTGGGATCCTGCCATCGGGATGTATTCACCAAGACTTGGGTTCTGAGCCAGTGACACAAAGAAGAAGAAAAACGGCCTTGTGAAACATGACTTTAGCCTGACATGTCCCAGGAAGAACGAAAAGATGCAACGGTCCATTTGCCTTGTGGATCAGAGGTACTGAAGCTCTGGGGTCGACACTCATGCCTGTGGCTTCATAAATGGCGGGTCGCTCTCACTCATAATCCAGTTCTCGATAAGATGTGGCTTTCAGAGCACCCCTGGAATTTTAACCAAGAGTGGGCTATGTTTACGAGTTATTTATACCTTTACCATCGACCCTTCCCTAGAAGCTACCTAATTAGATAATATTGCCTGTGACTAGTTCATATTGAATATGCCACCACCCTCATTTGAAAAATGTATTTTTTAAAGTACTTGTAAAGATGTTTCTTTGCACGTGCATAAAAGATCTCTTAAGGATACACAGATCTGATAACGTTGGCTGAGTCTGGGAAGAGAAACTGAAAATCTTGAAAACAGCGATAGAAGAGGTAATTCATGATAATCTCTTAAATGTTAAACCATATGAAAATGCCATCTTTTCAAAACGCAATCAATGCAAATTCTGCAAATGTGAAATGAGCATAAATATGTACTTCTTACAAAACTTTGGTTTTAAAACAAAAACATTCAATCAGTGCATTTGCTAAGTTCTTACTGCAAGCCAGAAACTCTGCAAAAAGTCAATGAAGAACAAGATAGTTACGTTTTCTGATTCTCTGAAAGCAGGAGGAATGTAGGTGAGAGAATGACTCATAATTAACACTTACACAGACATCATTAATGCCACTGGCACAAAAGAGCAAGATCATCCTCATTACAGTGATTAAGCTATTATTATTCATTACCAATGTCTTATACAGTGTGTATGCATGTATATGTATGTATTTATATACAACAATTATACCCATTGAGTGAGCAATATTTTGATTATTTGAAGATTCTAATAAAGCTTTCAAATATGTTCCATTCATAAGTAAAAATAAGGTTTGATCAAAAGTCTGAAGAAATACTTTAATGATTTTTTTTTCCTCCTATCTAGTGGTGCCCAAGTTGATAACTTGATGGTCACTAGCCAATGAGATGTTGGTCAAGCTTTTAAGTGTTTTGAATTTTCTCATTATCTAGGAAAGAGAGTATCCTTGCCCTTTAAAAATTATAAATGTTTTTGTTAATTCAGTGTGTCAAAGATAATCATGGAAAACCCATTAAATCATTTGAAGATGGTACATTAAAAAATGCCCCCTGAGTAGCTGTTCTATTTACGCTGCCTCTAGTTGACTAATCAGAACTGAAAAGGTTTTTGTTTGTTTATTCTTTCTCCTTAGAGCTAGGAAGCTGAGTAAATATCCGATACCTTGCATGTTATAGAACTTCAGAAAATAATGACATGTTCATAACAATAACCATGTTCAAATACATACAGAAGTCTCATTATCATTTTGTAGCCCTTAGAATCCTAACATCTAGTAAAAAGAGACAGTTCATGTAGGGGTTCAGAGTCTGAGCCTCAGATTTCCTGAAATAAGGGGCAGTTGGGCCATTTGCTTGATGATTTTCAGCAAGTGAGTCTCCCTCCATCTCCGTGTCTCCACCTCCACCGGGAGGAGGACAATAGGACCTGTGCTAGGACATTGGGATAGGGTTACAAGGAATAACCTACGGAAAGCACTTATCCTGATGTGAGGCATCGGCATTGGGATGTTAGCTATTTCAGGAATAACTGATAATTCAAGAACTTTTAAAATGATGTCTGGCTTTGCCGAAACCGGTTTGGCTCAGTGGATAGAGTGTCGGACTGTGGACTGAAAGGTCCCAGGTTCGATTCCGGTCAAGGGCATATACTGTGGCTGCGGGCACATCCCCAGCGGGGGGTGTGCAAGAGGCAGCTGATCGATGTATCTCTCTCATCGATGTTTCTGACTTTCTATCCCTCTCCCTTCCTCTCTGTGAAAAATCAATAAAATATATTTTAAAAAATAAAATGAAATAAAATGAAATAAAATAAAATGAAATAAAATGAAATGAAATAAAATAAAATAAAATAAAATAAAATGATATCTAGCTAACAAGTAGCTTCGCCCTAATTTTCAGTGCACACCAAGGAAGACATATAAAATAAAAGTTTCAACTCCCTAAAACATTGGTAAAAATGGTATGTGCCTTATACACTGAGTGGCCAGATTATTATGATCTCTGAACTAATAATATTGGTCCAGAAAAGCAAGGGGAATCATTGTGGAAATATTCATTGAGGATTACAGTTACATCCACATTGTGTGGGACAATCTTAACAAATGCTAGGTAACAATCAAAATGAGGCCTGTGTTCCACACCCAGGTCTGGCCAGAGGCCCATCCGCCGCTGGGCACAGACCACCTGCCTCGTTGCCACAGCGATGAAGCAAGCATTCTGCCAGGCCACTCCCACTGCCCAATCTCACGGCCGCCCTCCACCCCGGGACTGGGGGACTCCAGCAGGGCAGAGAAGACTGGGTGCCGCCATCCTGTGGCTATGGGTGCCACCGTCTTTGTGATGAAGTGATGGTTAATTTGCATATCACCCCTTTATTAGATAGGCTGTTTAAGTACTTTGCCATAGAGCAGTCACACTTCTCAAAAATAAACAAATACCAAGATCTAAGCATATTTGGATGCAGGCAACCTTTAGGTATATAAAATGTTATTTAATATAATTTTAATATTTTTTCCTTTAACAGTTTGGCTTCATGGCCAACTTTGCATCGATGAGTTGGAAGCAGCGAACAGCAGTGCTGTGTTCTGCTCCCCCGTGAGCTGGCTGAGACCTGTCAGGTGCCTGGGGCCTAGACTGCGCATCGCCATTCACATCTCACCGAGATGCTCAGACACTCGCCAAGGGAGCGCCGCCGAGGGAGAGGAAGCAACCAGCGCCGTGGCTGGGCCGGTCCCACACACCTGATGCTCGCGGGACTCCGTTCACTGTGACCTCAGAGAGGTGCCTGCAATGGAGGGAAACGCATCCTCGGAGAAGTGAGCCACTTACACGGGCAGTCGGTGAAGATGTGTTGAACAAGTCAGTGAATTATTATGAAAAAGCAGGCCGGTGTTTCTCCCCAAAACGTCTTTTATCACTCCGGTTTATTGGATTCCGCATACAAGTGACATCAAGTGATATTTGTTTTTTCTGTCTGGCGTACTTGGCTTACCCATCTGAGGAACACAAGAAACTGATGAGTAAAATAGAACCACCGGCAGGGAGACGTGGAACCGACTGAGGACGCTCAGAGGGAAGGCGGGCAGAGCACACATGCCTGGCCCATGGACACCCTCAACGGGTGGTGATGGCCTGGGGCACGGTGGGGGGAGGCAGAGGGGGAGGAGAGAAACGGGGACATCTGTAGTGCTCTCAACAATAAAGCATTGTTATAAAATTCTAGTCTAAACATGTAAAGGAAATGAATTTACATTTTCTACAGAGGACACATTCAAGGAGATTTTATTAAAGCGGTACTGCCTCAAATGGCGCCTACAGCTCCTCCACAGCTGTCACTACTCCCAGGATAGAGCAGAGGTCTCCCCGGACAACACCCGTTCCCTTTCGTGGAAAACAAAGCACTGTCTTCACCTGGCTTACTAACCGAATTGTTAGGTTGTAATACCACCACCTCATATTAGACTAGTCCAGGGGTCAGCAAACTGCGGCTCTTTGGCCCCTTGAGTTTTTAGCAAAGGCCAGCTTACGAGGACCCTAATTAAGTTAATAACAACGCACTTATCTATATAGTTGAAGTTTTAAAATGTGGCTCTCAAAAGAAATTTCAATCGTTGTACTGTTGATAATTTGGCTCTGTGGACTAACGAGTTTGCCAACCACTGGACTAGTCTGTTACAACAAACAAGCAAGCAAAAACAAAACCAAAAAAAAACACCTTTTCCTTTGTGCCCAAAAGCCAATTTTAAAGGCAAAGAGGGGAGTTAGCCAGTGGACTCTGTTTAACCAGCCAGGTCCTGGAAGCAGCGCCCTCTCGTCGCCGGGAAGGTGCCGGCACACCAGCCCCCATGGGTCGGGCTTGGGACCCATTAGCAGCCCATGGGCTCACAGCTGAGATGCTGGGCAATCCCACCTTCAGTGCTTGTCCTGCCTGTGACCTTGCAGCCTGGCCGGCTGCAGCTGGCTCAGGAGTGATGACACCCGGCTTCCCTGCAGGACACAGGCCCGCAGGGGGGTGACTCCATGCCGGGAGCTCCTGTGCATGAGGCCCGCAGAGGCTCAGCCCCAGGGCTGGGCCTTCTCAGATGGGGGGCCTCCGTGCCCGCACGTGGAGGCCCCATTCCCAGCCTCAGCGCCAGTCCTGAACGGCTCTCCCGTCGCTGGGGCTCTGAGCAGCGACGCCCGGGCCACGTCTGCGCGTGCTAATTGCGGGGCTGGGGGTCCTGACAGTGGCTGGGGGCATGCCGCCTCTGGGGCAGCCCCCGGGTCAGGACAGCACGCACGCCCTGCCGTGGCCACTTTCTTAAAAGCCATTTGCTCCGCCACCCACGCGCGTCCTGCGCCCCTGTGGCCCCCCTCAGCTCGCCGGTCCTACAATTATGTTGTCGCCGCGACGCGTGACGGGTGATCTGTGAAAGGCTTTGGTGGGGTGCGTTTCCCCCCTTTCTCACGTTGATGGCTCTGGCTGGCAGAACCTACACAGTTAGTGGCAGATATTCTAATTTTCATGCAGATCCTGCCCAATTTCCCGGAGGAAAGTGGCAGGCCGGGCACAGCAGGCCGGAGCTCGCGATGGGCACCGTGATGGAGGGGGGCGCTAGCGCTTTCTTGTTATACCCACTTATCCAAGGAGGAGACGGGAACGGAACGAGAGGGGGTGAGGAGTAGCATTTTCAATGTGATGTTTTAATATGTTGGCAAGAAGGCCAATATCCACCTGCTGTATTCAGAAAATACCACTTGTACAAAAACAACGAGCAATCATGCTGAAGTGATGTAAAACAGAATCCTTTTCCCTTTTCTCTAAGCTACTACAGTGATCGGCAAACTCCTTAGTCAAAAGGTTAGGGTTAGGGTTAGGGTTAGGGTTAGGGTTAGAGAGCTAAATAGCTAGACAGGTAGCTCAATATAGAAATAGAGGAAGGTAAAGAGAGAGAGAATAGAGATAAAGATAGAGATAGAGATAGAGATAGATAGAGAGAGAGAGAGAGAGAGAGAGAGAGAGAGAGAGAGATAGAGATAGAGATAGAGATAGAGATAGAGATAGAGATAGAGATAGATAGAGATAGCTATAGATATATGATATACAGATACATATAGTTTCCCTAATACCAACTATTCTCCTTGAAAATATTCACATCGATTACTTTGCAAATTAAATAGCAACAGGACAACGATTGACATTTCTTTTGAGAGCCACATTTTTTAAACTTAAACTTCTTCTAATGCCACTTCTAAATAGACTCGCCCAGGCCATGGTCATTTGTGGAAGGAGCCACACTCAAGGGGCCAAAGAGCCACGTGTGGCTCTCGAGCCGCAGTTTGCTGACCATGGACCCACTAAATAGGCTTGTTACTTCAAAAACATGTACAGCGTCCCCTGTCTTGAGATGTTTTTAGAATGAGATGGCTGGTCTAGGTGAGTAACCTCAGAAATGATTTCTGTTTCAATATCAGAAAGCAGGCATCAAGGTCCACACTAAAGTGAACCCGGAAAGATGTTAATCCCTCCTCACGCGGCTGTCCCCGAGCTTCCGTAGGATATTGCTGGGCCTGCGCCGGAGCCAAGTAATCCCGCACAAGAGCTCCATCTGCACATTATCTCCGAGAGCGCAGGGACCAATCCTCTCCCCTCACCCAGCAGCTGGTGGCGTTCCTCCTGCAACCCCTTCAGCTTTTCCCATGTGTGTCTGCGTCCCCTTCCCACTGATCTGGAGACAAATGCCCCTTTCAGGCCATTCTTAGGGCATCCTCCGTCCTGCGTCCTGCCACTGTCAGTGTTCACGGACATGGGGATTTCCTGTGCTCACTGGCACACGTCCCCTTATCCCGGTGTTTACTGCGGTGTCTGCTGGATGATGATCCTCCTGGCGAAAGCAAGCTGGCTCTGGGCGCCTGTCGAGCGTGGCTGGATCATCTTTCTAGCATCCCGAGTCGCCAGTAGTCTTCCTGAGAAGAAACACGCGAACGGGAGATTGTAGTCCTAATTAAGGGGGACATGCCATCAAGTTTGAATCAGCAGGAAGTTAGTGATAAATGAGTTTTTTATCTATTTTCATAACTTTTGAGTTTGGTTATAATGTTCCGTAGACGGTAACTTTGGTTTCTATAGAAAGTAATTTTCGCTGAAACCGGTGTGACTCAGTGGATGGAGCGTCGAGCTGCAGACTGAAAGGTCCCAGGTTCGATTCTGGTCAAGGGCATGTACCTTGGTTGTTGGCACATCCCCAGCAGGGGGTGTGCAGGAGGCAGCTGATCAATGTTTCTCTCTCATCGATGTTTCTGACTTTCTATCCCTCTCCTCTCCTGTCTGTAAAAAAAAAATCAATAAAGTATATTAAAAATAAAAAGAAAGTAATTTTCAGAAGTGTTCTTAAAAACCCTGACTTCTCCTAGAAAATATTCGCATCGGTTACTTTGCAAATTAAATAGCAATTTTTTTTAATTTTAAAAATGCCTTTACAAGAAGAGTCATAAGAAGATTATTTTAATTCAGTGATTCTTAACTGAGGTTTTAGAGAAAATATCAAAGAATATCCCCAGATTGACAAATAATTTATTTTAGAAGAAGGAGGTCATACTAGGGTATTATGGTATTATAATGTGCTAAATATAGAGAGAGCTAAATAGCTAGACAGGTAGCTCAATATAGAGATAGAGGAAGATAAAGAGAGAGAGAATAGAGATAGAGATAGAGATAGAGATAGAGATAGAGATAGAGAGGTAGATATAGCTATAGATATATGATATACAGATACATATAGTTTCCCTAATACCAAGTAAGTAAGAAAACTCCATGCTCTCTTGGATGAAGGGAGCTGTGTAAAACTTTGGGGAACACTGTCTAAAAGAACAAAGTAAGGGACTCAGACTCATGAAGTCTATGCATATTTGACAGAAGAAATCCCTTTAACCAGTGGTGTAACTTTGCTTTCCACCCTACCTTCTCCCTGTGCTTATAAAAAGGAACTGATCTCTGAGGACTGGGCTGCGTCCACAGTGTTCCAGTGTCACGTTTGCCTGTTGTCTTTGTGAGGAATAACAGTGCGTGGGAATTTCCTGCGATTAGGAAGAAAAGGATCACCTGTGTCCTTCCTTCCTGTTCTCTCCGGGACAGGGATTTTGCCCCAACTCTCCTCAGCCAGAGCTCTGCTCCTGGATTTTTCCTTTTATTTCCCTTCCTCCAAAGAACAAGTAGGAAAATGAGCTACTGCTAATTAGGATCAAGGGAGAAAAGGCTTACATAAAACACAGGTTATACTTTTTTAAGCAGCAAATTCTTGAACTTATCCTTTCTTTACGGCAGGCAATGTACTTGCCAATCCAACAAAGAGAACATTGCAAACAAGATTTTGCATCCCCAACACACATAACCCAATCTGCACATTCATACTACCATTCTCAGACAAGGGGGCGAAAAGCTGACTTGACATTACTGTGTCTGAACTTGAGATACATGAGGAAGAAGTTGCTGGAAATAGAAGCATTTATCTCCTCCCACAATTTCCCAAAGTCACTGCAGTTAATACACACTGCGACTTGATGTTGCTTCAACAATATACCAGAGTGCTTTGCTGTTTTCAATATTATTACCTGGGAGCGTTTCAGTTCTGAGGTAGCACTCATTTCTAAGATCATGTTAAGTCATGGGCCAGCGTTTTAAATGCAAACAATAATTCTGAGTGAATCCTAGCAAAACCATAGTTAATCAAGACAAGCTGGCTATTGCTGCAGAATGGGGGCCAGAAACCGATCTTGCATAAGTAGATGTGGGTTTAGAGCCACCTTGGGAGGAAGAGTGCAGGCAGCTGCCCTCGCATACTGTCTCTCTCCCCCCATTTACACACCAGACAGCGCGGGAGCAGCAACACTACGAGGCGATCGCTCCTCCCGAATCGCCCGGCGTCCGCTGTCATTACGCTGGAATAGAAATGGCCGGGAAGACTTGGCACGAGTCAATCAGTGACCCCGGCTTGCTTTTCCAGGTCGCGGAGATCCATCCTTGAACCTCATCAAGAACTCCAAGCTAATAGCTCATGTCAGGCTCTCAGATTCCCCTGCTTGTCACAATCCGCTTGGCAGGACGCAGGCTCCCGAACATCAAAGCCAACTGGACAAAATTCTTATTTCCCATCTTTAGATGACCTCACAAACATAACCAAAACCATCCTGTGCCACACGAGACAAAGAGGACAGGGACAGAGGCGGGAGGGATAGCCATGCCTGCGCTGTCCTTTGAAGGGGTGGACACAGCGAGAGTGACTCTCGGTGGATCGGAACACGGGTACCGCTTCACGTCCCGTACCCTCCCCCGAGCAGGAGCACCCTCAGTGGCCTCTGTTCTAGAATGCCGCAGCCTCTCAGCGACCAGGCAGCTTTTCAAACGTTATTCCATTGGAGCTGAGACCGGTGTGGCTCAGTGGCTAGAGCATCGGCCTGCAGACTGAACAGTCCCAGGTTCAATTCCAGTCAAGGGCATGTACCTTGGCTGTGGGCACATCTCCAGTAGGGAGTGTGCAGGAGGCAGCTGGTCAATGTTTCTCTCTCATCAATGTTTCTAACTGTATTCCTCTCCCTTCCTCTCTGTAAAAAATCAATAAAATATATTTTAAACAAAAAACACGTTATTCCGTTGGAGCTGGAGGACATTGAAGGGCGGGCACATCGGAGCAGCCGGCCCAGGCCACCCTCTCCTGGAAAGCCTGTGATCAAACCGGAGGCCAGCCTGGCCGTGTCCACATTCCCGTGTCAGAGCAAATGGGGAGCGGGTGAAAACAAGCCCACGCTTGCTTATCAGCCTGAGACACATAAGCGTTTCAGCTGGGCACACGCATTTTAAATGGGAACCTGAGAGACACCCCACTTCCCAGCACAAGTTCACCCCAGAGTTTTCAACCTGCCGCTATCTGGGGCAGGAGACAAAGACACGGTATGGTGCAGCGAGGCCGGGCAAGAGGAGACAGGGACCTTAAAAGGGGCAGCTCCATCCACTGAAGCTGGGTAACTGTACTGGCCCCTTTCAGAAGGGACCTCCTCAGCCCCGGCGCACAGCCCTCTGGGTCCACCAAGAGCCAAGCTCGGAGAATTGTGTGACCTCCTTGACTGATGACTCCAGGGTGAGGATGCCTGTTTTATGCGTTAGGGAGGGACAGCCACTGGGGAAATTCACTCCCACCCACTGCTGACCTCCCATGCACTCTGCCAGCCTCTACTCAGGCCCCTGTTCCAGGGCAGAAGGCTAGAATGGGACACCAGGGGTTACGGGAAAGCTCCACCAGCTCCTGCTCAGGCAGCCAGTGAAAGCAACAGCACACTGGAGACTGGATCTAGCTGGCAGTGTGTCAGGGGAGTAATAACAGCCTTCTCACGTCCTAGCCAGTTTGGCTCAGTGGATAGACCTTCAGCCTGCAGACTGAAGGGTTCCAGGTTTGATCCCATCAAGGGCACTTCCCAGGGTTATATGCTCAATCCCAGGTAGGGGGCATGCAGGAGGCAACCAACAAATGATTCTCACTCATTACTGATGTTTCTATCTCTCTCCGCTCTCCCTTTCTCTCTGAAATCAATACAAATATATACTGAGTGGCCAGATTAGTATGATCTCTAAACACATAATAATGTGGCCACTCAGTGTATATCCTATATGCAAATTGTCCCCTTGACCAGGAGTTTGACCAGCAGGCAGGCCAGCCAATGACCCATGTCCCCTCCCCCTGGCCAGGCTGGCTGGACTCCACCCATGCATGAATTTATGCACCGGGCCTCTAATTTATATCCTATCTAATAAAAGAGTAATATGTAAATTGACCATCACTCTAACACACAAGATGGCTGCCCCCATGTGGTCAAAGATCCTGCCCCCATGTGGACACAAGATGGCTGCCATAAGATGGCCAGCAGGGGAGGATAGTTGGGAGGGACCAGGCCTGCAAGGAAGGGCAGTTATGGGTGATCAAGCCTGCAGGGGAGGGCAATTAAGGGTGACCAGGCTGACAGAGAAGGGAAGTTGTGGGCGACCAGGCCTTCAGGGAAGGGCAGTTGTAGGAGACCCAGGCCTACAGGGGAGATCAGTTAGGAGGAAACCAGGCCTATGGGGAGGGCAGTCAGGGGCAAACAGGCTGGCAGAGGAGCATTTAGGCATCAATCAGGCTGGCAGGGGAGTGGTTAGGAGGGTGATCAGGCTGACGGGCAGAAACAGTTAGGGGCAATCAGGAAGGCAGGCAGGCGAGCAGTTGGGAGCCAGCAGTCCTGGATTTTGAGAGGGATGTCCAACTGCACGTTTAGGACTGATCCCTACTGGGGGTGCCAGATTGGAGAGGGTGCAGGCTGGGCTGAGGACACACACCCCCATGCATGAATTTCATGCACAGGGCCTCTAGTATATATACAAAGCCTCTCTCAGGGGAGTTTGGTGGAGCAGCCTGATCATTTTGGTGGTTCTTCTGGTTTCAAGCTACCAACACGATGACATCCCTGAGCGTTAGGGACTGAAGCACAGGTGACTGCTTCTCTCATGCCAGCTGCACCAAGCGTGGCCCCTACAGTTCAGAAGTCCAAGCTGCTCATCCCACAGCGCCTGTGTCTGAACACTCACACCCTCTGCCTCTTACAATGCCTACATGCAAAAGCACCAAAAGAAATGTCTCCAAACTCTCACCAAGAGGCCCCGCAAAAGGAACACAGATTTCTGAGGGGCCCACTGGCCAATGTAAGAGCATTTTACGATCTCACAAAGTGTCTGTATGCGGTACAAACCGTCACATAAATGACAAACTCATGAGTCCCCAGTAAAATAAACAAAAAAATAATGAATAAACAAGTAAAGAAGAAGGGAAAGATCTTCCTTTCAACACGGTGCCAACTAATGAATGCCCAAGAAATAATGGAATTAGAAGCTCGTCGTTTTCCAATACTCTTGGTACGATTTAGGCAGGCAGGGGAATGCTGTAGGCAGAAAGGAATATTTGCATGGTCTCGATGAATCTTCTCACCTGTAACACATTCCTTACCAAGTTCTTGGGAGTGGACAGAGGGTGCCATGGTAAAGGAGTGGTCGAAAGCTAACATCACCAATAACACAAAAAGACAAAACGAACAAGCAACTGCGACAAACCCAGAGGTGCCTCAGCGGCAGTGCCCTGTGCAGGCTGCTGGACGACTGCAGGAAATTCTTGACGAAAAGGCATGAATCAAGTCGTGATGAAAAGTCAGGCAACACATCCGACAAAGCCATCAGTTATTCTCTAACGGAACTGACATAAACTCTAGAGGATGTCGAAGTAGGAAAAGTGAGGGAGGGAGTGAAGAGCTATTGCAGATTAAATGAGCCTTAAAAAAGTGATGATGCCTAAAGACAACGAGTGATGTTGCACTGGAAATAAGAGTTAAAGGGGTCCATCAGCGTGGCTCAGTGGTTGTGTGTCGACCTATAAACCAGGAGGTCATGGTTCGATTCCCAGTCAGGACACATACCAGGGTTGCGGGCTTGATCCCCAGAAGGAGGCATGCAGGAGGCAGCCAATCCATGATTCTCTCTCATCATGGATGTTTCTATCTCTCATTCTCCCTTCCTGTCTGAAATCAATAAAATATATTTTTTTAAAAAAAGAGTTAATGGGGCCCTATTGGGACAATTAGTCATACTTGAAAATTGACTGTGAATTAGGTAATTAATGCATAATTATTAAATCTCTGTAATTTGATAGTTGTATTGTAGTTATAGAAGAGAATGTCCCTGTTCTGAGATAATATACACTAAACATTTAGGGAGAAGAACACACAGTACCTACAACTTGTTCTCCCTCTCTCTCATATAAGAGAGAATGGTAACTAGATCTATCTATAAATGAAGGCATATGTGTGTGTGTGTGTGTGTGTGTGTGTGTGTGAGGGGGGGGAGGGAGGGAGAGAGAAAAGAGAGAGGGAATGACAGAAAGAGAAAGGAAGGTAACAAATATAGCAAATAGCGTCTGATGAACCTGGGTGAAGAGTAGACTTGAATTCTTTAATCTATTTTTGCAACTTCTCTGTTAGTTTGAAGTTAAAAGAATTTTTAACTCAGCAATTGAGTCTATTTGCTTGCTCATTTAGCATGTCTTACATGCCCCCAGCAAGCTAGTGACTTTTCCAGGCATTGGGAGTACAACACACACCTTCCCAGTACATCATCGGACAAATTAAGCATGGTTTAATAAACATAGCGATGAAGTTGTTCAGAGAAAAGGGTGAAAGAGCCCACTGACTGGGTGCCGGGAAGGCCTTCCAGAGGCGGCCATGTTTGGGCTGATTTGTGAAGGACGGGAAGAAGGTAGCCAGACATGGGGACAGCTGGGCGGAGGTGGGAGGGTGTGGAAGGCACGCAACAGGACAATGAGCACAGCCTGGCACCCTAGAAATCAGGAGCACATGGTGAGCTGAGGATTCGGTCCCTAGCTGAGGCGAGCTTAATGGGCAGGAGCACAACTCCCTCCCGGGAGCTCTGAGAAGAGTGCGTCCCTGTCCCGGGGAGTCTGCTTGTACTCAGTGTGGAACCAGGGTCCACTGCCCACCCACCAGCCCGAGGAGGGCCCTCTCAGCTATGAGGGGCTTAGGTGGCCAGAGCCAGAGCAGCGAGGTCAGTGCCCACATGGCAGCAAGGTCAGTCCCACGTGGCAGCCATATCGCCACTGCATCAAGGCCAAGCACCTCTGAAATGCACATTCCCAGGCCGTGCTCCCCGACAGCGAGGCTGCAGGTCTAGGGGGCACCTCAGAGCTTCCTGGTTTGGACACCCCACCCGGGGCACCACCTCGTCCTCCTGAGTCTACGTCCGTACACATCTCAGCAGCCACCCCTTGTTCTCAGCCTGAAGAGGAGAAACTCTTTTCTTTGAACATAGAGGCCTGTTGCAGGAAGATTCCTACAATAGGACTTCCTACAGTGATCTCCGCACCCCCCACCCCACCAACTGCCTGCTTCCCTCCCTTTTCCCTTACCTCCCCCCACTTCCCTCCCTTCTCCACCACCCCATTTGCTTGCTTCTCCGCAGCTTCCATCCATCCCCCTTCTGCAGCGCTTGGCGTCCTTCTTCACTGTCTTCAGTCTTTGCTCTTTGAATATGCAAATTAACCGCCATCTTGGTTGGGTTCATTCTCTCTTGATTGGCTGGTGGGCGTGGCTTGCGGGCGTAGTGGAGGTATGGTCAATTTGCATGTTTGTCTTTTATTATATAGGATAGTCTTATTATTGATTTCAGAGAGGAAGAGAGAGAGAGAACCATCAATGATGAGAGAGAATCATGGGCCGGCTGCCTCCTGCACGCCCCACCCTGGGGATGGAGCCTGCAACCCGGGCCTGTGCCCTGATCTGGAATCGAACCGTGACCTCCTGGTTCATAGATGGACACTCAGCCACTGAACCACACTGGCCGGGCCGAAGAGGAGAAAGTCTTCTCAGGAAGTGACAAAACAAGAAGCTGGACCCAGGTCTCCTAACAACCCCACCAGCCCCTTGCCAACTGGACTGTGAATGAGAGAAGGCATGTGGCCTTTTCCACCAGCTCTTTCATCCCAGTGAGAGCCACGGTCCCATCACCTTCTGAGTCACAGCCAAGCTCCTGGATTAATCACAGACAGCAGGCTGGGGACGCTCTGGCAGCCACGCGGCGTCTTCATCCTTCCCATCGCTTTGTGATGGTTTCACTCCACACGCCCTCTCCCATTGGTCAGACGCTCCCCACAAACCATCCCCTTGCACCCCGATGTCTTCCTCTATACCAGTGGTCGGCAAACTCATTAGTCAACAGAGCCAAATATCAACAGTACAACAATTGAAATTTCATCTTTTAAACTTCTTCTAGCACTGCTTCTTCAAAGTAGATTCACCCAGGCCATGGTATTCTGTGGAAGAGCCACACTCAAGGGGCCAAAGACCCACGTGTGGTTTGCAAGCCACAGTTTGCCCACCTCGGCTTTATATCATTTTTAGTCCAAGCCCTTGCAGGCATTTGAGGTAATGATCAAGGCACAAAAGAGCCATTGAAAGGCAAAACCATTCACCAGTGTGTAACTCGCTAGCACCTTCAGACACATTGACATGGAGCATGTATTCCATTTACCCAGCAGTTTCTTCATTTACGAGGCCCCAACCCTGCAGAGGCAAAAGTAAACCAGGGCGCTTTTCAAAACCAGGCCCCCTTTCTGCTCTCCCCACTTCAGTGTTTGCGTAAGACGCCTCTTCTCTCTCCACACAACTGACTGCTCCGAGCTGGGCACCAGAAGCCGCAACGGGTCACTAGGACCCTGTTTCTGAGAACATGAAATCCTGGGTGCCTGCAGACTGAGTCAGCCAAGTCTGGTACTGGACTTGGCATGTGAGGAGCGTCCAATAGCGAGGTCACTGTCTGGGGGACAGTCCAAGATGAGCAGATAAGCAGAGTGTCCTCTCTGAAGGAAGGAAGATGCAGGAGAAAAGGGAGACACACATCAACCCCAGGGAACAGATGGAGGAGGACGGCTCCTGTTGCAGAGACCCCGGTCTGGCCTCAGCCCCGAGGGGGCAGGGCTCCGGTTTCTGCTCGGGGCTACACAGATGGCCCCTCTCTGCTGCTCGGATTCCTCGTGTGGGTTTCCGTTTCTCAGAGCCGACACTCCCTGGCAGAGACAGCCACCTAGGGATGGACTGCTGTCATGGAGGAGAGGGAGGATGGGCCGAACATGCCGACTTTGGAGGTGGATCCAGAGTGCAGTGAGAGAGGGGGCGCCTAGAAGCAATGAACTTGGGGGAGTGAATTGGGGGTGAAATGGGAAAATCAAGGGAAAATTCGCCCTCCTGGAATGCAAGTCTGGGCAGAGGAGGGTGCAGTTTCTGACAGTGATGACACCGATGACCAATTTCACCTTCTTCACAATTTTAACAGATGCCATCCCTGAGCCTATGAAAAGCCTTTTTTTAAAAAAAATTAAAGATATTAATGAAATCAGACTCCTGCTTGAGAAACAAGTCTTTTGGAAGACAATTCCCAACTTGGGAAACATAATTATGACAATGCTGGGGAGGAGACACTTAGCCCACACGCGCACACTTTCTCTAACTCGCACCCTGTGGTCAGAAGTGAAGACTCGCCCTGCAGTCTGCTACTTGGATTTTTTATTATTATTATTATTTATTTGCTCAGTTAACGAACTCCTCCGTAAAAGAACAATGACCTTGGGGAAGGAAATTGTTAGTGCTAGCAACAGAAAGGTCATTCATTTGTAGTTTTGTTCTCCTAATATTACATTCTGCAGCAATTAAAAGATCATCTTTTCACCTGAAATTGTTAGTTACTTGGGTGTAGAAGTCATACGGATGGATGCAGCTCTAACATTTTAAAGTCCTTAGGAAGATCGAAGGAAAAATCCAGAGGAACTCGTGTGGCCGCTGCAGCGGCGATGGGAAAGGAACACTTGAGTCTGGTTTCCTTACAGGGAGGACCCCTTCAATGACAGAAGCAATGGAAGGCACGCTGGTGGCAGCTTCGCGCACAATGGTGAGCGGACTTATTCCAGGTTCAATGGGAGAGCTGCAGACAAGCCTGCCTGGGCCTCTGTGGCAATCACCGGCCTGGCCTGTCTGTCGGCTCTGGTCCGGTAAAGGGAAAATGGCATGGAACAAGATTGTATAGTATTTGCACACACAAAAATTGCCATCTGAAAATATTGGTGAAAACCTATTTTTATGCCCGAATCTAAGTTGAATGCATAATTTAGTACTTATTTTCTGAACAAATAGGTTGGAAGAATTTCATGCACAATTGATAGTAATTTGAGTGTGCAATTCATGGCGGAACTCATTACCATATTCATTCTGCCTAAGCTCTGTGTGCAAATTTAAATGGCTGTTTTCCAGAAACGGCTCGTAGCAACCCCCCGGACATCCAAAACAGTCATTGTTAGTACCGATGGTGGAGCCTGAAGACTTCTGACTGACAAACAAATCTTTTGGAAGCCAATTCTGAACTTTAGAAAAATAATTATAATAATACTGAATATAATTTGCATTCATATTATACTGAATACCATAGTTTAAGAAACCTGCAATGTATAAACAGAGCAACAAGGGGGAAGCATCTGTGTGTGGACAGGGGGATATAAAATTCTCTTTCATATAAAAATTATTTTAATTCCAAGTGGGTTTCTTTTTAATGATTTACATGTCATAACAATAGCAAACACTTTTTCAAATAAAAGACAGAAAAACATTATTTCTCTGAGAAAAATTTTATATAAACCTATGTGAATGAAAAACCCTATAATGCCTTTTTTTTATATTTTATTTTAATGTCCATAAGTGTAAATACTGCTCTCGGGAGGGAGAGAGAAAGCTACGAATACACATACTTGGCACGCTTCTCAGATGATCAATTGCTTGTCACTGATCATTTGTCTTAATTTACTTAGAGCTTTATAAATTACTATAAAAAGTAGAAAAATACGTTACTAGAAAAAAGTATAATATTTTAAATACACATGCCTTCAAAATTGAACCAAGCTCTAAGGCATTGTTTCACTGCCCATACTGTTGCATAACACCATACTTTGCAACGGCCACATTTTCTATATAAATTAAGACATCCCCTCATCAAGACGCATACCGTTGGATGTTATGTTTTATCATTTCAGTATTTTCCATAATTCAAAAAAAAATGGATGATTATTTTACATGGGACACAAAAGCGAACATGCCATCATGAACTCCCCAGAAGCAAATAACCAGCACGTCAGTAAAGCCCCAGAGGAAACCCTGTGCTGACCCCGGGATCGTGTGTTTAATGGTACAGTTTTGCAAGAAGGCGCCTTTCAGCTCTGATTCATTACATAAGAGGATTTGACAAGGTTACAATTTGTGCTGCTAATGGAAATTATTTTCTCAAGAATTAACCTTTTAGGCTAAAAAGAATGGCAGATATTCAAATATTCTCAAATGAGCATTAAAATTTAAAAAAAACAACTGTCTATTCATCCCCGCCCCAGCAGCTCTGCCATTCCGTCCCGGAGGCCCGCCTGCCACACGCTGCCTCCCGAACAGCTGCCATTCAACAGGCCCGCGGAGGACCATTTGAAAGTAATATTTTGCTCTGTGTGACATCTCATTCTTCCCCCCTCGGAAATCGTAATTTTTTTACACACCTCATAGTCTTCCTAACAGGAAACCAGCTCTGCCTGTCACTCCGATTGGGGGTTGGTGGGGGGGACCTTGTTTTCCAGGTCACTGGCTTGAATCCCGGAGACAAGATATTCATGAGGCCTGGATGGGGAATTTATATCTCGCTGCGCAGTTTTCCTCTCCATTTGCCAGCTCGCCAGGTCAGCGAGCAGCTGTCACCGGGAAGATAATGGCTGCTGCGCTGCCCCACCGCTTATTACACACTCAGTGCGCCTGACCTTCTGGGAAGACCCCCCCAAAGCACCTGATGTGGGGCGTCCCCTCGTCCCCTACCCTGTAGGAGCCTCTCACGCCCACACCCCGCTGTCTGGGTCCCGCAGGCTCAGGACTTGGGAGCAGGCTACTCCTAGATACCAAACTGGAAACTTTCCCCTCCGCTAAGAATTCCTTGTGCGGAGGAAGAAAAAAACATATTTTAGTGTAAATTTTATAAGACGGAGCCCGAAAGCCAGTGCATCCAATACAGTAAAAATTAGGTAAAATAAAATCATCAGCATTATTAAAACAAATAAACAAACAAACAAGCAAACAAAAAACCTAACAACTCATAACGTATTAGCCCTGACAACTTGACCCAATCACCTTAAAACAAACATCCTGTATTTCTCACTTCAAAATAGCAAAACTGTATTAAGGAAGAAATCAGTTTAACTATATATTTTATTTCATTGGGTTTTTTTAATTTATTTTTTTTGTTTGTTTACATATAGTAGTACATATGTCTCCTTTTTCCCCCATGGACCCCCCCACCAGCCTCCTCTGCTCCTTAGTACATGCCTTTACCTGCCCCCGACCCCCAGTGTCTTGTATCCATTGGTTATGCTCATATGCATGCACACAAGTCCTTTGGTTGATCTCTTGCAGCCCCCCCCCCCAATCTCCCCTGCCTTCCCACTGTAGAGTGACAGTCTAATTCAATGCTTCTTTGCCTCTGTATCTATTTAATAGATCACAAAGTTATTTTAGGACCTGCAAAAATTAGTGAGGGCCCTTCCTGTACAAATGCCTTAATTTGATTATTTTCTGTACAATAAAATGGCTATTTCTTCACCCCAGGAGATGGAGTGCAAGCAGCCTGGGCTGTGCCTGCCTCTTCTATCCCACGTGTTCAGACCATGTCTGAAGCAATGCCACCTCTGCCGAACTTTCAAAAAGCTTTCTTTGAATGCCCAACGTTCTAGCACGCCTCTGACCACTGGATGAGGGACCTTTAAGAATCTACATGTGAGCAAATGGCATCCAAGTGCAGTGATGTCCCAGTGTCAGACAGGAGGCCAGAGGTGGTTTCCCATCACAGTACTCTGACCTCATTCATGACTCAGTCAATGGTAACAACGGTAAGCAAGTGTAATTCCTGGGCAAAAGGGGCTCACGAGAGTCTTCCAAACATTCCACCCTCCCTCTCCAATGCCAGTTACAACATGAGAGTGGGCCGGAGGAGCACACACATTCCAACACAGCTTTTTCACAACTCGTAGCCTGAGAGTTTTCCCTCCAACAGGCGAAACCTAATTACCTATCGATGCCAAAGGCCTCCCTTCCATATTTCCACTCCTTCACTGTTTTAGAAAGAGGAAGTTCTGAAGGTCCAGCTCCATGCCGGTGGCCTGGGTAGGAGGAACTGGCTCTTTCCAAATGACACAACAGCAGGACACAGAGGCGAGGCCACCAGCCTCCACACCTGCCCTGGGGCAGCGGCTCCCAGGAGAGGCACAGACCTATCGGAGGTTTGCCAACATCCGGGGCTCAGAGCCCCTTTCACTTTAAAATATGTTGAGGACCCTAAAGGGCGTGTGGTTGTGTGGATCACATCTATTGACATGTAACAGGTTGGAAATTAAAACCAGACCTTTTTAATAATTTATTTTTTAATTTTTGTTTTTTAAATGTATTGTGTGTGACATTGGTTAATGAGATCATGTAGGTTTCAAGCGTACACGTCTACGACACATGATCTGTATAATGCACTGTGTGCCCGCCATCAAGTGTACACGTCTACGACACATGATCTGTATAATGCACTGTGTGCCCGCCATCAAGTGTACACATCTACGACACATGATCTGTATAATGCACTGTGTGCCCGCCATCAAGTGTACACATCTACGACACATGATCTGTATAATGCACTGTGTGCCCGCCATCAAGTGTACACGTCTACAACACATGATCTGTATAATGCACTGTGTGCCCGCCATCAAGTGTACACGTCTACGACACATGATCTGTATAATGCACTCTGTGCCTGCCATCAAGTGTACACGTCTACGACACATGATCTGTATAATGCACTGTGTGCCCGCCATCAAGTGTACACGTCTACAACACATGATCTGTATAATGCACTGTGTGCCCGCCATCAAGTGTACATGTCTACGACACATGATCTGTATAATGCACTGTGTGCCCGCCATCCAAAGTCAAATCATCTTCCATCACCTTTGTCCTGTACCCATTTCCCTCTGCCCTACACCCATTTCACTCTGGCAACCACCATTCTGTTGTCTGTGTCTGTGAATTTCAGTTTTATGTCCCATATATTCATGAAATCATGCGGTTCTTAGTTTTTACTGATTGAGTTACTTCGCTTAGCATAATATCCTCAAGGTTTATCCATGTTAATTTCTACATTGACATAATTCCAATGCATGATGAAAAAGATAAATTAAAAAGTAATACTCTCTCTCTCTCTCTCACACACACACACACACACACACACGCTATGTCACTCAGCTTAAAAAAATGATCCTTTGATTAACATTTATATTAGAGTCGGGAATTTAAGTTAAGCATGATTTTCAAATATATATAGTTCACGTTTTCTGAATTTGTTAGAAAGCTCAACCCAAGCACAACGGAAGCAAAATGAACAGAGGGCTTTGAATGGGCGACTGAACTTGGACTCAAAGCTCAGATCCTGAGCGAGTGCCATTCCTTTCACTCTCCCAGGCCTGGCTACATTCAAGGTGAAGGATGGCTACTGTGGCGATGAAAGGAGAATTGAAATATAAAGCTATATTGAGCTTTCCTTGCAACCCATCAAAGCCCCACCTGAGGCTAAAGGAGAAAGCCCGCCTGTCCTCATTGCTGCCTTCCAGCATCTTTATCTCCAGACCCCGCCAGGGCAGCAGCCTTGGACTTCCTGGCCCTGAGCTCAAGGGCTCCTGATTGCTGCTCTACATTCCTAAGTCTAGTCACCGTGCTCCCAGCCTTTTGTTTCCAGCAAGGAGGTTACTGCCCAGTTACCTAATCCCCCCGCCCTCCGTCCACCCCAGCTCAGCCTTTTGAGGCACAGAACAACAAATCTGATCAATTAATTCTTACAAATACCAGAAGATAGGGAATTTTCACACCAAACCCAAGACACTTTTGATTGGAACACACACACACACACACACACACACACACACACACACACACACACGCGCGCGCGCGCGCACACAATCACAGAGGCGCATATAGCCAACCATTCTTTGTTACCTCTTATTTAAACAGTACGTTTTCTAATAATTTGTGAGTGTGTGTTGACTAAGTAACCTTTTTCTATTTCTATTAGTTCACTGGGGATTAACTAATTGCACTCAGTAACGTCGATACAGGCTCATTTGTAAAACATGCATTACCTCATTTTAAACCACACTACGAAATACCTGTGTGCTTCATATCCTACAGGTAAACATACATGGTTACCCTGAAAGCTGGAGAGCTGCCAAAGCCATTCGCCCCATTTGCCAGGAGATCCCGGTTAACTATGTCAGTGAGCACGTGGCGCTGCTTCTACACCTTCCTGAGCGCCCTCACCTGCTGGGAGCAGGAACCCGCATGTGAAAGGGCAGGACGGCCTTGTGAGCAGCCTCTTCCCAGTCCCCTGCTTCTGAGCAGAGTCCCAGGGAGCTCGTGTACGCTCCCTCACAGGACCCTTTCAGCATGTGAGCAAATGGCATCCAAGCACGAGGTCCTCGTGGGCTTTCTATCAGGGAAGGAGATCAGATCCTCCTCAAGTCAAGTCCACGTGGATGCAGCCAAGCTTTCAACAGGCTGCTTTACAAACATGCTTCCGACATGACCACAGGGGCACCCGCTACACTCCTGGGTGTCATTCCATTTCCTTTTCCACTCTGTTCCGAAGGAGAGGCCATTGCGGGGAGGCAGAGAGGCAACTAGACTAGCAGGAAGGAGATCTGGGGTCTAGGTCTCTGATTGACCCTATGGACTTGGGCAGGTCGGCCAATCGACACGTTGCTTCCTTCTGGCCAATCAACAAGCTGCTTCCTTCTCATTTGTCAAGTCAAAGCCAAAATGCCTGCCCTGACTGTCTCTTAGGATGTTATGAACTCACTCAGTAAATCCTATGCGATGTAGTCATGAAAGAAATTATTATCATTTTTCATTATATTAATTCTGGCCCATTGAACACACAAGCATTTATGAGTCAGAAACTGATACGGACTCAAGTTACAGAAATCAACATTGACTCAAAGTTATTGACATGGTAATGACATCACAATGACACAGTCGTCTTCACCCTTCCCCTCCCTACAGAGGTCACACCTCATGACCTGCAAGGCCAGACTGACAGGTCCTGTGATGGACAGCCTGGGCATCCTACCAGTCCCTCGCTGCCCTGTGGCCTCAGTGTGAAGCTGTCAGACTAGATACTAGACTTCAATGATGAAGACTTAGGTAATGACAGGGAATTCCAGACCCCAGAAGCAGAAGGTGGGAGAGGAAACCAGGCAAAACTCAGTCATCAAAACAGATGTAAAATAAGAGAAAGGAGGAGGAAACAGGAGAGAATGTGTTGCTGTCTGGGGAACAGGAGAAAGCTGGTCTCCGGAGAATGGGAAGGAGGTAGAACAGGAAGTGGAAAGCATTGTTAGCAGCTAGCAGTTGGGTCCTCAAGATTTGTCACTAAAGATTGAAATTGCTTTTTTGATTTGAAGATCCTGGCAGGAGGAGGTGGCTGTTGAAATGAGGTTCTCTGAATGCAACATTATTCTACATTTGAATCAGATATAAATTATATTCAAACTGTTATATTTTGCTCTCAGTGAAGAGTGCCATATTTATTTCCCTGCTATTCCAGATTCAGTATGAAAAGAGAAACATGCAAATTGACCATACCTCCACCAGCCACATCCACCAGCCAATCAGGAGCGAGTATTCAAATTAACCCAACAAATATGGTGGCAGCCACAGAGCTGGAGAGAGCAGGAGGCTTGGGTTGCCCCCCAGTGATGGAGGAAGCCAAGCTTTCTGCCCGCCCTGGCCTGTCCTGGCCTCCCCTCAAGGCTACAAAGTTTCATTTATAGAAAATAAATAAATCCCAGATACCAGGGCCTCTGCTTGGGTCGCCAGGGGATGTGGCCAGCCTGCAAACCACCACAGGCCCCTCACCCAGGCTGTCCCATACCACAAGGGAAACCCCACCCTGACCCAGGACAGCCTTCAGGGCAAACCAGCCAGCCCACACCCATGCACCAGGCCTCTATCCTATCTAATAAAAAAATATTATGCAGATTGACCATCACTTCAACATACAAGAGGGATGCCTCCATGTGGTCAAAGATCCTGTCCCCATGTGTACACAAGATGGCCAGCAGGAGAGGACAGTTGGGAGGGACCAGGCCTGCAAGGGAGGGCAGTTGGGAGCAATCAAGCCTGCAGGGGAAGAGAGTTAGGGGTGACCAGGCTAGCAGAGGAGAGAAGTTGGGGACAAACTGGCTGGCAGGGGAGCAGTTAGACATCAATCAGGCTGGCTGGGGAGTGGTTAGGGGGTGATCAGGCTGGTAGGCAGAAATGGTTTAGGCAATCAGGAAGGCAGGCAGGTGAGCTATTGGGAGCCAGCAGTCCTAGATTGTGAGAGGGATGTCTGACTGTGGGATCAGGCCTAAATGGGTACTCAGACATCCCTCAGGGGGTCCCATATTGGAGAGGGTACAGGCTGGGTTGAGGGACACCCCCGCTTGCATGAATTTCATGCACCGGGCCTCTAGTCAAGTATAAAGATCTAGATTCCACTGTCTAATGCAACAGAGACAGCTATACTTGGGCAGCTCTGAGAAGGATGGTGCAAAACCACTAACACCTTTTGCTATCACTCTGAATTGACTCCACCATCTCTGTATCATGCAGACCTTCAAGTACGCAACCGTTCTTTGTGTGGGTCTATGCACTGTGGGAAGAAGCTCAATTGATCCTCCCTAAAAGTCACATTATGTCATTAATGAGAGAATAACCATAATCATGTATTAGACAATTACTACATGGCATGTCCTGCTTTATGCACGTTATATACAATCCCATGGATCTCTCAGAGCATACAAGGTGGGCCGTACTACCACTGTGATCATCTCAAATAGATAAATTAAGTAATAGACAGTCTGAGTTAGGCCAGAGGTGACTGCCATGTGGAGATTCAGGATAAAAGTCAAATTACGGCAAGGATCTGGAGAGCTCACCAATAGCAGGGCCGGGAACCAAGGACCCATTCAAACAGAATCACCCCCACTGAGGTGGAGACGAGGAGGGAACATGTAGGGGGGACTGGATTCACCCAGGCTTTCCAGATGCCTGCTGACCAGGGAAAGGAGCCCGGGGGCGGGGGGTGGGCAGCTTAGGCAGGAACTGACGGGGCTGAACCTCAGATTTAACTGTCTGAGTGTGGGCAGTGTGCCAGGCCCTGAGCAGATAGTGGCACTAGAATGTGATTTCCTTCTGAACACCATGTCGCTTAAAATATTTTCATAGCAGAGTTTACCTCCTGTGACTAAGCACTTGAAATGCCTATCTATAATAATAAAATCATAGTATGCTAATTAGACCAGACATCCTTCTGGAGGAAGCTGCAGCAGGCAGGGGCCTAGGCAGCCACTGTAGTGGGGTTGAGTCTCTTGCACAAATTTCATGCACTGGGCCTCTAGTACCCTTATAAGTGTGGTTCTTAGGAACGTCTGTGGTGGTCCTAGCACTTTTGAAGAGTGTGTAGCTCACAGCTGTGATAGAATAGTCAAGGCTAAGGTCAGGGTCTCAGCCTGGGTGTGTAGTCCCCATCTTCTTGTCTCAGATCAGCTTGCATTGCTGGCAGCATGTCACCGTCATGTTTCTGACAGGCATTGAACCCATGGGGACCGTGAGCCAGCACTTCAATGACATTCCATAGGCTCCCCCCAGTATAAATCAATGCCATCTGACCTGAACCTGGGTACATCCTGGTGGAGGGGACCGGGTTTGGGGGGATTGATGAGCCCTGCCCGATGTGCAGGGACTGCATTGGGCGACACCCTTTGCATAGTAAGGGTTGATGACAAATGACTCACTTTGGCCAACACTGGAACACCTCATCAGCCTGAGAAGAAAGTTTGCTCCCATAAATGAAGCCCCTGCAGTACACAAGCCGTGATTGCTTTAGTAACTTTGCAAATCACAGGAACAATAGGACCACAGGGTGGTTTTTTTTTAATATTTGAGAATGTCGGTTCGCAGCTTCCTGTTTACTTGCAATTATTTGAAAATAACCTGGGTAACGTGATAATCAAGGTACTTCCTCCTGGCTCCCTGGTACCCAGCAGACTGCCTGAGGAGAGGCTCGGCGTCCCAAGGTGTCCGAGGCATAATCAGTCTTAAGAGCTGCTAATGCTAACACCGTGGCTAATGTTAATCACAAGTTTTTTTTTAAATCTTAGCTTGTTAAACACACACACACACACACACGCACACACACACACACACACACACACTAAAATCACATTAGTTTTTATAATGCAGCCGGTAGGTAACGCTGCCTAATCTGACCGTGTTTTGGCCCATTGCCACTTCACAAAAGGGCCTGTGTGCGCCTGTGTCTCTGCGTGTGTGCTTGTTACAGCTAACCGTCCGTATAGGCTGTTGGAAACTGTCCAACTGATGTCTAGCTTCTACCTGTTACTGTAGAGTTAGCAAAAGTCAAAGCAAAGGAAGAAAACCTGTATCCTTCAGGAAAGGACATGTTAATGAAAAAAACACTCTCTAGGCTTTTACTATGCGCCAGCATCGGCTGGGCTGATTTTTTAAAAATCTTCTTGGAGAAAGTATTACAGATATCCTCTCTTTACCCCCACTGACCCCTTCTCGCCTGCCCCTGCCCATGCCCCCGGGCCTTCACAACCCTATTGTCTCTGTCCTTGGTTATGCATAGGTGTGATTGGGCTGACTTTTACGACTGAGATCTCAGGAAATGTATATGACTGCTAAATACTGAGTTAGTTATAAGGCATATTTCATGTGTCCACATGTTGGTGTGTTTAAACACACATTCAGTTATTAGGGAGACATTACGTTGGGTCGAAGTAGACAGGCCTGACTTACCTAAATGACACCCGGAAACCTCTAACCTGTGTCCAGCTGGGGTGACCTTGTAGCGCTGTGTGCACACTGCATTCCCCTATGCTCTACACCACCCACGGGGTATCCCAACTCACCTCCAACTGCGTGATTCCCTGGGTTGCCTTTCCTTGTGCCATGATTATAGACACCTTCATGTATGCCCGTGATCTCGACTGCATTTCTCTGGACTAAGCCTCTCTTGGAATGCCAATCTAGAATATTCAGTTAGTACTGGTATACCAACCTCCATAATGATTTCTAGCAGACATATTTCAATGTCCCAAATGAAGCCCTGGTTTTCTCCTAGGGACTGAGGAGCTTCTGTTGGCAAGATTGACACTTTCATGCATCAGTCCACCCCCCCCACCCCCCGCCCCAAGTATGAATTTCCAGGTTTGCCTGTTTCACACCCAGGCCATCCCAGAGCTGTTATTTCACTGCCTCTTTGGCCTCAGATGCTCTATCTTGGATGCTAAGACACCTCCCAGAGAGTGTAGGGACTTCTCCAGGCCAGCATATCATGGGAAAATCATCAGGAAATTCCCCCAGATGACTGACTTTAAAAATGAATAAACAATTGAATTGCTACTTTTTGGTTTCTTCATCTTGTTATTCCAAGTGCTCTGCCTCTATCCTGGCTCAATAACCAAGAAAAGATGGAAATGTTACAAGAATATGGAAGTAGACAAAATTAGGAGGAAATTCCAGTTCTATTATTTATAATCTACATTGAGTGGCCAGATTATTATGATCTCTGAATGCATAATAATCTGGCCACTCAGTGTGTGTGTATGTGTGTGTGTGTGTGTGTGTGTGTGTGTGTGTGTGTATATATATATATATTAGAGGCCAGTGCATGAATTCATGCATGGGTGGAGTCCAGCTTGCCTAGCCAGGGGGAGAGAACATGGGCTGCTGGCCAGCCTGCCTGCTGGTTGAACTCCTGGTCAAGGGGACAATTTGCATATTAGCCTTTTATTATATAGAATATATATTGAGTGGCCAGATTATTGTGCAGTCACAGATCATAATAATCTGGCCACTCAGCGTATCTATCGAGAGACAAATTTAGCATACCTGAGCATTATTCACTTGTCTGTAAAGTGGGGATGATTATAACACCATAGGTTGTTGAAGAATTAAGTTAAATGAAAAATGACAGGGCTTGCACATACTGGCTTCCTTCCTCCCTCACCCGAGGAACACTTTCTGGCTGCATCACCTGCATACTCTTTGTTCTATCAAATTGTGGTTAACGTATCTATTAACATAGCTTCTCACGTTCATGAAGATTAAGCAGACCAGTCAAGTGCAGAGAAACACTAGAGAGTAATAGAGCTCGAGAGAAGGAATGAACGCCACTTTCAAGTTTTGTCTCATGAATTCTATTATACTTTGAGATAACATGAAGCAAACCATTTTTTCTATTAAAAAAAAAGCTAGCCAAAATATTTCTTGAAATTCTAGATTTCTTTGAACCACAACAACAAATCAACAGACAAAATGTATCACTGACTACAGAGAATGAGGCTGCTCAGTTTTCATCTCAGCTTCATTAGTATCTTGCTAAGTCACATGGAGAGTATTGAAGGGCGTAGCTGAATGGGAAGAGAATGAACAGTTCAGTTCATGGAACTTTTCTATGTATGTGTTGGTATCTTGGTATAGAAAACAATGGCTCTGCAGCATTAACCCTACAAGGTCCCCAAAGGAACTGACAAAATATATTTATAGGCCGTAGCCAGACTGTAACCTGTGCCGTAGTTTTCTGCTTAGAAATAGCTGTTAGTTATTAATGTCATATTTCCTACTCTCCTCACTCTTGGCCCACTGCTCTGTGTCCAAGACCTGCTCTCAGTTCAAAGGCTCTAATTGATTCAGAGTTCTGACTGAATCAAACTCTACTGATTCCTAACACCACCCTGTGCCTAGTGGGTGCTTATTATCTATACAGTCCTCGCATGGCCTTCATCTTTCCTTATTTCCAAATGGCAAAGATATTTAGTCTACAGCAGCAATTTGGGATGTTTATTTCTCCTTAGTTTCTTCTGCCACTTTAAGAAGATCCTGTCCATTTCTAATCTCTTCACACACACACACACACACACACACACACACACACACACATACACACACACTCTCACAGTTTTGCTTTTCGGCTCTAAGTTTTTGGCTCTTATGATTTCATTCTGGCAGATGTTCTCAAGCTATTACTCTTGGATTCTAGTTTCTCTCTTTCAAGAAAATTGTTCCACTTCAAATTTTCACCTTTCTCTTCCCATTGACACGGTTCTTCCCAAAGACCCTGGTGCTCAAGGGTTCCCTTGGCGGTCCCTCTAGTGAATGTTCACCCTTCCATCCCTGGAGAACTCAGTGTAATTCCTTCAGCATTGATGCCGGGGGACAGCTCTTGGCACGCTATCTCTCAAATTCTTCACCAAACTGCCATAGTGCTTCCCACAGATCTTAGCATGAGCCTCATGGAACAACTTATTTCAAAATGACTCCAGGAGATATCCCTTGACTGGCTACCTTCTGAGAGATGGATCTCTTGGTTCGGGAACTTGTTTATGTATTTATAATCATTCATTCATTTACTCAACAGATATTTACTCAGTTCCTACTACTGTACAAAGAATGGTATATGGATGCAAGGAGAAAAATGGAGTTCAGGCCTGGTTTCTCTTCATGGAACGTATGTCCAGCCATCTAGTTGGATAGGCAGACAGGAATCAGTACTGCTGACTCTTGAACAACATAGTGGTGCTGACCCCTCTAAAATCGAAAATCTACCTAAAACTTTAGACTCTCCAAAATGTAAATACCAATAGCCTACTGTTGACCAAAAAAAGCCTTACTGGTACCAAAGTCTCTTAAGACATATTTTGTATGTTATACTGTGTATGTTATACTGTGTTCTTATAATAAAGTAAGAAAGAGAAGAAGAAAATTATAAGGAAGAGAAAATTATAAATACAGTTACAGTATTTATCACAAACATCCCCGTGGAAGTGGAGCCATGCACGTCGTCCTGTGCTATTCGAAGCCAGAGCCAGGTGACCAACGGCAGGCTCAGATACGTGCTGTGAGAAAGGGCACATGTAGTGAAAGAACCTCGCCTCACCTGGGAGTTAGAGAAGGCTTGCCAGAGGAAGTGACGTTTGATCTAAAGATGAATGAGGAGGAGGCGTCCCACAGACACTGAGGGAAAGGGGGAAACATCCCAGGCAGATAATAGGATGTGCCCCTCCTCTACGGAGAACTGGGGAGATCTCGGTGCATCTAGAGCACAGACCCAGGCCGAGGACACGTGTGTGACACACAGGACCGATCCAGGCAGACCAGGTACCGGCCGAACAGGACCTGGGAGGTTGTGATCTTTGTCTGGGGGCTGGACAGAGCCATCGAAGGCCTCTCATCAAGAGGGAAGGAGGTTCCATTTGCATTCCATGAGCCCACTTAGGTGCATGCTGGAGAGTGAACTGGAATGGAGCTAGAGGGAGAAGGTGAGGCCAAGGTCAGTGAAACTTGGGTAAAGGAGCCTAAAGTTCCAAGCAGTCGAAAGGAACAGAGGAAAGAAACAAGAGGTAAAATTAACAAACGCTAACACCCTGAGTTCAGAGGGGTTCTCATGCATGGCATAGGTTTTCTTCATTTCAGACTCAGCTTGGAAACATACATTTTTGTTCGTTAGCACGTAGATCAGGAATTGCACTACACAAAGGAATTCGAGTCCCCACAAAGCCACAATTATCCCACAGAAAGAGAGGCAGGGCAGCCTGTAACAGTGTCCTGGGGTTACACGCAGTTTTCCCTACAGAAAACGACACCCTCTTCCTTGTGATTTGCACAGTCCCAGTTTCATCACCCAGCATTGAACTAAGAATGTAATTGGTTTTTTTTTCAGCAAACGTATACACCCCAGCATACTACTACAATGCTAGAGATCTCAGTGAAAGCACTTCAAAACTGTAGCGCTCATTAAGAGTTAATCCTGTCCCTTACCTGAAAACATTAAGTTTTGTAAGAAACGTTCAGGGATTGCGTGTGAGAAACTAGAGGATCGCGTCTCGTTCTGTGACTTGGGAACGACAGCGTCCACTCCTCCTTGGAATGGAACAAGCCATCCGTTTGGAAGAGAACGGTAAAAAGTGCACGATGCTTCTTGCAACGCGCCAGTGACTAATGTCCCCCACCCCTTTCTTGGTCACGGCAAGAAAACAAGAACAGCCTCTTTGTAACATTCTCAAGTGGTTTTAAAAGCTCTTTAAACTACTCCGCATATTAATGATTTGCTATTTATAAATGACACCCACTGGAAGGGCAAATGGCGAGGACATAGGACACGGAAACTTGTCTCTGTCAGGACGCTGCCTCTCCCACCTCCCACCAGAACAAAGGCGAGGCGCTCTCCCGTTGACTGAGGGTCGCCACTGAGCTATGAGACCTCTGAGACCCGGGGCGATGGTCCGGCCATTTGTTTTTCTGTAGAAAATCTTCTCTGAGTTCATAAATCAAGAAATAGCTTAATTAAAGAGTGACTCTTCTCATAGAGACCAAAAGTATAAAAATGGGGTGGGGGGAGTCTTGATTCTTGCATGCCCTTTCCTTTTCATCACTAGACATTTTCGCTTGCTGTGATTCTGTTCACACAGCAATGCCCTAAAATCACGTCAACCACCTTAAAAAAAAATTTCAGCAGGCCAGTTCTGGTCTACTTTGCCAGAAGCTCAGAGAAGCAAAGAAAATAGAAAGCACTTGTATAGCACAGTCCTCGCCCATATTTATAAATCTTCACGTTCTGTGCTAATTTGTGTGTGTGAGCAGCTGTAGAAAGTATTGGAAACCGCTGCCAGTTTCTGTCTGGCATCTTCCCATCGGAACATAACGCAGAGACGCCGTCAGAGACGCAGCGGGGAGAGCAAGTGAGAGTTGCACAAAGGAGCACGTGTCCATCCATCTTTGCAAAGACACAATACAAGCGCACATTCTGAGAAACTCTCTGCTGACAGTTGTTTAAAGAACCTGCAAACAGAGAACGTGACAAGCAGGATGAATTATAAAAGTTAGCATTGGAAAGGTATCATCTACTACTTAAATAATACCTGCTACAGTTGGCCGGAAAGACTTCTGCTGGTAGCTGGAAAACACCAGAGATACGGAATTAGTCATTGAGATGCCAAAGAGCAGGAGTGTCTACCCAGCAATTCTCATCTGCTGGGGCAGATCCTGCCACTGGGCCTGGAGGGAAAGGGGATGGTGGGTGGAGGACTGCCCTCCCCACTATGGCCTCCAAGTGGTCTCTCTTCTCAGATCTTCTCCCCAGAGGATTTAGAAACGACGATGTATTCCAAAAGTTCATCAGATTGCAGATGACTATGTCAGTGTTCCTTAACTCATTCACACTCATAATCACCACATCGCGGCACCTGTGAACATCTCAGTGTCTGACTCCTGTATGCCGGGCGTTGGACATGGGCTTGGGTGTGACTGGGAGGCAGGGCCTGAGGGTGTTTGTTCGCTTCAGAAAATGCTGGAAGAAGAGCCGGAGACAGAAGAGTGGACCCAGATTCCAATGATCCTGTGCACAGTGACCTGCCCAGCAGGGAGTCACGTGAGCTGGAACTGGGAACGGGGGTCAAGGTGCATGTTCTCCCATCACACAGGTAGGGCAACAAAGAAAGGCATCCGTTCCCAAAATGCCAGTATAATTGCGTAGAAGCTTCATCTCTTTGATAAGAACTTTTCGCCCTTCTTTCCTTTTGATTCAAAGCGGTCGCATCCAGCACCTGCCTTACCTGCCCCCTTCTCCCTTGCATGTCCAGTCCCTTAGCCCCCCTCTCCCTTGCATGTCCAATCCCTTAGTCTTTAAGCCCTCAGGACCATGAGGCTCTGATCAGCATGAAGTAATCTTGGGAACAAAGCCTCAGGTCTGCTGACCCCAGAGACAGTTTCAGTCAAACTAGAGGAAAGATCTAGGCCTCAGTGTGTTTCAGCTCCAGGCCCAGGAAGGCGACCAAACCAAAGTGAGGCCATGGCTGACACCAGGACCAGATGCAATGACCATTGAGTGACCCCTCCCCTAGCGCCGACCAATCCACAGAGACCAGGACCCTGACACCACCCTAACTCCCTTAGTAACCAGGATTGATGGTTTCCCCTCATACAACCATCCCCTGGAAGCCATCGGGGAGCCAGGCCTCTGAGCATCAGATCACCTGTGTCTCTAGCGGGGGCCACTTTCTCAGCTAATAAGCCCTTACTTTCTTTGTTACAAAATTCCGTTTGAGTCTTACTGGGCTTGGATGCGTGCAGGCACATGGGCCCCTTTGGTCCAACACCAGTTCTCGGAACATGTGCTCCAAGAGACGGAAGAGGGACCTTCTGGTGACAGCCATATCCTCCTTATGCTGGTGAGGGTGTGAGTCTGAGGAAGAACTGATAGGCCTCGCCCACCCAGGCAGGCGAAGGAGGAGCCTGGCGAGGGCATGTCCTTCCCCTGTTAAGTGCTGGGAAGGATCTCAAAAGCCACCAAAGATTTCACCTGCTCACAAACTAAAAGAGAAAAGCAGCCCGAGCCCATGATGGACTCTCCCATGACCATGGAGGCGAGACCGCCCCCACAGCAGGAGGAGCACCTCAGAGAGCCTGCGCGATGCGTCCCGACAGCAGAAATGCCCGTGTATTAGATCTTGTTTCTTCTCTCGGCTGCGTGCCCATGAAAAGGGCTTTTGAGAAATCACAGACAATGAGGAAAGGTAAGAGTGTTTCATGTAGGAAGACCTTACTTCATTGTACACACGCACACGCGCACACACACACACACACACACACACACACACACACACCAATGCTGTCCCAGGAGGTAGTTCTAGGTGTTGCTGTCTGCTCCCTTGTTCCCCAATGCCTCTGTGTACCGTCAGCTAGAAGACCTCTCTCTCTCTCTCTCTCTCTCTCCCTCACACACACACACACACACACACACACACACACACACACACACACACCAATGTTGTCCCAGGAGGTAGTTCTAGGTGTTGCTGTCTGCTCCCTTGTTCCCCAATGCTACCGTGTACCGTCAGCTGCCTGATGGTTCGATTTCCATGGCCACAGCCCCAGGACCTTACCCCGAACCTTACAGATTCAGCCCTTCCCCTGACCAAGAAACAGCCACCCCAAAATTAACACTTTGATTAGGATATCGGGGCCGATGGAAAGGAGGGTGGAGACAAGCTCCCCTGAGGTGAACAGAAAAGTCACCAGGATTCCCACCTGAACTCTGAAGACACACCAGATAGCAAGGGTGGCGTGCAGGGTGCTGACTGCGTCACCGGGGCAAAGCCACAGGTATGAGGGGAGTGACCTTTCTAACATTCCCAATGGTCACTTAGAGCCATGATCTTCTCCCCGCTATGGACGCACAGCGAGAAGGTCAGTTTGGGCTGCTGTGCGTTCACATAGGGGCTGCTTCCAAAGACAACGGCCTTGGGGTTCGAGCCCCACATGGTTCACAGCAGAATTGTAAGGTGGAACCATGTGATTATGGCTCGGACCCCAGGCTCCAGAAGTAATGCTTTGCCTGTACAGCATTGTGCAAAGTACGGATCCCATCTCTCCCGTGTCCTCCTGAGTAAAGCGGGGCTGCCCTCGTGCCCACCTTGAGGGTGCGAAGGGCCGTGGCAGTGGCTGCAGAGCTGAGCGTGCATTGCCTGCAGGCCTTTCACTCAGCAGGGGGTGGGAAGCTAGTCACTTACTGACTTAGAAGCCTCGGTTCAAGTCAGTTGGGCTCGGGGTTCCCCCTCTCTGTTCTATAGCTTGAATAAACGTATTTTTCATTTTGCATATTTTATGGCTTACTTACTCTAAAAATAAGTGCAAGTGATTATCTGAGAATGAAAGGAAGGTCGTTACCCATTTCACATGAATTGCAACCAATAATTGCAATAGCCAGTTGTGACATATAAAGAAAAAAAGAATGATTTATCACTAGTCTCACAACTCTACTCACATAGTTTATTTGGATAATCTGAAAAATAATTACCTAAACACTAGTGTTGTTTGTTTTTTCTTTACTAAAGTCTACTTTTCATTATATTAATGTAAAATTTCATATAGTTTTAGTTACATCCGAGTTCTGCTATTTTACTAGTCTTACTTATACTTGTGATTTGTGCTATAAACCAATTTAATTGAAAAACATACATCTCTAAAATTAGCATTGAGTCTTATCAAAGCTGCCAAACCCCAATATAGGAGTGCCTCTCCTTGCTCTCCAGAATTAACTCTCCTGAATTAATTAGTAATTAATTAATTAGATTAGTAAGACAATCGTCAGGGACCCAGACTTCCATGTTCTTATTCTGCCACCTCCAATCTGCAGCTTGCACTTCATGGTCCAAGATGCCTGCTCCAGTCCCAGGCAGCGGGCCCACATTCCTGGCCACAGGGAAGAAGAGGGAGGAGCGCCTGCTATTTGTTTAAAGGTCATGTGACTTACATCCCATGGATCTGAATTTAGCCAGACCTGATAGAAAAGAGAGCTTGAAAATAAGTCTTTCTTTTTCCTACTGGCCATGGGCTCAGCTGAAAAATCTAAAATTCAGTGGCCAATAAAACAGGGGAGAATAAATATCAGGGGGCAAATAACTTTCTGCCACACCTTCACAATGGCACAGATTATCACCAGAGAATACAGCACTTAAGCTTTTCTTTCGTTTCCTGAATTAAGGTGATTAGAACAGAGAATACAGGTTATGCTCATATCCATCCTTTAAGGTAGAGGGAATTCAACAACATTCTAAGTAGCTTGTCGGTAGCCAGGGAGACTGATAATACTGAATGTTCTTTGCATCAAATGAAAGAATCACTTCAGTTTTTTAAATAGAAAAGTATTTGAAAATTTGTATGATTACAAATTACAAATTTGTATGATTACTAGCATCAATAACTAATAATTTCCTGTTTAAGTGATGACCATAACTTGGTAAGAATAAATAAAATTGTCAACATTATGAAAGAATCTCTACACAGATAATGGATGAGGCAGATAAAGCATTTCGGGCATATTTTCTCAGGAAACCCAGAATTTAATCTATTATTAATAAGCACCAATGAACAAATTTTCCCAAAAACATTAGCAAGAGAGCTATTGTCAGAATTTACGTTTCCAGTTGATCAGCGTGGCTATTTATCATTGATTTAAAAATAATATGTTAATAATTCCAGTTCCTTGTTGAACAGTGTTGAGTTTCCAAGCTTCTTGCTTAAGTGTCTTCCCATTTAATCCCAAATTCTGTTTAAAAAATGACAGCCATTCAAGTGTTAATCCTATTGTTAAATCAAGAAAGTAGACCTGGGAGAAGTTAATTGATTTACTCAAATCCATGCAGATATTGAAATCATGGTTCAATTGGTTTTTAAACTATATCGAAACCAAGTGTTTGGAATATTCATGTAAAAATGAGTCCAAAACTAATGCAAAGAGTACGTAGGTGCCTACTAATATTGTTTAAAGGTCATGGTAAATTATGAATTTATAAATTTTAGAAAATGCATAAAACTGTGGAAAAGAGGTCATGTTTTGTCAACGATAATGCATATTAACTGATGATAGAGATCAACGTAATTATATAAACTACATTACATGAAGAGATGAGAAAATATAAAAATGGTGAGAAATGAATGCATTAAGAAGCAGAAGACAAAATAGTTCCACAGATGGCTGATAGTTTGTGCAGCCTTTCGTTACGGGCAATTAGTTCAGTTTAGTAATTGAACATTTTTATTGAGTCAATAATTAGGTGCATGCAGATAAGTAGCTATGAAAATATTTAGCAAATGAAACCTCCCTTAAACAATTTCTCACTTATCATAATGTAAAATTTATAGGCAAAGAGAAATATAATCATGAACGTAATCAGCATTCCATTAGCCCGGAGGTTTGAAAAAAAAAGAAAAGAGGTTGTGAGGCTGAGGAGAGAGAGTGGGGAGCGCACGAAGAAACACGGCCTTTGCCCAGGTCCGAGATGCTGTTTCCAGGGCGTTTAACTCCGTCGTATGGGTGGCTGATTGCTTTTAAGGAAACCTAACCTCCAGCTACCTAGTAAATAATATTTACAACTTTTATGTATTTTGGTTACCAAACCCTCCTGTACTCCGTTTCCTATGCAATTACCTTTCAAAATGAAAATCTATTAATATATTTTAAAATTTTAAAATTGTTTGATATGAACTCATGATTTTCATCGCTAGATCCACATATGTTATCACAATGTTTATTACCATTTGAGACCTGACACCTCTTCCTCTCTTCCCTTTCCCAGATACCAACGATAACTATTTGTTTTTATTTCTGTTACTCGTTCCAAGAGTTGTATCTCAAGTACCTAATACAAGACAGACGGTGTTCTAGGTGTTTGAGATGCAACAGGAGAACTCGGACGCCTGGCCTCAGGACGCTGATCTTTTCCTCCCTGACCCTGACATTGAAATGGAGACAAAATGGAAGCTCTGTGAGGTGTACGCCCCCACACCCCTCAAGTGCTCTCTCGCCACTATTTCCTTTGGTCCGTTATTGACGCCCCTGCTCTAGCCATATTGTTCATACTTGGAGGCTTAAATATGCTGTTTCCTACATCTGAAATGGTTTCCCTCTCCCACCTCTCACGCCAGTTCTCCTGGCTAACTCTTCAGCTCAATGATAACCTCTCTCAGCCAAGAATATGTGACTGAGCCCACCGCCTCTCATCAAGAAGGCTTTGGTATTTTCCCCAAGGGCTGTTATGACATAAATCAAGGACTACATGTTTCATGAGATCATTTTAAATATTTAATTAACATTTTATTTGAGGTATATTGCTTTGATTTGGTTTAGGTGACCTGAAAACAGGTTGTTCGATTCCATAAAAGTATGCAGGAATTATAAGTCTTTGCTTTTCAGATTCAAGAACATATTTTTACAAGGCAAATCAACTTATTTCAGTAGGCACAGAGTAAAGAGAGGAACTTAAGGAGCTTGTATAGTTACAAAAACTGTAAGAGGTTTGTTTCGATTATTCCAAGTTCTTCAAAGGTACCTCTGAGGCTTTACACTGTTTGACTAATGACTCAAATGAGACTTAAAGATAAGAAAGTGTGTATTATGTGTTTTAAGTATCCATGTATGTATTTACAGTGATTTTTTTGAAACGACGAGTGCATATTTGATATAAACAACCATTAGACTTGATTTTAGAATGATAAAAAGGAGTTCCATGATTATACATGGATAATGAGCGCATTTATTAAATATTGAATCATAAGCTTAGACATGAAATGAATGAGTCATCATCCCCGCTTTTTCAAGGAGACCTGTGAGAGTGTGAGCGTGAGTACATCAATGTAAATCTCAAACGCAACCCCGTAACTGACAGGAAGTAAACATCACCTGACATGCAAAGCAGCAGCGATTCCCTGTAAACGCTAGTGTGATTGTGTTGCATGGATGCCTCAGACTGAGTGTGTCTCCCCCAAAACCAAATGCTGGAACCCTATTCCCAACACAATGGTATTTGGAGGGAGGGCCTGTCCAGAGAGTGGAGCCCTCAGGAGTGAGATTAGCGCCCTCATAAAAAAGGCATCTGGAGCGCGTCCTGGCCCCTGCTGCTCCCTGAGGAGACGTGGAAAAGATGGCAGCTATGACTCAGGAATGGGTCCTCACCAGACACTGGGCCTCGGTCCTGGGTGGCTCAGCCCCCGAAACTCTGAAAATAAATCCCTGAGTCCATGGGATTATAGCAACTCCAGTAGACTGCTGACAATGAGGAACAAAGGAGAGACTGGTTCTTGGGATCTTCCCATCCACAAGCCATTGACAAATTGAAAGATGATGGGATTTTCCAATGAAATTGGTATTTGTTGATGTTCTCTACTCTGACTCCCATCAGAGCGGTGAAACGGGGATTCCCCAGGGTTTCGAAGACCCGGCTTCCCTTCTCCTCTCCCATATCCGTTGTCTTTCTCATTTGGCTTCATTGTAAGTGGCGTTCCCCGGAAAAGAGTGGCTGTAATGTGAAGATGACCTCTAACGTAGCGACTGCTGGTCAAATACTGGAAAGTTCTCCACCCACATCAAGGCCACCTTTTAAAAATAAATCCCTAGGAAGACTATCAACATAAAGAACGCCAGGAGGGAATGTCAAGCTTCTATTTCCCAACCAGCTTTTACAGTTTCAGCACAAGCTTGACATTTTGTGCGTGCCGTTTGCTGTGTTTAATTACTATCATCATTATTATTACAGATACGGTGGTAATTATCTCTTCCTACTGTCTCATTATGTTTTGATCAATTCACATAATAAAAGTTTACTGTAAATATAAGGTTAGGTAACATTCAAGCAAACATGTAATTAGGGGATATGTAATCATACACAATCTAAACAGCTGAACATTTCCACATTTCTAACAATTAAATGTTTGGAAAGTGAAGAATGAGTGGCGTTTAATGACACGGCTGCAGCTGGGGAGGCAGTAGCTACAGACGCTTTATGTGTTGACCTAAAGTCACTTTACTTCGGTTATATTCATAACCTCTAGGTTTCTCCAAAACCCGTTGGCAAACAAGAAGCCAGGCCAGCTTTATTAAGGATTCATGCGGCAGCCTCTGAGGAGACAGGTCCCCCCAGAAGGAGCTCTTGATTAATGACCTGGAAAACACTTTTCCTGTTCAGCTGATTAAATAAAATTGACTGGATTTTTACATTTTTGTAATAAAATGACCCGCGGGGCTGCGATGACACAGTGAGAGCAGCATGTTCACTCTTCAGCAGATTTTTATTTTGTCACTTGTAACAATGAAAGGGCGCACCACCCAGGCAGAAAAATGCACTTTGTCATTGTCTGCAGCGCCGACAGACGCTGCATACAAACACGCTGGCCCCGGGGGCAGCAGCCGGCCTCCGCTCAGCACCCCTGCCTGCTCAGGACCAGCCTTCATCCTCCCTAGCCTGGCAACCATCCCAAGTCACCTTCCACCATGAAAACCTAACACTGAAAGGAAATATACACCCCGAACCTTGACCTATGATCCTTAGAGGCCTTCAGTGTGACCAGAAGTAGATGATTAGTGCCATTCGTTTTTTAAAAAATATATGTATATGTTTTATTGATTTCAGAGAGGAAGGGAGAGGGAAAGAGAGATGCCAATGATGAGAGAGAACCATGGACCAGCTGCCTCCTACAGGCCCCACACAAGGGATGGAGCCCGCAACCTGGGCATGTGGCCCTGACCAGAATTGAACCCAGGACCCTTCAATCCACAGGCCAACGCTCTGTCCACGAAGCCAAACCAGCTAGGGCTATTAGTGCTATTCTTGCTTCTGGGCTAAGGGGATGTGCTTTAAAGACCTAAGTTCTGTTCTTATTTTCACACTAATATGCTCACTATTAGCCCCAGGCAAAAGTATGAAGTTTAGAAGAAAAAAAAAAGCAGCATCTTCCTTTCCCTCCCTGGATTCTTTCTGGGGTACTTTCAGCCCGGAAATGACTTCCCTAACTTGGTATCTCTCTTATCCGTCTGGTCCCTACATCTCCACTTAGTTGCCTGTACCTGTCTGCTCCTTAAAGTGGTACCTCTGGCATTCCTCACTGCCCTTCTCTAAGTAATGGCCGCTACCTACACCTAGTCTTTGAGTTGGACCAGTTCCAGGCTCATTGCCTCAGGTTCTCTCAAAAGGAACCCTCCCTGGCTGCTCATTTGCTAAAGGGAAAGGCCAGAGGAAATCATCCTTCGTACACCTTACTAAAAGGTAGCCCTATATTTAGACAAATGTGCTCTGTTTGGCCTAACAATGAAAAGCAAGATACTTTGCACAAATCCCATACATGCTGGGTACGTCTGAAAACTCCCCAAGTCTCAGCAGCAGGCTATCTTTCCCACCTGCAGCCAACACGGGATGGTGCCCGGGATGGGAGGTCTGAGAAGCTCACCACGTCCCCCATCCGTCTAGGGCCCTGGACTCCCATGTTGAGCATCATACACTTGATCTCATTGCTGGCCTCCTACTCCTCTTATTGACAGGACCCTCTGGTCACAGTAGGTCTCTGAATTTGTGAGTCCCAGCCAAGATTTGGGGTTCTGCCTGTTCTCTAAAGTTATATTTTGCAATTGTATCCTTTTCTTTTCCCAGAAAAAAAAAAGAAGAAAAAAAATATATATATATATAATCGTCTTTGCCATTTAATGCACTGAACCAAAAGCAGTGGGATGATTTCTAGTAGTAGGAGTGGTAGACAAGCACTCTGCGGAAGTTCATGTCATCTTGGGTATTTGGGAGAAGACATATGTTGTCCGCGTCGAGAGAGAGTAAGTGAATCATTTGAAAGTTATTAAACTCAGAGGAGACTATCATTAGATGATAAACTTGATTTCATTTTCTAAGTATTTTTTGTTTAAGTTCCAGGAGAGGAATGCCGGTGTTGGAGTGTTTTCACAAGGAAGGAAAAAACTACTGAGAACACGACCTGTTGACTAGGAGCTGGATGGGCTATTCCATAAATGCCACCAACTGTGATGCGAAGTCACATGGACTACTTCTCTGGAATATTCTGATACATCCCATATAATAAAAGACTAATATGCAAATCAACCAAATGGTGGAACAACCGGTAGCTATGACATGCACTGACCACCAGGGTGCAGACAGTCAATGCAGCAGCTGCCCCCTGGTGGTCAGTCCACTCCCACAGGGATAGCACCACTCAGCCAGAAGCCCTGAGCTAGGCTCACGGCTGATGAGTGCAGCGCCAGTGGTGGGAGCCTCTCTCACCACCATGGCAGCACTAAGGATGTCTGGCAGTCTGACATAGAGAGGGCTCCTGGACTTCGAGAGGGCACAGGCCAGACTAAGGGAGCTCCCCAAATGCCTGAATTTCATGCACCAGGCCTCTAGTTTCTCAATAAACATGTAAAAAGCTTGGAGATTGCCATGTTGGAACTGAGAATTCACCTTCAATTCAGCTACATTCTTGTTTTTATATCTTTATATATAAAAGTAGAAGCCTAGTGCATGAAATTCATGCACAAATAGGATCCCTAGGCCTGGTGAGCAGGACCAATCAGGATCTTCCTTCCAGCTTCTGGCTGTGGCCTTCCTTCCCTGGCTTCTGGGTGCCAGCTGGGGCCTTCCTTCATTCCCCACCACCACTGCTGGTTAGCACACATCATAGCGAGCAAGTGAACTCACAGTCTCCTGGATGAACTCCCAAGGGGACACTTTACATATTAGCCTTATATATATAGAGAGAGAGAGATGAGATAGAAATAATCTGGTCAATTCAATTTTGTGATGTAAATAGCCATAATTCAGTACAGGTGATGATATCTGTCCATAAGATGTATCTCTAGTCCTCACCACTTTCTGTGTATTTTACCATGAACTACTCCCCCAGATTAGCAGGACTAGAGAAGAAGCTAAGCCCCACGGTGGCAGGAGTTAGCTCTGCTCTGTCACCTGCACATCCGGCCTCAGCACCATCCCACCACGAGCAACACTCAATGGACATTAGTTACCTGTTGAAGATGGTGGCTGAATTGAAGGTGAGTCCTCAGACTCTCGAAGCAGGAAGCCTATGTGTAGTCACTTATCAATTCTAAGCAAGTGATTATTTTGCCCCTTCCAATTCCATAGTTATCTGATCCAATATGCTGGGCCAAAATCTGAGTCATATTTGGAAAGACAATTAATTATTCTGTGCCTAGATAAGTATTCAATATTATGTTCACTTCAAAAAACCTACCAAAATCAAAATCCAGAAAAGGACCACAGGGGTGTGAAGTGCATTAACTTCTGCTCATGAGGCGTTTGCCATGGAGTTGTACTGACAGATGATTTTACCTCCCTTTTCTCTAGGACATCACTTCATAAGCATGCAGCTCCGATACAGGGAGCAGTTTATGTAACTGGCCTCCAGGCTAGAATCTTAATTCCCTACAATCCTTTCTCTGCATCGTTGCTGGTCTACATGTAACTCGCTTCATATGTTTTAAATGTCATATACAGGCGCACACATGGACCCATTCCTTAAGCGAGGTCGTTTCTAAATCTTCCCAGGGTAATTGAAGACTATTTTATTTCTATTCGTTGCCGTATCAGTTTAGCTGCTTTGAGTTACATAATGATTTTACCTTTGAAGTTCAAGGTCAACCTTGGGGCAAGGAGCACTTTACCGTGACGCTGGAAACATAAAGAAGTGTGAATAAAACTGTTCATGACCCTCGGAGTCTCTGTAAGCCGGGACGCAGGCAAGAATTTGAAGGATGTCAAACGCACATTCATGTCAACAGGCCGTTAGAAAGGGCACACGGCTCCCCCCGGCCTGCAGGAGGGCCAGCGACACCGGACACACGGCGGGAGGCTGGGGAAGCCATGAGAACATTGCCCTGACATGGAGATCTCTGCCGAGTGCAAAGGCCCGTGTGGATTTCATTCCCAATCCCTCTGCACAACCCCCAAAGGCGTTCTGCCAAATTAGGAAGGGGTGGGTTACAGCCCGGGGTTTGCAGACAGTAGGAGAGGCTGTGGGGGGAGAGGCCCCGGGAACACTCAGCCCTGGCCGCTGCCCTCTTGTCTTTGATGGCGAGTGCCCCCCCTCCAGTTGGACACCCAGGGTGGCCTCGGGAAAGCATTTCACGCAGCTTTTGCTTTCGGGTTTATAGGCTCTCAGGAACGGTTCAGAAGTTCACGTTGATGACATCAGGAGGAGTTCAAAAGGTCAGGGTGCAGCAGGGCAGGGGTAGCATGAAATGAAAGCTGTAACTTTCGCCTGCTAAGAACCATTTCTGTGCCTACATGGACCCAAAACAAAAAAACAAAAACAAAAAAAATGTTCGGGGCAAACATTCCTATTTCATCTTACATGGCCTTGGCAAAGGGAGGCCAGAATAGAAGATGGGGGCAAATAAACACACATACCAGCAGGTGGCGCAGGGGAGTGAAAATACTGCCAGGATTCAGTTAGCCTTGAAGGTGAACCTGAGAGGGCCCCCAGGCCCCAGGGTCCCATTTCAGCGTTCCAATGCCTTTTGCTGAAGCCAACCTCCTCTCCTGTGAGAGACCCATTCCTTCTCCACCAGGTCAAAATTCGGGTTGGAACACTCCTAGGTGTGCCTGTCAGGGCTCCTGGGGATCCCTGTGTCAACATAGGCAGAACAGCTAACATCAAGGGCATGGCATTTGCTGGCCAACTTCACTTTCCCACTTTCAAAACACTAAGAGCATCAGTGACATGCACGTACTTAAACTTTGTGGAGTGCTTTTTTGATCAAACGTAAACGCGGAAAGGCCTTTGAACGAATTAGAACCGAAAGAAGGGTGACGTGATGAACTTCAGTCTGGAAATGCCGTGTGGGTGAGACGTGGTGTCAGCCTCGGGCTTCTTTTGCGCCGCAATAATACGGGCATTTCCATTTCGAGAGTGCAGCAGTCACGTGTAATGACTATCCTCTGAACAGAGAACGCCATTTCTACAGCATCTCGATTCCCAACTTTCAAAATTCAGAAGACAAGCTGAAGCCTATGGCCCAGGTCCGAGAAGCTAGCCAGGAGCCAGCTCCCGGGAAGGGCAAGGGTTGGTGCTGAAATGATTTCACACAGTCACAGAGCCCATGTCTGTACCTGGAGAGCCCCCCTCTCCTCAAATCCACAGTTACAGAATGTAGGACATCCTTGTCCAGGCTAGGCTTTTGTGAAATGAGGATGGATTCTAGGAGTCCTGTAACAATATATGTAAAATTGTGTGTGTGTGTGTGTGTGTGTGGTGTTTCTTTGTGAAAAATAAAACATAGCCTTTCTCAAGATTTTCAAGAAAATTTACCTTGAAACCAAAGGAAGGCCAAGTGTGAGTATTTGCCTCAAGCCAGCATGGTCCAGTGGAGCTGAGTGCCACCAAGGGGCTGAGAAATGTGTACCCTCGTCCCAGTCTATCACAAAACAATCATTTTACCTTAGGCAAGTTACCTAATCTCTTCCTGGCTCGGCTTTCTCAACCATGAAATAGGTGAATTAATACCCTGCACCTGCCTTTCTTAGCTCATAGGGCTATGGTGAGGATCATAGAAGAGGAAACCTTTGCAGCAATGTGTGCTACAAATGTATGGCTTGGGGACCAGTTCCTCATGCTCTTTCCTGCACCTGCTTTACCCCAGTGGTCGGCAAACTGCGGCTTGCGAGCCGCAGTTTGCTGCTCTGTTGACTAGTAAGTTTGCTGACCACTGTTTTACCCCATCATAAACTCATAGTGAAAAGCCAGTCCTTGCTTACAGAGAATTCCACATCTAACACTAAACAGCACTGCCTTTCCCATGCTAAATTCAAGTTTTATAACATTTAACATTTCTTCACGATGGAGACTCTTCCTAGGCTCTGCCCTCGCTGAGCTTCCTCATCTCTTTTCTATTCAGAAAACTTTCATCTAACACCCAGGACCAGTTCCCGTCATTTCGAAGGTGATTCTTTTCTCCAAGGCCACGCCCTCGCTTTGTGCTTCCTTGGAGATCTGTCTGGGACCTGTGCTCTGGAGCTTACCAGGTTGTGTACATCGAAATCAGTAGATGGTCAGTGCCTTGTCTGAATTCCTCTCCAAATGAACCCCAACAATTGCAGAGGGCCACATAGGTAGCAAACACACAGTAAGGTGATTGTTGAATATGAAAACTAATATTATGAAAAAATAATGTCTATGAAAAAATGTACATAAAATCCACTGCAATTTCATCAGAAAACACCAAAGGTTTCTGCGGTTTTGCTATGTGAGGTCCAGTGCATAGGATACTACATGGCATAGAAACTGACCAACAGAACCAAATCTGGGTGAACTGTGAGGAGCCAAAGGCTGCCTAGGAGGCAGAGCTTTTGACACTGACTGGCATAGAAACTGGCCAATCAGAACCAAATTGGCCAGCAGGGGAGGGGAGTTGGGGGTGAGATCAGGCCGGCAGGGGAGGGCAGTTAGAGGTGATCAGGCAGGCAGGCAAAGAGGTTAGGGGTGATCAGGCAGGCAGGAAGAGGGGTTGGGGCAATCAGGCAGTCAGACAAAGGCAGTTAGGGGTGTTCAGGCAGGCGAGCAGTTGGAGCCAGCAGTCAGACATCCCCCAAAGGGTTCCTGATTGGAGAGGGTTCTTATTTTAATAAATTGAGGATGCCTGACTTTTATAAAGAACTCTATTTTTTAAAAACTCACCATGACCTAAGCCTTTGCTTTGAAGAGAGTATTACCCCAACCCCCCCCCCAAAAAAAATAACTTCACTTTGAAGCATATAACTCCTTTCATTCTCTCTGATGTTGTGGACAGAGCCATAATGAGGAGACCACAACACAAAGCAGAGAATGAAAAATAAACTCCAGACCTGAAACCCAATGTAAGCAATGGGAGGTCACTTTAGCAAATTTAATTCAAGAAAATATGGTCAATTAAGTTATTCTGGGGTTGTGAGGATAAAGACATAAATTAATCACTTGACTCCTAAGTGGTCACATTCCACTTTTTTTCCTATGAAATTAGCAATTTCCTCAAGTTTTCTCTCATCCAGTAGGACAAGACATTTCCTCTCATCTCCTGATATTTATTCTCCATGAAATTTGTGCTAGCTCTGACTTTCCCAATACCAAATGCCTGAAACACTATAACATTTCACCCACACATGTGTATAGAGCGCCTGGGAAGGCACATGAGCATTTCTTTAATTATTGTCAGCTGAATCCAGTGGCATTGGCAGAGTCACATCCTGGAAACACACCTTGCCAGAGGCAGGAGTGTTGTTAGCTTGACCTTCAGCCCAGGCGCCAGGGGGTGGGTTTTGTTATCTAAATCCAGCCAAGCAGCAGGAATGAATACGACTTGGGCCCACCCAAGAATGCACATAATCTCATTTGTCTTGACCTTTAGTAAAACTTCCTGGTTTTTGCTGGTTAAATAAACACACTGTATTGGCTCTGGGTCCCTGTCTCTCCATTCAGATGCAGTGGTCCCACCCAGCCCCAGCTTTTTCTTTCCATCTCTGTGTCTGTATCTTTCTTTCATTTTCTCAATCCCCAGCAGCCCCTACCGAGGAACCAGACCACTCTCTAGCCATGTTGGATGTGAAAAAGAGAGAAATATTTACACACACATGCTATTTTTGTCTGGGTATCTGGTGTCTTTGCACACACTGTCTCTATAGCATGCTCTTTTGTGGAATAACAAGAATATCTGCTCCCATCCCATTACTTAGCATGAAGACAAATTTCATTTGACCAATCTAAGTATATTCTATATTGAGGTTGACCAGAACATGTAATGTTAATATCATGTAGGTTACGCTCATGTACATAGCATTATCTTGCCATCATGTATTGCAAGCTTTGTGACTTTTCTCCCCGACCTCCCAATTAGTTTATGAACTCTGAAGAACACAGAACTTCTGAAAACCTCTGACACGCTCAGAAAACTATGCAGGTTTTCTAGTCTTACCTTTTTACATAGTATAGTTATGCATCCTCTGCAGCCTGGATAAGCTGTGTTTTCAAACCCTAGTGGGAAAAGAGAAAAAAAAAATCTTCTGATGATCTCTTCCTCAATGTTATTTTATATCTTACAAGAAATGGTATTAGAAAGGTCAGAATAATAAATTGTACGTGACCTTAAAATATTGGCAAATATGATTAGCATTTAACCTGCCTAGAGCAAAGACTTACTTCTCTGCAGTCACTCAGAAATATGTATTGCATATCTACCACAGAAGCAGACATGATTGCTTCCACCATGGAGCCTACAATTGAGTGAAAGATGAAGTAACCACATAAATAAATATGAAACTATGATTATGATAAAGAAGAGGTATGTAGTGATGTAAGAGCAAATAATAGAAATTTGACTTTCATCGGATGTTTAGAGAAAGCATCCTTAAGGAATTAACATTTGAGATGGTATCTGGGAGATGATCCATATTTATCTAAATAAAAAAGGGACTAAACAAAGCTCACAGGCTGGAGAAAAGACAAATAGGCCTAGAGAAAATAGACTCAAGAAGTGACTCAAGATGAATTTGTAAAAAAGAGAAATAGGCCTTATCCTTTGTGCCTTGTAGGTCAAATTTAGAATTTAGTATTTTCCCAAGAGCTAGAAGGACTTGACTAAAAGGGAAAGGTGGTGCACTGGGAGGGAGGGAGAAGGATAACTATATGAATAGACTTGTACTCCAAAAGACTCTTCTAGCTCTATGTAAAGAATAGATTAAAGAAATAAAAGGCAAGAGTAAGTGGGGTAGACCATTACCTGGATTTTGTAGAATCTAAAAACGGGAATAATTATAGTGTGTATTACCATACTATGTATTGCAATGACATTGGAGATAAATGAATAGATTTAAGAGATACTTGGGTGACAAAGCCAACAGGAATTGTGAATGAATGGCTAGTCAACGCCTTTTAAAGAGATGTTTAAAAAGACCCAAATTTCTGAATTGAGCTACATTTGTGTTCCATTTCCTGAGATAGAAAACATTGGAAAAGGAACCAGCTTTCAAGAGAAAAATCCTGAATTAGGAGGTATCATGCATGAGTTTGAAGAGCCACTGAGAGCAGTAGCAACACAAAAATAATGGTCTTCTATGAAGATTAATAAAGCATTGGTTTGCTGGGTGAATTGGGTATGGTAATAATGGAAATAATAAAAGCAGATAGAAGACTATTATAGCAAGTAACCTATGTGTCGTATTTCAAACAGAAAGAGCAGACTAAATAAATAAGAAAAATTAATGGGGGAAAATTCATTATAAATTAAAATGTGAATGCATTTAGCAGATGATTTGCAAAGGGGAAGTGGGAATGGACTATTTAGACAAAGATCAATTGAAAATTAATTCTTTCTTTTTCTTTGAAATAGGAATATCTCATGGAAGAAATGGGATTCTAAAGTGCTTTACTGGATAATAGCCAATTTAAATTTTAACAAATTAAAATGTAAAGAGTATTTTAAACATAGGGTGTGGTTTGAAGACCATGACAGAAAAACCTGACCAAGCCAGAAAAATTTGTTGTTGTTGTTGTTTTTTGCTTCTACCTCCTAGGTTATCACTTACTCATCTTTCCTGTTCTCTTTTCTTTCTCCCCTTCAGTCACTAGTCCCTTCCAATAGAGTAATGCTGCCTTACAACCAAACATGACCTCCTAGAAACAGAAACAAACAAAACGTGTTTGGTTCATGCGTCTGGTAAAGATCCACTGAGTATTTGCTAGTACATGAAATTACTGGGTGGGGTTTAATTTTAAAAAGAAACGTGTGATTTCTAGGAAACTTGTAGGAAAGGTATCCTATCTGATTAAAAATAACAAAATATGGGAAATTGCCTTTTCCTGACTCTTACGGGTCCATGGGAAGTGGCGATGCTCCAACCCATGGCGGCCACCTGTAGACACAGGGGCAAGCCTGCCATCACAGCGGGAATGCTGAGGGTGATGGGAAAGACAGAAGGAACTCAGGTGTTTAATGACGTGGTTGTGCCATCAAATTTTTAAACTCTGGAATGTCCCATCTCCAAATTACTTCATTTGTGAGATGATATACTTTCTTATTATTTAAAGCCATGTTGCTGCTTCTAAAAGAATCCTAATACAAAGAGAAGATGAAACTGAAGAGGTGGATTGAAAGAAACTCCACAATCCAGAAAATTTCCAATTTCATGAAATTCTTTAAAGAAAAATGAATCCTCAAATACATGACCAAAGATATATATCATGTAATTATTCAAAATATTGTTGGATGTTTAAAAACCTTCCATTGTTTTATCTTAAAAAAAAAAAAGGCCAACCTGTAATTATGTCAACATTGCAATTTTAAATAAATTAATAAAACAGGACAACCTGAAAATATTTCAATCTAAAATATGTCAGATTTTTTGGAAAATGTAGTATTATAGATAGATAAATAAATGACTGAATACATGTGATTTCATTGATTTATGTTTTTGGACTACAGCAGCAAAAGAGAGGCTGTAGACTGTTGAGCTGTTTCTGGGTGTTGGAATTAAAGAGAATGAATCACAGTGGTGAGAATTCACGTTTTGAGAAGCATGTCATTGCATGAATATAACTCAGCTTCATTCCTCACACAAAAATGTAAGTCTTTCGAAACTAATTGAACAAAACAGCTTCTGTTTTTTAAATAAGTATTGACATTTATGAAAAAAAAAGCAAAGTGTAATCATTAAATGTTCCTGTAGAATATACTCTTAGTAACAGCAATGGCATATGTCAATATATGTTTAATCCCTAACATGCTTTTTCTACAGAAGTTTAATTCTACTGTTTAAAAATGGACTTTTCTGTCCTTTGAGTGAATTCTTCTCACTAAAGATAGTGCTGCCCTAACCGGTTTGGCTCAGTGGATAGAGCATCAGCCTAGGGACTCAAGGGTTCCAGGTTCGATTCCGGTCAAGGGCATGTACCTTGATTGCAGGCACGTCCCAAGTAGGGGGTGTGTGGGAGACAGCTGATTGATGTTTCTAACTTTTTATCCCTCTCCCTTCCTCTCTGTAAAAAAAAAAATCTATAAAATGTATTTTAAAAAATAAAAATCCTACTCCAGCATTACTGTCCCTGTGAGCAAGCGCAGCTGGAATTTACATCCTGAACCAAATGTGCCTTTTCTAGAAGGACCACAACTGTCTAAAGTGCTTCTAGTCTTATTGAGTAAGACACTTTGATTCGCAGAAAATAGTTACTCACAAACAGATGACAAACCTGTGTCAACGGAATGAAAGGACCCGGGGCGTTCCACAGATGGGGGCCATGTCCCCTTTAGCAGACTCACTGTGCCCTACCCAGACCCCCGAGGGTCTGATCTGTGGGGTGCACAGCAGCTCAGAGTGCAGGATGGGTCCAAGGGCCTTCTTAGTGGGTCCCAGCCTATTGTGCCCTGTGCAGGGCAGGACAGAGGTGCCGGGGAAGGAATGTCCCTTATGAGCAGTTGACACCCAGTGGCTCACAGGAGTTGGCACGTAAGCACCTCAGAGGAATAATCCTGGGGCCACGCTCCACGCAGATCACTGCAATCCAGGCAGGATTCAGGTCCAGGCTCCGCCGTGGCCCTGGCTGGGCCACTCACCCTTCTCGCCTCTCTTTCTCAGTCACCTCCCAGCATGCCCTGGGATCACCATCCAAGAAACTATGGACAGCCATTTCCTGGTCTCCGTGTCTGCTTCTGGGGCGAGCCAACCCAAAGCATCACACAATTTGGCCAGAAAGGAAATCACTATCTTGAAGTTTAGAGGACGGCTTTTAAGTGGATCAGCCTCACAACAGCCATTATGAGAAGAGATAAAAGCAGAAGGAAGGTTACGGGTGGGGGATGAGGCACGGCAGCATTGGAGGGAAACTGGGCAAAAAACAAATTTCAACTGAATTTAAGGAAGAAAAAGTTTCAATGAGCAAGTCCTTTAGACAATGAAAGAAAATGCTCCTGGCACCGTGGTAGCAGTCCTATTGTTCGAGGCATTTAACTCCAGATGCAAGGAAGTGCTGTCGATGACAATGACAAATGGCCATGGATAGGTATGATAACCTAATAGGTCTGTTCTGGCTCTAATACCTATGATTGCATGATTCGATTCAAATACAGTCGTTTACTGTATCTCGAGTGCGTAATACACTCCAATTGTGAAGTGCTACAATTTCAATACTCATACGTTTGAAGTGACAGGGCTGTCACTTCAGTACCCAGTAGGGTTGTCTGAAATGCTGCCGAAAACAAGCTTCCCCCTGGTGGATATGTTTCCATACACCCCTGACTCGCCACCGGGCAGACTCGGTGCCCGTAAGCAGTTGTCATTCATTAACAAAGACCCACATGAGGTTTTCTAAAAGCTGGTGCATGTGAAACTGTGCCACCAAGAAAGAAACTGGGCCTTGCTAGTTTCCTGCAAAACAATACGCGTCTGCACCAAACACTCACTGATCCAGAGGCACGCAGATCACTGCCCTTTCAAGGGAAGTCTGTCTCCATCAACATCAAAGTCACTGAACTGAGAAATCGACAGTGTCTAAACGATGTTGGGACTTTTGATGTTATGTTTCTATTTAGCGATACAAGGCATGTGGCTGGCTTCTGAAACACCGCAGGCATGTCAACCCCAGTTGATGAAGTAAAGACAGAAAGTTCTCCAGCAATCCTATCTTTGATATTCAGTTCATATGTTGTTGTTGTTGTTTTCAGTTTTGAAATACAATTCTTGAACTTACAGGTCATCTCTTGATTACTAAGGAAGAGACAGAGAAAGGAACAGTGGCCAATTTCTTGGCCTCCATTTTCATGCCTGGAGCTTTCTTTGAAGGAAGTAGGATCTCCCTGTACCAATCATGAGAAATGATGCCCACTGACAAAGCAACTTCAGAGAAGCCAGGTTCGAGCAATGCTTCCCTACTAATCCCACCCAGTTTCCATGCTGCCCCGGTTCACTGCTCATGCTCCAGAACACCGGAGCGGAATAAAACTTAAATGCACCATGTTTCTCAGATCAAGATGTGTCTTTATTAACCTTGCACTTAAACGCGATCTTTCACAGAAGTGAACGAGTTAAAGGTCCCCGTTCGGTGGAGGAACACTGGTTCAGACTTTGCTGAATGCATCCTCCTGGCCTGTTTATACAGGCAGGCAGATTGAACAGGAAGCTCCAAGGCCCTGCGCAGGAAGGAAGGGTAGCAGCTGTAAGACACGGCTGTGGTTTCTGTGACCAGTCTTTCTTAGGGAAGTGGAGCCTTTATCCCCTCCCCATGAATCCAGGGGAGCTTGTGACTGAAGGTGTCAGAAGTGATGCCCCTAACTTCTGCAGCAAGGTTATAAAAGTGTGTTCCTCTTCAATCAGAATGGCTGGACCACTCCCTCTTCCCGTCTGAGACACCTAGCACAGAGTCTGACCAGCCTGAGGTCTCCATAGCCTGAGGAAGCCCAAGCCACTCAGAGAGGCCACACTGTAGGTGTTCAGTCCCATCTGTGGCCAAGAGAATCACACAAATACAGCTGCTGGACATGGGAGCTGATATATCTCTGAGTTATTCTAGCTTCCAGTCATGTGAACCTGCCCAGCTTAGGCCCCAGACATAGTAGCAAACCATCTCTATTAGGCCCTGTCTGAATTCCTAGGCAAAGAATAGTGAGCATAATGAAATGGTTGTTGTTTGATGCTGCTAAGTTTGAGGACGTGAGCTAGGCAGCAATAAAAGAAATATTAAAAACCAACAACAACAACACATGATTGGAAGAGAGACGGAAATCAGGGAAGAAGGGAGAGAACCAGAAAGAATGAAAGGGGAAAGAAAGAAGTGAGGAAGGAAAAAGGAGAGCGAGGAGGGGAAGGACTGATGGAGGAGAAGAGGAAAGGAAGAAGAAAGGGAGGAGGAAGAGGAAGAACATGTCTTGAAGAGTGATTAAGACAGGCATCTTCATGTTTTGCCCTGATACACTAAGAATTTCTATTATCTGATTTAGTCTGGCCTTCTCAGAGAGAATTGTTCGACTTAACTCGAGATTCATTGCCCCTAGCCAGTTGTGCTCAGCAGATAGAGTGTCGGCACACAGACTGAAGGGTCCCAAGTTCAATTCTGGTCAAGGGCAAGTACCTCAGTTGCAGCTTGATCCTGAGCCCAGGCCAGGGTGTGTGTGGGAGGGAACCAAGCCATGTGTTCTCTCTCACATGGATGTTTCTCTTTCTGTCTCTCCCTTTCCCTTCCCCTCCCTTGAAAAACCAATGGAAAAATACCCTTGGGTGAGAGTTAACAAAAAATAAAAACAAACAAACAGATAAATAAATAAATATAGATTAATTGATTAATTAAACATGGATTCTAAGAAATGGGGGAAAGGAGGAGAATTCCCTTTTAGAAAAACCTGTATTGAAAAATGTATATTAACTATAGAGCAATTTAAAAAAGATGGTAGAACAAAAAGTAGCTGAGGAAAAACAGACACAGATTATTTCTTCTCTAAAAGAAGCATCCTGATTACAACTTAACCTTCTCGAGAGGTTCACACCACCAGCCAGGGAGACTGCAAGCAGCACATGTGACAGAAAATGTTTCTTGCTGTGTAGACCCATCAGCACACACTTAATCTGTCTAAAGACGCACGTGTCTAGATTTACCTTCCCCCTGCCCAAATATTTTTAGACCTCTGACATATTTTTTTCATCACTAACTATTTCAAGCCATTGTAGGCCATAGTCATACAATTTTTCTTATGGAAGATTTCAAACATTTCAAAGAAGGGAGACTTGTATGAATTCCCTACTACCCATCATCCATCTCTAAGAATTATTAATGTTAGCCAGCCATTTTAGTTTTAACTCTCTTAAGGTAGTAGAATGTTTGAGCTTAAGAGAACCTTGGTTATAGTAAGTCACTTTTGGTGACCCATTATTTAGGGGGGAAAATACCGTAATCCTCCAAATTCAGGGTTTCCAGCCATCTCTAACCCATGTTCACTTTGAAAAATTAAATAACAACCTATACCTGCCTTCATATGTTATTGACATTTTAAAATACATTTAATTTCAATCATAATAAAATAATATCAAATATGAGCTACTCCAAACTCTGTATAACTCCCCTTCCCAGACACTCCTCACTTCATTCTTATGTTCTTTCCTGACAGCCGCTCACCTCTACCCTACTTGCAATTGAGAAGTACTACCCTAAACATTTATTTTAAATAGCTTTTCAAATGAAATAATATTTTAATCCTCACTGAATAAGAACTCCCAGTGGCTCCAAGAGGGATAAGAGTGGGCATTTGAAAGTGTAGCTAACACGAGTGGACAAGTCTGAGAAAGGCCACTACTGGCCAGTGCCCACTTGGTGTTCCCCGAATAGGTGCCGAAGAGCACACGGGTCACATGACCAACACACACTGGCGTTTCTAGGGTTTTTAATTGTGAATCTGCATTTTAAAGATAAATACATATTGCAGACATCAGTCATTGTTCTTTTCTCAGTATATCATTTTTCCTCCCTGACTTGATTTTAGCACGAAACAAAAGATCAACTTGCAATCCCAGCCACAGAAAAAAATGAAATAATGTAGGATATTTCTTGACCAAAATAAGTAGGGGTCAGGGGCAATTTATTCCACAAGAGTCTCCGTAATTATTGGGAGCTTAATTACCTCCTTGCTTCCCTGCAAAGGTGCTGGTGCTAAGACGACCTCTCCAGCATGTGTGAAAGGGGCCGTGCCCTTCTTTTCGATTAAGCTGGCCTTCTAAGCAGAGGCTTACCATTAAAGAGGAGTTTGCAAAATGGGACTTACATTCCCACAAATATGCCACTCAAAGGACTGGTTGAAAGTTTCTAAATGCTGAAATATAAGTAGTAATATACAAGCAAAGAACCTTTACTTTATATTTCTTCCTATCCAACCACACCTATCTTCGAAGACGACTGACTATCAAGCATAAAACATTTGACAAATGTTTCGGGTGGAAAATTGTGCCTTTTGATGAAGGTTAACTTGGAGGTTGTGATCACAACAGTTGACTTTAATTTGCCCATAATGGTTTTTAGTGATCTCTTGAGATTCAGCACAATATCAAGGGATTTACAAGGTAACCCTTTTAGATCATCTACACCAGTGGTCAGCAAACTGCAGCTTGCCGAGCCGCAGTTTAAGGCTCTGTTGACTAATGAGTTTGGCGACCACAGGATTATTTCTACCTAACTCATTCAATAACAGCTCAGTTCATCTTATTTTAGAAAGAATGGGTGAATTCCCACGGACTAAACTTCCTGAATTCTTCATCTGGGTTCCGTAATTTAATTGTACACATGCTGTCTATATGTTCCTTCAGTGTAGTTATATCAGTTACTAAGCCAACAGTCTCAGAATCCCTCAGATCTTTCTATAAAGTGTGTAGTGGCAAAATTGTTGTCAATATAATAGTATCGTTTTCCTTTTTTGTTCTTATTCTCTCACAGAGGTACAACAGATTTTTTGCCAATATACAGAAACACATGCAAATATCCTACAGTCTTCTATTAGTGAGACAGTAAGAAGATTGGCGGATATTTTTCAGATTTTCTAATTAATGTTTAGAGAGAGAGGAAGAAAGAAGGGGCAAGAGAAGCACAGGTGTGAGAAACATCCCCTGGTTGCTCCCATATGGGCCCTGACCAGGGGTCAAAGCCACCACCTGGGCATTCGCCCTGACCCGGAGTCCAGCTGGAGACCTTTAGGTATTCGGGGTGACTCTCCAACCAGCTGAGCCAAGGGATCAGAGCGGGATGGGGCACTTCTACCTTTGATTTTTTTTTAATTATATAAGCGTGTTAACTTTAAGATTGTTGATGTAAATTAAAGTTAAATATGGTAACTTGGCAAGAGGAGTGTTACCTGGTAGCTCTTTCAAATTACTACAATACTTAAATTGCCAACTGGAGTTGTAACTTGGGTGCATCCCATCTTCTGTGAACTGTTTTCCCCTCTGCCCAGTCTGGACACTGGTTTTACTACTGAGAGCTTCATAAGCTGAAGCTATTCCAGCTGGTCTTAGTAGTCTCTAATGTCTTCCATTTTGGGATTTGCCCTCTGAACTTGGCTTACAGTTTTAGCATTATATTCGTTTTCTGCAAATAAGGTTAATTCAATTTCCCTTCATTTGCGTTAATTTTATGTTTAGCGTATGGTTTTCTTTACCAATGTTAGCTTATAACCTCTATTTTCTTCCCATTTTATTTGTTTGTATTTATTTTATATCCACTTCCATAATCCACTAGAATTCATGTACTATGAGCCATTAGTCTAAAAAGCTGTGATGATTTTTCGTACAGCTGGTTTATTTCAGCCGCTTTATTACACAATTGTTTCAATCATTTAACCACACACTTGGTGGGCATATATGCCAGTGCGAGGCTGTTCTGTTTTTCTGAAGCATCTGTTCATTCAAACAGCAGTTGTGAAGTTGTTTTAAATATTTTAGATCTCACAGCATATTTTGTATTACAATAAAAAACCCTTTGTTTGCCCTACTTATTTGGAATAGTCTTACTAAGTTAGACATTCTTATAAGTTTACAATTGGTTATCCAGTCTTCTTTCAGATCACCCCCCCCCAAAAAAAAAGTGCTTTGTTTTAAATCTCCAGGTCTAAAGATATCCAAAGTTAATACACTCACCTCCCTTTCTTTGTCAATTATTTGAGAATGAACTAACTGACATCTTAAATAGAGCCAGCCTTCCAAAATTTAAACCTAGCAAATATGTCTGTGCATATTACAGAGGTTAGGGTCTTCATAGGTTTAAAAAAAAACAACTAGATATTTAAGGAATTTAAATTGTGATATGAATATACCAGTGATGATTATCGATTGCCTCAAACGCCATACTTTGCTGTATGCTTGCATATGTTATTTTAAGCAATCTGCCTACAATGGGAGTTTCTGCCCTATTTTTTAACGCAGAAAGGGAGCTCTGAGGGGTCACATAACTTGCAGCTGTCACAGATGATTCGACATTCTCACTTCGAACTTCGTTTTCACAAACTACGGGGCGCTGCAGAGACGTGAAATGACAAAGCCTCCTCCTTCCTTCAAACAAGCCCCCCCGACAAACACTCCCGTCCCGTGTCCCCTGTGCCCCATCGGTCCCTGTGTGACAGGACAGGAAACCTGCCCGGGAGAGCCGGGGGGACTGCCTTCACCTAATGGACGTGAACACGACAACCGGGAAACCCCACGGGCTGTGGCAGGAAGGTCTGCCAGGCGGGGTGAGAACCATAGAAACCACCTTTTTATTGCCGGTCGGAATTAAATGTCACCCCCTGATGGCCACTGTCCCCGGCCCCGCGATTTGATAAAAGGCTCATTTACCTGCTCGTGTTATTAATTGACTTTTAAGGTCCTCCTGCCAGGTGGCATGGGGGGGGGGGGGTGCGACAGAGGCCCCCCAGGATAACAGAGTGGCTGGCGGCCTGGCCAGCGTGGGGGCCTCCGGTCCCCGGCAACGGGCCCCCGGTCAATTACACCCCGGCCCCAGCGGGTGGGAGCGCGGCCCGCTCACTGAGCATGTAGACGGGATGCCGAGCAAACACACGGCCGGCCCATTAGTGAGCGGCTGCCGGCCCTGAATGCACAAAGCTCCCGGGGAGCCCAGGGGCGCAGGCCAATCTGTGCGGGCGGCTGAGCCCGTCGGCGGCCCCGGGGCCCCGGGCTGCCGTGAGACACAGGAATGCGGCCCCGAGATGCCGCCTGTTGGGGACCCGGGCCCAGCCCCTCGCTTAACGGCATCCTGCACGCAGCTGGCACCCATGGGCAAATATTGACTCAGTGTTTACTCATCTGCCTCGGGGCCAGGCAAACAGCTTAGGTCAACACGGGTCCCATCTGGCCGCAGGCTGTGGGTGTCAGACCCTGCGCCCAGGTGTGGGGATCAGGACTCATGGGGGCCCCGTCCCGAGGGACAGGGAAGGGGTGGCCTGCGTGAGGGACGGTTTGGGGTTCTGGGGGCACGCGATGCATCGGCGAAAGGTTACCAACCAGGACACAAGCCCCAACCCGGGGCTTAGAGCAGGGAAGGGGTGCTGGGGCCCAGACCCCCTGAGCAGAAGCCTGCGGGCAGAGGGAGGTGAGGGGTAAGGGGGGGGGATCAGCCGTGTGCCTCGTGCTGCCACATTTGCCAGACGTGATTGCAGGCAAACACGGGGAGGGGGGCTGGCCTGCAGGGGCCGTGGGCCGAGGCCGGTCGCCAAGCAGAGCCTGAGGGTGCGGAGGGCACCGGGCGTGTGGAATTCAGGCAGTAAAAGCCCGGGTCTCGCATTCCTCCCTCACCAGCCTGGCCAGCCTCGGGGCCAGGTGGCCGCCCTGCCGCTCCCAGGCAGGCCGCGCTGTCGGAGACCGTGACCCAGTGGGGCTGGGCTATCTGCGTTGCTCCGATGACCCCAGACTCAAACACATGCTAACGCCAGGCGTCAGCAAAAACAGTACCACCGGGGGTGCTATAGGGTTTTAGGGTGCTCCTTACAGAATCACCTCTCTCCCAGCTCATTAGGATTTTCACTTGTCTCTCCGATCAGCTTTTCCACCTAAGTTTAACTTATCGGGCCCCGGCTGCGAAGCTGCCCAGAAATAGGTCCTGTGTCCTTACTGGGAAAACACACACACACATAAAACACACGGCCGGGCCCACGCAGGTCACACCCGTGTTGTTTAAGGCTCAGCTGTACAGGTAACTCCACCAACACCCTCTCCGATCTGAAACACCAGCACTGCTGAAACCGGTGTGGCTCAACAGAGAGAGCATCGGTCCGGGGACTGAAAGGTCCCACGTTCGATTCCGGTCAAGGGCATGGACCTTGGCTACGGGCACATCCTAAGTAGCGGGATGTGCAGGAGGCAGCTGACCGATGTGTCTCTCTCATCGATGTTTCTGACTTTCTATCCCTGTCCCTTCCTCTCTGGGAAAAAATCAATAAAATATATTTTAAAAAATAAAAATAAAACACCATCACCGGTATTGAAAGACAAGAAAACAGAACATTAGGAAAGGAACTTTGTTCGTAAGTCCATGTAGAAGTAGGATTGCAGCCATGGGCTGGCCCAGCAACCACGTCTTCTCTAAGCCCCGACCTGCCCCCCACAGATTTCTGCCGAGAGAAGAAAAGCTGCAGGCTCTGGAGCAGGGGGACGGTCTAGTGGTTAAGCTGGCCGGCCCCACTGTCTCTGAATTTAAGTCCTGACTCCGTCATAACAGGTGTCTGTCCCGTGAACTAGCTGCGAGCCTCAGTCTCCTCGTCTCTCAAATGGGAGAGCAGGACTACCAGCGGCAGCTGCCAGGGAGGTTAAACCAGTCGATGCACCAGAAGGCCTTGCTGGTGTTGGCATGCGGGGGGCACCCTGGCATGGGAGACAACATCACGTGTCTTTTTTAAAAAAAAAAATGTGTTTTATTGATTTTTCACAGAGAGGAAGGGACAGGGATAGAAAGTCAGAAACATCCATGAGAGAGAAACATCGATCAGCTGCCTCTTGCATATCCCCTACTGGGGATGTGCCCGCAGCCAAGGTACATGCCCTTGACCGGAATCGAACCCGGGACCCTTCAGTCCGCAGGCCGACGCTCCATCCACTTAGTCAAACCAGCTTCGGCTCATCATGTATCTTTACAAAGCCACTTCCGACGGGTTTTGCTTACAAGTTGACTTCTAGGATGAATAATCTCCCTTCGAACCCCTCCCGCACCGGCAGCAATGGACTCCTCCTTTGGATGTGGTTTACATTTCGCTGTCCCCTCCCCCAGGGAGTGTGTGGGTGGCACTCCCTGCCTCCGGGGGCGGGGGAGGAAGGAAGAGGGTCAGGTCAGAGCCTCCACCCCGTTCCTTCACCTTCTCCTCCAGATGAAAGCAGTTCCATGCTTCTCGCCTGCCCTTCCCCACCCCCAGAGCGGCCCGGACAGGGGGGACCCCCTCCTGTTACCTGGCCTGCATGGCGGCCATGCCAGCCTCACCCTTCTCATGGGCTGCCTCTGCTCACTCCGGCCGACACACCCATCCAGCGACCCCCAAATCCAAAGGGAAACATTGAAGGGATCAGCCGCGAGTTTCTCCTGGAAGTCCAGTCCCCAAGGCTTTCCTCGTGTTCCAGGTCTCCATCCTCTCCCGGGCCAGGTCCTCTCCCCCCAGCAGATGTGGCTGGCCCAGCTCAGGGTGGGGAGGACTCAGCTGTGGATGGGGAGGACTCAGCTGTGGATGGGGAGGACTCAGCTGAGGCCAGGCGATGCTGCAGCAGCCTTGGCTCCCTCTGATTCCTTAGGCCTCACTTCTCCGCCCGAGCCTTCAGGCTTAGCACAGCCAGGAGGTCTCTGGCTTGGCCACATCTTCCTTCTTGTGTCCCGTCTGTGAAAAGTAAACACGTTAACTTACAGCCAGAGAACTAAGAGCCGCTCTGAATTGTTCCACTTGGGGATGCGCTGCTGGTGAGGTCCGCGTCAGGAAGAAAGAGCATGAACCCAGGTGGGGGGGTCCCCAGGGGAGGTCAGGCCAGTGCAGCCTTCCTTTGTGTCTTCTGTCCTGAATGTCCAACCTTCTTTGTTTCTGCCCCGCAATTCCAGGGGAACGCCGCACCGAGTCGGCAGGGAGGGGGTGGCCTGCGGCACCGAATCTGAGCCAACAAGAAACGCAGCACACTGGGCTCTCCCTGCAGGTGAGCCCGCTTCTTTCCACCTGGGGAAGGCGGCGGGCGGACGGGGAGGGAGAGGGGACCTCGATGATTTCAGCATCTGCACCTGGAACCCGCGAGGCCACACTCTGGCAGCCTTAGGCTGTTCCCCGACGGAGGAGAATTCTCCATTTGGCCAACATCATGTTTTTCTCTCCCCCGGGACACTTTAAAATCCCCTTCAGGAGTGTCAGTTTCCATCCTATTGCGTCTGCCTGGTGCAGGCGGTGGGTGGCAGAGGGGGTGGGAGGGGAGGGGTGACGCTGAGCGCATTAGCGGAAGGCTGAGTGCAGTGTAGTCACGCGGGTGGGGATGGCGGTGTTTTGGGTACAAGGATGCAAAGATGTTCTCCAAGGATCAAAATAGTTCTATTTCCCACGGGACCTTGATTTCCTTTTTGTGGGCGTCTCTACCTGGGGAGGGAGGAGGGAGTATGAAAATTGATCAGTGGGTATTACCTCTGCTCACCACAGCTCATCGTCTTCTTATCCACTCACCAGAGGCCCGATGCACGGAATCTGGGCAAGGGGCTCAGCCTGCCCAGCCCCGGCTTTGTCCAGAAGGTTGTCAGAAGGTCGTTCGGCTGTCTGGTCTAATTAGCATATTACGCTTTTATTATTACGGATTCCTGCGTGAGCACTTGTTGGAAAGGAATGCAAATACTGCTTCTGAGATTTCCGTGATTCAACAGGCCTTCCAAAGAAGGGCCTTCTATTTCTGCTGGCTCATTTGGGTTATACTTTTGCCTAATTTTGTTCTCTCTCTGAAGTCTTTTTTTTTCCCCCCTGTAAGAATTTCCACTAAAATTCCCAGTAGGTACTATTGCCTAAAGGAAAAAGTATTTTACGTCTCATGTACCTCCCTTTAAATTTCCTCAGCTGATTACCATACATTTTTTTTTCCCACTCTGTATACCAGAGTAATAGGTAACACGATATTTAAATCAAACACATTTAGGAAGAGACGTTTTTATGTCCTAACACTAAATTACGTAATGTATGCCTTCGAATTCAGCCAGTGCTCCACAACATCATTGTATGACTTGTTTACAATGTTGGAGGCTTTCAGGCATCTTGGGACTTGGATCTAGAGTTTCGACACATAACAACACAGAGAACCGATATCCACTGAATCTCCAACGAGCTACTATGTTGAGCGCTGGCCGCAGGCAATGAGAGGAGGGTTGTCCCTGTACCTCAGGGAAGTGAGGAACAGCCTGCTGACAGCCCTGCAGTGAGCCCCATGGCCAGGCTGGGCTCCAGAAGCCATGGGCTCTCCTTTAGAGCGAGAGGAAGGAAGCTTCCCGAAAGATGGGGTGCTCGAGCTGGGTTGCAGACGGTAACAACAACACTGCCAAAATATGGTGTCCCTAAAAATGTCTATACACACACTGTGAGTAATTTCAAAGATGGTATGTATTGAAATACATTTCATTTTCAAAATTGAGCTCTCGGCTGATAAAGTGTATGCACATTTTGAGGAGGGGGGGGGATACCCTGTATAAATAATGCTTACTACACAAACCAATTGATAGACTTTTCCTCCTGCGGTCCTTACACGCTATCATCACGTGAAGAGGAATACAATGAAATACATCCGTCATCCTCGCTTTATAGACAAGAATTAATAAGCTAGTGTGAGCCAGTCAGCCAGTCAGTGGGAGGAGCCCGGGTCCAGCAGACGGTCCCTTCGGGGGCCTCTCTGATGTGGGAGTGGGAGGCATGGATAGTGGGGGAACGATGGGGCATCCGAAGGAGGAGGGCAGGGGAATGAGGGTAGAGGGTCAGGCAGGTCGAGGAGAGTCCCAGAGGCCATGGTCAGGAAGTTGAACTTGGTCTCAGGAGCTGGGAAGAACCAGGGGTGATGTCACGCCGTGGAGAGTCCAGATCACAGATGCTCTTTGGAACAGCCGTGGTGTCGGCAGAAATCCTGAGGCTCTCTTAGATCCTCAGAGGTTGGGAGCGGGCGGGGAGCACGGGCGGTGGCGGGGCCATTCGGAGCGGCAGGCAGGACAGCGGGGAAAATATCGGGAGGCAAGGCTGAGAGCTCAACTTTGCAAAGAGGCTGCTGCCCATTGAGATGCGGGAGGAGGAGGAGGAGGAGGAGGAGCTCACTGGCTGGCGTGGATGTCATGCCAAGGCTGAGCGCGTGTCAAGAATAAATGTTTCTTAAAAAGAAAATGTTGAAACTCTCTTAATACAAAAATGACAAATGTGGGGACTCAAATTGATCAGAAAACACACTGGTGGTTTGAGACCATGTCTGTTCCAGAGACAGATCCTGTGAGAGGAGGACCAGGAGGCTAGTTTGATGAGTGACCCTCCTGGAGGAGTGTCCTGCAAGCCTGACAGGCCTGTCACCTTGATCGCTTGAACCGAAAGACTCGAAGGTGGAATGAGTGACACAGGGAGTCAGGTGAAGCTGTGAGGTTCTCCTTAGTGCCTCGTACTTCCTGTATGTGTTTATTCTTTTCTTCATATGCCTATTGTTTCCTGAGCCTTATTGAGCATTTATTTGCTGAAACATTCCCTATACATTATATTTCCATTTATATGTAAACTAGAGGCCCAGTGCATGAAATTCGTGCATGAGGGGTATTGGAAAGGGGTGGGGTGTCCCTTAGCCCAGCCTGCAGCCTCTCCAATCTGGGACCCCTGGAGGGATGCCTGACTGCCTGTTTAGGCCTGATCCCAATCTGCATATTATTCTTTTATTCAGTAGGATGATATATGTATGTGTACATAGACATGCGCATAAGCGGGTTTCAGCAAATTCGTTATGGTTGCAAACCCAGAAGCTGGAACTGGGTTATGACTTGAGAGAAGCTGGTGGCGTGGGCACTGAGGTCTAACGCAATGCCTGGTCACTGAAGGCGCACTGTGGGCCGTGTCAGGGAGCTGGCAGGTTTGAGAACTCTCTGGTAAACCTGCATGGGCCTGGGATCCGCCTGCAGAGCTCGTCACCGGGAGGGTTCCTTGCCCACAGGAGCGCGTGGGGCCCAGGTTCCTCTGGGCTCCTGGGCTCCTGGCTGCTGCTCTCTGAGTCGCAGCGTTTTAGAGAAAATCCATGCATACCAACTGAACGTCAGCTACTTGAATCCTTCTCAGCAGGATGAACAGGACACGTGGAAGGCTTCACATAATGGGCCGCTTGGAAGCTCTGCGGTGGAACACATGGGCTGTGGCCGGGCCGTTCTGTTATCTTCAGACAGGGCGTCCGCTCATGCGCAGAAGCAGTGCCCTGGTCGCCCGAGAACCGGAGTTGGAGTCAGTGTGTCCCCGAAAAGCAGCAGCTGCAGCCTGCGGGGCGAGAAGGGGTGTGCCGGAAACCAATCCTTGTCTCACTAATAGAAAGATGTGGCCAGGAAGCCTAAATGGCTGGTAAACAACCTTAATTGCTCTGAAAGGCCAGAGCTAGAAAACATTGTTAACTGAAGCAGCCGGGACCTGTTTGTTTTTTATTTCTGTTATTGGAATCTCCTGCCTAAAGGCTATGGGTGGATCCTATGGTCTTAATAAAAGGGAGAGCCAGGCCAGACCGACGTGCAGTCCTTCCACTAGAGATGGGCAGCCGCCTGGCCCCCAATAGTCCCAAATCCATACTTTTCTAAGTCAGTCTTTCATTTCTGTACACCCTTCTTCAGAAGCCGAACCCTGAACCGGGGACCCTGAATCTCAAGGGACGCGAAAAGGGGTTCCCACAGGGGTGCTTCTAAAACATACACTCTGCTTGGCTGCAGGCACATCCCCAGTGGGGGGTGTGCAGGAGGCAGCTGATCCATGTTTCTCTCTCATCGATGTTTCTGCCTTTCTATCCTATCCCTCTCCCTTCCTCTCTGTGAAAAATCAATAAAATATATTTTTTAAAAATTTTTTTTAAATGTACACTCAGACCAAGTAAGGAATTGTGTTTGAACTCCCTAACACGCTGGAAGCAGATGGAGGAACACAGGACAAGCGAGGATGAGAGAGTCCTATGAGTCACTGACTCCAGTCCAGGTGCCTTCCTTCACTCCACGTGGAGGGGACAGGGATTTTGGCACAGACCTAGGACTCGGTGAAGGGGCATTCTCTTTTTCAGCGGGGACTGCAGGCAGGGGAATCGCCTGTGTGTTTGGAGGCCGGGCCACGTGGCCGGGGGCCGGGGTGAGGTTCGCAGGCCTCGGCCTGGTTGGCAGGGGCAAGAAAACCAATGAAGGCAATGAGTTCAAGGGCGGGGCAGAGAGCTGGCCCCAGACCCCCTCCCAGGCCTCTGCCTTCTGCTGTTTCTCATGCCCAGATACATGGTCTCTGTTCTCCGCTCGGTCTCAGCAACGCGATGCACACATCTCTCTCTGTCTCTGTCTCTGTCTCTCTGTCTCTCTCTCTCTCTCACACACACACACACACACACACACACACACACACACACACACACGAACGCACCCACGGCTCTGGTTTCTTCTAAATCACGTTTGTTAAGTCGCTCGGGGTCAGAGCACAGATGCTGAGTCTGTCTAAAATGCCCTAGAAAGCACAGCGCAGGCTCTAATCTGATGGCTGGGGCGCATTTTAAGAAATTGGATTGAAAGGGATTGGATTAGCTGAGATCCTCTGGATTAAAATGGGAGAGCTCCGTTTGTGCTTTCACATCATCTCTGCTCTCTGGAGCCATCAGGCAGTGCGTCTCGGGGAGCTTTTTATGGTTATTAAATTTCAGAGCTTTTTTTGGCATCCGCTTCCATGTTGGTAAGAGAGAAATCCTCGGAGACGGAGCTGAACGCGCTTTTGAGCCAGGGCTCCGGGGAAAGGTGGCAGAGGTGCCTTCTGGCCCGCACAGCGGCTTTTCTGTCTCTGCGCACACGGACACACACGGACACACACAGACACGCGGGGGAGTGCGAACAGTGAGTGTGTAGTCCAAATGACAGCGAGTGCTTCTAATGCATGTATTTTATGTATCTGTACACATATGGAGACACACACACACACACACACACACACACACGAGTGTGAACAGTGAGTGTTTAATCCAAATGACAGTGAATGCATCTAAGGCCATGCATTTTATGTATCTGTGAGCACACAGAGACACACACACACACACACACACACAGGAGTGTGAACAGTGAGTGTTTAGTCCAAATGACAGTGAATGCTTTTAATACCATGCATTTTATGTATCTGTGAACACACTGAGACACACACACACACACACACACACACACAGGAGTGTGAACAGTGAGTGTTTAAATCCAAATGACAGTGAATGCTTCTAATACCATGTATTTTATGTATCTGTGAACACACTGAGACACACACACACACACACACACACACACAGGAGTGTGAACAGTGAGTGTTTAGTCCAAATGACAGTGAATGCTTTTAATACCATGCATTTTATGTATCTGTGAACACACTGAGACACACACACACACACACACACACACACAGGAGTGTGAACAGTGAGTGTTTAGTCCAAATGACAGTGAATGCTTTTAATACCATGCATTTTATGTATCTGTGAGCACACAGAGACACACACACACACACACACACACACACAGGAGTGTGAACAGTGAGTGTTTAATCCAAATGACAGTGAATGCATCTAAGGCCATGCATTTTATGTATCTGTGAACACATGGAGACACACACACAAGGCCACACACACACACACACACACACACACAGGAGTGTGAACAGTGAGTGTTTAAATCTAAATGACAGTGAATTCTTCTAATACCATGTATTTTATGTATCTGTACACACACACAGCCACACACACACACACACACACACACACACACACACACTCACACACATTTACACTCTGTGGCCTTCTGATAAAACGCCACAATGAAACTTCTTGCCTTTTAAAAACTCCAACCTGAATCTGGTGGAGCACTATCCACCGAGTATGGCAAAGGGATGGGCACCATAGCCTGTTTGTTAAACCGTCGACCCGGATGGCGCCGGCGAAACTCGGACTCTAGGAAGCCACATCCCAAACAACCCAGGCTCTTCACCAAACAAACTGCCGGGGAGAAGGAGAAAGAGAAAGCGACGAGGGACAGGGGGAGGGGAGAGAGAGAAAGCGAACACCTCTAGGTTAGAAGACACTTAAAAGCTAAGTCAACCAATTGCACAGTATGAACCCATCTCCGACACACATACTGTAAAAACAAGTCAAACAAGGTACAGAAGCATTCTCCTGTAGTCTGGGCCACAGAGCTCCAGGGGGCTTCCTCAGAAGCCCTTTGGCCTCGGGACAAACTGAAATGGTGAAGCAGTGGGTGAGGTCTCCCAAGCGGCCCGGTAGTCTTTGCCAAGCTTCAGAAAACGGTCCAGGAGCTCTCACCGTGCGTGTGCGGTTGTTGCTCACATAAACCAAACCCTAACAACTTAGCAAACTGGAGCCAACAAACAGCATTATGCCAGATACCGGTCACATTTCATTAGTGGTCAGCGGTGCCCACACATAGGTTATTTCTCGAGACAGCTGACCAGCCTTTCCTATAGTGCACACTCTGTTACTTTACACTGACAGAAGGAGGAAGATCTGATACTAAAAATGATAGCAGGTTCTAACTCCTGAGCAAAACAATACACAGCGGGAAGGAACAAGAAAGAAAGCGAAAACACTAACATCTCAACTGAGCAAACAGGAACGCTTTAAGAAATACACGGGAAAGAAAGATCAAGTATTAATCAGAAACAATTTGTTCGAAATGAAAAAAGAGAAATCTCACAACGAAAACAAGGGAGAGAATCCAGAGCAATGGGAAGTGAAACACTCCCACAGCACATTATGCTAAAAGGTACTTATTTCATTCGCAACTTGTATTTATATTTTTTAATGTGGAAAAAGACCAGCAAGCAACACATTATGTTAAAAGGTACTTATTTCTCGGTTATTTCTATTTAAAGAAGTAATAGCCTTACTTAAGTTACATATAGATCAAATGGGAATTTAAATTATTAAATTGTACTATTTTTTTTTTTTTTTAGTTCGGTGACATATATCTTTAAAAAAAAAAAAAGGTAGAAGGACTGTAACTTTTTCTGTATTTTTATTCCTAAAATGTTGAGATCTAAGGCATTTTTAATACCAAATTCCAAAAATCTCTGCCTCCACCTATTCAAGGTCTTTGAACCTCTAACTAACTGACTATCACAGGGACTTACTACTTTTTGCTTTTATCCACAGTTTAACAAGTCAATAGTGTCAATGCATAAATATCCACGTTTAGTAAATGTTGTTATATACCCCATATGTCAGAATAAATTTCCTCTTCATCAGCATTAGGATCATCTGAATGCTAGAGAGCTGTTAGCATGACATTACACCCACCTATTAGCAAGTTAGAATGGAATTTTCCCAATAGCAATGCCACTCTGAAGGGGTATTTCACATCCCCTGAATTGGAAAATAGTAGGAAAAATGTGTTCTCAGGCTCCCAAAACTTATTTAAAAAGTCCTTCTCCCATTGTAATCATCACAACTGGTTGGCAGATATTCGACCTAACACCGTGGGCTCTGAACGCTAGCAATGTTTTCTCTGCTTGAAGTCTTTATTTCTAGAAACGAAATTAGAGCAACAAATGCAAAGCCCTTCCGAGCAGTCTCTCGGTATGAGATAGAGCATTGTTTTAAGATAGAACTAAGGCTTTGCAAAAATTCTTATTCTCCCTTCCTTGGGGAAAGCCCCGAAACTCTAAATTCAGGGTCAATTCCAAGACCTGATGCATAGTCTTATCCACGTTCCTAAGAGCTTTACCCGGAGAAAGGGCAAAGCAGCCCCTCCCAGTGGTAGGACCAGGAGAAACCCACACCCCAAACCGGGCAGGACCTCTCTTTATGGGGAGGGTTCATGATAAACCACATGGTGGGGGCTCATGTAGACCACCAGCAAGAACTGGGCACTCCTCGGGGAGCAGAAAGCATGGGACAATGATCACACTGCAGTTCACCAACCTCCTTCCTGGGAGGGACCTTTCTCCTGGGTGGTATTGCCGCTTCCAGGTAGTCAGCCAAGCCTGAGGCTGCAGCGAGTTCCAGTCTCAGAGCGTTGTTAGTAATAGTCGAGTCCAACATTTCCCAGATGCCTTTGCTGCTGGAGCCATGTTGCATCTAAAGTGAGTCCACTCCCCCAGTACCCCTATCCTACCCTAGCCAGTTTGACTCACTGGATAGAGCTTTGGCCTGTGGACCAAAGGGTCCCAGGAAGGCCAAGGGCACATGCTTGGGTTGTGGGCATATAGGAGGCAGCCAATCAATGATTCTCTTTCATCATTGATGTTTCTATCTCTCCCTTCCTCTCTGAAATCAATAAACAATAAATAAAGTTTGTTTCCCTAGATCTTTTGTTCATAGATTAACACCATTTCAACTCTTTGTTCTTAACCACATTGAAGATATTTTTATGTCCTTGTTTTAATTTCCTTTTAGTCAATTAATATCAGTATTTTAATTTTGTGCTTTTTATTACCATTTATAAAGGCACACTACTGAATTCTATTTTGTAATAGACAAACATTACTATACTAGAGGCCAAGTGCACAGGATTAGTGCACTGGTGGGGGCGGGTCCTGCAGAGATGGACCCAGCATGGAAGCATCGCTAACCCACTGGTCAGCCGAGCAGTGCTCCCACTGTGGGCACGAACTGACCACCGGGGGTCAGCTCCTGCATTGAGCATCTGTCCCCTGGTGGTTAGTGTGCATCATAGAGACTAGTCGACTGGTCATTCTGGTCATCCCACCATTCAGTCACTAGACTTTTATTATATAAGACTTCTCAGACTTCCCTTGCACACTTCTTGCCTTCCAGAATGTTCTTATTTCTATTTATATAGTGTCCAGGGTTGTTAGCAATTCTTTGTAGGAGGAATAGGTAAAAATATATCAACTCCATTTCCCTGGAAATAGAAGTCCCTGACAATATTTTCATAGCTAATATTTTTATGGTATGGTATTTTAATACCATATCAAGGCATTGACCAAACCAACCTTGTAGGATAGTAAAACTGTTTTGATCATTTCTTCTACTATGGATAAATAACTTGTTGTTATGAAGGATAATGGTGCATAATAATGAAATACAGAATTTGGAGACAATGATCTCTGAATTCAAATCTTTGATCTATGTCTTAAAAGATATATGGCATTCATAAAATTCTTTAACACTTCTAGAACTCATTTTCCACACCTAATAGTAATAGCTGCCTAATATTGTTATAAATTCAATGCAACAATATAAATGGACAGTGCCTTGTACACTAAGAGCCTTTATAATCTTAGCATATGCATATCTTTTAAGCATCCTTATGTGAAATAATAAATTACTCCCTCCCACAGTACTAATTGGTACTTTGCTGTCTTGAAGGGGAGGAGGAATAAAATTCTTTAAGCAGTGTTTTCTTTTCCCGATGCATCCTGGGACCAGGTTATGGAGAGCATCTGAATTGTTTAATAACCAGGGGTTACCACTGATGAGCACACTGCAAGCTCAGAAAACACATTTGAAAGTATCTTATATTTTGGTCCATGACTCACTCCTTGACATTAATTCCTCTCTATAAGGGATTAATGTACTCAAGAATCAATATGCTTTCAGACAGATCCTACATCAATGAGTTTCCTAGCTGGTCAGTATTTTCATTATTAACAACTTATGTCAGCAATATTCCCTGTTCTTCTAGTGAGCGGTATTTGAATTTATCCTCACAGTGTAGTCCTGATTGTTGAGCATTGCTTTAAAGGGCTTTTCTAACTCGATTTACCAGGAAAGCAGATTAGAAATCCATATGAAGACTCAGAGGCTGAGGAGAGGAGCCGTCAGGAAGGCTCTGCTGTTCAGCTCTGCTCCCAAAACACAGGGGATGAATACTCCGTGTGTCTTAAGGACTAAATCCCACAATGCCCCCAGTCAGTGTACCCACAGTTACTTTTTAGTCTTTTTTTCATCGTGATAGACTTCGGTTATAGCTTTCCTTCTTGGATCCCATGTTTCAAAAAATTTGGCCATATTATAATTTATTGTCTAATCAGTATTTAATTATATTTGAGCCAATCCAATTTTGAATATTTGACATTGCAATGTTTTCATGTAAAGCCTAAGAATATATGTTCCAGCCCAGGTCTGGATTTATCCATGTCATTGACCTCTGAACAGAATCAGGATTTCCTGGAGACATGGCTGGTTCTAGTGCAGGGGAAGTATGAGATGATTCTAGAATACATGTTTATTCCAGAAAGTAAGGAATGGCTCAACAAATTAGGGGGTCGTGTAAAAAATGACACTGGAGTCAGTTTGAAAGTCTCCCCACATGCCAATTCTGGAACAATTGATTAAGCAGGAAATGAATGACAATAATGGATGATAATCCACCAATTTAAAAAGAATATATGAATCTATACCAGAGTATATACATATCTACACTGAGTGGCCAGATTATTATGATCTCTGAACGTGTGTGTGTGTGTGTGTGTGTGTGTGTGTGTGTATTATATATAGGCTTGGTGCATCAATTTATGCATGGGTGGGGTCTGGCCAGCCTGGCCAGTGAGAGGGGAGATGGGCAGTTGGCCAGCCTGCCTGCTGGTCGAACTCCTGGTGGAGGGGACAATTTTCATATTAGCCTTTTATTATTTAGGATATACAATGAGTAGTCAGATTTTTATGTAATATATATATATATATATATATGTATATGTATATATATAAAGTTAGGGAAAATGTATGTTTTGTGCAGTTGACACATATATGTTTCTAACTCTCTCTCCCTCTCCCTTCCTCTTTGTAAAAAAATCAATAAAATATATTTTAAAAAGATATTTGTGAGTTTATTGCATTAGCTTGTAACTGTGCTGTATGTTTTCTCCTTTTTTTCTAAAGTACACACCTATATAAGATATTTTGAGTCTAATTGTTGGTTTTGTCATTTATGGTGTGATACTGCACAAGTTATTTAAATCTTAAATTTCTAATCTGTAAAGTAAAATAATATAGTACTACTCTACAGTATTGTTATCATTAATGAGAAACTACTAATAAACTTCTTACCATGATAGAAATATTACATGTTATTATACCATCTTGCTATTAATCCATTATAAAATGTAATCTATCAACATCAACTATTTTTTAAAAAAATTAAGTTTCTTAAATTTTTAGTAATTATTACATATACAAGCACCAAAGTACTCCCCTCATTCTAACTATATCATTTTATTCTTTTCTCTATTCAGAAATGTAAACTTACATAATCTCAACAAAACACACAGCAGGCCATGAACTATGATTTGAAAAGGCCTGGTTTTACCTCCAATGACATTCCTAACAGGTACAGTTCTCAAGGGGAGACCTATACCTCAAAACTGAATGGAAAATGATACTGAGATAGCACTGAACAGAAATATATGTCTGCTACCATTGCTAGCAATGTGTGAACAATGCACTTATAAATGTAGTTGTGAAGTACTAAAATTAGTATTCTTTTCTTTTATATAAAAAAAATATGTCATACTCATTCCAAGGATGTTCTTAAATTTAGCAGAGTTCGGCACATAAATTTTAAATGTGAGAATTATTTCTCTGATTTAGGCAACTCACTTTGTGTTTATAATATTCCCTTAAGTATTTTGGTACCAATCATACTAATTTATGACTTTCATTTCTGTGTTTGAAGCCTATTTTATTATTTTATACATAGCAACTTTCAAATAAATGTAGATTATTTTTTTATTGTGAGCAATTGACCTAGTTTTAATGCTTTTTAGTTTTCCATTTATACAATGTTTTAAAAGCTTAGCAGCTACTTTGTATTAATTCACTTTGTCTTTGAATATACACATGCAAATGATAAAATAATGCATATGTGTGTATGAGTGTATATACATACATATATATATATATATATATATATATATATATAGAGAGAGAGAGAGAGAGAGAGAGAAGGGGGGGGCTGGTGCATGAAATTCGTGCACTGGGGAGTGGGGGTGTCCCTCAGCCCAGTCTGCACCCTCTCCAATCTGGGACCCCCCAAGGCATGTCTGACTGCCTGGTGGGATCAGGCCTAAACTGGCAGTCAGACATCTCTCTCACAATCCAGCATTGCTGGTTTTCAACTGCCCACCTGCCTGCCTTCCTGATTGCCCCTAACTACTTCTGCCTGCCAGCTTGATCACCCCCTAACAATTTCCCTGCCAGCCTGATTGATGCCTAACTGCTCCCCTGCCAGCCTAATTGCCCCTAACTGCCTTCCCCTATAGGTCTGGTCCCCTCCAACTGCCCTTCCCTGCAGGCCTGGTCCCCCTCAATTGCTTTCCCCAGCAAGCCTGGGTCTCCCCCAACTTCCCTTCCTAGCAGGCCTGGTCCTCCCCAACTGCTCTCCCATGCAGGTCTGTGTTCCCCCCAACCTCTCTCCCCTGCAGGTCTGGTTCCCCCACAACTGCCCTTCCCTGCAGGCCTGGTCACCCCTAACTTTCTTCTTCTGCTGGCCTAGTCACCCCTAACTGCCCTCCTGCAGACTTGATCACCCCCAACTGCCCTCCCCTGTAGGCCTAGTCCCTCCCAACTGCCCTCTCCTGCTGGCCATCTTGTGGTGACCATCTTATGTCCACATGGGGGTGGCAATCTTTGACCACATGGGGGCAGCCATCTTGTGTATTGGAGTGATGGTCAATTTGCATATTATTCTTTTATTAGATAGGATATACTGAGAGGCCAGATTATTATGATCTCTGAATGCATAATAATCTGGCCACTCAGTGTATATTCTATATAATAAAAGGCTAATATGCAAATTGTCCCCTCGACCAGGAGTTTGACCAGCAAGCAGACCGGCCAACTGCCCATGTCCCCTCCCTCTGGCCAGTCTGACCAGACCCCACCCATGCACGAATTCATCCACCGGGCCTCTAATATATACACTGAGTGGCCAGATTATTATGCATTCAGAGGTCATAATAATCTGGCCACTCAATATATATGACAGACTAATTGATATTTATTAGTATATTTTCAATGATTTGACACAATAGTCAGTCTGAGGGGGGAAATGGTTTTATTTTATACTCACCATAAAAGGGTTTCCTTTTTGTTTTTATTTTATAGCCTGAGTCCCTAATTCTCATGGACATCAGTTTATTAATTGTCTTAAAAGATGTCAGTTTCAAACCTCCAGCAGGTGGCCAGAGCTTCGGTTGCTGCTGTCACATGTGCTAGAAACAGAACGTCGGAAGTCATGATGTTCACTGGGTTGGTCAAAATAGACGAAAGCGCTGACTCACTGAAATGCTGTTGTGTGAGCTGCCAGGTTATTTCCTTATGGAGATTTGACAACGTTTGCAGGGTACTTTCCTGATATTTCAGCGCTTTCCTTCCCTGACAACGATGCCTTAAAATGTGGTGAAGCATCATGAGCATTTTAATCTTCTGCTTCAGTGCATTCTCCCAGGGTAGCTGGTCTCTAGCATTCAGAATGTCTTTCTGTGTTGGATGGGAAATAATGAGCGACTAACTGCTGCTTTCCGTTTCACCTGTTCTCTCCCAACATCCACTACTCTTCCCTTTATCCTATTCAGAAACCCACAGCCCTCCTTGTTTTCCTCCTGTTTTGACATCTGATGAGCAGCGATGACAGAGACGACTGCACATCACACACATGTCAAACATAGCATCTTCTTGAATGGATGTTGCACCAGACAGTCCCAGCCTTTCCCGGATCCCCTTGGCCCTGAGGAGTCCTGGTCTTTGCTTGAGTTGCCTGCCGTCCTAATACTATCAACCATCTCAGGTTCCCTATGGGCAAAGACCGCACCTTGTCAAAGCCTCCACCTCAGTCCACATCAGCATCGGGGGAGCTGCAGAAATCCCAGGTCCAGGCAAGCTCAGCCTCATGTTCATCACGCTCCGACTTCCCTTGCAGTTGCAGAGGCTGGGGGCTGGGTGGACACTGGGTGGGGGAGAACCAAAGGAGAGTGAGGAACACAATCCCGATGTGCAGGGCAGTTCCGGGTGACCAAGAGGATGCAGGCAGGAGGACTGTTTGCAGTTACAGCTCTTCCACAAGGACCTTCTAAGACACGGGGACCAAGCAGAGGTCCTTCTACGTGTGGTCATTCTGCCGGCCTGGCAAGCTCTGTATGTCATTCCTCCTTCCCTGCCTCACTTCCTCTAATTCCCCATAGAGCACTGGCATGGAAGCTTTGCTCCCATTCTTTAGGAGAATGTAGGTAGAATATGTCTTAGACAAGGAGCTCACGTGGCTTTTACTTGAGTCCCAAAATCTCTCTGAATTTGTAAGGTGCAAACCCACGCCACTCATACCACTCTCTGAGGAGGGTTCCACTCTCACACCTTCTTAGACGGGTGGCTCGAGGAAGCCATGTCCATCTTTCAGACAGATAATGACGATAGTGCACGACCGGGAAGCAGCAAAAGCCTGCAGCCAATTAGACGAAGAAGCAGCGTAGAGGAGCGTGAAAAGTTCAAGACAGCACTGACCTTTCAGTCTGAGGGTCTATGAAATGGTGGTTACAGCAAACAACGGACAGAAAAAGATGATAACCTGAGAGATTAGTTGTAGTCTAGAAGCTCACTTAATCCTTGTTATCCTATCTAATAAAGAGGGAATATGCTAACTGACCCTCATGCCATCACAAAGATGGTGGCACCCACAGCTACAAGGTGGCAGCACCCAGTCCGCTCAGGCCCCCCCCCCCAGCCTCCCAGAGCCGGCCTGAGGCACAGGCAAGCCTTGGATGGTGGCTGTCCAGCCACCCAGGGGCACCCGAGGCTCAGGTAACCAGAGCTGGCCGAGGCTTATGCTGCCAGCAGTGGCAGCAGCAGAGGTGTGATGGGGAGGGTCGCCTCCTGCCCCTGAGGGCTCCCAGGACCCCCTCTCCAGGGCATGAATTTCCCTGCACTGAGCCTCTAGTCCTATCGAATAAAGAGGGAATATGCTAATTGATTTCCATTCCCTCAAAGATGGCGGCGCCCACAAGATGGTGGTGCCCAGGCCCTTCAGCCCAGCTGGGGTGGCAGGTGCATGGCATGACCAAGCACACCCCTAAGTAGGTCCAGCTGCTCTCTGCACCTGCCTCCAGAGTCCCCAGTCCTCTCAGCTGCCCGGGACCGGCCTGAGGCACAGGCAAGCCTCAGATGTCAGCTGCCCAGCCGCCCAGGGCCGCCCTAGGCTCAGGTTACCAGGGCCAGCAAGGCTTGCGCTACCAGCAGTGGCAGCAGCAGAGGTGATGGGGGCATTGCCTTCCCCTGATCGCCGGGTCACCTCCCACCCCTGCGGGCTCCTGGACTGTGAGAGGGTTCAGGCCAGGCTGAAGGACCCCCTCTCCAGTGCATGAATTTCCCTGCACTGGGCCTCTAGTATTTTAATAATGTTCCTTGCTCTCGGGCAATGAAAAGGATACAATAATGATTTTAGACTCTTCTCCATTAACCCAAAACTCTGCGCACCTGCCTTGAAAGTCAATGTTTTCAATGGAAATCTTTGCTACCGATGGAAATCGTCATTCTCCCCTCAGTTACCCTGTAAAACATTATTTTTGAAAACTGTTGGCTTGTTCATTCATACAGCTTTAAAAAGACATAGAAAAGCTGGCCCCTTAAACTAGCCCAAAGGGCAGTGGCCACTGCCGGGGGGGGGGGGGGGGGGGGCGGCGAGGCCGGCTGGCAGGAAGGTCTGTGCGCTCTGCAAGGCGAACTGAGCGGGAGCGGAACTCAGGTCCATGCCCATCCTCAAAAGCGGGGACCCAGCCTGCTCGGTCTTTGAAAGAACTGACGTCCATACAGGTGAGTGTTGACCTTAAACAGGAAGCCAGCGACAGGTTCCTCCAACACAAAAGGTTTATTCCGGGACGGAGAATGGCGACCTGTACCTCACAGCGACGGTGAGCCGCGTGCGAGCCCTCCAGCATGAGGGGACTTCCTTTCATTGGTACAGGGGTCGGCAGACTCATTAATCACCAGAGCTGCGATTTGCCGACCGCTGTACCGGTAGCCGGGCAGAGGAAGGGAGAACTGTTGCAGCCGAAGTCGTCCTCCTGCGGGCTCTGCTGTGGGTGTGGGCCTGAGAGCTCTCCCTACAGACGCAACCTCCTGATTGGGATCTCAGGTTCTTCTTTACTAATTTCTTTCTTTAACCCAAGAAATATAAAGCCATTGGGGGAGCACCTCAGTGGTGTCCAATATTGTTCTGAGTGGTGATTAAGGAAAGTAGAATACGTGTTTTGACTGGCCTCTCGATCACTTAACGCACTAAACTTGCTGCCCTGTGGCTCAGAGAGTCACCTCTGATTTTTGGCTGGTACCTTGGCAGGTGCTCGGTTCTGTTCTGGAAACAGTGCGTTGGACTTATGTAATCTAATGCTAACGCTTTCCGGGCTGACACGGCTTGTAGATACCCTTAGCGCCCGCTGTGAAACTGGTGCTCCCTGCGGGTAATCGGCTCCAAATTACAGAGACGGTAAGTGTCAGGCAATCCTTGCCTTTTGTGAAGTATCTAAACTCATTAGCTGCTTTAACGATGGGCATAAGATGAGGGTCATCTAGCTCTGAGGGAAAGGTCACGGAGCAGACTTGTTGGGTAGTATGGGAAAATGGAAACATCACACAAGCAATCCTTTTCATCGCAGACGTCCTATGCACGCATTGCTAAGTCCTTGTCCAAAGCTGCAATCCCCGTGACTCCGGTACGTGTCTATATGGAAAAACTATACCTTCATTTTAATGCTACCGTTTGTCTGCGAAAACTACCTTGATTCACATGTAGCTACCATTAACAATGTGTGTCAGGGAATTGTTTCCCTAGCAACAGTTACCATGCACTAGACAGTCACTTCCTGTTCATTCCGCTCCTTTCCAATCGGACAATTGGCATAAACGTTCATGGATGGCAGTGAGGTTGAAAATTCAAATTGGGTACAGAGTGACGAGCTCAAAGGGAAAATAGAACCAGAATTAAGTCCATGTGTGTACTAACACACTGACTAGGGCAACTGAAGAGACCATAAGGCAAAGTGAGGAAGGCGTGCAAGTGTCATGTGGGGCAGAAGAAAATGACAAGAGAAGGATTATAAAGGCTCCTATCGCTGTGTGCCCACTGTGCTAGAAAATAGGAACTACCAGCTAAGGTTGGGGAACTGTCCAACTTTTCTCATTTTTCTGATGGTAAAAACAACAATTCTCAAGAAAATACATGTAACAGCAGCTCAGGAGAGAGCGGGGGAGCTGGTTGACGTACACTTTGCAGATTTCAAAGGTTTTCTTTAATTCTGATATTTAGCAGATTGCTTAATCACAGCTGGAGCGAGAATGCAACCGCATAGCGCGTTAGCTTTCACCGTCTGTTCATCCTCACAAGAGCTCAGGCTTCTAAGATGAAGCCTATGGACATCTCCCCCCAAAAGAGCAAAGTAACAGCAATCCACCACTGAGTGCTTGTAAAATTATAGGATCAAGGCAACACAGTCAGGTCTAGACTAGCATCCTCAGGAGGAAGACTCACAGGCCCGCTGTGTTCGTACCATACGAAGGGGCTACACGTAACCGCCACCCAGACCCGTGTATCTTGAACATCGAATCACGCGTTCAGTGTTCTGTTGTGTATTGATCCATCCATTTATTCCTTCAACATGTATTCATTGAGCTCCTACTATGCGCCGCCCTGCACCCAACATTGGACCAAGTGGGGTAAATCGTTCTGGAGCGAGTGACAGCTTGTCGGAAACGAAGACAGCTCAGCAGACGAGGCCACTGACAGCAGCAGAGAGGCTGTGTGGGAGTCAGCCGACGGAGCTCCTAGCAGGCGCCGCCTGCGGGACGCCGAGCACCCGCTAGATCTTGCCGGTTCTATTTATCTCACAGGTGATAACGAGACGCACAGAACAGTATCAGGCAAGCATGTCAAACTCACAGCCAGCGGGCCGCAATGAGGCATGCAGCCTGCCAGCCGCGGGTTTGACATGCTTGGTGCAGGTTTACATTCTCACACCAAGCTTTACATATTGTACAATGTTCTCCACGTTGTAAGGGTAACCATCCCGCTGTAGAAGAGTGGTCCCTGGGTGCAGCCACAGCCTCCTCCTCTTCCTCTGCTTCCTCCTTCCCCTCGTCCTCCCCCGCCCACACCACACACTTTGTCCAGGAGCCCCTCTCTGTCCCTGTTTAAAATCTAGAGCCGGCCCCAGACGTGGCTGTGCTCTCTCAGATGATGAACTTCTCAACCCTTTGTCTCTGAGCTTCTCATTGGTTACCTTTAGAGTGCTCCAGTTTCTGAGACAGGACATGATTGGCGTGTCACTCAAACCCCGTCATGGTGGGAAAGAGGGTGGATTCGATTTCTGTCTACTCCGGCATGCCTGGGTCTGTCCTCCTTCCTGACCTCCATCCAGACCCCTGCCGTGTGTGCACTGGCTGGATCTGGGGAAGAGGTGGGGAGGGGAACAAGGAGGTCTCAGGTGGCAAGGCCTTCGGGTCAAGCGTTGGTGGCCAGCGCCATTCCGCACGGCGTCCTCAGGAGCACACGGAGTGTCTCATCACTCCTCGGGGAGGCGCTCATTCTGGGCACCTCTCAGTCATAGCCTTCTTCTCCAGGAGGCCACTTCCTCCTCAGCCTCCAGCTTCCAAAGTCTAGTCCACAAAGAAGCATCCTGTGTGGGTCCCTCACCCAGACAGGAAGCTCCTTTGTGCTGAGTGACCCAAGTTTGGTCCCCAGAAAATGTCATCTTTCCGATCTTTTTTTCATCCTCACTTGAAGGTATTTCTTCCATTGATTTTTGTAGAGAGAGTGAATGGGAAGGAAGGCGGGGGGGGGAAGAGAGAGAGAGAGAGAGAGAGAGAGAGAGAGAGAGAGAGAGAGAGAGAAACATGGATGTGAGACACATTGATTGGTTGCCTCCTGCACATGCCCCAACCTAGGCACATGCCCTTGACCAGGAATCGAACTCAAGACCCTTCAGTCCACAGGTCTATGCTCCAACCACGGAGCCAAAGCAGCCAGGGCTCCTGCTTTCTTTGCTACCACAGCTCTAGGGTTGTAAGCCTTCCCAACAGCTTCTCTCTCCCGCCTCGGCCAGGCCAGCCTGCCCTCACCATGACCTGTGGCTCATGGGATATTCCCGTTCATCGTGTTTGTGTTTTAGATCAGGTTGAACTTTCCTAAAAACAATGGTACGTCATGGCCTGGCCCCTAAACTCTACTGAAGGCAACTCCCTAGCCAGGCTAGCAGTCATGCTGCCAATCAGCTGCTTATGACAAAGCGCCGCCGACGGATTTGAAAATGCTTCTTCCTAAAACACCACCGGTCATTTTGACAGGAAAGGCGTGCCGGTGGGTAATATTATTGGATGAAATACTAAGTTTTTACATTTTAAAGACAGGAATACAATGACCCCTCACTGTTTGCCTGATTCCATGTTGCAACAAGGATTAGAAGATGTGGGCTTTGTTTTAAACGGGTGCACGCTCCCTCTAAAAAATAATAAAATAAAATAAAATAAAATAAAATAATAAAATAATAAAATAAATAAAATGAAATGAGAAAATAAAATAGCAAAATTAAATTAAATTAAAAAAACAGAAAGCCTAATTTCCAGTAGCAACTTTGCTGGGCTCACCTCACACAGAAAAGCTGGAGCAGTAATGACATTGAAATCCAATCCTGCACCGCTGAAACCAGAGCAGGCTCTCTCGTCAAAGTGGGCTGGATTCCGTGCTGTCAGCTCTTCTTTAATGAAATGAAGGCGTGGGGGCTCAGCTCTCTCTCCGTATTAATCTCCGTCCCGCTAAACCAGAAAAGCTAACATAGATTTGATCCAGGAAATAAAACCCACCGCTTTTAGAGAGCTTTCAAGAAGTTTTTGTAATACTGGTTTTTCAAAATTAAAAGCGGTCTGATGCCATGCTATAAACCCAGTGCCGTTTTGACCAGAAAACCCGCATTGGGAGATTCATCACTGTATTTCAGGGCATCATTTGTGGAACAAAGGTAAATAGGCAAAGAAAGCAAGAAGTTCCGAGCCTTTCATACGAACCACGATAAAGAGAGGTGCCCTCACCCCACAAGAACCTCCAGAAAGGTGGGTGCACTTCACGCTGCTCCAGATGACCAAAGATGTTCTCCACAATTACGTCCTGCCTCTTTATAGCCAAAAGGCTCTAGTTCACTGGGAGAGGATGAGAGTAGATGCATCTTAGATGCTTTATTAAAATGTCATCTTCTAATCAGACCTGCATGTCTTAGTCCGACTGCGTGTGACACAAGTTCGCAGAAACTTGACGTGAAAAGCCGAGGTCAGCATCCGAACCCCACGCTGAGATATCGTTTATTACATGACTAGAGGCCCGGTGCACGAATTTGTGCATGAGTAGGGTCCGGTCTGCCTGCCCTGCTGAGGGCCCATGTGGCCAGGCCGGTGGGGGGAAAGGGATGTGGGCGATTGGTGGCCCCACCCCCAATCCTGGCCCACATCAGACTGGTTGGCCGCTGCAGTGCGTGTCATAGCCACCGGTCATTCAGATCATCCTGCCATTCCCGTTGCTGGGCTTTTATAGAGAGAGATATTTGGTCAGGTACAGTGCAATCCCATGGAAAGTGACTATATGTGGTAGATCTTCCAAATGTCCCTTGAAATATTACTTGCTAGCTGAACAATCTGCTTGCCAGAGAAACATGCTGCCCAAGTCCCCCTGGGGTTGAATCATAGGTCAAACAATATCTTACAAAGGAGTCCCCATTTTTCAACAAATTAACATCCACTGAGCTGATTTTGTACTCTAACCATTCATGGAAACCTGGAGGTCATTTCACTTTACCTCAGAAACCTGACTGAATTAGAAACATTTTAGCCTTTAATTTTTTCCTCCAATATATAATATCTTATGTAATGTAGACATACACAAAAATAATATATAATTTTATGGTAATAAGAAATTATAATCATCAGAGCCCTGATAGGTAATGCATGTCTCAGTTTCATTCACACATCATGAAATCAAAGTGAGAAGGAGCCTGACCTTCTGTGGGAGAATCAACTTCCCAGAAGATGAGATCCGAGGCATCTCACCGCATCCATCAGCTTATCAACTGGGGTTCAAGGCCATTGTCGTGTAACTGGAGAAAGGAGGAGGAAAAGGTGGAAAATGCATGTGGAAAAAAGTTATTTGAATACTCTTAAATAAGTTAACCAAGCCAACATAGTAGAGTGGTTTCAACAACAAAAATTTCCTCATTTTTTTTTCCAAATTAAGATAATTTTTGCTTGATTCCTAAGACTCCTCATTGTTAGACCACACTTGTCCCTAATAAAAGATTCAAAGGAATCACAATAAATAAAACAGTCTCTGTCCTCAAGACACTCACAGACTTGGTAGAAGATTTAGATGTGAAAGAGAGAATACACTGAGACACGGATAAAGAAGCTAACCTTTAAAAAGCCACATACCTGATTTTACAAAAGTTACCGAATACATAATAAAAAGGTAATGTGCAAGATATTTATTCTGAGCAAATATCACATTAACTCAATAATCTGGAACTCATATACAACTTTCCTTATAAAAATAACCATCCCTAGAAACCTATTTTTAAAAGTTCATTTGGTGTTTTTTTAATGTAAATTTTAAAAAAAAGAAGAATGGAAGGTTCACATTAGAAAAACAATGGTTTGAACTTGCAGCAATTCATAAGTAAATAAAATTTTTAAAAAAGAAAAGAAAATGTGGGAAAAGATCCACCCCTTTGCCTGGCTCAGCCCTGGTACTGGAGGGACCCTAACCCCCCATCCTCCTGCTGCTCCCAGAGAAAGGCCAGCCCCAAACAGTGCAGGAAACACCCCAGAGTAGAAATATATTGTAACGGTGCAGCCTATGGGCCCCCTGCTTCTTTTTTTTTTAAAGAAAATTTCTTATTTTAAAAATATATTTTATTGATTTTTTTTTTTTAACAGAGAGGAAGGGAGAGGGATAGAAAGTCAGAAACATTAATGAGAGAGAAACATCGATCAGCTGCCTCTTGCACACCTCCTACTGGGAATGTGCCCGCAACTAAGGTACATGCCCTTGACCTGAATCAAACTTGGGACCTTTCAGTCCGCAGTCCGACACTCTATCCACTGAGCCAAATAGGTTTCAGCCCTGCTTTTTTTTTTTTTAATTTAAAACCAAAAACCTGTATACAGGCGTATAAAATAAATAGAGAAATGAATAAAAAACATTTAGTCAAAAAAAGCATGACTAAGCATCATCCTAAGAAATAAAGAACACTTAAATCTATATTCCTGATGACAAATGAGTCAGCAGAATGGCCTGGAGTGTGGCAGAGATATATTCTATACACGTGATTCATCATACATATGTAAATATTACCTTCACACATGTGTATATACATGCATGACACTATTATGTACTCTGTGCACACTGATACGTGAAAGCTCTTTATAAACTACAGGACACAAGGGAACACAGCCTCTACGCACCACCTGTAGGACAAATGGTCTTGTTGGAGTGACTTAGCCATCTCTAACAATTGTCTTCATTCTCAAGAACCAAGAAAAGTGCAGAACAGTGGACTTGAACTTAAGAAAGGAGAAAACAAGAGGGTTTGGGATGAAAGACCAGCATGCAGTGGGTGAGCCTTCCTCACAGGTGGGCACAGCGCTCTTAGAGGAAACTGGAGCTGGGCGCTTATTGGGGTCTTCCTGCCTCTGCCCAGAGATGGATGTGCTCCACCCCAGGGAGGCGGGCAGAGCAGGGCACATCCTGCCCAGGGGCTCCCCCTGAGTCCCAGACAGAAATTGGACTGAACGCCAGCCAGGCCTTCCCCCGTAGCAACGCTCCAGAACCGCGAGGAGAGTTACACGCAGGCATTTCCCATGCGCTGGAGTTCCCACGAGCCACTCCCTTGAGCAAGTAATCCCAGTCTGTCGCCAATTTCATGCAGAGTCCACCGTCTTGTTTATTGGACTTGTCTTTATTAAAACACTAGAGGCCTAGTGCACAAAATTCATGCATGGGGGGGAGGGGGGCGTCCCTCAGCCCAGCCTTCACCCTCTCTAATCTGGGACACCTTAAGAGATGTCCAACTGCCCATTTAGGCCTGATCCCTAAACAGGCAGTCAGATATCCCTCTCACAATCTAGGGCTGCTGGCGCCCAACTGCTCGCCTGCCTGCCTTCCTTCCTGATTGCCCCTAACCACTTCTATCTGCCAGCCTGATCACCCCCTAACCACTCCCCTGCCAGCCTTATTGATGCCTCACTGTTCCCCTGCCAGCCCAATTGCCCCTAACTGCCCTCCCCTGCAGGGCTGGTCCCCCCAAACTGCTGTCCTCTGCAGGCTTTGTCGCCCCCAACTGCCCTCCCTTGCAGGCTTTGTCCTTCCCAACTGCCCTCCCATGCTGGCCTGATTGCCCACAACTGCCCTCCCTTGCAGGCCTGGTCCTTCCCAACGGCCCTCCCCTGCTGGCCATCTTGTGGTGGCCATCTTGTGTCCACATGGGGGCAGCCATCTTTGACCACATGGGGGCAGCCATCTTGTGTGTTGGAGTGATGGTCAATTTGCATATTACTCTTTTATTAGATAGGATTGAAATGCATGGCTCCCTGATATAAAAGTCCTCCCCAGGCCTGCAGAGTCAGTGCTGCCCGCAAGCACATCACTCACTCTGTCATGTGGGATTTTACCTGTGGCGTGGGAAGGGAAAGAGACATGAAATCACACCTCAGTGAGGCTGGCAGCTGTCCCCAAAATGAGGGGAGCCTCCTTGGAAAACACCACGGCCTTCCCCACGCTGTGCTCCCAGCCCAGCTCCCAGGCTGGTCTGGGCCTTGCAGCTGCAGGGAAAGAAGAGGGAGGACCTGGCTGGCATGAAGTCATCATGGGGGGGGGGGGGGAGCCAGCTTCTGCTCCTTCTGCTCAGAGGCACTGAGTCACACCACTCCTCAGAGAAGCCCTCAGAGACCCGTCCTGCTGTGGGCTTGCCCTTGGTTCTCTGAGATGCTGAGTAAAGTAGTTCACAGGAGCTTCGCAAGCCTGGCAGGAGAACGTACTTGAATGTGTCCAGCTCATCACAAAACCCAGGGTCCATAAGGGAGGATCACTGCCTGTACTCCCATTACAGAGCACCCCGAGTCTCCTCTGACTTTGGGGGCAGGGGGCGGGGGTAGAGGATGGGACCAAAAGCCCAAGCGAGAGGCTTTGACCCGGCAGAGTCCTCCTGAGGGACACGGGGAGGCTGTGCTGAGGTATCTGGTGAGAAAACAGTCTAATTGAGAGGAAAATTCTATCACGAAAAATGTCATGGTTTAAGAAACTTTGCAAAAACCACAGAGAGCACGTAGCTGGGGGAGACCCCTAAGCCACCCCAGGGAGGAGAGTCTCTGTGATGAGCGACAGCAGGGTCAGCTTGGAGTTACACTCAGAAAAACCACACCTGCCGGAGCACCGGCCCCCGGGGGGGCCCTTCCCGGAATCTGCTCACTGGAGTAAGAGGAATTGTCTCCCCGGTAATCCCCAGCCCCCCGCTTTATCCGCACCCTCAAACCTCCATGCAATCCTGGGCATGGGGTGCAGCCCGTGTTGCAATAAGCCAGGAATTTCCCAAACTCCCAATTTCGTTCAGAACTCAGGAGATAACATGCTCATCGGAATAAACTTTAAAAAGCACAGCAACCCCATTCCCAGTCCATTCAATCAAACAAGAACGTGGGAGTCTGAAATAGCACATGAAGTTGCTTGTCAGCCTGCCCACCCCCAATCCGGCGGCCTGTCTCCTCCCTGCAGGAGACACGGGGCATTTAGGGGATGCACTTGTTGTGGGAAAAGCTATTGTTTTCTGTCAGACACCACGGAAGGCTTTTCACGCTTGAGAAACTTTCTGGGCTCCTTGACGGAGTGGGGCTGGCGTCCCTTCACTCACACACCTGCTCAGGTCTGTGATGCCCTGGCCCCAAGCCACCTCTTCATTCCTGTCAGCCTCAAAGCCTCTATTCTTCTCTGGTGACTGAGACAGAAGCAAAAAAAGGGGGGGGGGTGTGGAGACAATGCCACACAATGTGAGGGAAGCCTTTGTTACCGAAAAATCATAAGCGAGGGTGGCTCGCTGGAAGAGAGAAAGGGAAAGATGCAATGGTGTTAGGTAGCACATCTTTAACATAAGCCAGTGGCAGCATTGTTCATCCCAGGAGCGGGGTCCTGGGCGGCAGAAGAGGGAAAAAGTGGTAATCACAGAGCTGAGGGCGTCAGCCAGTTGGAAGAATCTGTTATCCCTGAGCTGGCCCCTAGCTGCCATTCACCCTCAGCAGCCTGGTTCCTGTGCCCGTGGCAGCAGCCAGCTTAGTGCACCCTCCACACCCAAGGTCTCCCCTTCACTCAGGCTCCTCCTTCTTCCGTCTTTCCCAGAAGTGCTGGTTGCTTTCTGTCACCTTATGCTACTGCCGCCAGGTTTATTTATACTAGAGGCCCAGTGCACAACATTTTTGGATGGGAAGGGGGTTCTCTCAGCCCGACCTGCAGCCTCTCCAATATGGAAGCCCTCAGGGGATGTCCTACTGACAGCTTAGGCCCAAGCAGGCCTAAGCCGAAGTCTGGCCTCCCTTTGCAGGAGGGGACCAGACTGATCAGGGGAAGGCATCACCCCCATCACGCCACTGCTGCTGCCACTGCCAGCTGCCGCAGCCACCAAGGTGTTTTCATCAACATGGACTCCAGTCCCTTCACCACACAAAAAAAGGACAACTTCCTTTAGGCATTTTCAAGATGTGTCTTTCATAGGGTATGATCTTTCTTTATTTTTTTCTTTCTTCCCTCACCTGAGGATGTTTTTGCATTGATTTTTAGAGAGAGGGAAAGACAGAGAGAAACATCAATGTGAGAGGAACACTTTGATGGGTTGCCTCCTGCATGAGCTCTGACCTGGGCCCTGGCCAGGGAGGAGCCTGCAATCTAGGCACATGCCCTTGATCAGAATCGAACCTGGACCCTGCGGTCTGCAGGCCGAGGCTCTATGCACTGAGCCAAACTGGCTAGAGCATGATATGACCTTTCTTAGCCCCTCCAGCAGTGGATCTTTGTTTTTTTCCTCCAGGAGTGAGGTGGAAAAACCCTAGATCACCTTCTTGGATTCTTATTACATAAGTTACCAAGAACACTGTGAACAGCGTACAGGGAGTTTAGCCAATGAGCTGTCAGAATAGGTGTTTCCTCTGAAGCTCACATGCAGAGGAGGGACTGCCAGTGCTCTGGGGCTGGCAGGTCCTTCTGTCTGCAGGGCTGTTCGCTCTTTCGCCATGTTGCCTGGCAGCCAGACCCCACTCTCTGTGCCTGCTTCCCCCCCACACCAGCCTGATAACCCCTAACTACCCCCCCTTGCTGGCCTGCTTGCCCCCAAATGCCCTCCCCTGCCAGCCTGATTGCCCCTAACAGCCTCTGCCTCAGCCCTGCCACCATGGCTTTATCCAGAAGGTCTCCCGGTCTAATTAGCATATTACCCTTTGATTAGTATAGATTATATTGGGTCTGTTGACCACACAGAAGACGTGGTGATGTTTAGGGAGCACCGAGGTGGACACAGACGCACATTCCGCCTCACTGAGCCCCCCTGTGCTGTGATAGGAGCCTGTGGGCCATGAGAGCGGGACCCAGCGGTGCTCCATGCACTTCCTGTGACCAGTTGTCTGTCTGGCCCTGATGGCGCGAGGCTATTATTAATAGGTATGGTATTCAGAACAAATTTTAAACACCAAGTGTTCAAATAGTCCCTCTAGATCTTAAAAGCAGCTTGGGAAAAAGGCACTTGAGGATGACTTTGTAGATACCATTTTTAAAAGTAAGGTGAGGGCTCCCTGATTAGAAACAAACCCTACTCGTGGCCTGAGTTTTTCAGATGCCAATGTGTTCTCCTTTGTCCAAATGCCTCGAATGTTCTTTCCAGCCAGCCCTCTTAATATGATTGTAGTAGCATGACTTTGCCTCCTATGCCTAAAGCTATTGAGCAGGGACAGAAGAAAGGTTCTGAGTTATTTCTAACTAGAGGTTCACTGCGTGAAATTCATGCATGGGGGGCGGGGGATGTCCCTCAGCCTGACCTGCACCCTCTCCAATCTGCGACCCCTTGGGGGATATCCCACTGATGGTTTAGGCCCACAGGGATCGGGCCTAAACCGGCAATTGGATACCCCTCTCCCGAATTCAGGACTGCTGGCTCCTAACCACTTGCCTGCCAGCCTAATTGCCCCAACCACTCTGCATGCCAGCCTGATTGCCCCCAACTGCTTCCCCTTCCAGTCTGATCACCTCTAACCCCCAACCAGCCTGATAACCCCTAACTACCCCCCTTGCTGGCCTGCTTGCCCCCAAATGCCCTCCCCTGCCAGCCTGATTGCCCCTAACAGCCTCTGCCTCAGCCCTGCCACCATGGCTTTATCCAGAAGGTCTCCCGGTCTAATTAGTATATTACCCTTTTATTAGTATAGATTATATTGGGTCTGTGGACCACACAGAAGACATGGTGATGTTTAGGGAGCACTGAGGGGGGCACAGACGTACACTCCGCCTCACTGAGCCCCCCTGTGCCTGGGAGCCTGGGCATCCGTCCCGGGCATGGCTGCAGCTCGTCTTCCATGACCCAGGAAAGAGGGGGAACAGTCAGGGTGTAAGAAACTGAAAACACTGCAGTGGCTCCTGCAGCTTCACACTTGAGAAACAGGTTCCAGGGGGTTCCGTGTCTGCAGTGCTCAGCCCTGGTAAGAAGGGGCCTTTTGGACACTCCATGAACAGTTTACAACCCCACGTAGAGAGTCAGTGCCGCTTTCCTGTTTCTTCCCTCACTGTTTTGCCAAAATATGCCTCCAGAAAGCTTCTTTCTGTCAAACAGTAGAAAAGAGCAAATGACCGAGTAAAAAATATCATGGAAGGGTGACAACAGGCCACCTTGTACTGACTCTCTGGTATGGGAACAGCAAAGTCCTGGTCAGCAAAACCACTTCAGGTGGTTGCCAAAGCGGCCCAGCTGCCCCCCTCATAAACCAAGGCAGAGGCAGGTAAAAATGTGCATTTGCTCAGGGAGGGGCTGAGGAAGGGACACACAGGAATGTCAATGCAATAGTTCACACTAGCTGAAATGTCAGTAATTCACACCAGCAGAAATGTCAGTAATTCACACCAGCAGAAATGTCAGTAATTCACACCAGCAGAAATGTCAATAGTTCACACCAGCAGAAATGTCAAAAATTCACACCAGCTGAAATGTCAGTAATTCACACCAGCAGAAATTTCAATAATTCACACCAGCAGAAATGTCAATAATTCACACCAGCTGAAATGTCAGTAATTCACACCAGCAGAAATGTCAATAATTCACACCAGCAGAAATATCAATAATTCACACCAGCAGAAATGTCAATAATTCACACCAGCTGAAATGTCAGTAATTCACACCAGCTGAAATGTCCATAATTTACACCAGCAGAAATGTCAATAATTCACACTAGTTGAAATGTCAATAATTGACACCAGCTGAAATGTCAATAGTTCATTCACACCAGCAGAAATTTCAATAATTCACACCAGCTGAGAGTATCGGCCAAAGATTCCACCAAGAGTTCCTTCACTGACGTGGGTGGTCCCTATCAACCAGTCTGGGAACAACTTGAGGGCAAGAAGGAGTCCTTATAGATGATGACCTTTGTATGCCAACTAGTGCCCAGTATTTATTGAATTGATTTAAATGCGTCAATTTAATTGACTCGATAATAAGGAAAGATTTTTGTTACTTTCTAAATAGCATTGTAAGTCTCAGGTGATGTGCAGGATCCAATGGCCCCCTTTTTATGTGAGAAGGAGACACTGCATTGGGGAGGAGGTTCAGGCACGATTCAATCCAGCCAGCCTTCCATTCCACTCCTCCTAAATGGTCAACCGCGCAATGCTCTGTTTTTCAGCTACAACACTAATTTGGCCATTTGGGGGATTTCTGAACCTTCCATTAATTAGTAGAATGCCTCTCTATTAGGTGTTCCAGCACACAATGAGCTGGGATCAGTACATCTACATTAAGGTAATGGAAGTAGGATGAGCGAACGGCACAGTTTGCACGCGAGTTTGCTGGTGTTGGAACTGAGTGTTCATGTCCCAGCGAACCCCTCAGACCTGAGTAAACACGAATAGTTGATCACCCTGAAAACTCAAAGACAATTCCTGATAAAATCGGAGCGATTTCGATTGGAGGAACGAATCTGACAGTGAGTCGGCTGAGTCCCCAGCTGAGGCTTACGTGTTTATGTTTATTTCTTTCTTTGTTTGTCTGAGAACTGGGTGGCTCTTGTACTCGTAAGACCTCTGCGGTCTGTAGGCAAAATAATTTCCTACCCAAAGCAAATATTTATATGCTCATTTGAAAGGAACTTGGTGGGTTGAAGTTTGAAAGCAAGCTGACTTCATGGGAGCAGCGTAGTCTAGGCCAGGGAAGAAATAGAACTGATGACACAAGGAAACATCATTCAAATTCAGCAAGAGAAAATTTGAAGAGGGTGCCGAATGCAGTGGTTTTCAGATTGGGGAGCGGGGAGAAAGTACCCACAATCTGCCCCCTCCCCACAGATTCTAATTCCATTGTCCTGGGATGGGGTCCAGGCCTGGGTATTTTTACATCATTCTCCAGGTAAATTTATTATTTCGTATATTCCCTGGAAATAAGTAAATTTAACATGAAAGAGCATAACCAGAGTTGAAATGTGCCTTTTGATTCACAATGGATTAAAATTTATCTTTTCATGTTACCTTAAAAACTAGAGGCCCGGTGCACACATGGGTGCCCTGGTGGGGTCCCTCAGCCTGGCTTGTGAGATCAGGCTGGAACCGGCTCTCCAACATCCCATGGGGTCCCAGATTGCGAGAGGGTGCAGGCCAGACGGAGGGACCTCACCGGTGCACTATTGGGACCACAGGAGGCCTCTAGGGCATTCCAGCCCATCTTGCCCAGTCCCAATGGGCCAGACCCCAGCAGCAAGCTAACCGACTTATTGGAGCATCTGCCCCTGGGTGGTGAGCGTGCATCACAGGGAATGGTTGAAAGGTCGACAGATACTTAGCATATTAGGCTTTTATTATAAACTAGAGGCCCGGTGCATGAAATTCATGCACTGGGGGCAGGGTTGTCCCTTATCCCAGTCTGCAGCCTCTCCAATCTGGGACTCCTTGAGGGATGTCCAACTGCCTGTCATAGGATCGGGCCTAAACGGGCAATTGGACATCCTTCTCACAATCCAGGACTGCTGGCTCCAAACTGCTCACCTGCCTACCTCCTTGATTGCCTCTAACCGCTTCTGCCTGCCAGCCTGATCACCAGCTAACCACTACCCTGCCAGCCTAATTGATGTCTAACTGCTCCCCTGCCAGCCTGTTTGCCCCCAACTTCCCTCCTCTGCTGGCCTGGTCACCCCCAACTGCCCTCCCCTGCTGGCCTGATCACTCACAACTTCCCTCCCTTGCAGGGCCTGGAACCTTCCAATGGCTCTCCCCTGATGGCCATCTTGTGGTGGCCATCTTGTGTCCACATGGGGGCAGCCCTCTTGTGTGTTGGAGTGATGGTCAATCTGCAAATTACTCTTTTATTAGATAGGATAGAGGCCTGGTGCATGGGTGGGGACCGGCTGGTTTGCCCTGAAGAGGGTCCCAGATCAGGGTGGGGGTTCCCTTGGGGTGAGGGGCAGCCTGGGTGAGGGACCTGTGGAGGTTACAGGCCGGCCATGCCCCCCAGCGACCCAAGTGGAGGCCTTGGTATCTGGGATTAATCTATGTCTACAATTGAAACTTTGTAGCTTGGAGCGGAGCCAAACCTTCTGCTCGCTCTGGGGTGGCAGCCATTTCTGTTTGAAACATTGTAGCCTAGAGTGGAGGCCTAGGTCAGCAACGGCAGGCTGAAAGCTTGGCTTCCTCCGCTGCCAGGGAAACCCAAGCCTCTGTTCTCTCCAGCTCAGTGGCTGTCGGCCATTTCTGTATCTTTTATAATTGAAACTTTGTAACATTGAGTGGAGGCCTAGGGAGGCAGAAAGTTTGGCTTCCTCTGTTGCTGGGGAAACCCAAGCCTTCCTCCTGCTCTCAGTGGCAGCAGCCATCTTGGTTGGGGCTTATTTGTATAATTTGTTCCTGATTGGCTGGTGGCCGTGGCTGTTGACGTGGCTTGTGGGTGTGGTGAAGGTATGGTCAGATTTGCATATTATTCTGTTATTAGATAAGATAATGAAGAAATGTCTACATAGTTATAGGTTTTCTTAGTATGGTTAGGAATTGAGGATTTTTATCTTAGAAAATGTACACGATAGTGGATAACTCATATGTCAATAACATCTAATGGCGACAGCTAATTTCCCATGTGTTTTTGCAAAGCACATACTATAACTTACCTACATGTGCGCATGCATGCATGCATGAAACAATGCATCACTATTGATTTTTTAATCAGATAAGGAAAGGGAACAAATTGTCATCAGTAAAGTCCTTCCCTATAATAAAACACAAGGACATAAAGAGAAATGAACATTCGGAATCAGTAATAGGATATGAACACAATGACCTCTAAAATGCTATTTTTAAATTTCTTCAGGTCAATAATAGCCAAATGTTCTAACAGACTGATTTCTTAGTGACCCATGTCAGTTAACGAGGTAATGTGAGTCTTATACTAGTGAAAAAATCAATATTATAGTTACTAAATTGTATACTTACATTGTAAAATTTCTTCAAAGAAAACCAATAGAAATAGTTATATGTGTAAAATAAAATCAAAATATATCATTTCAAAAAATTATATGACCAGTACAAATTATGAATATTTGAAAATTAATAACAACACTTTAAGAACTAATTGGAACCCAAATATTTGCTGTGAAAGTAGACATTAGCCAGATAAATCACATAGGGACTTGCGCACTATGTTTTCTAAGAACAGGTCCATTTCTCTTCTTTTCACTTCAGGGTCCATTTCAGGAGTCAAAATGTATAAAAATGTATCTGAATCAGCACTGTGGTTAGCAAAAAATGTATTGGGCCAGTCAAGCCTGTATATATTTCTGTGGCAAACTTTGTACTGACTCAACAATTATCTAAACCATTAAAATGCTTTATGAAACATTATAAGTTGGTTCTCGGTAAAAGTATACTGTCTATAAAAATAAATACAACATCAATTTTTCCGTATGAGAATCCTCCCTATCATGTACATGTTACATAAAGATGAACTAGAATCATGCTGTTGTTTGTAAAAAGTGTGCATTAAGGATCTGGAGAATTTACAGTAAAATCAAATGATCACAAACTGGTCTCAACTCTTTTTTTAGAGTCAAGTGTTGTACACCCTGTGAAAATACAATAGAAGCGAAGATTCTGACCAGACTTGAGGAGCGAGGAAGCAAGATAACCTTTATAGAAATATTTAAGGGGGCATTGGAGAGTCACTTCATCTTAAATAATTGGGCCAACATGCTGGACAACATACAGAATTCATTAGAAAGCCACCCCTTACACTTTTCTATAAAGTTTACATTTAACACTTCTTAAAATTGGTTCATGATTTGCCATCTGCCCTTTGCTCACCCAGAGAGTCTGGGCAGGGGGGTGGTGAGCCAATGGGTGAGGCGGAGGGAGGTGAATCTTGTACCATGAGGTGGAACGCTCGTGAAAATAAATCTTTGTCTTTGCTATCACGGTGCCTGAAACATGCAGGGAGGGCCCAACACGAGAAGCGTCAGGGAAGGAAAACCCCGAATGGTTGTGATATGGAACAGTGAAACAGGTTATATTATAAAAAATATTAGTGTATGGAATATTTTGGATTTCATGTGAAAATTAAGACATAAAAAAATAAGCTTGAAAGAAAGTTACGAGAGAAAATCCATTCATGAGTTAATATTGACTGCAGCTGTCCTATAAATTGCACACGTGTTTATATTAGCACACATATCTACCCCCAGGTGGTAAGTGCACATCACAGTGACTGGTCGAAAGGTAGACAGCCAGACATTTAGCATATGAGGCCTTTATTATATATAATGATGAAGAAATGTCTGCATAGATATAGGGTTTTTTTTTAGTATGGTTAGGAATTGAGAATGTTTAACTTAGAAATCTTACATGATAGTGGATAACTCACATGCCAATAACATCTAATGGAGACACATCTACACAAGTATGATGCATGTTGTACATAGGATGACAGTGGATGATCACCAATGAATTGTTTCCTACCTGTAACTTAAATTGTTCCAAAGCTTAGTTACACTTTTATTAAAAAGAAGAAATTGTGACTATTCAAGTGACTATTTTCAGGGGAAAATAAACACCACGAAGGAGCTCTGGAGGCAACCTACAGCAGGAAAGACTCAACAGAGCCAACACTCCTGTTGTGTTTGAGGGGAAGGTCGGCAGGCTGGAGAAGCGACTGAAGCAAGAGGCCCCCAAAATCCCCGGTGCCGAGCTGGGCCAGAATGCAGGCTTACGGGGTTACACGCCTCACCGGGCCACCGCTGTCTGCCCTGCTTGGTTTCCTTCAACTTCAGCAAACCCTGGACTGCTCGGATGACACCTGTGTCCCATTCCACTCACAGGCCAGGAGGTCAGGTCCTGCCTCTCATCAGCCCACCCTCCATCTGCCCTTCCTCTCAGGCCTGGTGCTGATGGAGGGCCTGGTATTTTATTGGTTTTTAAATCTTTATTGTTGAAAGTTTTACATGTGCACCCTTCCCCCCCCCCATTGACGTCTCCCAGCCCACCCCAGCCTCACCACCCCCAGGACTTCCCCGCCCCCTTGTCCATGTCCATGGGTGATGCATATAAGTTCATTGGTTGATCTCTTCCTACCCACCCACCCTTCCCTGCCTTCCCTCTGATATTTTTTAAATTCACCATTTTATAATGACCTAGAGGCCCGGTGCACACAATTTGTGCATGGGGTGTGTGTCCCTCAGCCCAGCCTTCACCTTCTCCCAGCTGCTCATCTGCCTGTCTTCCTGATTGCCCCCCTAACCACTTCTGCCTGACAGCCTGATCATCCCCTATCACTCCCCTGCCAGCCTGATTGCCCCAAACTGCCCTCCCCTCCAGGCCTGGTCACCCATAACTGCCCTCCCCTTCAGGCTTGATCACCCCCCCACTGCCCTCCCTTACAAGCCTGGTCCCTCCCAACTGTCCTCCTCTGCTGGCCGTCTTGTGGTGACCATCTTGTATCCACATGGGGGCAGCCATCTTGTGTGTGGGAATGATCGTCAATTTGCATATTACTCTTTCATTAGATAGAATGGTGCAAGAGCAGGCCTTCCTTCCCCCAGCTGCTGGCACCAGCTTCCCTTTGGCACCCAGGACCCGGGCTTCCCTCACAGCCCCCGGCGTTGTCTGGAAGGTCATCCGGAAGGACATCTGGAAGGATGTCCAGTCTAATTAGCATATTATGCTTTTATTATTATAGATGAAAGAATAATTTTTAAAGGGCTAAGTCATAGAAATTTGAACTCAAAATACGGTGGGGGCAATGTTGGATAATAATAATTTTTTAAAAAGCAGTGTGCTGCTTCCTGAAGATGGTTCCTCTGAAGAGGAACTCATCCAAACCAGCGTGACCGGAGATGTCCTCATGTTTCAGGGACTGAATTTGTAAACGTCCAGGGTCATTCTACAACAGAAGTCCAAGGGTGCCTCCTGTACGACCGGATTGAATGTTTCAGGGCCATGTATCAGAATGATCTTGAAGGAGCAGACAAGTTCATTCGGGTTTGAATTGGGTTCGACGAGCACGAGACAAAGAAAACCATGGCGCCTCGGAGACTCCCCCATTTCTAGCATCTTCCGTCACCTGCTTCAGGTAAAATGGAGTTTTCTATTCTCCTCTGACTATTTTCCCCAGTAGGCGTGTTTCTGTGTGTCTGGTCTTTCCCGTTTAGAGGCGAGGGCAGGAATATCTGATTTTACAGCTGAGTGGATTACTCGGCCTCTGACCAGGAGACAGCAGCCGGCCCAGGGTTGATGTGAAGCAGACTTTTGCTGCCCTCTTTTGGAATAAGTGAGTGAACAATGGCCCCACAGTCTATGTACTTCGCTATTGTCTGTTCCTGCCTTTGCCTCACTGCTCAGGAAACAAAGAGCTAGAATGCAATTACCAAATGCCTTGTTATTTAAAAAAAAAAAAACTGGAGATTTATTTTAATTTATGAATGCCAAAAAAAATTGTTCTTTAGCATAGGATTAGTTAACAACATGCTGAATAAAATTGTGATTGCATTGCCTACAACAAATCCAGATTACAAGCTAACCTACAGACTAAAATAGCAATGTTTGTCCCCAATATGTGGGGTTTCATGGAACCTTGTAAATAGTGACAATTATGTAAATGGAAATTTTCAATATATAATAAAATGGCAACAGATTTAATTATTAAAATATTAGAAAAGCTTTTGATCTACCCCAATGAAAAATCACTGCATTTATTTTAGTTTTTTATGTATGTCTTCCCATTTTGGAAATAAGCCTGGAATTTACAGGTACTATTCCTGTCATTCACGGACCGTACACCAATGTTTGATGAGCCGGTAGGGAGTTTTAGAAGCAGGAAATTTCAGACAAAACTTAGATCTGACCCTACCAGTTACTATGCTCCCCTTCCTCCACCAGAAAAAAAAAATTGTCAACAAAAATGTCTGATTCCAGGTATTAAACTTTATAACAATAACTACAAACTACAGCTGACACTAAACAGAACAGAACAAGGTGGAGAAAATTAAATACATGTATATGCTTTTGCTGAGACAATCCAAACCCCACTGAATACAGTGGGGACCAAGTCATGTGATAGGTGAAATATGGTTATTTACCTCGGTGCATGGAACCCTTAGGAGGGACGTGTCTTGAAGATGTGATCAAATGAAGGACTACAGGTGATTCAGGGGAGAGAGAACCTACTGTTTCAGGAGGCTAGACTACACCACCAACAATGAGAACCCAAAGCAACAGCAAACAAAGCAATTAAGCAGACTAGTCCCAAATGTGGCCCACATCCTCATAATACATAAGAACCATTGTCTGTGTGAGAAAAACCTGGTGTTGAGCAGATTGAAAAAGTGGAGTTTTAGAAAAACGTATTTAAAACATTAAAATCTTCCGCTGTGCGGGACGAACTGTGTACAAGTTGTGGACAGAAGCCCTTGTTGTGATCATTTCACACAAAGAGGAAATTTCAAAACCCTTGGCTATCACACAGAGAGAGCTGGGGTCAACAATGTCGGATGTTAGCAGACATTCATGTATTTTACTGTGTAATTGTACGTAAGTGTAGTGTAATCCATAAAATATCCATGCAGTGTATATACGTTTGTTTCTAGTATGCAGAGGCAATATATTTTTGAAGAAAAGAAAGAGGGGGGAGTGATTGATGTAGAGGCAGGGTGGCCTTGAACAGGCTGTCAAGCTACAGGGGGAAGGCTGGGGTGGATGGGAGGCGGATGTTGGGGGAGATCAACCGAAGGACTTGTATGCATGCATATGAGCATAACCAATGAATGAAAGACACTGGGGCGGGGAGAAGGGCAGGTGGGGACATGTGCTGGGGGGTAAGGGAGGCTGGGGGGAGGATATTGGGGGGGAGGAAAACATATGTACTACTATTAAATATAAGTTATACTGTAAATAAAAGACATAAAAAAATCCAGTATACAGAATTTTATAATCAGTAGTCTTCATTCCCTTTTAGGTATTTTGGCACCTCTACTCACTCATATTGCATAATACTTAGATACCTAAAGCAAAATACTGTTAACTGGATTAGTCTTAATAATTATAAATATGTATTACCATTCAAGTCTTCCCCGTATTTTAAGATTGCATAAATGTTCATTCAGATACTAATATTCCAACATGACAAGCTATTTCAACACTGACACCACACAAAAATGAGGAGCCGGTGGACAAGGTGACATTTCTGGAAGTAAAGTTTCTGGATAACGTTGGGGCTGGAAGGTCATCGAGGCAATGAGACACAAACGAAGCTAAATGACAGGGCTCGTCCTCAGAGTCAACACTTCCAGGTGCATCTCCCCACATTGGATGCTGTCGAGTGAGCCTAGATCTGTAGATAAGCGGCTTGTTTGGTTCGGGGTAAGCAAATTCAATAGACTTCGTCTAGACACCATGACCTCACTGCATACATTTGTTCCCACAGAAGCCAGAATCTAATGAAAATTCCAAATTACTTTATTTAATAAGTGTCCTTAGCTATGCATATATGTTGCTTTTTCCTGCAGTCCTGGCAATGCTACTGTGGTGCTAGGAGCTTTCATTTTGCACTAAAAAAAGGGCAGAAAAATCCTGTGGTAGGAACATAACAAACTGTCTAGGAGTCAGCACACTCCTTTATTACTTTCTTGTGGCTGTTGATTTTATGTGAATTCACTCCTATCTATGAGAAGATGTGCAGTCTCACAGGTCCTGCAAGCTAAATTGGGTGACTGCGGGACAGATGTTATAACAGTTAACCAAGAACTGGCAAAAATAAGAACATAAGAAAAATCTCCCAATTTGCTTTCCTCTCTTTCTAATATGTGCACATGTCTGGGAGTGTTGCCTTGTTTTAAATTTAATTCAGCTCTTTGTTGCTGTTCTGTTGTGTTGCTGTCCTCTTATTGTGTTGCTGTCCTCTTGTGTTTCTATTAGGTTGGAGAAGGTTAACACTTCATGAAGGAAGTACAGGGAAAGATACAGGGAGGTCTTTAGAGTTAGTATTGAAACACCACCTTGAACGGCCTGGGCGAGTCTATTTGGAAGAAGTGCTGTTAGAAGAGGTTTAAGTTTAAAAAATTGGCTCTCAAAAGAAATTTCAATTGTTGTCCTGTTGATATTTGGCTCTGTTGATGAATGAGTTTGCCGACCACTGGCCTAAGGTGTCAATAACACACCTGAGAGAGACTTCAGCAGTTCCAGAGGAGGCCCGTGGCAGCAACACTCCACCTTAGTGACAGCAATTTCCTTAGGTTTGGGACACTCTTATTATCTCTTCGTGATAGGACACTGTGTGTTTGGGCAGCCTGTGGACACAGACTCTGTCGTTTGCGAATTTGTAGTGATGGAGCATGAGGAAGCCGCCGTGTAAGGTGAACCCTATTATTCTAATGAGGAAGTCCACCGTCACCTACTAACAGGTTCCTCTAGAAAGGAGGTCAGCAGGATGAGGTCTCATGCTTCAGTCCTTGGAAATAATAATGGGGACAAAAAGAAACAAGGGAACAACAGCCACTACTATTTGTTCAACCATTGCCAGACAGTAGACTAACTATGATGTTGACTAATCATAATAACAACTAACACCCAGGAGAGCACCAAGCAGATAAATTCCTCAATGAACGTATGTGCATTGTCAAAATTAACATACAAACAAATGACATCACTTTCATTAATTCCATTGAGAAAATTAAGACTCAGGAAGGTTTAGCAAATTGTCTGAGACTACACAGGTCGTAAGTGGAAAAGCTAGGAATTAAGACCAGTCTTCCTCATCTCAAAACCCATCTCCTAAGGAAGTCTGGCCCACATGCTGCTCCCAAGGTTTCCAGTGACCAATGTGAACATTTAAAAGTATCAGTGCGCCCATCCTGTGTGACCCACGCCGGCTAATCTCTGATGTCCTGAGCATTCAGTGACCTAAGCAGCAGATGACTGAATATTGGACACCCCACTTTCTCAAAGTGTTCTTCCCTTTTCCACCCAGTGGGGTGGTTCCTTGAAGGACATGGTCTACAGCAAAGGTGGGATGTGCCCACGGTCATAATGATGGACATGGAGTGTCCTGGAGAGACCATGGGGATTCTTTAAATTAGAGCTTCAAATTGGAAGCAATAGTCCAACCAAGCCAAGTTCCTTAGAGATGGAAAATGCCTCCCTGTTCCACCCCACAAATTATGGCCAAAGTATTATGAGTACAATTATACTAGGAGAGCTTTGTGGGCCCGTTTGTTCCCTGATATCCTGGTAGCTTGAATGGGTCCCCACAAGAGTTAAGGTCAACTCTGGCCTGAAAGCCGCTTTCATAGGGGACAATGCTACCTTGATATACACATGTCACCTGGGCTTTGGTCTGCTCTAAGGTGCATATTGGGAGTATCTACTCATATGCAGCTTCCTTTTATAAGTAGACAAATGACACCTATCACTGGGAATAGCTAACATGTAAATAACACAAAAAAAATACTGACCTAGATCCTTAATATGAAATCCATTTGACGTAGGTGCTGATAAATGTGTACTGGAAATTCATTCAATCTTTGAGATTTGCAGTATGTAAATTGTCTTCTACATGGCATATCTCCAGAAAAGTTTCATTTTTGTTTGAGAAAAAAATCATATTCATTATCAAATAATATCAACTAACCTCTGTCACTTAGTATTGTTAATTAATCATTGACTAATTTTAATAAAAACACTATTAATGATGACCAATGCCCCACTATTAACAGCTGATATGGAAAACAGCGGTAACTAATAATTCTTAGTTACTTAATGTGAAATACATTGGACACAATTGCTGATAAATGTTTCCTGGAACAATTATATGATCTTTGATTTTTTTATGGCATAAATTGCCTCCTCGTGGCATAGTATGTCTTCATAAAATTATTCTATTCTGAGAGAAAATTGTCCTGATCATCAAATAGTAATCAATCAGGTTTTTGTTCATGGAGTGTAAAACTGTGTGTGCCTTGAACTCACTTATTACATTAGTACTGGACTTTGGTCTATTTATCTACCTATAGACTCCAGAGGACCCCTTTCATCCAGAATTGCTGAAAATGCAGAATTTGATAACAATTTCCAATTCCATAAAATTATGAGGTGGGTTGACCCATTTATTTATCTCAGGTTGAAGAATTACTCTTTTAACTGACTCAAATTGATGTCATGGTGCCAATTTGGCACTAAACAATGCTTTTATTTTAAATTAAATCATGTTTATTGAGAACCTTCTTTGTACCAGCCACTGTGTCTGATCCTAGACACATAAGGATAATCATGGAGCCTGGTGCAGAGCTGGAAGACTTAGTAGCATTTAGATGCCTTTTAAGTCGATTTTTTGAAAGTAAGTATAACGTACATATAAAAATGCAAAATTCTTATGCATAGCTCCGTGAATTTTTACAAAGTGACCATACTCTTTCGATCAGCACTTGGAACATAGAACGCATCATTTCCAGCCCCTGACACACCTCTCACGTTCCCTAAAACTAGTCAACACTGCTCTGGTTGACCACACTCTAGAAGGTTTTCCCTCATTTTCACCTTTGTAGGGTGCACACTGAGGGGGAACCAGGCCTGCAGGGGAGGGAGGGTAGTTGGGGGCGGGGCAGACCAGGTCAGCAGGGAAGGGCAGTTAGGGCTGATGGGGTCGATAGCAGAGGGCAGTTGGGGTTGACCAGGCTTGTAGGGGAGGGCAGTTAGTGGCAACCAGGCCTGTAGGGGAGGGGGCAACATCTTACTTTAGAGATGCATCATTTTCTTACACGTGCTTGTAATCCAGTCATTCTTACTGTTGTATAGAATTTCATTTAATGAGTAGTTTGTAAATACTTTTTACTGTAGACAGAAATTTGGGTGATTCCAAGTTTGAGGTCATCATGAATTGTCAGGCTATGAATATGCTTGTTTTCTTCTTCTGATGCACGAGGTATGTGTTTCATGAATACGTACATTTACCAGATCACAAAGTCCCACACATGCCTAGCTATATGAAGTACTGCCAAACACTTTTCTAAAGCAGTTGTATCCACTTACAGTTCCAAGTGCTTATGGACGTTTCACTAACTTCAAAGCCCCAACAACCCTTGTGACGATTGATCGTCCCATCGTAGACATGCTGCTGTGTAGCGGCGTCTCATCGTAGGTTGCGTGTCCATCTTCCGGGTGACGAATCACGCCGAACACTCATTAAGATCTGCGTGGGCCACTGGGCTAGCCTCTTCTGTGTCTGTTCAAGTCTGTTGCCATGTTTTTTCTACTTGTGTTTTTAAATAATTCTTTATTGTTGAAAGTATTACATGTCCCCCTCCAGCCTGCCCTGCCCCCCACCCCAGGCATTTACCATCCTCTTGGATTATGCATATATGCATAAGGTCTTTGATTGATCACATCTCACCCCCCACCTGGCCTCAGTCTTATTGATTTTTAGGAGTTCCTTGTATTTTGTGGATATGAGTCCTCATGAAATATATACTTCAGACCCACCCGCAATGTGAGAGCTTGCTGTTTTACTCTCTTAATAACAAATTATTATCTCGTGATAATAGATTATCAATTACAAAGTTCATAATTTGTAATAGTCCAATTTTTCAAAGCTTCTTTCATGCTTGGCACTCTCTGAGTCTTTGTAAATATCTGTCCATCCCCAAGATCATTAGAGACCTTCTTTTTTTCCCCTAAAAATCTTTATTTTTCTAGTTTTGCATATTTAGAGCTGGCATGGATTTAGAACGTAGTTTAAGATCAAGGTTCGTTTATTTGATATAGATATTCCATTGGCCAAACACCGCTGCTTGAAAGATCACTCTTCCCCTCTGCCCCGCAGCGTCCTCCTTGTGTGGGGTCCACTGAAGGAGAGATGGGGAGGGGCCTGGCGAGGAGGGGGAGGCAAGAGAGGGCGTGGCCGTGGGCAGGAGTTGTTACTCCGGACAGTCACCTGGTTCAATAGCAGACTCTGCAGAATCTGCGAAGCCACCTTCTGCCATTTAGATGTGGGGGCTCGTCTGAGACGGCAGCACAATTAAGGGCCTTCGGTAACAGCCATCGTACAAGATGACTTACATTATTTGTAAATAAATAAATTAAATTCAGGACCAGATGAAGCCATCCTGGACCATGTCCGGTTACATGAGGTTTACTCAGCCGAGCTGCGCCGATTTTAAAATATGAGTGAATTGATCCTACGCAAATTCTAAAACATAGCTTTAACTCAAAAATAGAATTTTAGAAAATTGTGAATGTCTCTTTTAATTCTGTACATGGTGTCAAAGTAGTTAATACTTTATGTCACCATTTCACAGAGCAGAAAACGAGCCGTATTTTCCATTTTCTAAAATGCTTTTTGTAAGGGATGAAGTACTTCCTTCATAAAGAGGAAAATGCAAGGCAAGGGTGACGTGTGTCATATTGAATGCTACGACAGGTTTTTGATCTGGGCAAACTCCAAGCTCAAACATACACCTGTACCTTTCTACCCAGGGTTGCCAAACGCTGGCAACTGCAAGACAGTGTGTGGGACACCCAGGTTTTCTCCTATAACACTCAAGGGGTCACAGGGCAGAAAGGTGGGGAGGTGATCCCTGGCAAGCAACTATTTCGCTAGATTCCTGAAGAACTAAGAGCCCTGCCTACTGTTTCCAAGTTAATTGCTAAATATCAATTACAAAGCAGCCACTGTACCAGTCACTGCTGGATGCAAAATGTCAAGGTGTCAGAAATGATACCTTGAAAGAAATGAAATGTATGTGACTTGGTTTCTCCACATTGCAATAGCAATTCACTACCACCTCGCTCACCGATTCCATGGGCTAAGACATGGCCTGAACGGAAGTGTAGGTACAATGTTTCAATCCCTTGAGAGCAAAGAACATTACATGCCTCCGTCATACTAAACAGGCAACCACTGTTTGTTCAAAATGAAATGAATGAAGGCCTATCATTCGTTCTGCAAAGCAATTAACAGTAGTTGGTAGATTACCCCACAGAACCAGAAACAGTCATTGGAACAAACGAGTCATTGTCCTAGAACAACAGGGTGATGAGCTGTCCCAGACTCACGTGTCCAAAGAAAGCACAACATATTCAACTTTGAAAAACACACAAAGACCTCTGGTTTTTCTCCCCTGGTTTTTCGCATGTCTACGAAGAAGCAGGCGGGTTGCTTTGGAGATAGGAAGTAGAGAGGAGAGGAAATTTTCTCTGAACCAGGATGGGAGATGTTTTAGCTCTTAGGAAACACTGTGACCAGCCTCCATAAAAGCCTCCAGTGGAGATGCTTAAAGGCGAGCCGCTCCAGCCTTCCGCCGGGCAGCCAGTTGGGGGGCGAGAGGGAGGGGAGGCTGCGGGAAAGCTGGGGAGTCATGTGGTCCAACTGTAAAACAGAAAAATTGCATGTAATTATTTTACAGGCTGCGTGCGACGCTGTGAAAGGAAGAACTAATGACGGTGCACTCAGCTTGTTAGAGCCTTTCCCGTCGGGGGAGCTCAAGGTCACAAGAAGTGCTGCTCACAGGAGTCCTTCTCTCCCTCTCCCCCGGCTACATCAGGGTACAGTGAGCCCTGCACGGAGGGGGTTAACGCTGCAAGGATGTTTTTCAATAATTTCTGTGCCCAAAGCCGGAGACAGAAGCCTGGCCATAATTCTCCCTGACTTCCAGCATCCTGTATTGATTGATTAATTATTCCACCAATGAACTAACAGGTATTGACCTTATCTGGTTGAGTAGCATTTAGCCAAAAGTCAGTAATCTACATCGATCACTTAATGGAACATCAAAGCTCAGCCTTCTGACAGGTTTATGTCATTCAGCAAAAACCTGTCTATGTTTTGCTGACACCTTGACCTTTTGCATCCAGCAGTCTTGACAGGAAACGAGAAGCAATGACAAAATTAAATCTTGGAAATAGTGCTTTGTTACGCAAAGGGAAGTTCTTCTGGGATGATGGCAGAGAGCTTTTGCTCAGACCCCACCGAGGACTTCTCGCAGTTCCCCGCGTGCTGGCCACACAGGACATCCTGCTAAAGCAGGAAACTACCCATACATGAGCCCTGGGAGGACCAGCACGACAGCAGAGCTCTGCAGAGGGGCCACCGAACAGGCCACATTCTCCAGGGGGAGGTCCCTGTAGCTAGGACGTGGGCCAATGGTTCTGAATGGGGAGGGCCCGGTGCTGTCTGTCCTTGCCCACGCTGGGTACCAGAACCCTGACTCCAATATACAGACAGATCTATTGATCCAACCAAATGCCTCTGCATCTACTCTGAAGACTAAAAGGGTTTGTTACATAAACAGCAGAGGGGTCAGGTGAAGATATCTAAGTCACCTTTGCAATGATAATGATACCCTTTGAGATCAGATGCGTGTCCAGTGACTATGAGAAGTGCCCGGTAGATTCTTACTGTGCTCCATCTCCTCCTCACAAAGGAATCGGTGAGGGGACCCTTCACAGGCAGGGCTCCGGATGTCTCTAGAAAAGTCTCTTCTGTGGCTCTAAGAATGCTTCCGGCACAGGAGGCCTGGCTGCAGAAGGACGCCCGCCTCCTGCCTCAGAACTCTTTGAGTTTTAGCTGCGGCTCCTGCACTTGGCTCGATCGCCCAGGCTTGCCTTCTGGGAGGCCTTGCTGCCTTCCCGCAGGTTGTGATGACGGCACTACCCAGGCAAGGCTTTGCCACAGTGCAGTGCCCCTGGTACCTCTGCCTTTAAGGCTGACCCTCCTCCTAAGACGCTGTGGAGCCAAATGGCGGGCTGCTTGGCTTTGGAGCCCTTCAGCATTAAACGTCCTCTCCTGCTTGGAGTCCCACGGACAATGCTTCTCACAACCTGAGTGGCATTCTCCGTCGTCCTCGGCGGAGCCTGGCATGCCTCGGGGTCTGGCTTTGGAGACAAGCCGAGAGCTGCGTCCGCAGACAGTGGGGATAAGCTTGCCCATTCCGTGACAGTCTAAACACCAGGTCTGCATCCAGGACTTCCGGTTTATTCATTAAAACTCAAATCTCCTCTTACCGATAATGCTGTTCAAAAATTGTTGAATATTTTCCACAACGGATCTAGTAACCACTGTCTATGATAAAAATAGTGACCAGGTTTCAGCCTGGCTTCTGATGCTGCTATTATTATTTCTTTAGTGCTAAGTTGAATTTGATCAGTTCCCTGGTCAGTAAAACGTGGAGGTTAGCCTAAGAGAGATTGAAGGACTATTTCATCGCTCACGTTCTATTATGTGCTGCGACTGTTAATCGGTAACCTATTGCACAATACGTTGGTAGGAAAGTGCACCAGAAAAAAGAAAAATACCCAGCCGGTGGGCTCAGTGATTGAACGTTGACCTATGAACCAGGAGGTCAGGGCACACGCCTGCGTTGCAGGCTTGATCTCCAGTGGGGGATGTGCAGAAGGCAGCTGATCAATGTTTCTCTCTCTCTCTCTCTTTCCCCCTCTCCCTTCCTCTCTGAAAACAATAAAAATATTAAAAAAAAAAACAATAATATGCTGGAGAAGCTTTTCCTCCCAGTAAAATGAAATCAGCCAAGGCAGGAAGTAGGACACACATGCCACACTAGCCTCAGACGGCCACACAGAGTATCTGATGGATTGCCTCAAGGTCAATGTCTTCGGAACTCAAAGCCGGTTTCCTGGAGAACCTGACCCAACAGGAACAGCTCATGTGACGTCACAATCATGAGGGGAAACAAAAACCCCAAACACTCCAAACACCCCAGACACCTGAGGAAGGACAGAGCTTGGATCGCACCCAGGCCTTCTGTGCGCCCTCGGCTCACGGACCGAGAATGAGTGAAAACCTTTTATGGGTAGTTTTCACATTTGACTGCTCTTCCCTTTAAATTCCAAGTGATTAATGCAAGGTAGCCAGGAAAAAAAAAGGCAACGATTTTTTTGTTATGATTTTGTAGTGTGTATGATGTATTTTGGTCTAAAATTAGTTCTTATTTTTGGCCAAGGTATGCATATTAATAATGACTGTTGAGTGACATGTTAGTCACTTGTTTGGATTTTGCATCCATTTTGTATAAACCAGAGAATTTCGTCTCCATATACATTTTGCTGCACAGTATAAACAAGTCCATTGAATTTACATTAATGCTTATTTATCTTCATAAGATGCATAGAGACCCTGTATGCTATGTAGAAGATACATCTGCCTCCTGGAGAAATAAAGATGAGATTTACGTTCCATAAAACACTAACCCTTGAATTTCGTAATTTGAAGAAGAAGAATATGTTATCTTTTCGGTAAAACAAGTTAGCAGAATAAGTCGCTGTATGATTGGGCAGACCTTCTGCCAAGCAGATTGGAAAACAAGTGTATAAAACACCGGTGAGTCAAACCAAATTAAGTAAACTCATTCTAATGGAGAAATGTCTAGAAGTCAAGTTGTGGAAGAGCATGAGGACCCAGGAATCTAAATACATGAAGTCCGATGACGGAGACTCCCATCCTCCACAGTGGCCGCACCCCCTGCACCCCGCAGCGATGTGTAAGAGCTCCCGTTGCTCCCCAGGCCCGGCTGCCCTTGGGGGCATCAGCATGTTGGGCTTCCGCAGTCTCACAGTGTGTAGTGGTTCCTCGCGTTTTAATTCGCAATTCTCTGATACCAGGTGACATATGGCTCTTTCCCTATGCTGCCTTGCCATCTCTGTGTCTTCTTTCATGAGGCACAAAAGTGGTTTTTTACATCGTGAATTCGCCCTTTGGAAGCGACTGGTTCCCTGAGGCACGCAGATCTTTACAGTGTGGACTAAAATGACATCAGGATTGAGCAAAAAAAAGGGAGTAAGATGATTAAGATTCCAACTCAGGAGGGACTAAAGCCATGGAAGAACTCGGAACATGTCAAGTTCCTTAAATAAATAAAAGTTTATTAAACTTTAAATAAGTATGCCTATGTTACAAATAATAAAAGCTCTCTATACTTTAAAATAAAATAAAATAAAATAAAATAAAATAAAATAAAATAAAATAAAATAAAATAAAATAAAATAAAATAAAATATGGACCTCGTTCCTTTACCATCTGAAAAACTGACGTCTGTTAACCTCCCTCCCAGTCTTCTCAGACAAACATCAAGCTGGTCATGGCAAATGCTGGGCTCTCAAAATCCCCGCTTTCTCCTCAAGGCTCACATTTTACTCTTGGAAACTTATACTGTCCATGGTTTACCTTCGACAAGATTTTCCCACCTACTTGCCAGGAAATATGTGTCCAATAACCCCTATATGAATAACCATAGTTGGTCATTTTTTTAATTTAGAAAAAATATTGATTTTTAGAGAGAGAAGTGGGGGGGGGGGGGGGGGAGAGAGACATCAATTGGTTGCCTAGCGCACACTTCCCCGACCAGAGACCAAACCTGCAACCTGGGTGTGCGCCCTGGCCGGGATCGAACCTGCAGCCTTTTGGTGTGCAGGACCAGGCGCCAATCGGCTGAGCCAACGGCCAGGGCTCACTTGCTCTTTAACGTAGAACTGGTGCTTCGGGGGGACGGGGCCAGTGAAGCCACCGTGTGCGGAACTGCATGGCGCTCTCCCTGGAGGGGACCGTGCTCGCACACTGCACCAGATGCTGCGCGCACTTTCCACCTCAGCATGAGAGCATGCCAAAGGCAGCTGACGGGCCACACTCACTAGCATTCATGTGTATGCTGCCTCGCTGGAAAGTTACGATGGTTTTTAATTTTCACCGTGAGGGGACGGCTGTGAGAAACACAGGGATGGTGCAACAGTTCCCCAAGATCCTGAAGGCCATCTCACCTCCACGCCCGCCCCCACCCTCACCTCCTACCCCCCAGATTCTCATTGGCCAGTAGAAGCTTTGCCAATTCAATCTCACAGTCTAGATTCTCTCTGCACAGCTCAGTCCCCTCTTTGCCCCTTTCAAAGGTGTGATTCCTCCATAAAACTTCTCTATTTCTGGCTCAATGTCCCAATATTTTAGGAAACCCTAAGTTTGGGGTTTAACAGCCTTCCTCCAGATTAAAAAAACAAACAAACAAATAGTTCACGCAAACAGTTTCTGTGCTGAAGGCTGTCGGGTTTACCCACCCTCGGTTTTGCACAGTGAAAGGGGCGTCATGTCTCAGAACTATTGTATAAGGAGTTTGGAGCTTTACACCCTCTAGACGCGTCTCGAGGCTCCCTGGGATTTAAGAGCCAGCCTTGAAAACTGCTGCTACTGGGTGCTTTCACCTCCTGGCGACAGAGGGCTTGAGGAGCTGCGGAAGGGCGTACCCCCTCATTCTAGACAAAGGTACACACACACACACACACACACACACACACACACACACACAAGCTTTACATACAGTCTTCGAGGTCCATGGACCATCATGAAGCCACCGCAGACACTGGGTATGGTCAGCCCCCCTGAGACCATGGCTTTCCTGGCTGATCAGGTGGAATTTTCTACCGTAGAATTAAGAGGAGCTCTACAGCGCAGAGCCTAGTTTAAAACACAAGATTCTAGTGTCGAAATATGTGGGCTTGTTAGCAGTGAGAACTACACAACATCATCTATAAATAACTAAGATGAAAATCATTTAAGTGACAAAGATACAACCAAGGGTTAGGATTTTCGAATTCCTCAAAAAATTCTTATTTCTGCCCCTTTAATGTCTCCTCTGCTGAGAAAGCCGGAATAAATTACGAATAAAGACTGTTTTAATGTTGCTGCTGTGCTTGGCCTTACATGAGCTGGGTGGGTGGTGCCCCTTTCTTGGAGAGCTCCGTTGTGCTGCTGCCCGTCGTACTCAATGGCAGGGCGTGTGAATGTGGGTTTTGTACATTTCTGTGTCGCTGCCGGGCCCTCGGGAGTATCCCCGGTGACAGCAGCCTCGAGTCAGCCTCCAACGTGCACAGGGGTCGGGGTGGCATTCAGGCTGGTGTGGGAGCTCTGGGCTCACTGAACCCAGAGACCATTATCGGGATCTGCAATATTGTTTTAAAGATATATTTCACTGAATTTTTACTGAGAGGAAAGGAGAGGGATAGAGTTAGAAACATTGATGAGAGAGAAACATCGATCCTGCACACTCCCTACTGGGGATGTGCCTGCAACCAAGATACATGCCCTTGACCAGAATCGAACCTGGGACCCTTCAGTCTGGAAGCCGAAGCTCTGTCCATTGAGCCACACGGGTTTTGGTGAGACCCGCAATTTTACAAAACTACCTGTCTGGCACAGGGTTTTACTCCTACATATCGACACACATGCCTCAGAGGTGCATTCCTGCGGGGGGGCGGGGGGGCTTTTTAGCACCTCCCTGCGCATACACTGCGCTTCCCGTTCAGCAAGGTCTCTCCGTGGGTAACCCACCGAAGGCAAAGCAGGCGTTTCTGGCGGCCGACTTGCCTGTGCAGCTCACAGAGGAGCCTTCCTCACAACGGCGCCTCCCGACTCTGCTCGCCCCGAGTGCGGTGCCCAGTGTCCATCGCCGCTGGTTGCCATAGAAATGGGCCAACAAATGGTTTTCAGATCTTCGTTCGTGGACTAGCGTTACAAATGATGTAGACTTCGGAACGACTGCTTGCCAAACACATCACGCTTGCCACAGACGCCAAAAAGAGTTCACCCTTGGAACGATGTTCGGCGTTGGTGGTGTCGTTTCCACTACTGACAAACCCGCATGTTTCCGGCCAGGGACCGCCCGTGCAGACACGGAGGAGACGGGGCCACCTGGCCCGGCGGGACGCTGGGTGGGGTCTGTGACGGGGACACAGCTGGCGAGCAGCCCAGCACCTCACGTGGGAGGGCCCCCGGCTACAGCGTGTCGGGAGCTCCTGGCTCTTCCCGGTGCGGCGGGAAAATCCAGCTCTCCCTTTAAATAAAACGGGACATTGAGGAAAAACTGTCTACATCTCTCCAAAACGTAAGAAGAAACGCTAGCCGGGCCACGTTAATGTTGTTAATGGCTTTAAAATGCATGCATGCTCTTAAGTAGTAGTGGTGCCATTGTGGGTCCTTGAGAACTAATTGCTTCTTAAGCTATTCCAGAACATTCTGTGTCTCTAACATAAATCTAGCGGGGGGAGCTCTTCTCCTGCTCGCTTCCCTTCTGCGTGCTGTGGTTCTCATGAATAATGCATCCGCCACCCATTCGCAGCCCCTGCTCATCGCCCTGGCAATGCCAACACAACCCGTGAGAGCCGCACCCGCCGGAGTCCCGTCCACCCGTGTGCCCCTCGGAGCTGGGGCCCTTTCTCCGGCTCCAGACCTTCCTTTAGCCATTGCCAAGATCCATCTGCGTGTTGGTGGCATTCCTCACATGGCAGCGATGACACCTACAGCGGGTTTTCCCAGCATCTCTCCCTCCAACGTGCCGTAACAGGAGAGCACCCCGCTTCACTTCTAACAGGCTGGGGCCATGGACCAGGTGGCACGGGGGTCGGAGGGGCAGTAAGGGGGGTGGGAGGGGCAGTAATGGGGGAGGGAGGGAAGTGAGGAGTGCACTGGCAAGGAAGGTAGAAGGGCACTCAACCTTCCCAATTCCCTGACCCTTTCCTACAGTTTCTCATGGCGTGGTGACCCCCAACCATAAGACTATTGTCATCTAAGACTCATCTCGTGTCCTGAGAGCACGAGGGTTCTTTGAGCCCCGTCACATTTCAACCTGAGTTTGCCAGGGAGCTTCATGTTCCTCCTCCTCTCGGAACCAAATCTGCTGGGGGACCTCGGGGAGAGGGCGCCTCGGGGCGCAGTGGGACAGAGCCTGCAGGCACGGAGGGTGCGTTACCTGTGACACTGACCTCGATCCAAACCTCGCGCACCCTTCCAGCAGACGCTGCTGCCTCCACCTGGGGGTTAGGTCTTGGGCAGAGCCAGGGCTCCCACACCAGCCTGAGTGCCACCCCGACCCGTGTGCACGCCGGAGGCTGCTATCACCTGGGATACTCCCGAGTGTCCAGCAGGGACATAGAAATGTTCATTCCGGGCCCCCGTGGGGGCCTTGCCCGCCTCGGTTCATGTCGGGAGCTTGCCACAGCCCGGGCGCCCGTTATGGAGCATTTCAAAGGCAAGTTCAGGACATGCAGCAGGCCCGGCAGGAGTATGTCCTTTCAGCACAGCCGGGCTGCGGGCACAGAGCACAATGGGCAGCTGGACAATGGGCCCGGTGAAAGGCCTTCGGAGGAGATCTTTGTGCCCTCCATTGACATCAGCGAGGCCCCGGGTAATGGGAAGAGACAGGCAGCAGATTGCCGCCCACGGAGGCCGGGCCGGAGGCAGGAAGGGGGTCGGCCACGCGGGCGCCTGGCTGTGGCCGCAGAGCCTCTGAAGAGCAAAGGGGCGACTGTGAGTTCGCCGCTCTCCCTTCCAGCCATCAGCCAGGAGCAACGTGGAAAGTGCTTTCTCTTCTAGTGGCTCCCTCACCCCGCACCCCCCCCAATCCCCACCCCACCGTGAAAGCCGGTCAACCGGGATCCAAAGCATTGCCTTTTCAATGCATCCTGGCGAGCCGATAAAGATGCCACACGCAGATTACGTGCAGATCGATGGCGGGAGCGGGGTCAGCAGGCCTCGGGGAACTCAGATCGCTCACCGTCGGGGGCGGGGGGAGGGGGTGTCTGTCCATAACAAGCTGTGGGGCTCAGCGATGCTCTGCTCTGGGCAAAGCCCTCCAGCTCCCCAGCTTCCTTAGGCAGCTCGGCGGTGTGGTGGTTCACGGTGGTGCCATCCCCAGATGGGCCGAGGCAGCTTAGCTCGGCTGTCCGGAGGGCCCACAAGGACACCGTTAATATCCGGGAAACAGGCAGACAGCTGCGATGCTAATGTCCAGTCATCCTCACATAAGCTGGGGACAGGATTGATTCGAAAGAGTCGATTCCTCCGCATGATCATTGATGACATGGAAAGCAACAAAGGAACAAACAAGAAAAGCAAAAACTCACAGACACAGACAGCAGTGTGGCGGCCCCCGGGGGGGCGGGGGCCGGGGGCCGGGGCAGGAAAGAGGACAGGCAGAGGGGGTGGGCAGATCCATGGGGCGACGCCAGTCGGTTTGACTTTGGGCACTGGACACACCACGTCAGAGACAGGTGATGTATCAGAATCGTACACTCGAGACCTATGTCATTATATGAGCCAGTCTCACTCCAATAAATTCAACTGAGAGAGAGAATGCTGAAAAACAAATACAAACAAGATTCTTGAATGTCCGCTCTGCCAGCCATTCCCCATCGGTCGGGGCTGTGTTGGCATCGCCGCCCCCCCCACCCCCCCGCACACAGTTGAGGGCCGAGGAGCCATGTTTCTGTTTGAAAGACAAGGGGATGAGATGCTCGTTCTGTGTTGCTCTGTGGCCACCACGCATGTTCATTCTTTGAAAATACTTAGCAGCGTGCCGCGCTTTTGTTGTTCTCCTGTTCACTGCCAAAGGGCAGGGGAAATGATGACATTGCGTCCAGGACGCTCGGGGGTGAGGGTGGGGGGAGGGCAGAGAAAGGGGATAGCCAGGCTCCCCTGAGCCAAGTCCCAGCATCGGTTGCAATGCCCGGGCTGACACCCGGAGTTACACCAGCCGGGCCTGAGGCTGCGGTCGGGCATTCTCCCTCCCGGGGCTCCAGGTTCCTCATCAGACACATCTTTTCAACTGGACGTTTCCATCTTCAGATCTAAGAGCACGTGTCATTGGAGAGACAGCCAGCCCAGTCTTCCACGTTCAATCAAGAGAACGGCCGTGGCTTTCAGACCCTGTCTGGCGTGGCGTGTGCTCTGAAGAGACACGGGCTATTTTCCTTCTTGCATATTAAAGAGATTTTATTAATACGAGCCCCCTTGTCTAATCCATTACCTGCTAATAGCCTCCTCTGTGATTAACCCAGAGGTCTGCCATAATCACTGATAATCAGCTGTTATTAGAAAGCTCTCGGCTTCCAAGAGCACCCCTGGTTTCCTTCACATCCGCCGGCCACTGTGCCTCCTGCCCACCCTCCCAGGACGCGCTGGTCTCGGGGAGCCGTCGGGGCATATGGCGCTGTCCTCCTCTCTGGGAGGAGAGGACCGATGTATTCCAAATGGAAAGGACTTATCAGATCCAGACGGGTCTCCGCCACACCTGTAAGATAATGCGGACACACAGCGCTAATCGAGTCGCAAACAAATGTCCCTCTCCTGGAGATGACAGATGACCGGCTTCGCGGAGCAGACCTCTCCTTATCTGATTTGGTTTAAAAATGATAAATACATCTCCCTCCATAAATCTGAGAGCGAGCCAGGAGTCCCCATCCGCCTAATCGAATCAGAGCTTATGCGATGCAGAGAGATAAGGACACATTAAACAAATGAGGGGTCTTACGTTGCGGGCGTGGGGGGGAAGCGGGCCCTGGAAGAGAACAGGGGGAAACAGGAACACTCAGGCCAGACGGAGGACCGGAACTGAAATGCGATTAGTGGAACTCTGCATCTGGGGGGTGAATCTCTGCCCGAAGCCCCCGTTTCACGGTGGCACACATTCGGGCCAGTTTTGTATGATTTCCTGGGACATTCGCTCCTCGCTTGGAATGAAGCCCTGTGTCACTGACCTGTCCCTTCCGCTCGGGGCCTGGGTGTTTCCGCACATGTCCATGGAGTCGGTCCTCCTCTTTTCAGGGGAAACGCCGCCAGTCTCCTAAGTGTCTCCACGTCTCCCGTGGCCACCACTGGCTTCTGCCTCGGCGGGTCCCCCCCCCCCTGACCGCCCCCCGCTCCGCCTCTGCTCTTGGCAGCCTCTGTTTGGTCTCCTGCTGGTCATGACTTCTGAGTTTCCACTTTTTAGTCAATTCTGCTCAAAGTCGGAAGCCGGCTCCTTCCCTGACCGTCTCTGTCCAAGCGTTCGCTTGGGATTCTGCTCTGGTTGTCACTCCGGACACACAGGAGCCACCAGGCCCCGGGGGACTTAGGAGAGCTGGGCTCTGTAGACAAGCAAGGAGGGTTCCGCTGGCGTTCCCAGACAGCAACACAAATGTCACTTGGCATCCGGGGTCCTGCAGCGGCCTCTCAAGATGGAGAAGCAGGCGCTGTCCTTGGCATCAGCGTGGCGGGTCTTGGCCTCGTTCTCTCTCTGGAGACTTTTCAAAACAGAAGTCCATCCCTGACAGCTCAAGTTCACACGCGAAACCGGGACTCCCTTCAGCTTACAGGCGTGTCCCGGGCACCTTTACTCTCCCAGGGATAACAGGATGAAAAGAAGAAATGAGGAGACGAGGAAATGTAGGTCTGAGTCAGCTCAGGCCTGGGGGGCGTCCTAGAGGCAGGAGTGACCACAGAGCCCAGGCCAAACTCTCTCACAGCTTCCCACATGCTGAGAATAAAACTCAGACTCCTCACGAACATCCATGAGGCCCCCCATGATCTGGGCCTTGCCAACATCTCCAACACGAAAGTTCCCTAGGCCAGACGGAGGCCGGAGCTGGCTCTGGGCCATAGGTGCCTCCACCTTACAGCCCAGCAGAGAGAGGAGGCTTGCCTGACGTTGCAAGGCAGGGTGGTAGCTGCTGGGCGGGACTGGGCATCCAGGAGGAGAACCCAGGGGAGGGAGAGGAGTGGAATCCACAGTGCCTGGAGCTACAGCCCCTGGGCACTGCCCCTGCGCTGGGAGGCACAGGCTGTCGGCGATGGGCACTGGAACTTGAGGTTAGAGGGAACTCACAGGCGCTCGTGCTGGCCGGGTGTTTGGGTTAATCGGTTCACATCAGAGTCCAGCTGCTCGGAAGGACCAGGAGCCCCCAGTGCCGAGGCTCACCTTCCAGGCTGGGCAGTGAGCGGAGTGCAGCGGCCGCTTCAGAGGAGACATGATTTCTCGCTTGCCGCAGGCCCCACCTCTTCCTCTGGCGTCTCTGGGTCTGAATTCAGATGCTGTGTCTGTGCTGTCCTCCCACCCTAGCTTCTTTCAGGCATTCATACCACCAATCTAGCCCCTAGAGATTTGCAAATATGCGTCGCCAGCCCTGGTGTAGCATGTTTCCAGACTCTCTCGGCCCGGAGGGGTGTCTGCACTAGCGCTTTCTGCAGAAGGATGGATCCTTCAGAACCTGCACCTCTAGATGGAGGGTGGGCCTCCTCTGTGAGTCTCTGCTCACAGCCCCGCTACAGAACAGCGGGCTGGCAGTCAGCAAACACTCAGCCCCTGCATGGCCCACTCCCCAGAGTTCCTGTGCCAACAAAGTCCTAACCACAAAGGCCTGGATAGCTCCGGTAATGACTATGGGGGGCTGGGTACCAATAGAAATCAAGCCCTTCCTTCCTCACATCGCCTCTTAGCTGAGTCTCTCCATCATTTGCTCAAGAATGCCACAAATATGGAAAGACCGCTGAAGCACCCGGAAATACAGCAGCAGGGACACAGGTGGGCAAATTAGGCTTACATTGCGCATATGCGGAAGTTTATTTTTGCATTACTATTATTACAGTATTGTTTATGGTATTATTTGTCTTCTCATTATTATTACTAGGGGCCTGATGCACGAAGATTTGTGCAAGAATGGGCCTTCCTTGCCCTGGCTCACTCCGGCGGGAGCCATCTTTCCACGTTCCCACACTGCCCAGGGGCCCTGAGTGGCTGGGGCAGTGCAGAACGCCTGCATCATCACCATGGTGATGACACAAGCATCCCACCCCCAGCTGCTCAGCACTTGAGTATGCAAATTAACCCACTGTGTTGGGTTAATTTGCATACTCACCCCTGATTGGCTGGTGGCATCTCGAAGGTACGGCCAATTTGCATCTTACTCTTTTATTAGTGTAGATTATTATGTGTCAGTATTTATGATTTAATTCTTAGGTGATGATGCTGGCAGTTTAACCTCTTTGCCCACCCTGGCCCTTACCTTGTCTTCCTGTGAAACTGGCTGTCGTCTGTGGTGCAGAAGACCAAGCTCAAGCCCTTTGGGAGCAGACCGGGTGGGAGCACATCTCAGGCTTTTGCAAACTTTGAAAAATCGGGCAGGATTGATCTGTCTGCAATACGCTGACCAAGAAATTCATAGACAGAAAACAAACCAAATCAACGTTGAGTTGTTTCTTAGCTATATCTTCTTAATTGTAGGCTTTTCATACATTTGTCAGTTCCCTCTGCCGCTTTTGGGGTTTTCCCATGCCAGAGCAGAGGAAAGGAAAAAGCAAAATCTCATAATCATGACTCACAGAAGCCCACTCCCATCCCCACAGGAAAGGAGAGAATCTGGGGGCTGGGGTGTAGCATGCCAGGATAACTGGATGCAATAGAACAGTGGTCAGTAAACTGCAGCTCGTGAGCCACATGCGGCTCTTTGGCCCCTTGAGTGTGGCTCTTCCACAAAATACCACAGCCTGGGCAAGTCTATTTTGAAGAAATGGCACTAGAAGAAGTTTAAGTTTAAAACATTTGGCTCTCAAAAGAAATTTCAATCGTTGTCCTGTTGGTAGTTGGCTCTATTGACTAATGGGTTTGCCAACCACTGCAGTAGAATCAGCTATTCATGAACTGGCCGAGTTATCCTCAAAGGAATGATGCTTCCCTCCTTCTGTGGGAACATTAGCAAGCACTCTGAGTGGAGTACACGTTGTAGAAGTTAGGAGTTCACAGGGTGGTAGCAATAGTGGAGCCACAGAACTGTGCGCACACAAACGGCAGGTGCAGTAGGCGGTTGTGTAAATGTGCCACCTTAATGATCTGTGCAGCGTGTTCTTCAACCGACAGAGAGGATGTTCGCTTATAATCTGGCAGCAGCCTAGGTCACAAAGCGGAGAGGCCTTAAACCACTGCGCTGGGCTTGACTTCATCAACACTCATTTAACCTTTGCTGGGAGAGCTGCAGGATCCATCATAATCTGGAGTTTCCATGGCAATCAGCCTTTACCTCAGGACTCAGACTCCTGGGCGTGCCTGGTTTCTCCCTGCCAATTCTAAATGAACCCTGCTGTTCACGGGCGACAGAGAGGATGTCTACTTGCTACTGCAGTCAGAAGTTTCACCTTGGTCTCCAAACTCCCGACTCCCGTGCCAGCCGTGAGCAGAAGCTTTCCATTGGTTGAGCTCTCAGAGTGTAAACTTCCATTATTCTGTGTGTCAAACTCCAAACACAAAACATGTGCAGCCCAGGATTTATTTATTTTAAAACTCTAGTCAGTGGTGCATGTACAGAAGTGCTCAGGGATGCAGTCTGGAAGAGACTGATGGGAATATCAAAAATTAAGATGGATTGATGAATGGCTAGCGGGAGGGTGGATATATGTGTAATAATGCAAACACAGCAAAACATTGACCTCAGAATGTAAGTAGTGGATATATGGATGGACGATAGACAATTCTTTCAACTTTTTGTATGTTTAAAAAAAATATCATAATAAAATCTGAAAGAAAAAAATTCACGTGAGGTAATATGTGAAAATATCTAACAACCGAAACACTATGGGCAATGACCAATCAGAGCAAACGTTGGCAGTTTAAACCAGCAGGAATAGGCCAGTTACCTCCATTGAATCACCCCTACTCTTGGTTCTGAAATCCAGGAACTCTCAGGGATGCCAGAGGTATCATCACAAGATGCCTGGCCCTGACCACTGAGGACCAACACAGCTATGGTGAATCAAGCGTGACTTCCTGTTTAATAAAAGAGTAATATGCAAACTGACCATCACTCCGCACACAAGATGGCTGCCCCCAAGTGGTCAAAGATCCTGCCCCCATGTGAACACAAGATGGCCGCCACAAGATGGCCTGCAGGGAAGGGCAGTTGGGAGGGACCCAGATCTGCAGGGAAGGGCAGTTAGGGGCAAACAGGCTGGCAGGGGAGCAGTTAAATATCAATCAGAATGGCAGGGGAGTAGTTAGGGGGTGATCAGGCTGGCAGGCAGAAGTGGTTAGGGGCAATCAGGGAGGCAGACAGGCGAGCAGTTGGAAGCCAGCAGTCCTGGATTGTGAGTGGGATGTCCGACTGCCCACTGAGATCAGGCCTAAATAAGCAGTCAGACATCCCTCAAGGGGTCCCAGATTGGAGAAGGTGCAGGCTGGACTGAGGGACCACCCTTCCCCACTCCCTGTGCACAGATTTCAAAAATAAAATTGACACCCTATGAGAGTACTAGGCAGAGAAAGAGAACGAGTAGTGTACACATACACAGGGTGTCCCCCCAAACGTATACACGCTTTAACCCCGGTACCCCGGTAGCTCAACTGATGCTTCTTCCTTTCAGATTGAATGTGTTGGGTTTCATAGTTGTTCAAAGTGTGTGTACATTTTTGGAACTCCCTGTATAGACATGTTTACAAGCAGATGTTCATTTCGGGAATGGGCTCACCCAGTTACCAAGGCCAGAAAGTCCCACCTGGAGAGCCAGGCCAGCCAGCAGTGTGATCCCGTCGAAGTCCAAAGGCCTGAACATCGAGGGGCCCATGGTGCTGAGTCTAGTCTGAGCCCAGAAGCCAAGAGCCAATAGCACTGATGACCGAGAACAAGAGAAGACGGTGCCCCGCTCCCACTGAAAGAGCAGGCTCCCTCTCCCCACACCTCTGGGCTCCACTCCTGCCCAACCAATTGGATAATATCCGCCACATAGGGGCGGGGCTTTCCTGACCCAACCCTCTGGTTCAGAGGCTCATGTCTTCCAGAGGCATCCCCACCCCCCATGTAGGGAGTGCCCTGGGCAAAACACTTGGAGCGTTCCTTAACTGTTTGTGGGCTAAATCCAAGGCGCCTGGCTATCCCTTTTGTTAAAAGCCTATGGGATCCACTCATAGCCTTTAGCCAGGAAATCCCAATGATAGAAATGTACAAAAACCAAACAGAGGTAGAAGCTGCTTTAATTAACAATGTTTCGGCCCTGACCTCTCAGAGCAATTAAGGTTGTTTACCAGCCTTCTGGGCTTCCTATCCACATCTTTCTATTAGCTAGATGGGGATGGGTTTCTGGCACCTTTGTATTTTTGGAATATAAATAAACTGCTGCTGTTTGGGTGTCAGATGCTGCCTCTCCCTCAGAGAGAACAGACATCCCACCCGGCCCCAGCTATTTTTTCTATTACTGCGTCTTTGTCTTCTATACTTTTATTTCTTAATCCCCAGCTCCTCTCCTCAGAAACTGGACCCACTCTCTCTCTCTCCGAGCTGGACGTGAAAAGGAGAGAAAAACACCCACACCCCCAGACTCGCCAAAAGTCATATTTCACCAGCTGCTGGGCACCCCTTCCACCAGGCAAGTGGACACATCAGATTGGCTATCGCAGGGTGAAGATAAAATTCTCCCCCTGCTAGTCTTTCCTCCTGAGCGCCCGGTGATAGGTAGCAGAAGAGAAACAGCTCTGGTCAGGGGTTTAGCTTCCCCATGATCTGATTATTCAAGTGGTTCCTTGACTTGTATGCAGGGACCCGAAGGGTCTCTGTCTGTGAGGAGCAGAAACATAAAGGGCGGAGAGAGAAGGAAAAGGAGTGTTTACGGTGAAGGCGGCAGAGTTTGCAGTGAGTCCAGCCGCTTGCTTCCCGGTCCCCTCCTCCATCAGAGAGGCGTGCTATCCACCACAAGAGGCTGGGTTCCGAGCGTTTCTTTGCCAACCCGTTTCTAGCATCCGGGAGTCAGGCAACATGGAGAAAAACGGGCCAATTTACACAGTGCGCAGCAAGATGCCATTCGCTCTCGTTTATTATAATAGGGATTTAAAAGGATGCTCACGAGCCATTTAGGCCTTTCAGTTAGTTGATCAGAACGAGTGGCTTTGCATAAGATCTACCCTTAAATCATGCAGCGCCTTGTGGCACCATTAAAAGCAAATACCTATCTCGATGCCCCTCTATCGGTTTATTTAACCCTAAGAACTGGAACCATTAGCTGCTCGGGAAAGGGATTCCCCCTCCACTTCAAAGCTCACAGGGTCCGGAGGGACACTGACATTCCAAGCTGCAGTCCCTGGGAGATGCCTCGGGCATGTGCCCCGGCGAGCCGATGGGGACGGGGGGCCTGCTCTCGCCACCACCCGCCTCCTTGTCACCGTCTCTGGTGACAGTGTGTGACCCAGCTCCGGGCACTCTGTCTGGTATAAGAGAGAAGCCGCCCACGGCCACTTCTGAGACAAGACACTGAACATAGATCCAGAGCAGCAGGGAAGGGGCAGCTCCGTGCAGCGGGCCGGTCTGCACCTTCAAGCCAGCCCTGGCCGGCTGCGCGCGGCCTCGTCCCTCCCTGGGGGAGTACTCCATAAAGAGGCGCTCACATCTCCCCCACGGGCCCCCAGGGACATCAGCACCACAGCCTGGGATCCCTTCGTGGCTCATGAACCGTTGACCTTCTGTGGACACAAGACCCAGAGGGAGGGGACTGTTTTTGCCCGCCAAGCACAGTCAGCGGACCTCTCCTGAGAGACCGAGACCCCGCTGCTCAGAGCATGAGGGGCAGGACCCACCTAAACCCCCCCCCCCAGAACCCAGGGGCTCCCATTATGGACCGAGCGTGCAGAAGACATTGAAGGGGCATGAGAATGCCCACTGGACTGCATCGCAGCTCCCATAGCATCGCTCTTCACGATCGCTGGTGTGGCTTTTGTCACAGCACGTCAGAGGTGTCTCTTTAACGAACAATCGCAGTCGGTTAGCCCTGGCCAGTGGGGTTCAGTAAGAGTGGCATTGTCCCCCTGCACTAAAGTGTCACCTGTTCAATTCCCAGTCAGGGCATACGCCTGGGCTGCGGGCTCGGTTCCCAGGAGGGGGTGTGCATGGGGCAGACACTGGCGAGCTCAGCCCCGGCCCAAAGAGTCCATGATCCAGGAGTGGAGGGCTGGGCCCGCAGCCCCGGGGCAGGCTGGCACGGAGATTATGGAAAAAGCATGTGACATTGACTGAAAGACACGTCGGATTAGGTATGGAACTGGCAGAGACGCGGCGGGGAAGGACAGCAACTACTGTCGAGGTTTGTCACCGAGACGGGAGATGTGGGCTAGTCTACGGGATCCCAGAGATTCTTCGAAATTGTCTGACTATGAGGAAAGCTACCAAAATAGAGGTTTTATTTTTAGTTTCTCAATAGGGAATGTCAACCCAGAGCTCCTTCACCTGCATATCTTTGCTTGGATGAGAACCATTTCCTTTCATGTTGTCCAGGAATAAACGTAATGATCAACCCTGCGTTGTTCTACCACACAGACCAGCTTATACCCACACCTTCCTCGGAAGCAGAAGGTGAGCTCCTTCTTCCCCGACATTGACATTCATGTCCCAATGACGTCGTGTGTGCAGGAAGCATGTCTCAATGGCGAATGTTTCCCCGAACCAAAGGGGCTCCTTCCCACGCAGAGGAATCCCCCATGGACATGGCATCACTCTAAAGAATGTGATAATGAGCTCTAGCCAGGCTGGCTCTGTAGGCAGAGCGTCAGCCTGCAGACAGAAGGGTCCCGGTTCGATTCCCATCGAGGGCCCTTACCTCGACTGCTCTGGTTGAAGCAACCAATGGGTGTGTCTTCCTTACATTGTGTCATCTCTCACACTCACAGAATGTGTCTGTCTCTCCCCTGCCTCTCTCTCTCTCTCTCTCTCTCTCTCTCTCTCTCTCTCTAAAGAATAAATAGAAAAATACCCTCGGTTGAGGAGTAACAAAAATAAGAATAAATAAGGCAGCGATTACTCCAGCTCTTCTCAGCAGGAGCTCCCCCTCCATGTTTGCCGTCTTCGAACAGCTGTGTCCAACACACACACACAGCCATGACTTCGGGGCTCCTATGTGGATTCCCTTACACCGTAAGCAGCGCTCCTCTCTCGGGAGTCTTGAAGCTAAGACTGTATTTGATCGCTAGTTCTCTTTTATTTTAGCCAACAAAATAGAATTGTTATTTAAAAACATAAACCGAAGTCCTGGGTTGGGTGATGTACTATTCCAAGGATGCCCGATATTTCACCAGCCGAAGCACACAGTTTAAACGCTAACGTTTCTCCCTTTCAGGCTCACCGAAGGGCGTGAAGCCGGAAGGGAGATCTGTTCGAGAAGGTGCCCGCAGAGAAAGGGGTCTGACCTGCCTCGGAATTTCTCAGAAACAAAAAAAACATAGACGGTAAATTGGCCACACTATGTAACCTCCGAAGCGGCATGAAACACTGGTGTCTGTGGACTCTTGTTTCAGGTTTCAGAAAATCACTTCTCCATTGTTCTGCAAGGAGGCAGCTAAAGCAAGGCACTCCATTCCTTCCCCAGCTCAGTCATAAAAGAAAAAAAAGGGGGGGGGGGGGCGGGGAATGTAACGAGGACATCGAAAGGGAAATACTCCCACCGTGTGGCCGCCGCTGGAATGACATGCTTTAGACAGTTTCATCCCAGACACCAACACAAAGGCGGCTCACTGCTCCGGAGGGATGGGCCCGTGTGCCAGGCAGCGTGTTGGCACTGGGTGTGAGCTACCTTCCTTAAAACTCGGAACACAACGCAAAGGGCCATCTCCATGTGGAGGAAAATCAAAGCGACTTGGTGCTCCTGAAACCCCACTTTTTAATTTCACCGACGACAACAACTGAGGTCCTCCTGGGACTCGTAGTCTTAATGAGTCGTTTATTCTAACAGTCGTTTATTCTCGGCCCTCTGGGTTTTCAGGGTTGTATCCAAACACCCCATTTCCTGCTGAATTCTATTCACTAAGTCAGACTGAACAGAAAATACCGACTCCAATATTAAAACCACCATACCGTATTTTCCGTGCATAAGATGATACTGTTTTCTAAAATCATTAGACTGAAAATTGAGGGGTGTCTTGTACAGGGAAGTCAGCCAGGGAGAGAGCCGAACGGGTGCTCGCTGCCCACACCTTGTCAAGCAGGCTTCCTCCAGTCAGGAGCCTCACCGTCACTGACGTTAGCCGATGCGGTCACTGGAGGTGGAGGTGGACAGTGCGCAGAGGCAACAGGGACCGGAGCATTCTGAGCCCATAAAGATGCCCCCAAAATAAAAAAGATAAATACCGGCAAGCGATGGTCGTTCCCTCTGCCAAATTCAAGCTGAATGCAATCCGCTGTGCAGAAGAGCATGGACACAGAGCTGCTCAGAGAGCACTTGGACTTCCTCCCGCAGAGGGTATGTGTGTATCAGACAGCGGAGAAAACAGGAAGGACAGCTCCTGAAGAGGCCAGAAAAGAAGAAGGCCTTGAGAGGGGAACCAGCGAAACGGGCAGACGTGGAGCAGAAGCTAACGACTTGGCTTAGGGAGCAGTGCCAGAGTGGCTTCTGTGTGTCTGCCGCGTTTGTTCAATGTCAGGGGAGAATGCCTGCAAGCTAAATGCACATGGTGGGTTGGTTCTACAGGAGAGGCGAGATGGTGCTTCAGTTTCGTGAGGAGAGAAGGCTTGGCCATGAGAACATGAACAAAGTTAGCCCAGAAAACGCCACCGGTTTATGAGGAAGACCTCACCTATACAGACAGTGACTCCGAAGTCAGCCATGATATAACAGAAGGTGAAGAAATTGATATGTCTGGAACTAACAGTGACGAAGAAGAGAGCAGTGATGCAACAGAGGCTGGGTAAAGTGAGACGCTGCGTGGTCTCATAGTACTGGTAACTGAACATTGTCTGCAGTAATTAGTAAATAAAACTGTGTTCCATTCTATGTTTAAGTCTTTGATTTCTTAATTTGAGGTTGGAAAAGTGGGGGGCGTCTTATACATGAGGGCGTCTTCTACATGGAAAAATCCGGTAATTCTCAGGATCGCCAAGTTATTTTTTTAATCCAAATGAAGGGTGTGGGTTTCTTTTCTTTGGCAACGGGATAGAGAGTTACCACTGCTCTCCTGCCGAGGAGGCCGGAGGGGAGGGTTCCACGTTTAATGACCTAACGCCAGGTCAAGGCAAAGCACTGTTTCTGATTGGCCAACGTCCGCCAAAGAAACTTCCAGAAAAAAGAACAGTCGGCCTTCAGACAAATGACAGAAGTTCAAAAGAAAATGTCATCCAATTCCATAACTAGAAATATGTGCTCTCAACAGACTAATTTAGAAAGGAATGATCAACCTCCATGCCACCATGACGCCCATTTGAGACACAGACGGACGAGAGACAGAAAGACACTCACTGAGGTCACAGCTTTTAAAGAGGAAGCAGCGTTTTCTAGAACCTTCCTCAGTGACTATTTGTTGGATTTACTCTAAAGAAAGCCGGCAGTGGTGGGGACAGAGAGCAATGTTCTGAGGGAAGTTACCCTGACAGACACCCTACTCATTGTCTCCCTTTGGAGGCCTCGGGCATGGGAGTGAGTGAAGCATAAATGAGCATCCCCACGTTGGAAGCCCGGCTAAGCTTGGGAAAGACAACATTGGCCGGATGAAGCCATCAGTCCCTGCTGCGGCCCTTCCCGCCTGCTGGCGTGGCAGAGTCTGGGTGGACGGGTGGGAGGGAAAGGGTTGCTCGCTCACCCCTGGCCCAGCCCTCACTCATTCTCCACAAACGACCAGACCCGAGGCAGCGGAACTGGACTTTCTCGCATGCGCGGCCGACGGGGCAGGAAGGATGGCGCCTGGGGATCTATCTGTACGTTGTCATTGGGAACACATACCTTTTCTTATTTTAACTCATTTGAATAAGGTACACATGGACGTTCCTTATGCAGCTAATAAGAAAAACGTTTTCGTTTACATCTATACTAATAAAGAGCTAATATGCTAATGGTCGGGACGCCGTAATGGGTAAGGAACAGGTCATTAGCATATTTGCTGGGGCATTACTCCGGAGACGGGGCAGAAGCCGGGAGGTGCCTGGAGGAGGCAGTAGCATCATGTGCAGGGAGGGCAGAGATGAGAGCCCATAGTGTCCCCCTCACCAGTCCTTCGCCACCTACCGCTCGCACTCTGAGTGCCCCGGGCCCACCTGCCAGGGGGAGGAGCACCGCGCAGCAGGCGGGAGGGAGGCTTCCATGCTCCCCTCTGGTGCCATGATGGGCAGAGCCACCATGATGCTCCCGAGACAGGGAGGAAGTGAGAAGGTGCCCGGAGAAGGCGGTACCAGCCCAAGGTGCCTAGAGGGCCTGAGGTCCGGGCTTGAAGTGGCCAGAGAAGGCCCGAGGGTTTGGGGGCTGGGCCAGAGGTGCTGGAGCTCTGTGTGGACAGGTTAGGGTGTCAAGGCAGAGCTGCAGGTGGGTGGGCGGCACCACGAGAATTCGTGTGCTGGGCTCCTAGTATTATTACTAAAAAGAGACCAGGGATTCTACAGTCACACACTAAGTCTTGTGCAACAAGATTTGTTTTTAAGTAAATTTAGTGTTAGAGAAGTGTAGCGTAATAAAGATTTTTTTTTTAACTATTTAGGAATCTTCTCAATCCTATTGGATGCTTCCAGGCTAAAACCACTCTTTGACCATTAAGGCAGAGTTTCCTGCTCAGCAAAATGCAGTTTCGTTTTTCACATGTAGGCAACCCTGAGCTTCATGATTGCACGTTCCAAAGGGGTAGCTATCTCTGGCAATTCGTGCATCGCACACGTGGCTCTCCATCTTGCAGCCCGCAGGAGGGCCATGCCACGGCTCGGAGTCTCCTACTCGCAATGGTGAATGGCTCCCCTCCCGGAGAAAGCCTCGGTAAGACGACGTGCAAGGCCCTTCCTCGGTGCGCTTGAAGCTGAGGCTTCCTGTCCAACCGCTTCCCGCTCCGCTCCCCTGACTTCCCTCCATGTCAGTAACCTGTGTTCCAGGCACCAGAAAGAGAGGCAGTTTCCCACTAAGCGCCATGCCACCTCCCACCTGCACACCCTGCCGAACTCTCACGCCCCGGGGTACACTGCCATCTTCAGACCCTGAGTCAACTCTTCACGGGGGCAGTTCAGCCCCCGGATTGCTCAGCACTTTCTACGCGGCCAAATTTTCCTACGTGGCCCACTCCCGTTTGATCACACTCTCCTTTGCGCCAGACTGTGCGAAAGACAGCATTCTAACAATGTAGTGTAACACCTTATTTTTTAATTGCATTTAGAATGTCTTCCCTACTGGACTTTGAAATTCTTGTGACAGAAAAACGTATCATTTTCCCCTTTGTGCTCCAAAGCCTTGGAGAGTTTGGCATAAAAGAAGCACTAAAAATTAAATGTAAAAGTAGTGAAGGTCTGAATTGAAATGATGTAAATTCCAGGATCTGTAAGTTACCATCCCAGCTATTGTGGGGTTTATAAATATAAATAAATCGATGTTCTCCATTTATGGAACTAGTGGGAGTCACGAGATGTGCATGTAAGTGAAAATACAGCGAGATCGGAAGGGCTATCCTGTGGGAAACTGGAGGAAGATACACGAGGGCTAGGGAAACTTCGTGCAGAAAGGGGAAATGGACATGGTAACTGGGAGAGTCCTGCAGCCAAACCCAGACTGAAGTGCGTGGACACTCACTGAAGTGAGTCGGGAGGCCTCCAAATTCGGCAAACGTGAAAACCGATGTTCAGAGCAGGGCTCACACGTAAACAACTGTGCAGCGGTAGGCAGAGTGAGCTGAATAAACAGAGGTTGGACACAGTGTGGCCTTTTAGAGAACCATTATGTTATTCCAGACAAACCATTCTGCGGGACCTGATATTTAAATCCCAGAAATGGAGATGCGGGTGAGAAAGCCAAGAAGTGGGGACAAACTTGGAAGGTTTGGGAGACAGAACCAGCAGCTACAGAGTTTGGACAGGTTCAAGCCTCCAGCTAATGAGAGGGCACAGACCTTTCATGGCCACGTGCAAGTGCCAGCGTGGAGGGCAGAGCCCGCCCAGCACAATGATAGCCAACAGCTGTGGTTGTGAGTTTGCACCTAAGGTCGGAACACATGCCTGAGTGATGTGGGCTTGATAGAGTTCAGGTGCATGTCATCGAGGAGGATCAAAACCCGAGAGAAGGTTGTAATCCCCTTGACCACATGCCCTTACTTTGCCTGGTGGCATCTGGCTATAAAATAAAGACACAGCTTGTAGTCTGTGGTGCTGTCGCTAGCTCTCCATCAGAGAGACTCTCCGTCGGAGAGGACAGCATCCCACTGAGACCCAGCTTTCGTTCTCTTGTCTGTCTTTTCTCCATCCTTCACCGCCTCCTCTCAGGCTCACCAAACCTGGCTGAGCTGCCGCAGCACATAAGACGCCTAACGTGGGGGCTGAGTGTGCCCTGGCCATGCCGGCTCCCCACAGAAACTTAGCAAGCAATTTCAAGCAGGAACAAATCGAAGAGATACTCACCCAAGAAGAATAAGAAGTCCAAACCTGAGGGGTTGAAAGGGTGAGAGTAGAGACAGGATCCACCGGGGCCCTTGGGGAGAAGTTTGCTTCTGTTTTCGTCATGTACCTGGACATAGTGGTACACGAGCAGGGAAGCTCCGTAGGCAACTGGGAAGGGGGAAGCTCCGTAGGCAACTGGGAAGGGGGAAGCTCCGTAGGCAACTGGGAAGGGGGAAGCTCCGTAGGCAACTGGAAGGTGTCTGGAAAATCAGAAAGAGATTGTGCCTGAAAGTCAAGATTTGGCCATTCATCTAAAAATGATCTAAAGACCTCTAAGAACTCAGGAATGAGTGCTATTGCCAAGGGTTACAGGACAGGAGAAGGCAAAGTTTGAGAAAGAAACTTCGGAGCATCTCACATTTAAAAAACTAGCTCAGAAAACAAGAAACTATCCTAAGATCATGATCTTTGAAACCAGAGAAAAGCGAAGTATGAACACGAAGAAGCTACTGACAAGATCTAATGGCATCCGAGTACTGAAGTTGTGCTACCCTGTTTCCCCAAAAGTAAGACATCCCCCCAAAATAAGAACTTGCTGTAATATAAGGCATCCCCTCGAAAATAAGATCCGGCACATCTTTGGGAACAAAAATTAATGTAAGACACTGTCTTATTTTTGGGAAAACAGGGTATAAATGTGACATAGCCACTAGGTGCATCTGTGGATCAAAATTGAAATCAAATCAAGTTAAATTAGATTAAATTCAAATGTGTCACCTCATTGGCATTAATCCTATGGCAGTGTTGGCCACCCCATGTGGCCGGCCGGTCCATAAAAGAACAGTACAGAGGCAGGACCATCCTGGCAGAAGGTGTTCGTGACGGTGTTGGGCTGAGAAATGTGAAGCCAGAAAGAAAAGTCAGCATGAAAGGGGATTTCAAGGCATGTAAGGTCACTGGCTCTGCAGCTCGGTCAGTGTTAATCCCTCTCTGCCCACTTACTACTTGTAAGTCCTTCCATAAGCGACTAATCTCTTTATACCCACTTTCTAGCACTTCCCCCTAGAGTCCTTCTCTATGTGCTTACATAGTGATATGATACCACAACGAAGGTTATGGTGGTAAAATACATGTAGATCATCATTTCATCACTTAGTAGACTGAGGACAGCTGAAAGTCCCAATTCTGGGAGAAGTTCTTGTCAATTAAGAGCCCTTGCCCTAGCAGGTTTGGCTCAGTGGATAGGGCATTGGCCCTCAGACGAAAGGGTCTCAGTTCAATTCCAGATAAGGGCATGTACCTAGGTTGCAGGCTCCATCCCTGGTGTCAGGTACATGCAGAAGGCAACCAATGGCTATGTCTCTCTTACACCCTTTGTTTCTCTCTCTGTCTCTCCCCCTCGCTTCCGCTCTCTCTAAAAAATCAATGAAAAAAATATCCTCGGGTGAGGATTATCAACAACAACAAAAATAATCTCGTTGGTGCCCTAGGGGATGGATGGCTTAGAGAGTATATGAGGAAGAAGCAGATAGGAGGAAGCTGGAGGATGTGTAAGAGTTATTTCTATTTTTTCATTCTTGAAGGGACAGTTGCATTGTCTGTCCAGATGGTATCACCTATCAGGGAGGGGGATGGTCAGCAAACTGCGGCTCGCGAGCCATATGCGGCTCTTTGGCCCCTTGAGTGTGACTTTTCCACAAAATACCACGGTCTGGGCAAGTCTACTTTGAAGAAGTGGCATTAGAAGAAGTTTAAGTTTGCTCTGTTGACTAATGAGTTTGCCCACCACTAGGCCAGGGGAATCTCTATGGGGAAGGAGAAGAGGAAATCAGAATAAGAGCCAACTGCATCTCCCGTGGCCCTGAAATCACACTATCACTAGGGCAGGGACTGGTTTTACCTCTAATGCCCAAGTCTGACTGCTGACGGTTGCTGCCGGAAGCCCTCAGTGGACCAGGATGCTGAAGCTGCATCTGACCTCATTTGGAAAGAGGCACGAATAAACAGTGTAACGGCGCAGAAAGCTGCGGTTTAAACATGACCCTTTCTCCTTTCTGCACCTCTGAACCCTTTCGTAATCATTCAACCCTTAGGATGTCAGATTCTGGTCAGCTTCAAACTGTCTCAAGAACATAGTCTCAGGTTCATTGACTCCATAAAGCAGGGGTGGGGGACATCTGGCCCTCCGGCCGCATGAGGCCCAAGAACTCTTTGGGTCCGGCCCTGCCAAGGCATTCAGGGTGAGTTCATTAACTGTTTAACCAACTGTAGCAGACTACTTTATAAACTCTGAGTGGCTACCAATCGTCAGCCAATGTATTTAGCAACAGTGGTACAGTGAGATGTCATTCTTGACTTAAGGGCAACTAAGACCTAAAACATAGTAGGTGCACAATGATTTCTGGGCTTTTAAAGTGAATTAAGAAAGACAATGAGTGTTTTCTCTGACCGTGTATCAGGGACATTGGTTTCAATCCTCATGTGTCCTTTTAAATATAATGTGCCTACAACTCCTCAGAGCAACCGTGGTCGTCCTCACCGTTAAACGTGTCAAGAATAAGTTAGTTGTGAGATTTCTTTGATTAACTGTAGGAATGTCACAGAATCCTTTGTAATGTTCGATCATAAGTCCAGTATCCTTTGTACTTGAAAAATAAAAAATGGAGGCTATTTCTCACGTCCCAGTTCTCAGTCAATTAAAATCCCAGCATGGTTGTTTATGTCCTCCCACTACGTACCCTCACCAAGAAAAATACTCAATTTTGGAAGAGATGTAAATTCCTGGATTAGATCAAGTTTTGCCAAAAAAAATATAGTGGCCAGACGTTACCACACGTTTCACTGTTCTGCTTGAACTTGATTTTTCTTCCTTAAATTAAATCCCTTGTGACAGGTTTATGGAGAACTCAGAGAAAAATGGAAGAGTTGGTTTGAATTACCCTCCTCAGTAGGAGGTAAAAACATGGAAGGAGCCCATTTTCCCTTTTACCCAAAGTCTGGTTAATCCTGAAGGCTTTATTCTCCACGGTCAAAGGCTTGAGAAAGTGAAGAGCTTGCCTGGGAAGTGAGACAGAAGTGTTTGGGCTAAAACAAGGACCTCTCACAAGTCCGCTGAGCTGTAGAAAAAATAAAAACAGGCCACGTGGAGTGGGGAGACGTTGGCTCTTTCCATCCGGCGTGTTCACTAGGAACTGGGGGCCACGGGCCCAATAGAGCCTTTCATTCCCCCCAGGCCCGGGCTTCTCGGTGGCCCCGGGGCTCCGTAAATCACCCTGCCTCCCTGCCAGCGCCCGACCCCTTTCTGCGTGTGTACATTAAGCATGTGCTTCCTGTGACCACTTCAAAAGAAATGTAACTTTCCTAAATATTATTTAAGGGCCACTCGATGGCTGTGAAAGAGAGAGCGTACAACTCACAGCCTGTGAGGCCTTCACTGCACGGGTGGGGAGAGGGGAGGCGTGATTGCTGGGGACACTGCCCAGGCTGGGACACGGGCAATAACCCGTGATTGAGTGCAGATGGGAACCTGAACATTCAGTTAATCACAGGTATCCACGGGCCTGGAAGCGATGAAAAAGCAAATCAAAACCGCCGAGTAACCAGCCTTTCACTGAAGAGGGTGGTGACCGCCCCCCCCCCCCCCCAATTCACACGGGAGAGAGGGGCAATGAGGGACCAAGTTTAAATGACTTCATCTTTTCCACCTTGTGTAAATGTTTATGTACAGACGGACAGACCGTTAACTAGACGAGGAACCAGGGGGCATTGGAAAATGGAATCAATCAAACCGGGGCAGAGAGTGCCCTGAGTGACAGGCGTGCAAGGAGCCCTTGGGAAGGGACAGGCTGAAAACGATTCTGTCGGAGTCAGCATGCGCTGCGGGAGGAGCACCACAAAGAGGTCTGGGGATCCAGAGCACCCACCAGTCACGCCCCAGACCTCGGACGCTGTGGGAAGCAGACCCTGCCGACCGCCAGCACTGCTGGGAGCTCACAGCACGCCCGCCCGGCCAACGCTCCCAGCCTCACACGGGCCCGCACACAACTGACACCCATTCAGTGCTGGTTCTGGTGTACTGCTGGTGGTGCTCTATGAAATAAACATTTAAAAAGTGCATCTATACCAAGAAGAGGGCTTCAAACAGAACTCTAATAAGTGAGCATAATGGCTACTGTCTATATGGCCATGCCCTCACCAGCAGTCACCACCCTTTCCTCCATTTCTAGTCGCCTGCCCACCAGGATTGAAAAGCTCCTCTGTTTCATCTGGCTCCAGCGAGCCCCCCTCCCTCTCCCCCCATTCATCATGTTCAGCTGCTGGCTCATGGCTTTCAGCCGCTGGTTCTTCAAAGCCAAGTTGAACGTGCAGTCAGGAGTGCGGTGATGGGCTAGGAGAGCCACAGGTTACAGAGTGGCCTTTCGGAAAGCAAAGCGAAGCTCTTTCTGCCGTACTTGCTTCCCGACACAGCTTCCGAGATTTGTCCTTGCAGAATGTGGGGCTGTCCCAGACCCATTCATCCAAAACATGGAGCCCCGAGATCCACAATATTGATCGGATCACTTTAGGAAGATGGGAGGAGGATTCCAAAGTTTTTAATAGTAAACAAGCTACAGGAAAAGGTTGGTGTTGAAGAAACTCCGGAGACTAAGGTCTTAATTGCTGGTTCCTCAATGTCCATGTTTTTCTCCTCCAGATTAAAGGAGTCCCGTGATGGTGCTGGTCCAGAGGGTGTGTTTTTGTTGAAAGGCAAAGAAAAAGCATATTGATGGAATCCTATCTAATAAAAGAGAAACATGCAAATTACCGTACCTTTGCTACGCTACCAGCCAATCAGGAGTGGGAGGGCAGGGCGGGGCGGCATGCAGGAGGGCTGGGTGGGGCAGGATGGGAGGTCGGCGGGGGTCGTGGCCACGGTGAAGGACTGAAGTCACCCCTCCAGAGGCTACCCAAGGTCTTATTTCAGCCCTGATGTTGGGCTGCTTCCCCCGACCATAAGTTCCCAAAGCACTTCCAGCCAGAGTTAAAGGGGGCTTCTTCTGTTTTTAAGGCATCACCATATCCAGTGCCTGCCAAGCCCCTGTGAAAGCACTACTCCTTAGGTCCGGTGTGCTAGGAGCTGAAGCAGAGAGACTGTGAGGCCCAGCTCACCCAGGATGCTGGCCCCCCATCACCCTCTCCCAATTATCCTGACCCAGCCTTCCCTATGCATACCTGCTCACGGAGAGCGTGAGGTGGTCGTGGCAGCGGGACGGGAGGCCTATACCCTCCCCCAATCCAGAGGGGCTTGATGGGGGACCTCAGGCCTCAACCCCCGCCCTGGCACCAGGCCAGGGGACCTGAGGCCATGTCCTCCACCCAGTAGGGCTTGACAAGGGACCTCAAAGTGTACTTCCCGCCCTGGTGCTGGGCGAGGATACCTCAGGCTGCTCCCCCTGCCCCAGCTCCAGGCTGGGGGACCTCAGGCCATGCTTCCAACCTGGTACAGCTTGACAGAGGACTGCAGGCCGCACTCCCAACCTGGCAGGTCTTGACAGGGGACCTCAGGTGCACTTTTCATCCTGGTACTGGGTTAGGGGACCTCAGACTGTTCTCTCCACCTGGCAGGGCTTGACAGGAGACCTCAAGCCATAACCCCACCCCAGCCCCAGGCTGAGGGACCTCAGACCATACCCTCTGCCCCAGCACCAGGCCAGGAGACCTGAGGCTGTGCCCCTCCTGCCTGGCTGAGCTTGACAGGGGACCTCAGGCTGTGCCCCCACCCAGCAGGGCTTTACAGGAGACCTGAGTCTGTGCCCCTGTGCCAGTGTGGATTGACAGGGGACCTGAGGCTGTGCTCCTCTGCCTGGTAGGGCTTGACGGGGGACCTCAGGCCATGTCCCCTACCCAGCGGGGCTTGACAGGGGATCTCAGGTCGTGTCTCCCACCTAGTGGGACTTGATGGGGGACCTCAGGCCATGACCCCCTTCCTGGTGCTGGGTCAGGGGACCCGAGGACGCCCCCTGCCCTGTGGAGCTTGACAAGGGTGGGACTGGGAGAGTCTGGATATACCCCAAATTGGCGGGGGGGGGGGCACAGCTGGGTCTGGGTCTCATGTGATTTTGAGGCACATGCGAGTGAGTGGGGATTTGACTCTGGGTCCCATGGTGCAGCCCAGACTCTGATAGGAGGAAGGTTTTTATATGCATTTTACTAATTTTCTTTAGTCTCTGATACTTCTGTTATAGAGAAAGGGCAAATAGCAATATTAAATTACTTCCTCTAATTAATGCCCTTTTAATGTGCACAAATTTTGTGCACCGGGCCACTAGTTGTTAATAAAAATAGCATCACCCAACGTGAAATTCAAGAGAGAAAAGAAGGAAGCAGGTCCACGCAGAAGCTTGCAAACTGAAAAAAGTGAGAGCGGAGGGGAGAGTCTGGGGCTGGAACAGCAGTGGCCATGCGAGTCAGAGGCACCAGCTCAGATCCTTCCATGACACACGTTAAGCATGAGCAAGGAGTCCACAGTCTTCCAGAGGCAGAGGGGAGAGGTGGAGGCAGGAAAGTTGGCAAGTCACCTCATCTCACCCCTCCAGTCCTTCACCATAATCACAGAGAGACAGTGTAATGATGAAGCAAGAGGTGCCATCGAATGTCGTTTCTGCCCCCTCACAATCCCCCTTTTTTGTAAGAGAGTATTTCCTGGGTACATTGCAGAAGTAGAAGAAGTAATTCCTAGAAGGAATGGGCTTAGGGAACAAGTTACAGAGCTAGAGGAAGGTCCCTGGAGCGTGGGAGGGAGAAAGCTAAAGCACCAGACGGTGGAGTGGGTAAGGGGAGGAAAAGATGGAGGAGAAGGGGTCCCAGGAGGGAGGGCCTCTGCCTCCTCTGTCCTAAGGGGTTAAGGGTGGAGATCTTAGGGGAGGCCCCAGGGGAAGATCTCAATAGCACAGTCAGAGCTTTCCAGGCGTGTCCTTTTAGGGCATTGTCCCCACTGATGGACTGGCCGGCACCAGGGCAGGGGGTCATCATCCAACACACATCGATGGGCCAGTGTTCGCAGTTATCAATGCCATCTATGTGTTTTCAAGATCGGTTTTCCTCATCTTGGGAAAAATGCTCTACACAGGGGCTGGAAAAAAACACACACAAACAAACCCCAGCTTGCTTCCTGTATGGCATTGGGAAAATAAGGAAAGTGTTTAATTAGAGAGAAACTATTTTGACATTTTTCTTCCTTTGTATTCCCCCATGCATACTCCTGAAATAAAAATAGAATTCATCCTATCTCTCATGACCCAATTCAAGTTTAAAATAGGGTTGCATATATCCAGGGATGAAATGATGAGTGTACCAGTGTATGAGGCTAGGAATAGAGTCTATAAACTTAAGAACCTGAAGAATTTAGTAAGTGGGTGGTGAACACTTAATGCACTATACAAATGAGGTATTATAGAATTGAACACCTGCAGCTTATATAATTTTACTAACCAATGTCACGCCAATAAATTCAGCATGTTCTTATAGAAGAAAAAAAAATAATAGTTTAATGAGAGTCCACAAAATAGCATCCAGACCTACAAAAAAGCTTTATAAGAGTTTATTTGGGCCAACTTTGTGAGAAAATGCTACAGTGAGTGGAAGATTTGCAGTCTCTTTTAGGCATTTAGAATCAACAGAGAAAACGTAAGGAAGGCACACAAACTCCACTGATGGTAGCTTAAGGAGGTGGGAGGAAGCAAAGCAGGGAAACCCTATGTTGGATAAAAGGCCATGGGGAGCGATAGATACTGCTTTCCCATTGGTGGGTGCTGGTTCACTCCTATTGAACATTCACAGCCCACGAGATGGCATATGGGCAAGCACGTAGCGTGAGGGATTCTGTGGTTGGAGCTCTCTGGTGGTCTCACCCTCTGCAGCCTGCAATATGGCCTGAAGGATCTAGAAAAAACACAGACCTTTCAAATGTATGTTATCCTAGATTCGCAAGAACGGACAGAGCGCACTGAGGAGGAAGGTTAGTCTTTGCTAAGCAAGCTGTGGGCCTGGGCATGTGGGCATGACTACCCGCCGGGACCTGCCCAACTAAGAATCTGAGATGAGACCATCCTCTGTGCTGACACTCGTCAGGTGTCCCCTTGACCTCGTCAAATGCATAGATAGCCCCATTTTTGCTCACCACAAGTCTTATGTTCCGTGAAGTAAGTCAGACGCAGAAAGACAAATACCCTGTGTCTTCTACGTGAGATCTTAATAACCAAAGCAACAACAGGAAACAGAAACAAACTCAAAATCCTGAGAACAAGCAGCTGGCTCCTGGAGCAGAGGGAGTTGAGAAGATGGGCAGAAAAGGGGGTTGAGAAGCACAACGTCAGCTATGACATGTCATGAGGAGGTGGTGCCCAGCACAGGGAACAGCGTGGTGACTGTGCACGGTGACAGGTGGCCCCTGGGCTTATGGTGATCACTTTGTAAGACGTAAAAACGCTGAGTCCCTATGTTGTACACCTGAAATAATATAATACTGTCAGCTACAATAAAAAAAATGAATTAAAGAGGCGTGGCTGGCTAGCTCAGTGGTTGAGCGTCAATCTATGAACCAGCAGGTCAGGGTTTGATTCCTGGTCAGGGCCCATGCCCACGTTGCAGGCCTGATCCCCAGTGTGGACATGCAGGAGGCAGCCAATCAATAATTCTCTCTCATCGTTGATGTTTCCATCTCTCTCTCCCTCTCCCTTCCTCTCAGAAATCAATAAAACTATATCTATTTTTAGCCCTGTCTGGTTTGGCTCAGTGGATAGAGTGTTGGCCTGTGGACGGAAGGGTCCCGAGTTCGATTCCCAGTCAAGGGCACATGCTCGGGTGGTGGGTTCGATCCCCAGTACGGGGCAGGCAGAAGGCAGCCAATCAATGATTTTCTCTCATCATTGATGTTTTTATATCTCTCTCCCTTTCCCTTCTTCTATGAAATCAATAAAAATATTTTTAAAAAATAAATAAAAATATGTATTTTTAAAAATGAATTAGCAAAAACACATTAGTGAGATTTCCTCTCTTGTCAATGATGGCTTGTCCGAGCGGCTTTGCCTGAAGACCCTCAGTCCCTTTAAGAAGGTGAGTGCTTTGTTCACCACGGGTCTTTGGAAAGGAAACACTGTTCTTGGCTCCTGGATACTGGGCTCCATCCCACAGCAGCTCGTGTGCTTCTCTTACTTTCCGGAATCTTGGTGGGTTTTGCTGTTTATTTTTAAACTTGACAGTTCTCTACCTGCAAACACGGATTCTGTCTGAAGCCGTTGGAGTCCACTTGGACGCATCGCAACACAGAGGAAGAAGACAGCAGCGAAGCAGCCCGCACGTGTGAGCGAGCGCAGACAGCCGGCCCAGGAGAACCAGCTCCAGGAGAACGCACCGCCTGCCACTCCCGTGCCCACAGGGGAGCAGTTCATAGCAGGTGTTCGTAAGGATTTATTAACTGACAGAGCAAACAAGTGAAAAATAGCTCAGGATTGAAGGACCCTAACGCATGCAGCGTTTAATTTGCTTTACCCACCACTGGGGAGCTGTGAAGGGGCTGCGTGATCATTTGTGGTCTAGTCCGAGATTCGTAACTCAGGGGAAGATAGGTGAAACCCAGACTCTCAATTATATTTACGCTTCTATGTCTTTTCTTAACCTTTTTTAAAAAATAATTGTAGACTCACATGCAGGTAGACAAAATAACAGAGATTTCTGTGAACACTTTACTTGGTATTCTCCAATGATACCATCTTGTGGGACTAGAATACAATATCCCAGTAGGAAAGTTACCCTGAGACAATCCATAAGCCTTAAAATACATGCACTGTACCTAACCCACTTATAAAAAATAGGCATTTCTCTGTGTGTATGCGCATTCAGTGCTACACAATTGTATCACGTGTAGATGCATGTGGTCCACTTGGATGTCTTTTATTAGTTATAATTCCATTTTATTTCAAATGATTTCTGCCAGAGAGCAGGGGAAGTGGACTGCAAGAGACAGAACGGCTGGACCCAGGGGGTCTACTCCAGGAAATGGATACGGGAGCAACATAAACGACAAAGTCGGCCTAGATGTCCCACAGCGTACACAGTGAGGGCAGTACAAACAGGAAGAATGAGATGTGTCACACAAATAAACGAGGACCAAGAAAGGGGCACCTGACGGAGCCAGGGAAATGGCAGAGACACAGGAAGATGGGCCCTGAAGTCTGCTGCTATGAAAAAGGCAGCAGCCGTGGGAACAAAATGCATATGTGGGCTAAAACATCCTTATTTTTTTCCCAGGCTTATCTTCCCCATCTCTAACAGTTCCTACTCATTTCACAGGACAGCCATTAGCAAAGACCTGCCTAGAAAAACCACTGGGCACATTAAAATAGGTAAGCATAGTACTGCACACACAATCCAAGATGGGAGGTTTTTAAAGTTTATTTTCTTCCACAGGCACACACATGCACACACACACTAGACACTGACATCTGCTTTTTCAGGTAGAAAAACGTAGTAGGTCAATTTGTTAAAGTTATTGACAAGTCTGGTGAATGTTTCTCCTTTATTTTCACACTAGAGGCCCCATGCATGAAATTCATGCATTGGGTAAGGTCCCTAGTGGCGGCTGCCTGCCAGCCAGTGCCTCCCTTCCCTGGCAATAACTGCCAGCTGCCAGCCAGGCCTTCCTTTGTTCATACCACCCCCTGGTGGTCAGTGCACATCAGAGTGAGCAATCGAACTCCAGGTCAATTGAAATCCCAAGGGAACACTTTGCACATTAGGCTTTTATATGTATAGACTAGAGGCCCCTTGCAGGAATCTTCCTGCAAGAATAGGGCTTCCTACAGCTTGAGCAAAGCTCCTTCCCTTCTCTGCTGCCTTGCTCTTGCCTCATCTGCCTCGCTCCCTCCCTTCTCCTCTGTCCCACTTGCTTGTTTCTCCGCAGCTTTGGTCCCTTCTTCAGTGCTTGGATTCCTTCTATGCCATCTTCTGCACCCAGATATGCAAATTAATCACCATCTTGGCTGGGTTGATTTGCATACTCACTCTGATTGGCTGGTGGGCATGGCTTGTGGATGTGGCAGAGGTGCAGTCAATCTGAATATTACTCTTTTATTAGATAGGATGCTTGAGAGGTTCCAAAGAGAACTGCTATCACCCATGAAAGGGTACAAGAACCTAGAAAAGTGGTACACTTCTAGAAAACACTCCAAAACTCTCCTGTTCCCATACTCAGTGTGAAGCTCAATAGTAGTGATGCCTCTTGAAATCTTGGCAAAAACAACCACTCGCCCTTTTGGGCTTCAGTTTTCTTCTTCATGAAACTGCAGATTTATCTCTAAGGTTCTGCTTACACTGTCGGTCACGTCAATTAGAACTCTGAAGCCATGCCTTTCCCTGGAGTCTCTGCAATGTTTAGACATCTGACTTCCTTTTCAACCTTGCTTACTGGTGTGTGAGAACTTTCAAAACCCTTTCCCAGG